>JAPPVO010000017.1:149891820-151115989 GCA_030407325.1 Camellia japonica | reverse complement strand
ACCCGAATCCTAGCAACTGGAAAGTCTGCCATAGTTGAATGGTACCGAGCACTTCATTGCAACGGAAAGTTGCCCCTAGTTGAATAGCACTGTACCGGAGATCACGATAAATGCTGATGAATAGAGATGACTGAGATGATCAAATGGACAAAGTTGATCGGGGAAAAGATTGTGGCTGAACTTCAAGACGAAGTTGCCTACGTATCCCAAAGATGGGAATCAAGCCTTACGTAGTTCAGGCTCAGGTTCGCTCGGGTATTTTCACTCTCCTTTTGCGCTCTAACTTTTGCCAAGCCGCCCTTTGCGGGTTTTCAACCTTGCGAGCTCAGTTTTTATAATTTCAAATTTTCTGTGCTCTGAGTTTTGCCTAGGTCGCCCTTTCGGGTTTTCGGCTAGCGAGCCTCTCAGGGTAGTATTTCTTCAACTTGTCCATGTTGATCGGTTGGGAAAACTCCAAGCCATCTAGATCCATCAGAACCACAGCTCCACCTGACCAGATTGACTTGATGATGTAGGACCAGTCCAATTAGGTCTGAACTTGCCCCTTGGGTCGTGGATGGGAGCTCGGTTGTCTTTGAGCACCAAATCTCCTTCTTCAAATTCCTGGACTTAACCTTCTTGTTGAAAGCCCGGGCAATCTGCGTTGATAACTTGGATGTGGTACAGTGCTTTCAACCTTCTTTCATCGAAAAGCATGAGTTCCTCAAATCTGCTTTGTTGCCAGTCTGCCTCGGCTATTTGACACTCGGCCAATACTCGTAATGACGGAACCTCAATCTCAATAGGTAGAACGGCCTCCATCCCATAAACCAACGAGTACGGAGTCGCCCAGTAGAAGTTCTGATTGAATTCTGTAGCCCACAGAGCAACGGCAGCTTATCTGGCCAGTCCCGATAGGTTTCCACCATCTTCTGTAGTATGCGCTTGATATTCTTGTTGGCGGCCTCAACTGCTCCATTGGTTTGCGGCCGATAGGTAGATGACTTATGAAAAGCCACATTGTATTTCTCCAACAAATCAATCACCTCCTTCTTGAAGTGGGAACCATTGTCTGAAACGATTTCATTTGGGACCCCGTAGCGACAGATGATGTTGTTTCTGATAAACTTTGCGACGTGCGAAGCCTTCAACACCGCATAAGATTGGGCCTCAACCCACTTTGTGAAATAATCTATCGCTACCAAGATGAACTCATGCCCATTCGACCCTTCGGCGTACTGCTCCGATCACATCAATTCCCCAGACTGAAAACGGCCATGGCGAAGTCATGTTGTACAGCTTTGACGGCGGGATGTTCATACGATTTGCATGAATCTGACATTTGTGGCATCGCCGGACGAAACTAATACAATCCTCCTCCATGGTGGACCAATAATAACCCTGTCTGAGAATCTTCCGTGCCAACATCACCCCATTCATGTGTGCACCACATTTCCCCCCGTGGATGGCTTCCATCAACGCTTCGACTCTTCAGCATCAACACACAGTTATGCATTCCCAGATGACCTCGTTTATACAGTTTACCCCCAGATGATGAACTGAATTGCCATTCTTCTGATTGCCCTTTGTCTTTGGCATTTACCCCTGGCGGGTATGCTTCTTTCTCCAAGAAATTCCAGATGTGTAGTACCAGGGGTGTTCGTCCTGAACTTCATCTATGGCTGCAATCGACTCATAGGCGGGCGCAAATTTCTGGTCAAATGACTGGACGCATTCGGACTCCACGCGGGATGTCTATCATAGAAGATAGAGTTGCTAAAGAATCTGCAAACCTGTTGTTCTCTCTTTGTAGATGAGTAAAACTTAGCTTCTCAAACCGAGGAATCAGCAAATCCAGTTGGTTTGGTGATACATCATCTTTTCCTCTTTCACTTTCCAGTCTCCTTTAGCTTGAGACACAACAAGGTTCGAGTCCCAATGACGTCCAACCGTCTTGCCCCTAGTTCCAGGGCTGCTTCTAAGCCAGCGATACACGCCTCGTATTCTGCTTCGTTGTTCGAGACTTTGAATCGGAGTTTGAAGGCTAGAGGGATACGGGAATCATCGGGTGCTATCAGCAACACTCCGATCCCATACCCATGTTGATTTGACGCTCCGTCAAAGTACATCGTCCAAGCTTCATCGTCGATATGCAGAATTGATTCATCTGGGAATAGGTACTCAACTGCTTCATCCCCTCAACCGGGTGGTCGGCAAGGAACTCTGCCACTGCTCTGCCCTTCACTGACTTGCGCGTCACGTATGTGAGATCAAATTCGGAGAGCAACAGCAACCAACGAGCTAGCCTACCCGTAAGTGCTGGTTTCTCGAAAAGATATTTGATGGGATCAAGTCGTGAAACCAACATTACAGAGTGAGCTAACAGGTAGTGCCGCAGCTTCCTGGTAGCCCATACCAGAGCTAAGCAAGCCTTTTCCAGCGGTGTATACCGGGTCTCATACTCCAGCATCTTCTTGCTGAGATAGTAGATGGCCTTCTCCACCTTATCTTCTGATTCCTGCGCGAGCATGCAGCCCATTGTGGTCTCAGTCACTGATAGATACAAAATCAACGGTTTCCCTGGTTCTGGTGGTGACAAAACGGGTGGGTTCTGTAGATATTCTTTAATCTGTTCAAATGCAGCTGGCATCGGCCGTCCCATTGGAACTTCTTGCCTTTCTTCAGGAGACCAAAAGTGGTTCACAAGTCAAGGTTAATTTTGAGATAAACCGTCTTATGAATTGCACTTTACCCAGAAAGCCTCGCACCTCCTTTTCAGTCCTTGGTGGTGGCATTTCTAAGATGGCCTTGATTTTGGAAGGATCGACCTCGATGCCTCTTTGTGTAATCAGAAACCCCAGCATTTTTCCCGCTGTAACACCGAATGTACATTTCTGAGGGTTTAGCCGCAACCGGAATTCCCTGATCCTTTGGAAAAACTTGTGCAAGGCGGTGTAGTGGCCCTCTCTTTCCTTGGACTTGACAATCATGTCGTCCACATACACCTCAACCTCTTTGTGGATCATATCATGTAGTATTGTGGTCGCGGCCCGTTGATAAGTAGCTCCAGCGTTCTTCAACCCAAACGGCATTACCCGGTAGCAGTATGTCCCCCACGGGGTGGTGAATGCAGTCTTTTCCCGGTCTTCTGGTGCCATTACTATCTGATTGTAGCCTGAGAAGCCATCCATGAACGAGAGCAATGCATGCCCTGCTGTGAAAATCTACCAACTCATCGATGTGCGGTAGGGAAGTCGTCCTTCGGACTAGCTTTGTTCAAATCCCTGAAGTCTACACACACCCGGATCCTGCCGTCTTTCTTCGGCACCGGAACAATGTTGGCCAACCAAGTTGGATATTCAGATACCAGCAGGAAGCCTGCGTCAATTTGCTTGGTGACCTCTTCTTTAATCTTGAGAGCCCATCCGGGCGGATCCTTCTGAGTTTCTGCTTGACAGGTCGGGCCTCGGGGTCAAGGGGGATCCGATGCTGTACAATCTCAGGATCGATTCCAGGCATGTCTTCGTAGGACCACGCGAAAACATCTTTGAAATCTTTTAATAAAGCGACTAAGCGCTCGCGTTCCTCAGAAGACAACGTGGACCCGATCTGGACCAGCCGCGGGTCCTCCTCAGTACCAATATTCACAGAAATGATTTCGTCCATTAAGGGCTTAACAAATCTCTCTTGCTCATGCTCAATTAAAACGTTGTAAAACCGGAGGAACTTCGTCCTCGTCGTTTTGATCAAAATTTTGAAAGTCTGAATCAATGCAATAAATTAGGGGCACAGAAAAGTAATCGGAAACCACAGATAGTTCATTCTCATTAAGTACATCCAAATCGTCCAATTCTTCTGTTACAACAGACTCAAAAGAAAAGGAAAAAGACGACCTGGACAGGACTGTGGCATCCGGGTTAACACCCCAGGAGTACCAGACTCAGACTCAGTCGAGCTGGAACCTGATTCCGACTCACAAGACTCGGTGGAATCAGATTCCGGCTCACTACCTGACCCGGAACTGCTGGATGGATAGAAATCCCTCCTCGTACTGCCAAGTGAGAGAGGGTGCGATTGATGCATCCAAGATAGCTGCTGGTCGGCTCGCAGCCATTTCATTCCCAATCATGGAGACCACGAAGTTATCCCCCAAGCACTCTTGGTCGATCGGAGGATCAGAGAGGAGACATGCCAGTGCTACCCCCATTTCAAAATCTGTGCCTCCGGATCCCCTGCTTTATTCTGCTCAACCTCAGTTGTTGGGTCTGTCTGCTCTGTGGCAACGTCATCCCCAGATAGTTGCAAATCGAAGAAGATTTCAAAGCCTGGTACGCGCTTCCTCTCCGCGTTTATCCAAGGCTCTGGGAAGCCGCAAAATGGAAAATCTTCCCCCTCCCGGACAAAGCGTCCGTTCAGGGTACCCAAATGGGCCTGTGCATTAAGTCAAACGGCTTCCCAGCCTGCTTCGCTGGCTCTGCCGGCCATTTCCTTTCCTCTCCTCACCCAGTCTTCTTTGGTGGGCAGATAACCCAGTCCAAAGGTATGCGGATTGTGTGGCACTTCGGCCAATGCTGCGACTCCTTTCCTGCCGCTTCTTCCAATCCCATCCCGGGAATATGTTGTAGCTTGTTCATGAGGTAGACTGATTGGGCACTGACATACACGCCCTCATTCACAGCCATAATATTTGCACCACCCGGGCCTCTGCCAAAGTAAATCCCGATATGAACATATCTTCCATGCCGTGTTCAATCTCCAGAACTGGCGTAGATACCTCTGGAGGGGGATGGATTGATGAGTTCCCAAACACAATGGCTACTCCCTTCCATAGGGGTACTTCACCATTTGATGTAAAGTAGATGATACAGCCTTTACTTGATGCAACCAAGGTCGCCCCAAAAGCATGTTGAAGGATGCAGGGACCTCCAAGACATGAAAATCTATTTCCTGTTGTCCGGGCCCGACCTTGGTTTGGATTTTTACTGTCCCCAGGACATCTCTGCTTGTATTGTCGTAGGCTCTGATTACTTGAGAGGTCGATGTAAAGTCGCAGGCTTCAACCCAATGGACGCCGTTCTGGCTGGGCAGACATTGATAGCGGACCCGGTATCCACGAGTACCACCGGAATCCATTTGTCCCTGCATTCTACAGAGATGTAGAGGGGTCTGTTATGGTCCACGCCCTCAGGCGGCAATTCCTTATCCGAAAAGGTCAATGCCGGGGAACCTCCTCCCGGAAAGACCAGCCCAACTAGTTGTTCTGGAGTAGTTTCGATGGAGAGTTTGGCCTTATCCATAGCAGATAGAACGGCCTGCCTGTGCACCCTTGAAGCCATAAGCAGTCCCCAGATGGAGATGTCTGCTTGTTTTCTTTAACTGCCTCAGTACAGCCTCTTCTTCAACTGTTTCTCTCTCTGCTTCTCGCCTCTTTATCTTTCCCTGATGCTTCGGGTTGATCAAGGTGTGGGGGCTTGAAATAACGCCCGCTTCTAGTCATATGATCCACCTCTTCGAGGTACCAGGTGCTGTCTGGTTGGCCACCTGCCCAGTCTTCATCTGTGTGGGCGAGATACAAGTCGTCATCTTCCCACCACATCCCATTAGCATCTAACAGGCACCTGTCTGGTTCCGGCAAATTCGTACTCTCGGTACTATCTTCCCACATGCTCACAACATGTTCAGTCTTCGTGCTCGCAGCACTTTCAACTTTGATGCCCGCAGCATCTCCCGTTCCTGTGCACGCAGCACTTTCGACCCCTACATGGGCCTTCGCTTTTCGAATTCTCTCGGAATCGTCAAACTTTTGTTGTTCCGACTGCATCAGTACAGCCGGTTGTTCAACGTTCCCTGTATTCACAATCCTCGGATTCTGAACGAAATTATTAACGCCGGCGCTCTCCGGCGGTGGATTTTGACCCTCGGCCCTTCCGGCCATCAATGATACTCTCGCCCCTTCCGGGCCCTATTGAAATTCTACAATGTCCGGCTGATCATCTAACCACCCGGTGACTTCTGCCGTCTCCTCATAGTCATACCAGTTGATTGCAGCATCTGCTGGTTCTCGCTCGTTGAAAAATTGAAGGTTGGTGAAGTCTTCCTCCACCGTTGTCAGATCATCTGCCTCCTGTTCAAGTCGGTCCCCCCTGATCATGCACAGTTCAGTCTTCTCTGACAACCCCACACTCAGTTTAGGCTGGCCCATTGGCAAAATATATTCACTGGGATCGTAAGCTATTCCAGCTAGACTCCCAGACTGTTCCATCCCAGACTCAACAGTTTTGCTCTCCTCGGAAGCCTGCCCCATTCCATTGTCGGTGGTCACCACCTTTGGCTCGGATGGGGTTGTGAAGGTGTCCAACACGCACAAGTCAGTGCTGTCAGGAAGGATCACCTCCGGCTTAGGTAGGTGGGAGGGAGTTATATAGATACTAGGGTCGTAAGACACGCCCCAGTTTGGATGAGGTTGACTCTTTTGGGTGGATCTTGGTTGTGTTTGGGGAGTGGGTTGTTTGTGACATTGGGTCCCTCGGGGGTAGAATGATATTTTTGTCAATGAGGTCCTGAATCTCATGACGCAGCCGGTAACACTGGTCTGTGTCATGACCATGCTGCTGGTGGTATGTGCAATATTTGGCTGGGTTGTGGGAAGGGGGAAGTGGGTTTGGTAGGGGCCTCGGTTCCAGGGGTTTCAGATGCCCCTTTCTGACTAGAACCCGAGGACTTTAGACAAAGGCATATATAGTGGGGAGAAGTTTCGTTGGCCTCTGGGTTGGTATCTTGAGGCTTGGTTACTGCTCCCAGATGTATTAGAAAAAGGTGTGGCCGCTGCGGGCCTCGGTTGGGGAGGGGAGTGGTGGTGACCATACCGACCTCTGGAGTCCTTGTATTGGCAGAGCCACTCGGGCCCGCATTGTTATTTCGGTTGAACGTTCTCCGGGGCTGCTCCCGGTCCTGATCAATCAACCCTTGCTTCATTGCGTCCTCGATCTGTACCCCCATCTTCGTGTAAATCTGAGAATGTGGGGAAAGGGAGTACGATCATTTTCTGCATTAGCTTGGGTTGGAGATTGCGCACAATCATCCGGATTTGATCCTTATCAGTTGGCCTCAAGGTCATCATCGATGCCTTGGCTCTCCACCGAGTGACAAAGTCAGAGAAGGTCTCTTTCTGTTCTTGCCTCGTTGTCTCGAGATCACGTGTTGTAATCTCGATCTGAGTATTATATGAATATTGTGCAACGAAGGCCTCGGCTAGCTCATCCCAATTCCTCTTCACATCATCTTCTAATTTTGCGTACCAGATGGCCGCAATCCCTGACAAGGTTCTGCCGAACAAAGAAAGCTTCTGTGATCGGGTCAAGCCCATCGGCCTTAAGATGTCGGAAAATAGCCGGAGGTGGACCATGGGGTCCCCGGATCCATCAAAGCGATCGATCTGGGGCATTTTAAATCTGTCCGGCAATGTCACGGCTACGTCAGTATAGCCGTCTTCAATATCTGGGATGGCCTTCACCCCTTGCGACTTCTTGAAGAGCTTTTCCAACTTGCTCAATTTCAGAGCTGTATGATCCACCTCGAACTCGAATGGAGATTCCGGGTGATTAGGTGTAAGATTCTTAGACAGTTGCGGCGGAAGCGGGGGCGGAGCCAGCCCCGTTGGAAGACTCGTGTCCTCTTGAAGGTTTTGGAAGTTTGGCAGAGCATTCTGTGGATTTGGGAGAGTATTCTGGGTGTTCTGGGTATTCTGAGGATTTGGAGGGGCATTCTGGCCAGTGGGTATCTGTTCAGGTAGTGGAGCTCCTGGCGGAGGAGGGACCTGATGCGCCCCTAGTGGAGGAGGGACCTGGTGTGAAGCAGATGCAGCATTCTGCTGTTGTAATCTGGTGATCAGCTCAGACTGTTGGGCCATGACAGCAGCCTGCTGTTTAGAAAATTCCGCCTGGCGGATAGCATCGTCTTGCATTTGTTTCATGCTCTCATTCATCTGGCGGACCATCGCCTCCATAGCTGATGTATTCTGTGGTTCCATCTGAATAACTGGTATGTCTTCTGATGCAGTAACCCACGGTTCTGACAGCCTCTGTTCTGATACACTACGTTCCCTGGGCTTTCTCCTCTTTCTTCTAACAATTGGGGGTAGAGAGTGGAACACTGGATGTCCGTCAACGAGATCCTCGGATCGGCTGAGTCGGCGACCTCGTGTCCAAAGTGCTTGGGGGAGATCTACGGGTTCGGAAGCAATCGTGCTACAAACTGCCCTAGCAAAAAGATAATAAAGCAAAAAGGAAATAAATAACCAGAAAAACGGGCAGCATAACAGCTTAAATTGAATACACCACACACAGTCGGGTATACAAAACACACAGTTGGTAAGCTGGCTATACACTGTCCTCAAACACTGATCACTGTTCCTGTATCATTTCCCAAAACTGAATCGGATACCTGCAGATACCTGATTCTCAAATAACTGACTGATGCCCGCAGGCGTGATGCCCGCAGGCCTACTGCTCAAAACTGATGAACTGATGCCCGCAGGCCTGATGTCCGAACTCACAAACTGATGCCCGCAGGCCTGATGCCCAAACTCATGACTGATACATGCATTCCTGTAGAGACGCACTCTAAAGCACATAGCAGATAAGTGAGAGCCAAAACACCCCTATGTTGGGGTAGGGTTTCCCTGTCCTATTTTGTCAGGAACTAGGGTTTCACTACGCACACAGCGGTTTCAAACAACCTATAAACGGGTAAGCAACCTGTCCTAGTTTGGAATGGTCACTATGGATCCGAATATGCACTAGGTCGAATGGTCAAAAAGGGTGCCCCGGTAAAACCGGGGTTTGTGTTCCCATGCTGTCAGAGCCCAGAGCCGATCAGCCTTACGGACATGACTTGACAAGACAAGCCTCCGGCAAATCGTTCGGGAATGGCATATGGCAAACACAGTGTTCCTAGGCGCACCGATGCAAATGCAATGCAATGCAAACACACAAGTGTAGTCAAAACCAGATATCATGAGTTCGAGTCAAGTTCTCTAAATCCCCAGCAGAGTCGCCAGAAACTGTAGACGTCCCCGAACGCCCCGGGAGGGTTAGGTCCCGTTCTGTTCATATTGGGGTCACTACAGTTCAAGGACTCAAATGTCACGGTTCTTAATCTTGAACCAAAGAGTCCAAATCCGGCAAATCGTTTTGAAAACAGATTTTTTGAAAGAAGTGCCAAACATGGACTGCTTTGCCAGATACAGAGTCGCCACCTAAATATTTTTTAAATGGGAAATTTAGGAAACCCTGACTCGGTGCCAAAGGCCACGTGTCCGTCATCACCAAAGTTGGCTCGGGAACTTGGGTACGATTGGGGAAGGTCACATCGTGAGCACCCCCGCTCGCCCGGTCAAAGACCGGCCTCTACTAACCATGATATCTGTTTTTGAAAACATTGTATGTTCTTATTCCGATTATTAGCCTAGGTTACTATGTGATGCTCGCAGCAAACAAGTATAGACTGGGCCGCCTGATTTGGAACAAAACATTTCATGTTTGTTTGTTTGAAAATGGTTTGATGGTGCTACCCGCAGGTAGGCTAAGACGCGGATTTGCCACCCTCAGGTGGGCTTAGAAAACATGATTTTGCCACTATCTAGTGGGCTTAAAACAAACATTCGATGAGTTGTCCAATCCAAGCAACTCAACCTCCACCCACAGGCATTCAAGGCAGTTATATCACATAAGCACATAGCCTCATGGTAAGCATGCTATCATGGCAACACTCACACGCATGCAAGGATGCTAAAGCATAAAACTCACCGAGTACTCCAAGCCAAAACAGAAACTCATTAGAAATCATGCATGATCCTAATTATACAGAATGCCTAATGCAACACATGCAATAATGCAACTATAGCAGGCTCGGCTATTCTAAACATGGCATATGAAATGCTACAACTATCACGTATTCAATTTGGAATTGAAATACAAATGCAGTTTGTATGATGCGCCGAGCCCGGTGCGTGCAAAACAGATGAATGATGCAAACATGCTGTCATACTGTATGCTAATTGAAATATGCCCTATATCTAACCATCGTAAGCGGGTAAATAAAAGGGAGAAAGACGTGGGGTTGGAAGACATACATCACACTCACCCACACTTATTACAGTTATGCCCTCGCGCAGAGGGTCCGAATAAATAATAATACAGTCCGAAATAAAAGAATATTACAGATTTCTAAGTAATTAGCAATTAAACTAAGAAAGCTGTAAATCGGTTTGCAAGCCGGGGGCTGCCTCGCTTCTGATGAATGATGTATGCTGGACTGCCTTTGCGCGGAAATCCACTGGGATGCCCGATTCAGCCTCTGTTCGCAGTGTTTCTTGAAATGCGTGCCCGACTCTGAAAAGTTGCTGATCCTCTATTTTGCTGCAACAGAGAGCAGGAAAAGGGCATAGCAATGTATTTCACAAATATATGCATGCCTCGATCCTCGTGCCACCAATCACGCATACCGATGCATGATGGCCGAGGAATCGGATTGCACAACTCACTATAGAATGAATGCATGAATGCTACAATGAAAACCTAACTCCATCATGGGTTATCCGGAGTGTCGGTGACTGGGGAATTGAGACCCGTTCCGTCACTCGGAGTACGAAACGTGCCTCGTTTCCCGTGCCCGGGCTAACTCCTATCCCGAACATGATGCAATATGCATGATATGCATGAAATGCAACTAATATACAGTTCTAGTATGCGCAATGCTGATGAAAATGAGATGAAAATGAGACGCCTCGAAAAGCGTGCACGTGGGCACGCAAACCGAGGCGATGATGTGAAATGCAAATCGGATAAAACCGAAGTGCCTCGAAATGCGTGCACACGGGCACGCACACCGAGGCGATGATATGAAGTGGAAATCGGATAAAACCGAAGTACCTCGAAATGTGTACCCACAGGCACGCACACCGAGGCGGTGATAAAATGAGAAAATCGGATAAAACCGAAGTGCCTCGAAATGTGTGCCCATAGGCACGCACATCGAGGCGATGATGAAAATGAGAAAATCAGATAAAACCGAAGTGCCTCGAAATGTGTGCCCACAGGCACGCACATCGAGGCGATAATGAAAATGAGAAAATCGGATAAAACCGAAGTGCCTCGAAATGTGTGCCCACAGGTACGCACACCGAGGCAATGATGAAATGAGAAAATCGGATAAAATCGAAGTGCCTCGAAATGTGTGCCCACAGGCACGCACATCGAGGCGATGATGAAAATGAGAAAATCGGATAAAACCGAAGTGTCTCGAAATGTGTGCCCACAGGCACGCACACCGAGGCAATGATAAAATGAGAAAATCGTATAAAACCGAAGTGCCTCGAAATGTGTGCCCACAGGCACGCACATCGAGGCGATGATGAAAATGGTACAGAAATGCAATGATGGGCTTATACCAACATGAGAGAGCCTCAGCCTACTCACATAGGAAGCCAATGAATGAAAACGGAGTGCCTCGAAGTGCGCGCCCGCGGGCACGCAAACCGAGGTAATGCACTAAAGCACGAAATGACATGAAAATGATATGCAAGCATGCAAACCAAATTTCAGCAGCTAAATAGAGGGGAAAACAGCCCCGAAATGACAATCAATGCATGAAATCATCCCGAAATGTGATTTTAAGTACCCGAAATGGCCTACGGCCATGCGAAACATGCAAAATGATCATGACATGCAAACCAGTAGCAAGGCAGCCCCAAATATGGCATTTTTTCAGTACAAAGCAAGGCTAAACAAGAACCACAAGCATGGCAAATTTAGCTTGCAAAAACGGGGAAAAAGAGGGGAGTTACAAAGCAAGTAGTATATACAATGCTCAAACCAGAAAAATCAGTTCTAAAAAATTGAAGAGGGGCCAAAAACATGCATATTTACAGTAGATGAGATCCTCTAATTCAGTGTGTAGATATGCTCAAAATGGCATGCAAAAAATGAGCCAATAAGGGGCTACAACATGAGGTACCATAGGCAAGCATCAAAAAACTTTTAACCCTTAACAAAAGATGAATAATAGACAATTATAAGACACTTTCTAAGCCTGATGAAGGCTCAAATCAGTAGCTAAGCAAGCCTAAACAAACATGCAATTTTACGGTAAATTGAAGGATTACAAAACAAGTACCAAAACCAGTCATCAAATGGCCTAAGACCATTAACAAAGAATGAATAATGGACCAAAATAAGGCACTCTCTAAGCCTGATGAAGGCTGAAATCCGAAGCATGGTGAGCTTAAAAATGCATGCAAAATGGGAGTGGAACAAGAATTCAAAGCAAGTGATATGTAGAGTAAGAAAACCAGGTTGAGCCCTTCTTCAATGTTGAAGAGGGGCTCAAAATAAGCACAATCACAGTATGTTTCATGCTCCAACTCAGATCACAAATAGGTCAAAACAATCATGCAATTTTACGGTAAAATGGAAGCATTTCAAAGGAAGTGCATGACAGAGAAGCCAAAAATGGTTGAGCCCTTCTTCAATATTGAAGAGGGGCTCAACATAAGCCCACTCACAGTATATAGCATACTCGAAATCAGATCACTCAAAAGCTAAACAAAGCATGCAATTTAATGGCATAAAGAGTGATATTGAAGCAAGTGTATGAAGGAGACACCAAACAGGGTTGAGCCCTTCTACAAAGTTGTAGAGGGGCTCAAAATAAGCCCAAAATCAGTAGGGGTCAGAGCCCAAAAATGGAAGCAAATGGGGTAAAGAATTGACTCAAAAAAATACAAGAAAAAGGGATTTAGGAACTTACCCTTGAAGATCCAACTATGGTGGCTTCTTGGCTTCAATTTGTTGACTCTTGGCCTCTGAAAATCACTTCCTTGCTACTGAAATGGAGTTGTTGATGGTAGAGCTTAGGGTTGGTGAAGGGTTGAGCTAGGAAGCTTGAAAGTTTTTAGGGTTTTTGAATAGGAAAATGGAGGTTTTGGGAGAGAGGGTCTTGAGATCAAAATTTCTAACCTAGGCAAAGGGGCTGTCCAGCCCTTTAAGTAAGCAAGAAAAGGTGTAAAAGGGGAGGGAAATGGAGGCAATCTTTCCCTCCCAAAATATCCCCCGGATGGGGGAGATATTTTGAAAAAATATCTGGACAGCTGGAAGGAGCTGGAAAGCAGGAAGCTGGCCGGCCAGGTGGCTTTCTGCAAGGTGGCCGGCCGGCCACCCCACCTGGTCGGCCAGCCACTCAGCCTGGCCGGCCGGCCATGGTCAAAAAAATGGACAACAAAATTTCTGGCCGACCACTATGGATTGGTGTCCTCCCAAGTGTGTAGAATAAGGCCCCAAGATTGGAATTTGGCAACACTGAAGCAGGAGCCACAACATAGAGCTTGAAGGAGAGGCTCAAAAATGAAATGCACAATTACTGGCCGACCACCAACTTTTAGGGTCCTCCCAGATGTGTAGAACAAGGTTCCAAGGTCGGAAATTGGCAACACTGAAGCAGGAGCCACAACATAGAGCTTGAAGGAGGGGCTCAAAAATGAAACTCACCATTGCTGGCCGACCATCACTTCTTAGGGTCCTCCCATGTGCCCTCATCACAAATATGTAGCTTTGGTTGGAAGAAGATGGGCCTAGGGTGTTCAACATTAGCCCGGAAGTGAGCAAAACGGGCGCCGGAGGAGCAAAACTGGTTATCTGGGATAATTGCTGGCCTCCTACCCTCCAGTGATCTTCCTAATGCTGAAACAGAGGTACCTGCCAAAATTGAACAAAAACAAATGAGAAATGAACGCTCGGGGCCCAAACCGCGCAGTTCGGGGTCCCGAAAATGGGCTGTAGGCATCGGAAGTGGTGTTCAGCAGCGAAGTGGGTATCTGAGACCCCAGGGTTTCTCGGTATGACAAAACAGAGGTACCTGCCAAAAACCGGAGAAATCCGATGCGAAATGAATGCTCGGGGGCCAAACCGCGAGGTTCGGGGCCCGAAAACCGGCTATAAGCACCGAAAGTGGCATACGGCCACGAAGTGGGCATCAGGGGCCCCAGTGTGCCTTGTTATGATGAAACAGAGGTACATGCCAAGAATCGGAGAAAACCGATGCAAAATGAATGCTCGGGGCCCAAATCACGCAGTTCGGGGTCCCGAAAACCGGCTGTAGGCACCGAAAGTGGCATACGGCCACGAAGTGGGCATCGGGGGCCCCAGTGTTCCTCAAAATGATAAAACAGAGGTACTAGCCAAGAACCGGAGAAATCGGAGATGGTTGGGCGGTCCCGAGCCGAGGCACACGGCCTGACGGCCCCGAAAACCGGGAACCGGGCTCCGAAATGGGCAAAATGGCCTACGGCCACGAAAAGTAGCCCACGGCCACCGAGAAATAGTCTACAGGACTACTCCCTTCCCTCAGGAAAGAAAACAGAGAAAACCGAGCCTGGTTCGCAAACCGAGACAAGGCACAGAAGAGGATTCGGAAGTTCGGAGGCAGGGCGCGCGGCCGCGACTCTGGGACTTCTAAATGAGCACAGTATGCTACATCACCGAGCGCTCAATCGGTGACGTCTGAGTCTTAAGGTCGGTCAAAAATGGGGTGTCTACACCAGCCAAAAAGAACAATCCAAACTCTGGAGGACATGTTGCGTATGTGTGTGCTTGATTTTCAAGGGAATTGAGAAACTCACTTGCCTTTAGCCGAATTCGCCTAGTTTTCATTGAAGCATTGGTATGGCGCCTTTCGAGGCTTTATATGGAAGAAAATGTCGGTCTCGTATTTGTTGGGCAGAAATTGGAGATGGGCCTTTACTTGGGCCTAAAATTATGCACGAAACAACGGAAAAGGTAAAGTTGATCCAACAATGATTGAAAACCACACAAAGCCGACAAAAAAGTTACGTAGATACTCGAAGGCGAGACAGGGAATATGAAGTGAGTGACCATGTTTTTGTTAAAGTAACGCCAATGAAAGGGCAGACTCGTTTTGGAACCAAGGGCAAGTTAGCACCAAGGTATGTTGGATCGTATGAAATCATTGAAAAGATTAATCCAGTGGCATATCAGGTAGCACTTCCTTCCGAAATAGAACATATGCACAATGTTTTTCATGTTTCGATGTTACGGGATTACCTTCAGGATCCTTTTCATGTTATTGAACCTACTCACGTGATGTTAAGCGGTGACTATACGTACGAAGAACAGCTCATTTAGATTGTTAACCGCCAAATCAAGAAGTTGAGAAATAAGGAAATTCCATTAGTGAAACTGGATTGGCAAAATCACGGTGGTATTTATACAACTTGGGAAAGAGAAGATGATATGAAGAAAAGATATACGGACCTTTTCCCATTTGATCCTATATTTTTCCTAGAGGAAGGTAAATAAGTTTGAAGGACTAAACGTCCTAAGGGGGAGAGAATGTGACAACCACTTCCTTAATTAAGCAAATTGATTATGTGTTTGTTGTTAATTATGTGATTGTGTGGTATTAAGTGTTATTGTTATGCCATGTGATTACTTGAATTGTGTTATTGCGAAGAGATAGGTTGACGTGAATATTAAACCTGCCTAATCCATTAATGTTAACAAGTTAGAATTAAATCGTAGGATAGGAATTAGAGCCTAATTCACCTTAGTATAATTTAATTTGGTGTAATTAAGATGAAATCTTGAGTTAATTGCATATGGGTTGCATTATTTGATTTTCTATCTGTTCGTAGTAGGAATATATGTCTGTATTTCTGCGTTGTTTTGCCAATTGAGGGCCTTATCGGCATCCGATTACGAAATTGTTAATTAGAATTTTTGGAATTTTATGGTAGGTTTGATTGAAATTTAATTTGGAACGATTAAATTAGAATCATTGATGTCCAATTGATTAGCTTTAATTAAGCCTCATTAAGTCAAGTCTATATAAGGCCCAAATGAACTCATTAGTTCACTCTACACTCTCATACTAACCTTCCTTGAAGGAAAAAAAAAAAAAAAAAAAAAAAAAAGTGAGAGAGAGAAGGCAAGAGTTGAGATCAAACCTTGAAGCTTGGTAGGAAAATTGCTTGGAGATTGGAGAGTTGCTCAAATCATCCCTAAACCTCAAAGAATTGAAGATTCTAAGTGAGAATTTTGTCTTTAGGTTTTACATTCTAGCCATTAGTGGTTGAATTCAAGAGATTTAGGTGGTTAATCATGAGTATTGGGCTAAAGAGGTAGAAATGATGAACAATCCACACTTGCACGCATAATTTCCAAGCTTTTGAAGTTGAAGTCAAAGAATTTTCCATGTGCATGAGGCTTTACATGCATACTTTGAAGACTTGAACTTGGTTTAACTTGTATTCCTTCAATTGTTCATGTTTTTGGAAGCATTGGACTTACACCATCACATGCATGTTATGTTTTCATACTTTTAAGTTTGGTTTGGTTCAATTGGCATGCTTTTGGATTTTGATTTTGGCAAAATGGTTTTGAATTTATGATGTTTGACAAGTTTAGACATGTTTTCACAAGTTTTTGACCCAAAAGGATGGGTTTTGAAGTATTAGTTTTGAGTTTGAAGCTCGGGAGGTGAATCTAGAAATCCTAGAATTCAACCTCTCCACTCGAGCGACAGATCCTATCCTCGAGCGACCACCCTTATTTTCGCACTTCCGCTCGAGCGACCGGATGCTTGCTCGAGCGTAAAATGCATGCTCCCAAAAGATTACATGTTTTGCAGACTGTTCAAGCGACAACAGATGCACTCGAGCGAGGACCTGAGTCTTACACTTGAGTGAGTGTCGAACGAAAAAATCAAGCAATCAGTACTTTTGCAGTGTTTGCAGATTGCTCGAGTGAAGGAAGTTGCGCTCGAGCGACCGCTCACATTTTAGCACGTCCGCTCGAGCGAAGGAAGTTGCGCTTCAGCAAGACCCCTGTTTTCAACAAGTTTTGTTAAATGTTTCCAAGTGCATTTTAGGATCCTCAATCCATCCTAGGCATTCTTAAGTCAAGATTAAGACATCATAATAAGGATAAGAAGTGAAAACACAGCAAGATTAAAAAAAAAAACAAAAAGACAAAAAGGGGATAAAGTTGATGATTCCGGGTGTGTAATTTAGTACATGTTTGTTCTGTAACTGTGTAGGTCGCGCGCCACAAGACATCTGAACTGCCTACTCTATCTGTTTGCTTTGGGACCAACTGTAAGTAACGATGTTGTAAAGATATGTTCAAATTGTATTTATTTTCTGAATGATAAATTATATCATTTCTAAACGGTTACTTTTATCGGTTGAATGATGATCCTCTTTTGAATTTTATTCATGGCATCCATAGCATATTGTTATTGTTATTGTTATTGATATCACTATTGTTACAGAGATCTCTGTCAGTTCCAAATCTTGGAACTATTGTTATTGTTTGATGGCCATCAATTGATTGTTCGGTCTTTAAAACCTATTGTATTGTTGCTATTGGATGTACTACGTATGACCTATATGAACATGAACTGATTGAAGTGAACGATTAAACGTTTGATTGACAAAAAATATTGATTGAAAATGTGCTACTGATAATCAATTGTTTCAAAGACTGTAAGGACATCATTTTTAACCTCTTTACACATCTGTTATTCACTGGGCTTTAGCTCACAGCTTATTATATATATGTATGTGATCGAGCACCGGACCAAAGCTAGTGGGGCCGACCCGAACTTTTGTTTTTCCAAGCTAGATATTGTTCCTCATAGCGAGGTTCCGAATTTCATGCGTCAAGGCTTTTTGGGTGGTTCAAATTCATCCTTTTGATCTTGCTAAGTGTAAAGAATGTTTAAGACTTTTGTTTATACTGTCTTTGATAATGGGATTAATTCCCTAACTTGCATATTGTCTTGTATATATATGATTATGGCATAAATGGTTATGAATATGGCTATGTATATGAAAGTTTACTTTTCATTCAGGTCCTCGCAGCTCATTGGACATTCTCTTTTTATTGCTTAGCTTCTGCCAGCCCCCTTTATATTGTAATATAATCATTATTGTTAAACAGGCCTTTGGTAATCACGGATTACTGGCCGGTTATGGCACTAAACCTATAGGGGCGGGTTTGGGTCGTGACACTGAGGCTATAGGGTTTATAACCTGCAAAATTAAATGTTCCCAACACATATGTATATCTTTTTTTCTTTAGCTAGGAGAAAAAATAATATCATCATTTTTTCTTTGAAAATGATACATATATGTAGACTTAATATGTTCAGATTGTTCTTGGAAAAATCGGAATCTGAACATTTGTTAAAGCAATAGATTCTTGATTAGAATAATTACTCGATTCACCAATGCTTAATTTTGAAAAAACTTTGTTAGGAAAATCTTTTTCAAATACAAAAGTTGATCTTTTAATTTTTGAAATTGTATTTTGAATATATAAATTTTTTCCTGATGCTTACATTTGTATTGGCGCAAGATTTTTTTGTTTTAGACATTTCTCCTTGTCCCACTAGGTCATGGATTAACCATTGTCGAGAGACTTGTAAATCGCTCTAGTTCATTAGATGCGGTTGGATTTTCATGTCAAATGGTCTTGGTTCAAAGATTTCAACGATTTTATTATCGTTTGATCTTGTTTTTGTTTCAGGAAATTTGGTCAATTCATGAATTATTTTCCAACGAATAGCCAAATCATGGGAATTCGATTTCATTCCTAATCCTTGTGTCTTAATTATTATTCTGACTGTGTCTTCAAGATTCGGATCATTTATGGAAATAAAGAAATTTGGTCTAACATTAAACCAAACTACTCTATTAGCCAAATTAGATTGAATTCCTCCAATGATTGCTTTCATTGGGTCAGAAAATCTTTTATCAAAAATTACTGCCAAAATAGTAGTATCTATCCCTTGGAGGAATAAGGCTGTTATGGTTACCTGTATTAATTCAATATGATATATTGAATCTCAGTATATTTCTTTTTCCATCTTGCAACATTTTTCTTATCAAAAAAGGAATATTAATATTTCATTCTTCTAACCATTTTGCTTGAGTGTTACCATTGTATTGTTCAAACACTTTTGCTAAAAAGAAGTTGAATTTTGAAAGTTTATAAATTTCTGGCACAACTTCTTTCATTTTTTTGAATTTTGCTAATTCTTCTTCGGTAAAAAATTTTCTTCTCCGATTACATCTCCAAGTCGAATGGCTTGTAATTCTTCTTGAGATATTTCTTGTCTATCTATATTAGTCATCATGAAGATTAGTTTTTCATCTGAACTTTCTTCATCATTAGAAATTTCGTACAAGATTTCTTCTTCATCAGAAATTTCTTCGCCATATATTATTTCAAAATCTTATTCTTCAAGAACTTTGATAATTTTCTTTGCACTTTTTCCCCTTTTTGGGCATTCAGGTACATAGTGACCCTTTTCGTTACAAATGTAACATTTACAAGTTTTCTTTTTTGAAACACTTGTTGGTGTCTTTTTCGAAAAAGTTTTGTTCTTTTTCCAAGATTTCCATTTATATTTTCTGCGTTTTTTAAAAAATCCTTTTCGTTTGGGAAATGTATTACAACCAATTTTTTAATTTTCTTTCAAAATTTTATCACAGCATTTTTGACCATATTGTGAGTTGGAAATTTGATTTTTTATTTGTTTTTTTGCTTTTACTTCTAGACACCGATCTGCTATCAGTCTTAGAACATAATTAATGCGAAAACTAAGATTATCATATTCTTCTTTCCCTATTTTTTTTTGAGAAAGTCTAGATATGTTTTAATACATAACTCATCCCATGTATTAGGGAGTTTATGGAAAAATTGATCTAACCAGGGTTGATTTGCTGGTGGATCAATAAGATAATAATATTTTTTTAAAGTTTGAACATAGTCTTCAAAAAGACAAATGTTACACAATTCTAATTTAGTCAAAATATAATTTGCATCTACTTGCAAATTAGTATCTTCTGCAAAACCGCATAAATTTTCTTTTATGATTTTTGCAAACACGGCTAATATTGTATCAAGTGTGAAAAAATTTGCCAACAAAACTGCTTTTTGACTTTTTCCAATTTCAGATTTTTCCCACTGTCTTAATCATTGCAACACATCTCCCTGGAGAGTTGCTATAATATCATCAAGGAATTTTTCCTTTGACTAACTATTCTTATAATTGGTAATAATGATGGACAATGATTGTACCAAATCATCAATTACTTGTGGCTGGTCCTTAAATTGAATATAAGACAAGTCTAAATAAGTACCATTTTAAGCTATTAGATACCTATGATTACTATCTTTTCTAGATATTATTGGTTCAGGTGCAGGATTGGAGGTACTTTCGGTGTTAGTATCATTTTTAACTTCATTTGTTTGAATAAAGTCAAAATTATCTCCATCTCCCCATGTGCCAAATAATTAGGGATCAATCGACTCTTCTGCGTTTCTTTTTTCCTTATTTATTTCTGATGAAACATCTTGATCTATTATTTCTTCAAATGAGGATGATTGACTATCATCATCATTAGTTGACATATTAATATCATAATTTAAGTGTTGTAAAAGGGTTTCATGTTCCAGATAAGTTTCTCTTATCTAATCTAGTAGCATATTTCTTTCATCAATACCTAAATCTGGGTCTTTATATAATTTTCACCAATAATCCAATATTTCAACAATATTTTCATATTCAGTCATATTATAAGTATTGGTTTGAAGTACCATAATATCTTCTGTACCATAAAATAGTCTAGGAATAGAGTTATCTCTTGGACTATTCATTCCATTATTGTTTATGAATGATATAGTTTCTAATTGAGTTACCAAATTGTTTATTTGAGCTTTTGCTTCTTTGTTTTAGTCAATAATTATTATAGAACCTAAATTGTCTATTTTGGATTCTATGGACTCAACTTTGAAATTTAGATAGTTTTGATTTATTTTTGAATTTTTATCTAATTTAGAAAACCAAGAACACATAATATCAGTAATATTATTTAAACTAGAACACACGATGTTTATATTTGCAAACTCTTTAGTAATATGCAAACTATGGTCATATTTATTATTAACATTGTTTTTTGTATTTCCAAAGAATATTATATCTTCAAGGTTAATTGCCATTATAGATTGTTATTAGTACTTAAGACCCTTCTAGTGTCTTTATCTGGTGTCTAAAACTTCTCTTTATGATCTTTTGACTATTGACCATTATTAGGCATTTTTAAGAATACAAACACCACAACCACCGCCACTATACCTGTCACGACCCAAACCCGCCCCTATAGGTTTAGCATCGTAACCAGCCAGTAATTCTGGGATTACCAAAGGCCTCTAAGACAAATTAACATAATATTAGGGGCTAGCAAAAGCAAATAATAAATATACAACATCCATTGAGCTATGCAGACCTATATAAGACAGAAAATTTTTGAAATTTTTACATATATATAAACGCATCATCCTTACGTCATTATATATATACAGATTAGACAAAAAGGGACTTAGCCCTATTTACAAAATACACAAAGACTTGTTTAACCAAAGTAGAAAACAAAACTTAAATTTTAAATCACATAGTCATAGCCACTTGACATATCCGGAACCTCCATGGAAGGCACATAGGTTGGCCAACAAAATTAGATTCCAGGCAGATGCCTCTAAGCCTGGTCATGCGCTTGATCACCTACGTACATAAATAATACAGTGAGCTAGAGCCCAGTGAATAATAATAAAGTAAAGGGCTTTAATGAATGATGTCCATATCAGATTAAGAAATCATAATTCAGATTCATAACAGATTCATGTTCATATTCATATTTATATTCTTGTTCAGATCATACATAGAAATCAGAGTTCATGCTTAATCATATGTGGGACATCCATTAGTGCTAACAGAACAGATACATAACAGATGCAAAACATATGGTGGTTATAAATAATCAGTTCCATAAAGGAACCTTCGGATCTGGGTAATAAAGAATATACATGCTGAGCTCCATGATGGAGCCTCTGGTACGGGTAACAGATGACAGACATAATAAGTCCCATAATGGGACCTCCGATACCGGGTAACAGCTAACATATATCACATGATGCTAAAGTTGCCACGAATACATGTCAGAAATTGGACAATCATTCATTGTACAGAATATAGCATTTCAAAAAATAGATCTTATTTTATCATACAGAAAATAAATAAAGTTGAACATAAATTTACTAAGTTATTACTCACAGCGTTCAAATGCCTGATTCGCCCTTGTAGTTGACCCTACACAATTCATCATACACATAGAAATCGAGTCACAATACAATTTATTCCATTCTTAACTTGTTTAGTTCTTTTAGGTTTCTTTCCTACTCTTTTAATCCCTTTATAATGCTCAATATATGCCTAAGAGTGCTTAGAAATGAAAGAGAATGGAAAACGAAGCATAAAACATCTTTTCAAAATTTCTGAAATAGGGCCCTCCGCTCAAACGTAGCTTTGTCCGTTCGAGCGGACCCCTTTGGTCTGCAAAAGTACTGGTTGCTTGTATTCTACGCTCGAGCAGCAACTTCTCCGCTCGAGCGACGAAGCCGATTTATAGGTTTTCTAAAATGTTGATTATGCTTCAAAACATAACTTTAAATGATACAACTCACATGTTTTAACCCATATATCAACCATACAACTTCTAATCATGATATAATGCCAATTCTACAAGATTCGAAGTTCATATCTCCAAGGATTCATCATACAAGCCCAAATTACTTCAAATTCATTTCCTTAAACTTCATAACTCACAAATTCTAAAACTTGAATTGAGCTTTCAAAATAATTTCAAGACTTGGGTTCATACATGGCTTGTCTAAAGAATACAAACTCTTAAATAATCAAGAAAATATGATCCATTTTAAATCATTTACATCAAAACTACTTTAAATTATAAATTAAGCTCATTGTTCATAAACCCATAAATTTCCAAAGCTTAATTCTTATTTCATCAAAACATGAAATCAATTATTAGAAATCCATGATGTATGTACAATCAGAATATTAAAACTTGTAGAATTTGTCCATACATGTAGAAATTAGACTCAATTCGTGCATGATATTCCAAAATTAAACCTAAAATAATTAATTTCTAAATTAATTTTCATAAATTTGAACATAGCTCCAATTTCTCATTTTCTTTTTAAATACATAAAATTGACTTCAAGCTCTTTCTATTTTCCTCTAAATCATGAAATTGGAGTCATGAAACTTTGCATGTATGAAATTAAGATCAAAACTAAATAATTTTAATTAGAATAGTTCTAATTTGGATTATTTTTAATTTTCTTCATATTAGACCCAAATTCAAATCCATAAACCTTTTAAACATAAATTAAAATCTCAAAACCTTGAAATTCTACAATGCATGTTTAATTGAAGTATTAATCTTGTAGAGTTTGCCCATGCATGCAACAATGAGGCTTAATTTATCCAAGACTACAATAACAAACCCAAAATAATTAATTTCCATAAATTTACACTTAACTCAATTTTTTTTCATCATCTTCTTGCTAATTCTTTTTAATTACATGATATTGATTCCAATTACCTCTTGATTGCAGCTTCTAGATTATTTATCTACAAGATTTGAGTTTTAATTTCTTACCTAAAATCTTCAATTAATGAATCCTTGACAATATCTTGAACTCCTCTTCAATCCTTCACTTCCCAAGCTTTTCTTTGGCCTTTCTTCACCATTTCCTGCACATGAGTCTCAAGCGTTGAACTCTCTCTCTCTCTCTCTCTCTCACTCTCTCACGGATTGCCCAAAGCAAATGTGAAGTTACCCTCTTTTTTGCTCTCAATTTCCCTCCAGCATAAGAATGCTTCCAGCAAGTTATAATAATAAAACAAAGAGTTGCCTACTCTCTCTCCTCATGTACGTACACTCCATTCTTTACAATGCACACGTGCACTCATCCTTGAATTCCAACACATCACTCACATGCACACACATACACGTATTTGCTTACTACACATAACCACATACACCCCCAATTCTAAATTCTTCCATAATTCAATTTATATTTTTGCTTAATTCAATTGAGCAACACTTAATCTTAATAA
This sequence comes from Camellia japonica, assembly GCA_030407325.1. NCBI lineage: Eukaryota > Viridiplantae > Streptophyta > Magnoliopsida > Ericales > Theaceae > Camellia > Camellia japonica. Next base: position 151,091,950 of record JAPPVO010000017.1, on the reverse strand, counting down.
ATCTTGATTAACACATAATTAAATTAATCATACATAATCCCAAATCCCACATAATTTAATTAGTCTATTATGGCCTCTCTTAGAGCCCAATTATTTATGTTTAATTTTACGACTCTGAAACTGAATCGGATTTTTAGTCGAACTTCCAAAAAGCTCCAAATGTTAAATTAAACTTACTGCCATCATAAATTTTGATTTCTCAATCGTTAAGGTCTTCAATTTCAGCTTAAACTTCAAAATTGTCATCAATAAATTACATATTCAATTGAACACCTCATAAATAAATTTAATTCATAATAATCTTAATTCCTAATTCGTGTAACTTAATTAACTCTAATTCGGACCCACTTAATCAAATCTCAATTTTATAGATCTAAATCGAATATTTAATTAAACTTTTCATATGGTCCGATACTTGAAATTTAAATAATTCAATTCACTATTTATACTTTCTTGAGCCATTTAGGCTTTCAATTTCTAATTCCAAAATAAATACTTAATAGAACCATAAATGAATCAATCTCCATAATTTTTGTAAATTCCTAGATTAAATTGAAATAATTGGCAATTAAATTTCAAATCTCCTTAATTAATTAAGTGCTAATCATTATACGTGATGGGATCGTTACAATACCACAGTTATTGCCACCACCACCTCTATCACCACACCAATACCATCACTAATACAATCACTAACATATTAATTTCAAAGTCGCTATCAAACATAAAAAGACAGTTTTTTATAAGATTTCCGTCGAAATAAGCGAAATATAAGGAGGCAGGTCATACAGCCTGGGGATTAATCTCAGCATTATTAGGCCCATCAAGAGCCACCCCCAAGCTGAGCCACTAGCTCCACATCATATAACCTAAACAACCATGAAAATATGAAAACAAGCACGCTAGACTCCCCATTCTAACATTAGAATCGCTCAATATTTCTAATATTGATTCATACTGAGTAATTTCTCTGTATTGCTATTTAAAACTTTGATTTAAATATTGGAATCAACATCTGATCTCTGTATGCTCAAACTGGATAAATTCATATGCATATAATGATTATATAGAGGGGAAAAAATCTAAGAATATGATCTCTTCAAATGTTTGCCTCAAAGACAAGATAGGTTATATACATAAATACATAGTAGGTGACAAGGAATTCTATTCACCATCTCTCTATACTTCTCGTAGAAGCCGATATCTCACAACATTTCGACCACCCTTTGGCATCCAGTTGGATATTTCTGAAGAAGGGGAAACCAAGGAGTTGATGGTGACGATAGAAGTTATGGGTGAATCAAGTTCGTCAAGCTCATCGTCATTTGTATATGATTTTCTGAGCATTGAAGAGCTGCTCCTCTGCAGAGTTTGGCTTCCCACTTCTCCTATAAAGCCTGCAAGCAAAGTAGCTGGGGGTGGTGAATAGATTGTTTGAGTTGCAACACAATGGAAGGTTGTGACAGAAGCTCCTGAATCCTCCTGACCATCCTGAATCAAATCATGGAAATAGATAAGGAGAAGATGGTTTTCACTTTTGCAGATAATACAAAGGGTCTGGCTTCCCTCCAGTCCCAGATCGGGCTGGAGGGTACTGTTGGGCTTGTGGGGGCCCACCACAGGTCCCGTTTCGATAATCCGAACCGTCAATGTGTAGAACTCGTCGAGTATTATATGCTTGTAAAAAATTACGTTGATCGGATATTGATAGCTACGTGATCAAATCAGTTTTGTATATATAAAAAAATTAAAAAATAAAAAATAGATGGTGAAAAAATAAAAGGTTAATAGAAATCTACCGATGAAATAGCTATCGATATCCGATCAACGTGATTTTTTATAGGCATATAGTGCTCGACAAGTTCTACACATTGAACGGTTCGGATTATCAAAACGAGACCCGTGATGGGCCCTCACAGGCCCAACAGTACTCTCCAGTCCGATCTGAGACTGGAGGGAAGCCAGTCCCTAATACAAACATGGTGTCATTCCATTTCTTTCAGTGGAAAACATTTTCTTAACAAAAAACGTTTTCCTATGTTTGATTATGACTTTGAAACAAATATACTACTGGTTGTATTAGTAGTGGTGTTTGAGGTGGCAACAATCAAGGTAGTGTGGTGGTAGCATTGGTAAGAACTTAGTTCCGAAAAAGTTTTTCACCTTTCAAAAGTGAAAAATATTTGCCGCCTAAATAAAGTAGTTTTCACTGGGGGTGCAACTCGGGCTAGTTTGGATAGAGTCTAGCCTAAGTTGTGCTAAAACCTGCCCAAGCCCGCCCAAGTCCGAATTATAATCTAAGGTTGTCTGCCTAAACCCGTCCCGAGTTAAACCTGAATTATACGAGTTGTTGAATTGCACATAAATTTCAGCATTTTTGTATTATTTTATTAATTTGTTAAAATTAATTATATTTACATTTTTTTTAAGAAAATCATTAATAATATGAAAACAAATAATTTGTATAATGTAAGAGAAAAGCCGCTATGATAGATTTTACAATTTATGAGTGAGAATATAAAAAAAAGAAGATTTTGTGTTGTGTTACTTATATATATATATATATATATAATATATTCAATATGATTCAACGATCTAAATTAATTTAATATCATCTAATAGCTAACAATTTATATGTATATTAAATATTTATACATATAATTCGGGCTTTTGATTGCTCGAGTTGTTTGATGTCTTTATCCAAACCTGTTCAAATTTAATTTAGGCTTCTAAATTTTTGCCGAAACCCTAAAAAAATTCAGGCTGGGCTCGGGTTGTTCGGGTTGAGTCCGCCCAAGTTGTGCTCCTAATTTTCTCTGAATTTCCTTTTCTATCATACAATCCATCAGAAAATAAGGAAAATATATTTTAGAAAATATTTTCTACCAGAACAAACAATGTACTGTTTTTTAGTTTTGCCACTCCTATATTAGCATACCCCTTTCCGGTATTGGGTTCGAAGAAAACTCATCTGGAACAAAATTGCCAAGAACCCTTTTGATCAACAGTGAACCAAACAAAGGACAGACCTTCAAATAGTGAGATTTAAAAGTTAAAATAGTGAATAAGGAATGAATATATAGACCGTCTCTTTCTGCCAAAAAAACATAAAAAATCAGAAATAAAGAACTCACCTCTTTTCTTGTGGAACTATCAACAAGCATTTCAGTTGGAAGCATCATGAGATCACTCAATGCATTGAGTAGAGTGAAAGCCTTGAAAGATGTCACACATTCCATTCCATTATTGTCATCATTGTCATTATCTTCAATGCCAAAGAGATCCGATAGCCATCTAGACCAGTTCCCAATCTAATAGCCAGGGAAAACAAACAAAATACGACCTAGATAAGACTTCAGAACAATTTCTATCTTCTGTCGTTGATACATATTTCAGAAATTTTTTTGTTATTCAGTAGTCATTCAGAAGGCAATGTATGTTAACAGTTCTTCCATTGAAAATCAATCTGTTTCTCCACTTCATAATCTAATCGCCCAAATGAGCGAAAACACTAGGCTTGTAATTCAGTTGAACACACGTCACAAGTTCAGGAAAAGTATTTGGCATTAGAAGGTTAAATCATCAAAGTCTCAAATTTGCCACAATTTTCAATTTTGGACTAAAAAAGCCAGTTCTCATGATTTTCATAATGCTTCATTAGCTGACACTATAAGGCACAAACATCAAAATAATGCTATTCTATGAATACTCAATAAAAATCCAGTGAGGCACGGCCTATCACTCTGGGGTTGTGCCCATGCATGCATGAGTTAGAAATTTTTTTAAATTAATGGAACAATAAACGATGGCACAAAAAAATAACCACCCAATACAAGTTTTTATATACTCACAGCATTTTTCAGTTGTGAACTAGCCCCAAAACTTGATTTACCAGCAAGAATTGGAAGGACTTTAGGATCGCTAATGGGGTCAGACACAGGATCTGTTGGCATTTCTTCGACTGATTCACGAAGAATGGTATTGAACATCGCAGCATCTAGTCTATCCACTAATTGCTCTATTACCTACAAACAAAATAAATGAAGCCATCACAATTCTATCTTGTCTTTCAAGAACAATATAATAAAGTAAATCAATGTCACACATTTTAATCAATATCATATACATTTAAAACAATTAACCTCATAAGCATGCAAAACATGATGCGGCCAGGCTCAAATACTGCGTGCGAAGTCATGCAAATAAAACAATGTGTATGTCCAAAATAGTATTTTGTTATGAAAATGAGTAAGGATAGTTATAAGTTTATTCATCCATAGACAAACATGAAATTTATCCAGCAATATTATCCAAGTTTGAAGTGACTATTTACCTTGGGATAAACCCAATCAGGTAAAGCAGTTTGAGGGAAAAAAATTACCAATCTAGCCAGCATTGGCAAACAACCACACTCGTGCCCTCCAGCTTGAATGGGACAAAGCCTTTCACAGGCATCTTTAAAAGCCTTCTTCCAAAGTTCTATAGAGAAACTCCCCTGCTCTTGATCACTGAGAACATGTTTACTTTTCCTTGAGCTTGAACCTCTACCACTACCATTTGCTGCTGAGGACTGCATATGTGGAGTTAGAGTCTGTAGAGTTAAAAAAAAAAAAATCAACCACTAAAAGTTATAGCGCCTGACTGAAGCAAAACTTGCTATTAGAGAGCACTTTCATAGCAAAAAGAAGAAGTACTCAGACAGAACCTACCACCACACTGACTCAACGCTTCGGGAGAAGATCCAAGTTTCAACTCTTTCCAATGCAATTATAAATGTTTGAGGGTTTTCCCAGTCTTCTAATTATTGTATGGGATGGTTCTTTCCTTCTCTAGTGGAACAGAAATTGTCTCGTTTATATGAGGATCTTCCACTTGACCCCTCTCCACCAACCGTAGTTTTCATATGTGGTCCATCAGAAAGTGGCATTTCCCCAATAGCCTGGTTAACAATTGCTCTCAACTTAATTGAATTTGACAACCAGAAAGTTAACCTGTATAAAATATGTAGAAGATTCAGCAAAATTCCATCACAGGAAATAAAAAATCCAATGACTTTTAAGTACACCCTTTTCTTCAACTTTTATTTTAAAGGTTTCACGAAATATATTCTAAAGCAGTATCTCAACTTTGTACAATCTCCATAATCTATCATGGAAACATTGTCAGTTTAAATTTCTGCAAAGCTTGACTTGCTGTATTAGAAGCAAATCCAAGTTTTGGAATTAATAGTACCTTGGGACATCATTTCCACATGATTTGGAAACCAAAATTAATCTCGAGGCAGCCGCACTCGCTGCACTTGCCCTTTTAGCTTAGGACATGGATTTGCAAACATGAAGATGGAATCTAGAGAGACGCCGAGCTGGAGCGTGAACCTTGTGTGTGGAACTCCCATGCTTAGAAACTACAGAATAAAGGGCGGCCTTAATAACGGCAGCTTCTCCCAACTCTTCCTCAAGCATCTCAATTCTTGACTCCCATTCAAATTTTCTTTCAGAAACACCATTGCTCAGTTTGTTTCCTTCAATTACTGCACTACTTGTAGCACTATGTTCTTGGGTATCTACTTCCTTTGCCTTCTCTATATAGGATTTATTTTCTAGTGTGACCCAATAGCCTATATATTTTTTACATGCTTTATTTATTTGAACTCCACAATTAGATAAAGCCAACATTTGAGATATAGTTCAGTAATTAGAATTTTAATATAATTAATATTCTAAGATAAGAAGGAAACCTTGATGGACAGGAATTCTTCTAATAGAGTTTATCTGGCCCTCTTATCTCCTCTATATAAGGATGGGTGACTCCCCTTTTATATCATAAGTATTTTTCAATCACTTTAAATTCTATAGTCATCCTAATTAAGAGAGACAGAAAGAAGAAGGTGAGCCAAGAATTCAAGGTTCAACTATTAGGGGTATTTTCTCAACTTCTCTAATTCAATGGCTGACAAAGACATGTTCGTTTTATTCTTGAGTTGTATTGAATTCAAGATCCTATAAAGTTCAATTCTGCATTATTATTGTAGTTACATGTACATTAATTATTTACATGTGGTATCAGAGCCAAGGTTTTGTAAATCAATACACCTTGAAATAATAATTTATTTATGAATCAATTTGTACTTTCTCCATAAAACTAGTCATTAAAGAACGCAATTTTCTAGATTCAAATCTAATATGTATATTCAGATTGGTGGAACCAAGAAAAGTATTGTAATGTTTTATTATTTTAATGGACTTCACCTCTCGCCCTTTTTTTAAAAAATCAATTTCAGAATTAAAAGCAATTTTAGAATTTTGTTGAATTGTTCGGTTTCTTAAACAAATATATTTATTTGACTTTAATACATTAGAGAATTATGTTTTTAACTTATCTGATTATGTACACTTTATTATTAATATTCATATATTTTCATAATTTAAATTTGATATCAGGATATAATTTTATAACATTGAATATTAAATATTATAGTGGTTAATTCATGTTAGGTGTAATTCTTGTTGACCATTATATGAGATATTCATGATTGTCATATTGCATATTTTAATATATATTCGTGTTCATCTACAGTTATTATTATTATCATATTGGTAATTGCAATAAAAGAAATTCTAGAAATCACAATAGTGATTGAATTAATGATAATTAAATAACTTAAATTAATGAATAGAGAATATTGTTGGTTAGTTCCATATTCATAAGATTTACTAATTTAGTAGCTGCCAAAGTGGCCTAGATTTGTAAAACTTATGAATATAGAATTACATAAAAGAATTGTTAAAAGAGTAACATTAAGGTTGATAATATTCTCAAATTGCAGTTATAATTAGGAGATTGAGACTAGCTCAAAGGAGAGTCACTTTCAAATAATTATGAACTAGGTAAGGTAATGTAACTTACGTAATTTGACAGATTAGAATTGAATACCCAAAGGTAAAATGACTAACTGAAAAGTTGCATAAATTATTTTAGACCTACATAAGTGATTCTTGACGAGTGGACAATAGATATGCTGAAGTTTTGCCCAAAGGAAAGACTTATGTGATATCAATAGTTCATCATTATAATTCTCAAGGCTTTAATATGTATATTGTTTATGGTATATTGTTTATGCCTATTTCTACGTTACGTATGAGACCTTGTGTAAATACCTCTTAAGATCTGTAAAAAAGATAGCTTGCTATCTAATGTGGTTGGACTTAGAAGGGAGGCTATATTGACTCCTCCGACCTTCCTGGGATCTTACTTGGCTATTGACCAAAGGACTCTTTAGTGACGTTACTCTAACCCTTAGAGTAAAATTTGGGGCGTCATATGTTTTATCTTGTTTCAGTGACAATTCCCACCTCATTGCCCTTTCTTGCATCGGGCGTCTCTCTACTTACTGGCACTATTATGGCTGAATTGACAACAATGAAATATGATGGCAACTGAGGAGTTCAGGATTACATCCTCAATATGGCTGACAAAGCTGCAAAGCTTAAAACTTTAGGGATGCAAGTTGATGAAACTTTTCTCGTGCAGTTTATTCTCAACTCACTTCCATCATAGTTCGGCACATTTAAAATCCACTATAACACCAATAAAGATAAGTGGAGTTTGAATGAGCTGACTAATATGTGTGTACAGGAGGAAGTGAGGTTGAGGGAGGAAAGATGTCAAACTGCATTGGCTGTAACTCATGGAGCTATAAAGGAAAAGAAAGGTAATTTTGTAAAATCAAAGAAAAATCCACCCAAGAAAAAGAATGGGCCTGGGGAAGAAAATCAGGCTTAGAATGGTTTCACTGTCAAGTGCTACTTTTGTGGCAAGAAGGGACATGTGAAGAAAGACTGCAGCAAGCAAAAGGCTTGGTTCGAAAAGAAATGTAAGAAATTTTCTTTTGTTTGTTATGAATCAAATCTTGCTGAAGTACCTTCTAATACTTGGTGGATTGACTCTGGGGCCACGACCCACATTACAAATTCCATGCAGGGATACCTCTCAGTTAGAAAACCGAAGGAAAATGAAAGATTTGTCTATATGGGGAACTGTCTCAAAGCTGAAGTCATAGTTGTAGGAACCTATCGACTGATCTTAGAGACAGGTCATCAGATGAATCTAGAAGACATTTTTTATGTTCCTTCAATTTATAGGAATTTAATCTCGTTATCCAAATTAGATCGTGTTGGATATTCAATTTTATTTAGTTGTGGAAAACTCAATTTACTGTTTAATTCAATAATGATTGGTTCTCGTAATTTATGTGATGGTTTATATAAAATTGCCTTAAATCATGAGTTTGCACAATCATTAGTAACTCTGCATTCAAATATTGGTTTAAAACATGGTTTAATTAATGAAAAATCCTCAATCTTGTGGCATAGACGGTTGGGGCATATCTCTAGAAATAGAATTGAAAAATTGGTAAAGAATGGGATTTTGGAAAACCTAGACTTCATTGATTTTGAGATTTGTGTGGATTGCATCAAAGGAAAGCAAACCAAACACACCAAGAAAGGTGCCACAAGAAGTAATGAGCTTCTTGAGATAATTCATATAGATATTTGCGGGCCACTTAACATGCCATGTCTTAGTGGTGAAAAATATTTCAACACATTTATAGATGATTTCTCACATTATGGATATGTGTATCTAATTCATGAAAAGTCTCAGGCTGTTGACATCCTTGAGGTGTACATAACTGAAGTCGAGAGACAATTAGATAGAAAGGTTAAAATAGCGAGATCAGATAGAGGTGGTGAATATTATGGTAAATATGATGAGTAAGGCCAAAATCCTGGCCCATTTGCCAAATTCTTAGAAAAGAAAAGCATTCGTGCTCAATATACAATGCCTGGTACACCACAGCAGAATGGAGTTGCTGAAAGGCAAAGGCGTAATCGTACACTTAAAGATATGGTTAGGAGTATGTTAAGTTACTCAATTGTACCCATTTCACTGTGGGGTGAAGCTTTAAAGACTGCAATTGTAACAACCCCGACCCATGATTAACATTAATCCGTGATTAATTATGCCTAATTAGCCATTAAGGTGAAATTCTGAATTAAACTGCATGTGAGCGATGCATTGTTTGTGTCTATATCTGTTAGGCATAGAAAGATATGTTCATGTTTTTAGTTTCGATTTGCGAATTGAAAGCCTTATCGGCGTCCGAATCAGAAATTGACTTGATTTATGTGCTAATTAGGATTTATAAAATTTTATGGTAGGTTTAATTGAAATTCGATTTGGAGTGATTAAATTAGATTAAATTAATGCCCACTAATTAACCCTATTAAGTACATTTTTGTTTAAGCCTAATTAAGGCCTTAGTGGTCTCATTACACTTCCACTCACTCCTTTCTTCCATCTACATGCATCTTTGAGTCCCCCAAGCTCCAAAAAACGTGAGAAAGGGTGAGAGTAGAGGAATTGGTTCAAGATTTGGAGATTGAGCTCAAATTCAAGTAGGTGCTAAGAATTGTTAATAATTGAAGAAGATTTGTTGAGCCCCAACCTTAATTTTGTAGATTGAAGCCTCTAGGTAAGGGACTAGACTCTTAATTGAGTAATTAAATTAGATTCTACAAGATTATTGGTGGATTAAGTGAATTTAAGTAGGAATTGCATTAGAGTTGGGGAGAAATGGACCATACCATGCATGCATGTACATTCTCTCACAAATTGAGCATGACTTCAAGGATTTCCTTCATGCATGTGTTCATCTCACTTGTATTTTGGTCATTCATCTTGTTTTCCATTAAATTACCAAGTTTGATCATGTTTTGGAGTGTTTGAATTCAAGGGAGTCCATGTATATTGTACTAATGATATGTTCATAAGGTTTGTGTTGGAATTTTTGTATAATTGGCAAGCCTTGGGCCATGATTTCTTGTTATAATTCTTTAAACATGTTGTATTATGAGTTTTCATGTATTTCCTCAAGTTTCGGCCCAGAAAAATGAGTTTTGGATGCTTCAAAAGTTGAGTTTGAGCTTGGTGATCGAATCTGGAATTTCTAGAAATTTGATCCATGCTCGAGCGGGGAACTTTACGCTCGAGCGTGCACTCTAAGTACATGCACTTCCGCTTGAACGTCGAGGGTTACGCTCGAGCGTGAAATGCATATACCCAGAAGTTTGTGTGTTTTGCAGTCCGCTCGAGCGAGGGGATTCATGCTCGAGCGAGGTTCTGAGTCTCACGCTCGAGCGTGGGTCGAGTGCCCGTCGAGCGTGAAAATCATGCATCCAGTACTTTTTCAAAAGTTTGCAGTCCGCTCGAGCGGGAAAGGTCACGCTCGAGCGGAGCTTCATTGTCTGCATGTCCGCTCGAGCAGGGAAAGCCACGCTCGAGCGTGGGCCTTATTTTCAGCAAGTTTTAAGAAATGTTTTCCAATGCATTTTTGCATCCTCATTCCATCCTAGGCATTCCTAGGCCATGTTTAAGGCTCCATAATGAGGATTAAAGGTTAGAAACACACTAAGAGCAAACGACATAAGTTATATACAATTCGAACGTGTGTTTCAGGTGTGTATCTGTTATGTGTCATGTAGGTCACACGCCGCGTACCATTTGACCAATCTACTCCGTCTGTCTGTCTCAAGGCCAACTGTGAGTAATAACTTAGTAAAGTTATGTTCAACTGTATTTATTTTCTGTGTGATAAAATAAGATCTGTTTTCTGATGTGCTATATTCTGTACAATGAATGAATGTCCAATTTCTGATATGTATTCGTGGCATCCTTAGCATCATGTGATATGTGTTAGCTGTTACCCGGTATCGGAGGTTCCATCATGGAACTTAATCTGTCTGCACTCTGTTACCCGTACCGGAGGCTCCATCATGGGGGTCAGCGTGTTTATTCTCTGTTACTCGGATCCGGAGGTTCCTTTATGAAACTGGTTATTCGTAACCCTCACGTGTCTGCATCTGTTCTGTATCTGCTCTGTTAGCGCTTATGGATGTACCACATATACTTATGCATGACTTATGATTTCTGTATATGATCTGGACAAATTATGAATTTGATACGAAACTGAATTATGAATTCTGAATCTGTACGGACTCATTCATTTAAACCCCTTTACTCTGTTATTATTCACTGAGCTTTCGCTCACAGTTTATATTATGTATGTAGATGAGTCGGCGCGTGATCAAGGCCAGAGTTGACAGCCTTTATTTTTGTTTTTGTCAGCCAACCGTTGTGCCTCTCGAGGAGGTTCGGATTGAAGTCTAGTTACATGGTTGTTTTTGTACTTATGTTAGTCTCTGTCTATTTTGTACAGTTGGATCCTGGATATCACACTCTTGTAAATGTTTTGTAATTATGATATCCTTTGACCGACACGCTTATGTATATACAAGTTTTGAAATATTATGTCCCATGTTTATCGACACAGCTCATTGGACTATTTATGTTTTTGTACATTTGCTTCCGTAGCCCCTTATTATATGCTTATCTGTCAAGAGACCTTTGGTAATCCATGGATTACTGGCCGGTTACGATGCTAAACCTACAGGGGCGGGTTTGGGTTGTGACAGCAATGTATATCTTAAATAGGGTTCCTAGTAAGGCGGTACTAACAACTCCTTTTGAGTTGTGGACTGGTAGGAAATCTAGTTTGAGACACTTACATATTTGGGGTTATCCAGAGGCAAGCATCTTCAAGCCACAAGAGAAAAAAGTTGGACTCAAGAACAATATCTGGATATTTCATTGGTTATCCAGATAAGTCTAAAGGGTACAAATTTTATTGTCCTAATCACAGTACGAGGATAGTAGAGACTGGTAATGCTAGATTCCTAGAGTGGTGAAATTAGTGGCAGTGAGAAAACACGAGTGGTGAATTTTGAAGAAATTAGGGTGGATGTGCCAACATCTGACCCTTATCGAAAAATTATTGTTCCTCAGACTATTCCATAGCCTGAGGGAAACGAACAACATAATGAAAATCCTTCACCACCTCATGTTTCACCACTTCATGAAGATACCACCATTGAAAATATCGTAGAACCACCACAACCGGCAGTTCTGAGAAGATCTCAAAGGGAAAGAAAGCTTGCCATACCAGATGATTACATGGTGTATCTACAGGAATCTGATTTTGATATTGGGATTAACAAAGATTCAATCTTATTTTCACAAGCCATGAATAGTGATGATTTTACTAAATGGGTCAATGCTATAAATGAAGAGTTAAAATCCATGGAATAAAATGGTGTTTGGGATCTTGTCAAATTGCCTAATAATTGCCTAAAAAGGTACGGTGTAAATGGGTCTTCAAGACCAAGCGCGACGCAAAAGGCAATATCGAACGATTTAAAGCCGGACTTGTTGCTAAGGGTTTTGTTCAAAAAGAAGGCATAGACTATAAAGAGACCTTCTCTCCGATATCAAATAAGGACTCACTTAGGATCATCCTAGCATTGGTAGCTCATATGACTGAGAGTTACATCAAATGGATGTGAAAATTGCTTTTCTAAATGGGAATTTGGATGAAGAAATTTATATGGAGCAGCTAGAAGGATATGTAAAGAAAGGTAAAGAACATTTAGCTCGCAAATTAAAGAAATCCATATATGGCCTTAAACAAGCTTCCAGGCAATGGTATTTAAGATTTAATGATACCATTACCTCCTTCGGATTTAAGGAAAATGTAGTTGATCAGTGCATATATTTGAAGGTTAGTGGTAGCAAGTTCATTATTTTGGTGCTATATGTGGATGACATTTTGTTAGCTAGTAATGACCTTGGCTTATTGCATGAAACCAAAGAATATCTCTTCAAGAACTTTAAAATGGTCGATATGGGTGAGGCAAACTATGTTATTGGCATGAAGATCTTTAGGGATCGATCTCGAGGATTGCTAGGACTATCTCAGAAAGGATATATTGATCGTGTTTTGGAGAGATTCAATATGCAGTTTTGTTCTGCCGGTGATGCACCCATCATGAAGGGTGATAAATTAAACGAAAAACAGTGTCCAAGGAATGACTTGGAAAGAAAACAAATGAAGGACATTCCATATGCATCAGCAGTAAGGAGCTTGATGTATGCCCATACATGTACCATACCAAATATTAGTTTTGCAGTTGGAATGTTAGGAAGATTCCAAAGTAATCCTGGAATGGAACATTGGAAAGCAGTGAAGAAGGTTATGAGATATCTTCAGGAAACAAAGGACTATATGCTCACCTATAGGAGATTAGAACAGTTGGAAGTTGTAGCGATCCCGGTTTTGACCGTCTCTTGTGATGTCCCGGACTCGGGTTTGTATGGTTTGAATGATGGTTCATGTCGTGTTTCCCTTGTCTTCCCCTCATTGTTGGTTATTGGGTTGTAGTTGTGTGTTTGGACAAGGTTGGTTGCTTGTTTTTTTTAGACTTTTAGTTGCTCAGAATTTGGCTCTTCCGCTTGAGCGGGGCTTTCTACGCTCGAGCGAGCTTCTGAAATTTTGCTCTACGCTTGAGCGGGCATTCGGGCGCTCGAGCGAGGTCTCTGTCTGCAAAAAAAATATTAGATAAACGTATTTTACGCTCGAGCTCAGGGTTTCACGCTCGAGCGGGAGTCTGTGTCTAACGCTCGAGCGGGGCTTTCCACTCTCGAGCGGACTATGTTTTATCAGTTCAAAAAGATGACATTTCATATCACTTTTTGCAATACTCTCTATCTCTAAAATTCTCCAAGATCCAGATCTAAAGCTTCTCTCTCTAGATATCATCTTCTCTCTTTGATTTCTCTAAATCTATTGGGATTTTGGCTATAGTTCCTTCATCAAAGTTGTATAACTTCTCGAGGGCTTTGTTGTGTGCGGTGGAGATCGAGTTTCGACACCGTAAATTTTAGGGTTTCATCTCTATTCTTCTTCAATACTTGAGGTAAGGATTTTCTTTGAGTTATATATATATATATATTTGCAAGATCTAGATGATTTTCGAAATAATCTTTTGATTAGTTTTGAAAATTAATTGTTGATTCAAGAAGATGAGTGATTTTGAAAGTGGATTTACTTTCTTTTCCTTTAAAAATAGAAATTTAGAGTTTTGAACTATGTTGATGAAAGAAAGATGTCTTTGGTGAGATCTTCTCAAATATTTGAAAATGAATGGTTTTTGGTGAGAAAACCTAGAAATTGGGAATTTTTAAGAAAGATGTTAAAAAACTTTAGAATAGGTTGTTATATTTATTTGGTGTGCCAAAATAAATGATGTTTGAAAATTGTTTATTTATTACATATAAATGATGGTTTTTCCATAGAATAAGAGAATTGTCGAAGTTTTGGAAATTGTTGTTTAAAAGTGTTGATATAGTCTTGAAATGACTAAGTTGTTGGAAATGTTTGAAATGTGGGAATTATGTTATCCCTCAGATGAATTGAAATAAAAGTATTTATTCATCTTGTGAAATTGCATTGTATTATTAATCATTACATTGGCATATCAATTCATTTGATAATGAAGAACTTTGAAATTTGATTTGAAAACTTTGCATTTAGAAAAGAATGTTAAGAAACAAGTTTTCATGAAATGGTTTTGGGGTAAATACGGTGGTAAGTCTTGAAAGGTGGTGTAGATTATAGGTATCGAGCCTTCCAACTAACACTGGTAAAAATGACAAACTAGAGGTGTCGAGCGTTTCGGTTAATACCGGTAAAAATGACAAATTGGTAGTACTTGTATAGTCTACTTGCAGACATCGACCTAGGGATTTACAGAGTTGTATTTACCACCCCTTAATTAAAATTGATAAATGTTGAACAGTTGAAATTGCATGACATCGTTAAACATGATAGTTTTCAAAAGATGAAGATATGCTTTATTTTCAACAGGGCATGGCATGGCATATGCATTCATCTCTTAAGACTTGTATAAAATGTATATACTTTGTTAAGGATTCGCTACTAGGCCTTATGCTCACCCTAGGGGAATTTTGTGCAGGAAAAGACATGGTGATTCCGCCTAATTGAAGGTGTGGAAGTTTGTGCTGAGAGCACAATGTTCTCAATTGCTGTGACTCTAATTGTAAGCCAAGGGCTTTGTATGTGTGGGTTTGAATAATCGTTATGTGTAACCGGGCTGGAAACTTGTAAACCCTTGGGGGTATTTATTTGCTTATTTACTTGTTGTCGGATTAATGTATTATCGCATGAGTAACTATTTACATTATGAAATGCAAGTGTGGGATTATATGATTGGTTTTCCTTAAAAAGGGCCATGATTTTGGGTATGAAAATTGGGGCGTCACAGAAGTGACCGGATACTCAGACTCAAATTTTGGTGGTTGCCTTGATAGAAGAAAATCTACATCAGGTTTTGTTTTTCTACTAGCTAGTGGAGCAATTTCATGGAAGAGTGTGAAGCAGTCCACTATTGTTTCATCTACTATGGAGGCTAAATTTGTGGCATGCTTTAAGTCTACAAATCATGCTTTATGGTTGCGAAACTTCATCTCAGGACTTGGTGTTGTTGACTCAATTGCCAGGTCGCTGAATGTGATGACCAATTTCATTGTACGTCGCTTCACTTATTGTCCTCTTTGGGTTTGTTGTGTTCGGGAATCCTTCTCAAAAATTTGGTTCTTGTTCGTCCCGGTGTTAAATTTCTCTTGTTCCGAAGAGTGTGAGGTCAGGTCCGAAGTGCCTAGAATGGAGCCGAGAAAATTCTGGGCTGGAAGACCAGCGCCGCACGTGCGGAAGACCAAGCTACACATACGGGGAGGGGTGGCCTTTTCAGCTTGCACACTGCATTATATGCAGGTGCGGAGTGAAGTGCAAGGAGGGGCCATCGCATGTGCGGGAGTGAAGGTCGCACGTGCGGGAAGATGCTCCGCACCTACAGGAGTGAGCGCCACATATACGGGCTTCTAGGCAGCTCGAAATTTTCTATTTTTCTTTCTTTTGGGGCTGAGTGTATCTCATTTATCCTATCTCTCTCTCTCTCTCTCTCTCTCTCTCTCTAAAAACACATTGCTCTTCCCTCTCTCTACATTCCACACCAAAAACATCCCAAGATCTTTGATTTCTCCAAACCCACACACATTTTGACCCAAGTTCCTTCATCAAAGTTGGGGAGCAAAGCAAGAGCTTCACTTTGTACGGTGGAGATCGGATTTCTACACTATTTGATCCTAGGGTTTCATCAATCTCTTCATCAAACTTGAGGTAGGGAATTACTTAGAGTTATATATATGTTTTTACAAGTTTTGATTGATTTTGAGAGCTCTCCCTTGTTTATTTCGAAAATGGATTTTTGGCTCAAGAAATTGATGGTCTTGTAAGAAGAAAATCCATCTTTAGTTCTTTTTAAAGATTGTCTTGAAATATTGAACCACATGGGTTGATACTGATGTATTTAGTGAGGTTTTGTAAAGGGATGAGGAAATGTTAGGGTTTTTGTGAAAAACCTAGAAATTGGGGGTTTTGGGAAAAATGTGGGAATTGATGGATCTTTCTTGAATTAAATAAAAGAGTGAGTGAGAATTTATATTATTGTTGCAAATATGATAACTTCTTGATGAATAAAGGTTTTGGAGATTATACTTGAAATTATTGTTAAATGCATATACACATGTAGTTATGAATTGGTACATTGTTGAATTCCATGGAATATGAGAATTGTAAATCTTGGAAGTTGATGTTCAAAATATTGCATATAGTCTTGAAATGACTAAATTGTTGAGAATTGTGCAAAATGAAGAAATGTTGCTATGTGTTGATAGCTTCAATTGAACATATGGCCAATTTGTGAAATGGCAGTGAGGGGAGGAAAAATGGAAATTTTGGTTAACATTGCATTGTTGTTGAGACACTTAACGATGAGAATTGTTATGTAGCATTGTTAATTATTGCATTATATTCTCTTTCAATTAATAATTGTATACTTTGAAATGAGTTTGGAACGCTTGCATTGAGAAAGTAATATCGTGAAATGAAATCATGGAAATGTTTATGGGGTAAATACGCTGGTAAGTCTGGATAGGAGGTGTAGATGAAATTGGTTAAGTTGGCCTGAGAGTCTGGGGTGAAAGATCGAAAACATGCGCAGAGGAGGTACCACTTCCCTTCCGGTTAGCAACCGATAAAGTGGGGTTTTTGGTAGTGTTAGTTGAGCCTACTTGCAAACACCAACCTAGGGATTACCTAAGTCGTATTTACGGCCCCGTTGAATAAAATTGTAAATTTCGGAATTGTTGAGATTTCAAACTATGGTTGGACATGGTGACTTTTAAAAGGCATGTAAATGAAATTCTCTTTAAATTTGGCATTGCAGGGCATTTGCATTTAATATTGGAAATTTTGCATAAATGTATATACTTTGTTAAGGATTCTCTACTGGGCTTTACGCTCACCCCTATGGGATTTTGGTGCAGGAAAAGATGTGGTGATCCCGCCGAGTTGAGGGCGTGGATATATATTTTGTGAAGAGTAAATGTCACACCTCAAACCCAGGTATGACCGGCCGTGGCCCACAGGGCCTTAGCCCAAGGCACACGTAAGCCTAAACACAAAACCATAATCAAATTGAACAACTTAACAAAAGTCCAGTAATAAATAACCAAACTCAATCCAGTCATGCCACAATTATAAACGGAAAAACCAACCGTAATCAATACCATCCAAACTTATGGGATATAAACAGCCCACATATCAAAATAATCCTAAATGAACCTCAGTAAAAAATAAATATAAATATGCACAAACTTGACATAACACTCTAAAACAAAATAAATGAATGTCCTAGAGGTCCATGCAATTGAGTCCCCGCTACGCCATGAGTCCACTCTAAGTCCTTCTAACACCTGGAAATGATAAACAGCTAAGTCAGAAGATAGCTCAGTGAGTAGCAACATGGATAGTAAATATAGTTTTGAAAACAGGGTTCAATTCCAAAATAAGATATATACCACAGAAACTAGATTGGCATACAGTTTGGTAAAGATAATATGTTTCAAAAAGAAGGTTCCACAGTTCAACGGTTAAAATACTCATGTCTCTCGAGAACATGATAAATGACATTTTCCACTTAAAACAGATTACAACATGAACACCAAAAATTTTCTGGGTACCAAGAAATAACAAATAATATGCCACACAGTTCTCAAGGCTATAAGCCCCGTTGGATCCAATACCGAACTAAGAGTCATCCTCAGGGTGGCAACCTGGGCCTTTTCTCAAAGACGATCCAATTGAAGGTCACCTAGCTTAACCCAGGTGTTTTCCTTACAATCGTTGAGCACTAGAGTCATCACAGCCCAACCCGGATCTGTTCCCTAGTGGCCAGAGTCACCACACACAGCGGAATAATTTCCCTGGACTAAATACACAGATGGTCCCAATAATCAATACACATCAGTTTCGCAAAACATGGTAGTTCATCATTATAAACATGAGACTAAAACAAATATTTTACAGTATGCCAAGTTCACACATGTTTCAGAAATAATTTGATTCCATTGATAATATAATAATTTATCAAAACAGTTTAGTTATGAAACAACAATTTAATTTTCCAACAGTTCAGGGTAGGGGAACATTTATAAAAATACGTAGCATGAAACTATTCACCTGAAAACGAAATAATATAATCCTCGAATAGAGTATGAAAGTCCAACTAGTGCCCTGAACAAAGCATTAAAACTATATGTCACTACTAATTCAAACATACTAAAAGGAATAATAAACTAAGTACCCCCAAACTAATACGCACTAACACAGCTCAACCCAACTCACCGTTACTCTTAAATATTACCTAAGTTCATGTTCTTCAAGGTCTAAAATCACCCAAGACATGGGTTCAAATCGAAACTTAATTAAAAGTAACATTAAGATAAAACATAATTTTAAACTAGTTTTCCCAATCTATTCGCTAACTTTGAAAATTGAAAACCTACTCCACGTTGTTCGAAAAATTCTAAAACCCTCCAGATATTAACTAATATATCCTAAGTTTCAAATCCAAATGGTTTCACTTGATTTGCTTATCAAAATAATTATCTACAATTAATTATATCTAAACAGGTTATTTTCTGCAGCACTTTAAAGAAATTAATGGTTCTCTTAGGCCTTGTTTAGGAATCCTCCCTTTTAGCCAAAGAGCCAAAAAGCTACTAAATTAGCCAAATAGCCAACAACCCATACCAAAAAGTCAAAGATTCTCTTTTCTCTCTACTTTTTGCACATCTTTTCGTAAAAAGCCAAAAAGTCATCCCAAACATACTAGTTTTTTTTAGCTCATATTTTAGCCAAATAGCCAAAAAGTTACTAAATTAGCCTGTTCCCAAACGGGGCCTTAGTATACATGAGCAATCAATGCAAGGCCAAAAATGTACGAAACTAGACTCGTAACCGGTTCTAATGACACTAATTTGATAATTTTTGGATTTATACCCAAAGAGAACAACACTCCCGAACTTGCTGTTCACAACCAGCTTTCTGGACAGATTTAAACGCATCAGTTTATATAGATTTTGTGAAAAAATTCAAATATGAAATTCAATATGTAATTAATCTACTGTAAAAATTTTAGTTCAAAATTCATTTGTTTGATATGGTTTCTTAATTTTTAAAGTTTGTGATTCTGTACAGAATTTTTGGACTAAGATTACACCCATTTTTTATACATGAATTTAACTCCTCAGATTTCTTAACAGTATATTTATATATACAAAATACATAAACCTACAACCTCTCCATCAATGAACTAAATAATAATAGAGTAAGGATAAAGAACAAAACCAAAAGGAAGAAGAAAGATAAAGACCTACCACACATCCAAAGATCCTTCCTTGTTTGCAACCCTTTTTTTTTTCTTTTTCTTCTTCTTTTCTCTCAACCTTTCTCTCTCTCGTGGCTGCCTTCTTGCTGCTACTTGTTTGCAACCCTTTTTTTTTTCTTTTTCTTCTTCTTTTCTCTCAACCTTTCTCTCTCTCGTGGCT
Source organism: Camellia japonica (assembly GCA_030407325.1). NCBI lineage: Eukaryota > Viridiplantae > Streptophyta > Magnoliopsida > Ericales > Theaceae > Camellia > Camellia japonica. Next base: position 151,072,027 of record JAPPVO010000017.1, on the reverse strand, counting down.
GCCTTCTTGCTGCTACTATATTGTATTAGGCAATCTAGGGTTACATTATGTATCTAAACAAAAAGGCTCTAAAATATTATCTTTTGTTTTAATTTATTTTCTCTCCCCATTAATTTAAATAAAATACAAATATTATTATAACAAAATATACTTACTAACTTGTCCTCTATTTTGTTTTTTTTTAAATAATAAATATTGCCTCTAAATTAAATACTTTCACCATAAATTTATTTTAAGTTTAAAATTAATTAAAAGACCCTCCAATAATATTTAATTTGCACTTAAAGATTCAAAATAAAATATTTGAGATTTGTAAAAATTATTATTATCTAATTATTTATTTTATTTGTATATTCGGGTTCTCACAGTAAATGACTCTATTTTTGTTATGATTTATTTGCTAGCCAAGGGCTTTAAATGTATGGGTTCGTGAAACCATTTTTGTGTAACCGGGCTCATGCCTTGGAATATGTAAGCCCTTAAGGGCATTTTATTTATATTTTTGGGATTTGATGTTCTACATACTATAGATTCATGTATTTCTATATCATTAAATGTATAATTTGCATGTGGGACTTTTGTACAAACCTTATTGATTAATGATGTAAAGGCTGGAGGCTTGCTATTGTTCTTGGTTGGATGTCAGTTGATGTACTTAATTTATGTTGGATTATTTTGGGGCGTTACACTGAAGATATATTGTGACAATACTACAATAGTTTTCTTCTCTAAGAATGAAAAGTACTCCAATGGTTCCAAACACATGGAAGTAAAGTACTTAGCAGTTAGAGAAAGAGTCTAGAAACAACAAGTGTTAATTGAAAACTTAAGCACCTCTCTTATGATTACTGATTCATTTACAAAGGGATTGCCACCAAAGACATACAAAGAGCATGTTATCAGGATGGGTCTTATAAGCAACCCATGATGTGTATGGATAATCTTGAGTGCTTATTTTTATTTGACACTATTTGTGCAATAATAATTTTGTTTCTATTTTTTCTATTCTAAAGGTGTGTGTTTGAATATTGATAAACAGGAAATATCTTAACAAGACAAATTACAGGGGCCTTTCAGACAAATAATTACATATCCTGATAATGGACTGGCTTAGTGAAGGTTATTGATGGTGTGGTGCATAGAAGGAAATATGACATAAATGTTATATAACCGCTATGACTCACATTGGTGATCTGAAATAATCACAGTATTATAGTTTCTAATATATCTGAACTTATTGGCTATTTTTAAAATTCGTGATCACGTGTCAAAGTTTTTAGTGTGGAATCCAATGAGTCAAAAAAAAAAATTTATAAGTTGCATATTTTTGGAAAAACTCATAATTGCATCATAATCGGCTTAATGGGAGTGGAAGAATGTTGGATTTATTTTCTAGTGTGGCCCAATAGCTTACATATTTTTTACATGCTTTATTTTATTTGGACTCCACAATTAGATAAAGCCAATATTTGAGATAAAGTTCAGTAATTAGAATTTTAATATAATTACTCTTCTAAGATAAGAAAGGAACCTTGATGGACAGAAATTCTTCTAATAGAGTTTATCTGGCCCTCTTATCTTCTCTATATAAGGATGGGTGACTCCCCTTTTATATCATAAGTATTTTTCCATGACTCTAAGTTCTATAGTCATCCTAATTAAGAGAGACAGAGAGAAGAAGGGAGCCAAGAATTCAAGGTTCAACTATTAAGGATATTTTCTCAATTTCTCTAATTCAATGGCTGACAAAAGTATATTCGTTTTATTCTTAAGTTGTATTGAATTCAAGATTCTATAAAGTTCAATTCCACATTATTATTATAGTTACATGTACATTAATTACTTACACTTCATATTTTGATCATCACCAGAAAACCCATTGGCCTTACCTGAGATATATGGTAGCTGGACAGACTTCATATGCTTTAGCTTATTATTATTATTATTATTTTTTGATCAGCAAAGAAAAATTTCATTAACAGCATGAAATTAAAGGTACAGGAAGATGACATGCATCGAGAGAGATTCGGAAGTATAAAAATACCCCTACTACTGCTACTTGCATCCATACAACCAACCCCTAAGCCTCTCGATTTTTTTTAAATAAAGTTAAGAAGAACTTAACTAAAAAATTAAAATACATGAATCTCCACCAAAATCAACCCACCAAAAAAAGAACCAAACTAGAATAACTAAACCAACTCCCAATGCAGCCCGAACTAACAACCCAACTAATCAGCAACCCAATATTTTAATCACCTACATCACTTCCAAAGCTGCTGTACACCACGCCTAAGCTGCCCACGCCTATTCTGCTCACGCCTAACGCCTATGCTGCTCCAACGCCCTCCTGCTGCACTGCACGCCCACCTGCTCACGCTCCTCTACTGTGCACGCACCACTGCTTCAGCCGAGGACATCGCCATGGCTAGACATCACCAGGCTGGGCATCACCACTGCATCCTCATTGCCGAGACTCCACTCCTAACAGATACTTACTGCAAACTCATTGCAATCTCACCCACAGCACTCAATGCAAGCTCACCCACTCCCGACAGAAACTCCACACCCAGCCACCCCTAAGCTGCTGCAACTCCACCGGCTGAGAAGACCCCAAACCACCACTGGGAAGCCCAATGCTGCTCCACCTTCAGTCTGCTTCAACTCCCCTACACAACACCCACAGATCCACAGATCACAACACCCGCAAACACACCCACAGAGCATCACCCACCAGGTTTTCTTCTTAACTCACACCCAGTACCCACGCCAGAGCCTCTGCTGCAGACTACACCCATGCTGCTACCAAACTCCATAGCCAACAGGGCTTCTGCCAAACTCCACACACCCATCGAACACCGACCACCCGCTGGGACACCTCCATACAAATGGTAGAATTTCACCCCTCAAACTCTCACTCGAGGAGGAGCGCTTAAGTGAAAACCGGAAAGAAGACACCCCTCAAGCTCCTACTCGCCAAAAGCGCTCGAATGAAATTCCTGGATTCCCCTGATGAATCAACTAAAACGGCAAGGTTGAAGCACAAAAAGACAACCGATGACAAACCTGGACACCCCTGAAGAAATACCTGAACGTCACCCGCAGCAACAAAAAAACACACCTAGGTGGGAAAATGGGAGATTCAAGTTTATTGAAAGAAAAAAAAAACGAGGTTATTGAAAGAAAAAAACTAAAAAGACATCCGCCGAAACGAGCTAGGCCAGCCGACCGCCATAGCCAAAGGGGGCGGCCGGCCAGCCCAAAGAGAGGCCGGGGAAGGAGGTTTTTAGAGAGAGAAAGAGGGAAGAGGTTTTTAGAGAGGACCTTCTAAAATGCTTATAATATGCTTTAGCTTATTATTGACCATGGTGATTCCCTGAACTCCTCCGTGCGCTCTCCTGCTGAATTGAACATTCTGACTCCGTAGTGTTGTATGCTTTCTTGTAGTATCTTGTGGATATTTAGCTAATATATTTTCCAAAGAATCCGTTTTCTTCTCCACAATGTCCTGTTCATATTCTGGTCGTTCCTTTTCCTCTCTGATATCCACCAAAGCAGTATGTACCTCATCAGCAGTTGAAGCTTCCATCCGGCTGTTTTTGCTCTGTATCGCAGCTTGTCTGTTGTCATTTCCATCGGCTTGAAAATCTCTGAAGCTTACCTGGTCGGAGTTTACACGCACCTGAATCAATGCATCGGCAGATGCAACTTTAGCTGCTAGTTTGTCAACAAAATTGTCCGTGACAGATTGTTGAGCATTTTCTTGAATTTTGCCTTTGCTATTAGCAACCTGCTCACAAAAATAATTGGTTTTATTTCCTATTCAAAGTTTCTTATGCAGTTGTAAGACTCAACCATATCTTGGTTACCCAAGGAATAGAAAGAAAAAAAAATAGAATGAGGGCAAAAGAATTTTCTCGACTGGAATAACTGGAACAAATAAGCATAATAATATATATGGAATTCCCCAAATCTGAGGATAACGCTGCCAGTGACAAACACCCTGATCTACCGTTAAACTGTTTAAGTGATTCAGCCACTGGATTCCCACTACCCTTTTGTGTGCTATCTTTTGCTGAGTTTGATCCATTCTGCAATTTCATTTCCACTGCATATTAAACTGTCCAAAACAATATGACAACTGGTAAGAGAAAATGAAGGTATGTGTACGGGAGAGAAATAAACTTGCCCGTATAATCCTGTTGATCAAGCAATAACACAAGGAATTTAACGTGGTTCGGCAAATTGCCTACGTCCACGAGCTGCAGATTTACTATATTGAACAAATGATAAGAATTACAAACAACACTCCGTAATTCACTCTCTTTTCTCTATAAGCTTGTTGTCCCTCTCCTCAGCTTATTGTCTTCAGCCCCCACTCAACTCTCCTTAGCTTTCTATATATAGAGATTACAAATACAAGAGAGAATCTTGGAAGTGAGCTGACTGCCAGCTCACTCCTACTTTTGGTGGCTTTCTTCACATGGCCTCATGGCCTCATAACTTATATGGCCACATGGCCTCATGGCCAGCTCTCATGGCCTCATGGCTAACATACCTTTACAGGTTGGCTAGAATCTACAGTCACTTTACAACCAATCTCCACAGATGATATTGGTGAGCTTTTATAGGTTTTATGTGGCACAATCCTAGTAGGACTCTTACTCCTCCATGTAGAGTCCTCCTGGGATTCACATTCCTGATAGATAATGCTTCTCTCAACAACCCCCCTCACTGCTTAAACCGAGTGAGATGGTTTTACCTCGGTTGAATGTCAATACAGCCGAACTAACATGACCATGCTTAAGCCGCAAAGTAGACCGAGCTCCAGACCTCACTCCGACCGTGGTGACCGTCTTTACACTTGGACCGAGCTACCACTCTCCACTCCGACCGTGGTGACCGTCATTACACTTGGACCGAGCTACCACTCTCCACTCCGACCGTGGTGACCGTCTCCACACTTGGACCAAACTAACACTTGGATCGCGGCTGACACCTCTACCTCGGCTAACATTGCGGTCAACCAAGTTACTTCGGCTCTTCTCTCTGTTTGAATACCTTGCTTGGTAGCTCGGCCATAGCATTGACTGCCACTAGGAAGTAGCTAAGTCCCGTAGCTAGGTCCCGTGGCTAGGTCTCATAGCTAGGCCGCGTAGCTAGGTCCAATAGCTTGGTCCCATAGCTAGGTCTTGTAGCTCGGTCTCGTAGTTAGGTCCTGTAGCTCGGTCTCGTAGATAGGTCTCGTAGCTAGGTTCCATAGCTCGGCCCAACTTGTTTACAAATTACCCTCTCAATTGCCCCTTAATTCCATCTGCATAGCATGATTGGGATTATTTTCCCTCCAGCCGAGCTAAGAACGCCCCACTCTGCCGAGCTAAGAATGCTGCACCATAAGCTTCAACCGGGCTATGAATCCCTCGTTTGTAATGCACTTTTGGAATGAAATCTTCAATTCTCTCAACTGCTTGTTCGGCTTGCTCCATGCTTGCATTTATTTTTCACTTATGTTTTGAATGAAGTATGACATTCTCTGGCCGAGATACTCATCTCGGTCTTAACCTTGCAATCTATCTTGTCATACCTGTCAACCACTCTTCAGCCTTGATCCTTATCTCGGCTGAAGAGTACCAAGTGTTTGTTTTTCCAGCCAACCATTCTTCAGCCTAGATCCTTATCTCGGCTGAGGAGAAGTAAGTGTTGGTTTTTCCAGCCAACCACTCTTTAGCCTAGATCCTTATCTCGGCTAAAGGGTGCAAAAAAGTTTTTTGTTTGGTCACACCTGCCAACCACCTTTAGCCTAGGTCCTTACCTCGGCTTAAAGGGTGCAAAAAAGTTTTTGTTGGTCAAACCTGCCAACCACCTTTAGCCTAGGTCCTTACCTCGGCTTAAAGGGTGCAAAAAAGTTTGTTGGTCAAACCTTCCAACTACCTTTAGCCTAGGTCCTTACCTCGGCTTAAAGGGTGCAAAAAAGTTTTTGTTGGTCAAACCTGCCAACCACCTTTAGCCTAGGTCCTTACCTCGGCTTAAAGGGTGCAAACAAGTTTTTGTTGGGCAAACCTGCCAACCACCTTTAGCCTAGGTCCTTACCTCGGCTTAAAGGGTGCAAAAAAGTTTTTGTTGGTCAAACCTGCCAACCACCTTTAGCCTAGGTCCTTACCTCGGCTTAAAGGGTGCAAAAAAGTTTGTTGGTCAAACCTTCCAACCACCTTTAGCCTAGGTCCTTACCTCGGCTTAAAGGGTGCAAAAAAGTTTTTGTTGGTCAAACCTGCCAACCACCTTTAGCCTAGGTCCTTACCTCGGCTTAAAGGGTGCAAAAAGTTTTTGTTGGTCAAACCTGCCAACCACCTTTAGCCTAGGTCCTTACCTCGGCTTAAAGGGTGCAAAAAAGTTTTTGTTGGTCAAACCTGCCAACCACCTTTAGCCTAGGTCCTTACCTCGGCTTAAAGGGTGCAAAAGAGTTGTGTTGGTCAAACCTGCCAACCACCTTTAGCCTAGGTCCTTACCTCGGCTTAAAGGGTGCAAAAAAGTTTTTTGTTGGTCAAACCTGCCAACTTTCTGCAGCCTAGATCCTTATCTCGACTTAGGAGAGGTAAGTGTTGGTTTTTCCATCCAACTCTGCTTGCCCCTAGCTCACTAAAACAACTTTTACAAAAGAAAATAATCTATGCTGAAAAGGGAACTACTCGTTTTATTGAGGAAAATGTAAATAATAAGTACCCTATCAAACAGATAACGTGGGATTGACAGTGTTCCATGGTCTGGGGATAGCCTTGTTGGCTTCATCCTCCAAGTGATATGCCCCTTTTTTCAGCTAAACCAACCACTTTGTATGGTTCTTCCCTGTTGGGCCCTAGCTTGCGTTCTCTGGGTTCTTTACATCTACCATTTCCTGTACCAAGTCTTCCACTGTCTTCTGTTCAGCTGCCTTGTTAACATCTGCGGACAACTCTTTGCTCTCAAGTTCTTCCTTTTATGTATTGGTCCAAGTGCCCAACTGCCACTAACTCCTCCAAATGTTGCTTCAATGGCATACAATTTTCAGTGCGGTGCCCCTGTTCATCATGGAAGGTGCACCGCGATCTCTCGTCGTAGTCTTTTTGCACTTCTCCCAGCTTAGCAGGCCATCGGACGAAAGGTTCATTGCGTATCTCGCTGAGGATCCGATAGATCGGTTTTTTGAACACTGTGGTAATGGCAGTGCGGACTCTCCACCTCCTTTCACCTTGGTCCTCACCGTTATCCTTCCTGTCTCGCCCGTCCCTGCTTGGACGTTCTACCGTGTTGACTTTTGTCGTAGTCTTTTTATCTGGTATTGCGGTTGTGCCAGATTTTGCTTTAGCGCGAGCGCTATCCTCCTCCACGCGAATATGTTGGTGTACTCTCTCCATTAAGGCTTCCATCGTGATGGGTGGCGTCATGGTAATTGAGTCCCTCAACCTGTTTCCGACTGGAAGACCTCTTTTGTATTGCGCGATGGCGAGATTTGTGGGGCAATCTCCTATCTGGTTGAAAGTTTCCCAATATCTTCCATTGTAGGATCTCAACGTCTCTTCGTCGCCCATGTCGATGGAGAGTAGCTGATCGATCTCCACTGGTGTTTTGGTGTTCGTTCTGAACCTTGTCACGAACGTCTCTGCCAATTGCGCCCAGGAGGCTATGCTGCCTTCTGGTAGCCTTTCGAACCAGGTTAAGCCTAGGTCGCCAAGGCTGGATGGAAACAGAATACACATCAAAGCCTCGTTCTGCCGGTATACCGCCATAACCTGGCGAAAGTGGCTCAAGTGCATGTAAGGGTCCGTCTTCCCTTCGTACGTAGTGAATTTAGGCTGGTGGAAGCCTGAAGGTAATGGTGCGTTCTCTATTGCCGGAACGAACGGCGATGTTTGCAACCTTGCTAACGCTTTGTCCGTTGGTTCGTAAGCAGGGCGCGGTATTGGCATTCCAACCTCGACGCTTCCATGCGTCCGAGGAGCCGACCGCTGTAAGGCAGAAACTCTATGTGGATCACGTGCCCTGGCGTCCTCCTTCCATCGTGCTTTCTCTTCTAGCACGGATCGTAGGTCGGACGATCTGGGCAACTCCGTCTGTCTGGATCTTGTTTGGTGCGTATGTGAGGGCCAATATGTGCTTCCTCAGTATACGACCTCTCAGATCTCGTCCTCTCAGACCTGGAGTGACGAGTTCTGGAAGATCTGGATTGCGTATCGCCTGTCCTGAGGCTTCTGTTCTCTGCTTGAGAGGGTGTAGTATTCTTACTACGACCTTCCGAGTGGCGAGGGGCGTCTTGTTTGTGCGCCCCTCTCCTGTCGCCACTTCTTTTCCCTTCATCTGGCGCTTCATGGACTCCATGTCCGCCGCCATCCGTCGTATCAACTCGTCTTGTTCCTTGACGCGATCCTCCAAGGCTTGAGGATCAATCCTTCGCCTTTGCCTTTCTGGACTTTGCGAACGAGAGTGATGGGGGCTGTTAGTCCGCCTTCTCCCCCTCGTATCCCTCCTGGGATTCTGTCTTTGTGGCTCCAAGTCCGCCATAGGAGGGATAAGAGGTAGACCTTCGCGCCTCGCACCCCCTTCTGGTGTTTGCCCGTCAACGGCAGACTGTGGCAAATCTTCGTTGTGCGCCATTGATATGAGAGAAAAAGCTTGATCAAGAGGTTGTTCTTGTCTGCACTTCCCACAGACGGCGCCAATTGTACGGGAGAGAAATAAACTTGCCCGTATAATCCTGTTGATCAAGCAATAACACAAGGAATTTAACGTGGTTCGGCAAATTGCCTACGTCCACGAGCTGCAGATTTACTATATTGAACAAATGATAAGAATTACAAACAACACTCCGTAATTCACTCTCTTTTCTCTATAAGCTTGTTGTCCCTCTCCTCAGCTTATTGTCTTCAGCCCCCACTCAACTCTCCTTAGCTTTCTATATATAGAGATTACAAATACAAGAGAGAATCTTGGAAGTGAGCTGACTGCCAGCTCACTCCTACTTTTGGTGGCTTTCTTCACATGGCCTCATGGCCTCATAACTTATATGGCCACATGGCCTCATGGCCAGCTCTCATGGCCTCATGGCTAACATACCTTTACAGGTTGGCTAGAATCTACAGTCACTTTACAACCAATCTCCACAGGTGATATTGGTGAGCTTTTATAGGTTTTATGTGGCACAATCCTAGTAGGACTCTTACTCCTCCATGTAGAGTCCTCCTGGGATTCACATTCCTGATAGATAATGCTTCTCTCAACAACCCCCCTCACTGCTTAAACCAAGTGAGATGGTTTTACCTCGGTTGAATGTCAATACAGCCGAACTAACATGACCATGCTTAAGCCGCAAAGTAGACCGAGCTCCAGACCTCACTCCGACCGTGGTGACCGTCTTTACACTTGGACCGAGCTACCACTCTTCCACTCCGACCGTGGTGACCGTCATTACACTTGGACCGAGCTACCACTCTCCACTCCGACCGTGGTGACCGTCTCCACACTTGGACCAAACTAACACTTGGATCGCGGCTGACACCTCTACCTCGGCTGACCCTTTTACCTCGGCTAACATTGCGGTCAACCAAGTTACTTCGGCTCTTCTCTCTGTTTGAATACCTTGCTTGGTAGCTCGGCCATAGCATTGACTGCCACTAGGAAGTAGCTAAGTCCCGTAGCTAGGTCCCGTGGCTAGGTCTCATAGCTAGGCCGCGTAGCTAGGTCCAATAGCTTGGTCCCATAGCTAGGTCTTGTAGCTCGGTCTCGTAGTTAGGTCCTGTAGCTCGGTCTCGTAGATAGGTCTCGTAGCTAGGTTCCATAGCTCGGCCCAACTTGTTTACAAATTACCCTCTCAGTATGCCATCACATCATTTTAATAATGACCATCCACCATTCTTTTTTTTTCTTTTTTCTTTTTTATTTTTGGATACACATCCACCATTCATTTGGTCTGTAACTGTACTCTACGAAAGTAGATTCAAACTAATTATTGTAATTATATAACATAATATTTTTGTTATGATCCTTCCACATTTCATTGTCCAACCTTTAAGATTGTCAATTTACATATCCAGCTGGTCTGAGTTGAATGGAAAGATCAACCCCAAAGCATGCTTCATAGGCATTGCATAAGAGTAACTAAGACCATTCCATAGCCTAACAGATAGAGACGCATTATTCTGACCCAACCGATATAAAGATCCAACACAAAATAAAGTTTGAATCGATATATATTAAGTAATTCAATTCGCACCGGATTGAAAGTGAAATAAGGAAATAGAAGACAATGAGTTTGTATACCTCTTTATTTTGAGAGTGTGAGCCCTTATTAGCCTCAAAAGCAGATGAGGAAGTAGTCTGTGACGAATGTGAGGAGACATCATCGTCTGTAAAAGAAGCAATCTCAGATTCATTGTCATTATCTTCATTCATCAATGCTGAAACAAACTCTCCCCCATCCTTGTCGAGTGATGCTTCTTTTGATAAGCTTCCATTTGGTGATGGGTTGGAGCTATCCTTATCAAACGGCTGTACACTGACATACAAAACAGGTGGGGCTGCATTTTCGAACTCGTCTTGCAGTTCACAAGAGCACTGATGGCTAAATTCTCTTTGATAATTCCATAATCCGCAAGATTTATTATGGCAGACCCCAAGAGTTGACCTTTTGACGCCTTGTCCTTTCGAGATTCATACAAGTAGAACTCCAAGCAGTTCTTCTGAAAGTTATCACTGGAAGCGCGAACGATTCATTGAATTCAATATTGCAACCCCCAGCAACCGAAGAAAGGGACCCCAAATTCTGATCACCATTGTCCCATTGAAGCAATACAGACTGAACAGATCTCAGAGACTGTGATGGTGGCCAAGGCTTAATTTCTTGCCCATTGACAATGTAATTGACATGAACAGAAGTGCCTTTTCGGTTCTTTGACCTCAGTCCAAGCACCATTGTTGAAGTTAAAATCTCAAATCAGAATGCTCTTACTTAATACGTGTGATCAACCACAATGCCTCCAAAGTCAACAAATTAAAATGCAATTGAAATCATAAGGACAAACAAAATCAGAATCAAACAAAAGTACATATTAGACACTTTTTCATGATATGAATTGAATTTGGTCATGATATGCCAAAGCTTAGTTTATTCAAGAGGATAATATTAAAATGGGATTTGCAAGAAAGAAAGAGAAAAGTGAATATATTGAAGTCATCAAAACAAATGACTAAGCCCCACCCCACTCATTCAGATCGTTAAAACTAAATATATTTATATACAGCGACTTGCATGTATAATATACATAAAATATTCATGAAGAAGACCTCAACAAATGTGAGAGAGAAAGAGAGAGATACCCAACTGAACTCAAATGATGGATTTGAAAAGGACATTGATTTGCTCAATGGCGATTAAAAAAAAAAAAACAAAAAACTGGAAATCATTGCCAAGTTTTGAAGATCCGAAGACCACCAACTGAAGAATTCAAGAAGACGAATTGTTCCAACATACCTTTCCAGTTGAAACCTGTGTGTCGATTTTTTCTTCCATGTAGTCCCTGATACACCGACAGATCAAGTAACGCGACGCTTAAAAGAGAAATTGGCTTGGGATCAAAACCCATTGACAGCTCTAAAACTTGTTTGTCAATTGAGAGGTATTAGAGGGACCGGAAAGGGGGACAGAGAGGGGTTCTATGCATCAGCCTTGTGGACACACCAAAATCACCCGAAAACACTGGCTTGCAATGTCACATCATTTGCAGAATTCGGGTACTTCATGGACTTGCTCGAAATACTTTATCGCCTGCTTGAAGGCCCTGATGTTCGAAAATATGAGAAGGCAGAGATAGAAGAAAGAAAGGCCACAAAGGGAAGTACTTGGTATTTAGGGAGAATAAAACGCACAAGCGAAAAGGACAGAATCGATGCAGCCAAAAACGGCGTCGAAAGGTACTACAACGATCGGATTTACCAGTTTTTATACAATCAAGTGGGCCAAATCTTTGCTGATGCTCTCAAAGCTGATTTAGACAATGTGAATGCTAGTAACTTGAAAAATATTAGCTTTGCTGCTAAATGGTGTCCTTCTCTTTATTCGTTTTTTGATCGTTGGACTCTCTTATGTGAAAGCATAGCAAAGAGGCTATTTCCGCAAGATTCACATCCAGAATACAACGGAATTGATGAAGCTCATTATGCATATAGAGTCAGAGACCGTCTACTCAAAGAAGTTTTAGTACCACTCCGTAAAGTCCTCAAGTTACCGGAGATTTACATGAGTGCTAATCAATGGAATGTGCTTCCTTACACCCAAGTCACCTCAATCGTGGTGAGAAACTACAAAGAGTTATTTTTAAAGCATGACGAGAAGCGATTCCAAGAGTATCTTGACAATGTGAAGCATGGAAAGAAGAAAATTGCAGCCGGAGCATTGCTTCCCCATGAGATCATAGCCTCGTTGGATTCTGGAGAATCTGGCCAAGTTGCAGAGTTACAATGGCAAAGAATAGTGGATGATTTATCAACGATTGGGAAGCTGAAAAACTGCCTCGCCATCTGTGATGTCTCGGGAAGCATGTATTGTGTACCGCTTGAAGTCTCTGTTGCGCTCGGATTGCTAGTTTCAGAGTTAAGTGAAGAGCCATGGAAAGGGAAGCTAAACACTTTCAGCCATGATCCACAACTCCGTGTGATTGAAGGAGACACTCTTTTGTCTAAGGTTCGATCCATAGAACGAATGAATTGGTCGATGAACACGGATTTTCAAAAGGTGTTTGATAAAATTTTGGAAACAGCAAATAAAGGAAAGCTCAGTGAAAAACAGATGATAAAGAGGCTGTTTGTGTTCAGTGATATGGAGTTTGATCAAGCTTCTGCAAATCCTTGGGAGACCAACTACGAAGCAATATGTAGAAAATTTGATGAGAGTGGATACAAATCAGTACCGGAAATTGTGTTTTGGAACCTTCAAAACTCGGATGCTACCCCGGTGCCAAGTTGTCAGAAAGGCGTGGCGCTTGTCAGCGGGTTTTCGAAGAACTTGCTGAAGATATTTTTGGAGGAAGGTGGGGTTTTGAGCCCTGAAAGCACCACGGAATTAGCTATAGCTGGTGAAGAGTACAGCAAACTTGTCGTCATAGACTGATGTTTTTGATATGGGTTTTTATTCTTCTCTGTTAGATTGTTCATAGCTGGACTGCTCATAGACTGATGTTTTTTTACATGGATTTTGATGTTTTGATCATTTTCTTGTGAATTCTACTATGTAGGATTGTTCATGGTTGGATTTGCCTTGCTAAAACAGATGTTTTTTACATGGGTTCTGATTTATGGTTGTTTCCCACTTGTTTTGAGTTCTGCAGGTTCTATATTTTATTGACTCTCATAAGCAATACCTATGGGGCTATATATACCATTGTTGATGTTTGCACAAAGCATCAAGGAAAAAAAAAAAAAAAAAAACTCAGAACAATCACAACAGTGGCAACAATAACGAAGCACAAACATTCCTGATAAAACAAATACTGCAAGGTCGGGAATGAGATGCTACATGTATTCTGCATTGAAGGTTTTAACATCTAAAACTGCATTGAAACTTCTCAAAAACATGAAAACATTATAGTTGGTCCCAAATTAGTGAGCCATCGATTACAATTCCCCCCAAATATGTCAATAAAGATGCAAAAACTCCAAGTTAATGACAAATTTTTATCAACAGAATTGATCTTTCCATCTGAAAAATTCTCTCTTCTTCTAGATGCTATCACATCTTGAGAGAAAATATTACACTGAACTGAACCTTTCAGTTTTGTTGGTTGTGTTTTGAAATAAATCACACACACAATAGCAAGTAGAATCAATCACAAATAAGAAAAGCAGAAAACACAGATATAAATGATTCTGTAAGATTGTCTACATCCATATCTCACACTTACACTACATTGAAAAGAAACAACAAAATATATGCTAGGATTTACATCACCAGTTGGATCCGTGCTCGCACATGGTGAGATGTATACTACTAATCAGACACCACAAATCCAACAAGTTGGAGGATAATTTTTTCAGTTTTGTATCAAGGATGGATTCGCATAAGACTTCATGGGTTTTATAAAATTTATTGAATCACACTGACAAGGTGGAACAATAACAATAACAAGCATTGCAATTATTACATATTACATATTGATGGGTAGGATCTCTTAGACTTAGTAAGAGAGTATGGTAAACAAGGTCTGTAAAAAGGTAAGAACTAGTATTACAATAGCAGCAATAAAGGAAGCAATAGACCATGGATTGTTAAAGTAATCACGTTTGAGAGTTGCTCTCCACCTAGGCCACCGAGACCCGTAATATTCATTCACCACCTTAGACACATTCCCATAGTAAAAATCATAAACAAGAGTGTCATTGTAAAGGCCATTGAAAAGAATGGACACATCTTCAGTGCTCAAAGCAAGCCTAACAATTTTCTTATCACGGAGGAAATCTGCATCCGTGCTTGTGTTGATGAGGCAGTCCAAGAACACTGCATAGGATGTGAACTTGTCGGTGCACTGAGAATCGCATTGCTCATACGCTATGAGATTGCAAAACAATGATTCTGAGTTTCCTCGGATATTTATTGGTGGGATTTTGAACACGCCATTGCGAAATTTGATGTTCGTGATGTCGTCAGGAGGACCCTCCTCGAACCTGACACCTGCCTGTAGGAGATCCGTCACTGAGGGAAAAAGTTCCCAGTTTGCGCTTGGTGGTTCGGTATTTTCGGATGATGAGGACAGCAGAGTACAGTGGATTAAGTCCAGAATGTGCTTGAAATTTTCGCGACATATTGATTCGTTCTGAGATGGTTTTGTCACCAGCATCATGGTTTCAAAGAATTTGAGGACAAGATTGACTAGGAAATTGGTTCCTTGTTCTTCAGTAGACATGGTTAGATCAAACAGGCGGCAGAGGACAAGCCAAGGAATCTGGTTTTCAAGCAGAATCAAGTCATGATAGAGATTTTCATGCATCCAGGACGAGTTGAATATAGGGTCATCGTTGTGTGGAAGGACTACCCACATTTCTCTTCTGAAAAGCTCTAGTAGGAAGCATCCATCGAGGATCATCATTTCCACCAGCTCACCTTCATTCTGATCAAGCCTTCCTGCATAACAGTTGCTAGTGTATTTCGCTACCTCCCTAATGTTCACTATGAAGTGCTGCAAAGTTTCTTCTCGAGGAAGGGGCGGTAGACGGGCCAGGAGGCTATGCAAGTACCACAGTTTTATTTTCTCCATCGGTTTAAGTCTTTCCGTTCCATAGTGAAAAGGGCCGATGGAGACTATTTTAGGCTCGTCACTACTAAAAAAAGTGATTTTTGCGACCGTCACAAACCGTCGCAAATAATAAAAATACAGTCGCAAAAGACCTTTTGCGACGGTCCATGCGACGACAAATGAGGGTCGCGAATGTGGGGGTGGCAAATACTTTTTGCGACGGCAAACAACGGTCGCAAATGATTTGCGACCGTCTAAACTACTTATGGCGACCGCTATTTTGCCGTCGCAAAAAATAAAAAAAAAATGCTAACATGTTTTTTTGCGACCATCTTGTTACCGTCGCAAAAAAAAAAGAAAAAAAAGAATAAAGTGTAACATTAAGCACTCAAAATTGAAGCCATTGCATTTGAGTATCAAAATTGAAGCCAAATGTGAAAATTATTACAACTAGAAATAGAAAAAAGTTCTTTCAGACACCCATTATTAGCATGTCAAAATTAGGAAAACACAGGAGGCCACATAAACCCTAACACAACAATCTGAATTTCAGATGAAATCTTTCTTAGACCTAACACAATTACAAGATACCACAATACTGCTCAAACAATCTAGAGTATCATTCCAATACTTCCAACAAAACTACCAAAAGACAGAAATAGACAATCTCCGTGCACAAAACTAAGACCTTGGCTTCTCTTTCTTCTCCTTGAAGAGAGCCAGAAGGGAGACACCAGATACCTTCACGACCTTGAATCTGACACCAGGAATATCTCCCGACAGCATGCCCCTTACGTCCAAATCCAGCAATCAACACATCATCCTACAACAAGAAATGTCTTAAGGTTAAGTCACCAAGGATGACTGCAAAATGATCATCCCAAGCTTTTGAAGAATACTTACATTCTCTTCAATGTAGTTTAAGCAACCGTCGATTGGGACAAATGCTGCAATCTTCTTCCCATTTCTAATCAGTTGAACCCTAGCACATTTTTGGATAGCAGAGTTTGGCTATTTAGCCTCTATACCACTGTAAATGTCAGTTGGCCATTAGTCAGGTTTGATACTAAATGCAGTAACCACAAATGAACATTTAATAAAAAGGAGGTAAATGAAAGCATATTAGAAAAGGCAAAAATCTTCTAAATTTTTTTCATCTTACTTCCATGAAACAATTGGTTCAAAATAACAGAGGTGTGGAAACATAAATAACAATTGGGAAACTCTTCTGATTCTTTCTACTATCAGTCCTTCAAAGCAAGGACATACATTACACTGGAACAGGGAGCATAAATCTGAGTGTTTTTTATCAGATGAATGAAGTGCAAAATGTTTGTTCTACAATAAATAAGCATGATGCGAGAGGAGAAAAAATCAAGATACCAAGGTCAACACAGCAAATTAGTGTTCACAAGTAACATAAGATAGAACATAGGCCACCCCAACCATAACTTCGAAACTAGAGGTGTGGGAACACATTTTGTGTGGAATTTAAAATAATTATGGTAGTTATTTGAAGCAGTTAAGATCTGAGAATCATGGCAATTACTATGTATATAGGTATTTTAGGTATACAAAAGTCGTGGCAAAGCTTCTTTTGAGTTGTATAATAGTACAGAGATGGAATATGGATAAAGCAAAGCAATCAAAAAATACAGCAACCAAAGCTACTGCCTAGAGAACAGAGCAAACAAAGAACCTTGCTATGTGAAATAGTCAATGCTCAACTCAAAAAATCAATAAGTCAAGAACACCCAAATTAAGGAATAACAAATTTTGTTTTAAAAATAAATAAATAAATAAAATGCAGCATAACTATCTTGAAAGCTAAATCAATTGTGGTCCTCCTAAATTTTTTTCAATTGACAACTATTCAGAAAAGTAAATTTTCCAACACATATGGGCAATCAAAACAGCACAAGAAATGTTGTTTCTTGAACCAAAATATATACCTTCCTTCTCTTGTGATCAACAGACTCAAGAGCTGAACGTAGTTTAGCTACTTGTGCTGAGTCCTCCGCCTCTTCTGTTGCCAAGGTACCTGCAATATCTGATAAAACACCAATTTAGAGTATTAGGAATTGGCAGAGTTCAAACATTTTCAAATGCACAACAAAAAAAGAAGGGTACAAGTATACGATTCTCATGTGAGTCAATCAGTTGCACAGGTATAATGACTAAGCCAGATAAAGCCAATGAAATATAAACTTCTTTTTTTCAATTTTCATTCCCTTTTCGTTTCCTTCAACAAATCCACATTTTCATAATTATTAACCTCATCCACAGTTCTCTTTTGCTTTTGTAATGTCGATGCTGAGAACTTTTGCATTGCAACACCTGCATCAAACTTCAATGTGTAATTTGAAGGTGCCAAGTGAATGGCTCGCAGTAAAGTCTTTTTGCAGTCTTGCAACTGTTCAGCTTCATAATGAGTACGAGCTAGATAGAGAAGAACTTGACTGTCTGTACTATAGTAAAACTTTCGCAAGCAATTTTGATACTGCAAATCAGGAAGTGCCACCAACACACATTCAGTAAAAAGGGGTAAAAACAAGATATTTTAAAAATTCCAAATTAAATAAGTAAATAAATAAAAAGAAGAAGAAGAAGATTGTTTCCCTTTGATCATGAAATAGTGGAGGACGCACACTATGGATCTTGTGGGAAATGATCCCTTCATCTGAAGGCCAATCATTTTACAATAATGTTGTAATAGCATCATTAAGAACATTTTTTCTATTAAGGTCAATGATAGGAAGAGAGGTTGTTCTCACAAAACTTCATAGACAAACAATCTCCACAAAACTGCCCTTGGACCATGCCACACTTGCTGCAGTGTGTACAATTAATACAAGTACATGAACGAACCAAGATAATAACACCTTGTTAACAACCAATGGGAGGTTAACTGTTCACATCTTTCATTTGCTCATGAATCTTATTTCTCTTATATTGGTTTAAGGTTTTTATCTCCAAGTTTATTATTACTAATATTTCTGATTTTGAAGTTAAATTTTCAAAATTTTCCTGTAGCTTACTCAGAGAAGGAATGAAACAAATAATAATAAATTCAGCCAGGATTTGAAGCTCTGGAGAAAGCTGGGAATGAGTCTGCCATCAGACAGGTTAACATGTGGCAGTTGCTCTTCTCTGCCTTTTAAGTCTTGACCAAGATAGGCTTATCTTATAAGGTTACTAATATAATGTTATTGCACACACAAATTTATTAATTTTGTCCCCCCATTTCGGGTCTTGTTCCCATGTCTATGGTTTCCTTTCACTGGTAACATCGTGACAAATTTATTATTAACAAATGAGTACAAAGATCATGGCACAGTTAATAGCTAATATCAAACAACCAACATTAATGGGTTTTCCAAGACACCAATCCTAAATACATATGATCTGACATAAAAACTAATGAAATAATTTTCTGAATTTTCAATTTTAAGATTCAGTACAGGAAAATCAAAATGGGCAATCTAGAGTGGTAAAATAAGAACTTATTATAAGTCAACTTATTACGATGTCTCTAGTTATTTAATAATTAAAAAAAATACTTGAGTGCAGATGATAAAGCTTCCTCAAACAATACAATTCAATTTAAACAAGAGAGCTTTTAGGTTGACAATTCAGATTTCCACTCCATGGCAACATGAAGAGTTTGATAATGCATGCCACATCTTGTGAATTGTAGATAAAGAAAAAGCTTCTGATTTAGCCACCACCTATAAAGACACAACTAACTTTGAGGACATTAAAATGTAAGTGAATAAAATATCTAGTAAAACAGCTACATGTCAGAATTGCCACAACTACGTTGAAATTTCTCTCACATTTCTATATATGGCCATGATCCTCTGTCCCTAACATCCTGTCCCCCGCTCTCAATGCACTCCCAATTGTGGTGGGAATCTCAAGACATGAGAATATAGAGGAACCATCATACGGCTGGGATTCATTAGTGCATTAGTAGAGGGTGGGATGGATTTTGGGACAGAGGATCCAAACATAGATATATAAGAATGGTAAAAAAACGTACAAGTAGAATCCAATATAGCATAATCTTTTATATTGAAAAAGAAGTTGGAATTCCAAAAAGTTAAAAGAGGAAAAGCAATGAGGAACTCAAACATCCTATGAGATTTTTCCCTTTGATCATGGCCCAAATGAAACAACTCAGCTAACCTGTGTAAAAAGATCCTTTGAAACATCGAAGTGACCTTTTTCTGCCAAGACCACTCCAGCACCATTGGCAGCATTCAAATTAGCATTATGATCAAACAGAACCTGTTACAATAAAAATTATAGAATTCAATCACAAATCAGAAGGGATTTTATCAGGATATAAATGCCTCAACAAAATTACATAAAGCAAAAACTAGAGAGATCCTCCAAAGGGCACCTAAATGAGCATAAGTAAACCAGAGGTTGAACTTCAACTGACATCTCTTTACACCAAAACTTTACAAGAAATTATTCAAAATAGTGTACCAAATCTGGATAAAGGCTAATGCACAAAAGCCAGCCATTAAAAGCAGTTCCAATCTTCATGCATTGGAAGATCACATTTCTCCTGGTGTGGTACCAGACCTAGGATCGATTCCAGCCTTCATCCGGGTTTGGGGGATTTCTAGGTTGTATAGCCCCCATCACCGTTAGACCCACAACAAATCAACAAACCACATTTCTCCATTTCCTTTGATCCCATGCTCTTTTCTAATTTTTTTCAATTTTTGTTTCAATGAACAAAACTATAAATCTTCCTTCTCAAAGAAAGGGTAGATATTGACCATATTGACCTTCAGTTTATAAGTGGTATTAAGTACAAAAAAAATCGTAGAAGTCTAAAATGAGATGAGATAACTCTGCTGCAAGACCATAATTAAATGCAACTTATTACTGCATGAGGCTTTCTAAACAAAAGCTTTAAGAGAAAAAAGCGCACAAGTTACAGTAGCAATAGCAAAGAATCAGTCTTAAGTAATGTATTGAAGAAGAAATTGAGAGATATACACTAATAGATATGGAAAATGCAAGAAAATAGGGCAAGAATAAAATGAGTTGAACCAGTACATACCTGTACGAGGATGAGACGAATTAGTCGAACCAGAGCTTCCTCGTATGATATGTATGTGTGGCTAGAGAGAGATAGAGAGAGAGAGAGAGAGGGATTGGGGGCGAGATTGAGAGAGAGATTCATACCGCTGGAGACCTTCAGACGACGATGACGAGCGAGAGAGCAGAACTATACAGGTCTGTTGAACGCGTGCGAGAGAGACAGAGAGAAAGAGAATGATCCGCCATAGATCTTTAGAGCTATTTGTCAATTCTCTCTGTAGAATCATCTAGAACACAAGCTATCAGAGATATATACACGAATATATGCATGTATATAAAGAGAGAGAAAGAGACCTGGAAGAGGTTGAGGAGGGCAGGGGCGAAGGCGAGGCAGCCGAAGGAGAGAGAAACGTTAATGGCGACCTGAGAACTGAGAGCTTCGACGATTGATTAGAGAGAGAGAGAGAGAGAGAGAGAGAGAGAAGGGGGGGAGGGGGAGGGGAACGATAATGTTTGTGAAATAGGGCTAGGGCAATTATAAGGAAAAAAAAGGAAGAAAAAATAAATGTAAGGAATAAATAGATTATTTGCGACTGATAATTAAGGGGTCGCAAATTATATAGTAGCAAAAGGTCAATTTTCTAGTAGTGCGTAAATGCTCTCATTGTGCCTTTTGAGTGTCCCTGGGACTTTGAAGATGCAATTCTCAGAGAGGGATGGAGATTCATTGCACAGTTTGTCTCTGAGGGAACAGGCTAGCTGTTTGTTCAACTCAATTTCTATTGAAACTTGGTTATTTGAATCAGTTTCTTCCATGCCAAACTAGTCCCTAGAATTGCCGATACTTACCTGTTTCAGGAAAGAAAAAAGAGTGCAATGCGTATAAGAGAGACTCAAATTTGGGGGATGAACACAAGTGAGATATATATATATCAAAAATAAAAAATAAATAAAAAGAAGAGTTAACTAGACTTGCAGAAATGTCCAATCTTCAAACTGGATAAATTAGTAACCAACAAATTGGTGAAGAAACTTTTCTTCACCTCAGATCTGCCTTATGGAGGACTTACAGTACCCTTAGCTTTTCAAAATTTATTGAGGATATTCCCAATTATTGGTCATATATTGATGAAAGTTTTTTTGTTTTATTTTTTATGTTGTACATTGGAGGTCCAGGGAGGGGCAGTTTTGCATATGATAAGATTTGAACTCTTTATCTCAAGTTTAAGGATTTTGGCCAACTGAAATAGTCCCAATTAGTTGATGAAAACTTTCACTACGGTCCTGTACTTTATTTTTAGTTACAAGGGTAATCAAAACTTTGTCCTATCTAGTTGTCAGATTTGTAGTTTTCCGGCTCTATACATATTGAGAACAAGCCATAGGATGGTCCCAAAGGAGTCAAGCGCTTCATGACAATTGAACTCGTAATCCAGTTTTTTGAAGCACTTATCACTGCTCAACTTGTCACTCAACTAATCTATTAAGATTGAACTTCCGGTGAGGTGTAATGATTTTAGCAACTGAACTAACCAAACTTGATTAATGAAGATTCTCACTATGGCTGTATACCTTTTTTTTTTGGGTAACAAAGGTATTCGAGACTTCACTCAACTAGTTCTAGGATACATGTTGTTCTGTTCCATACACATACTCGGTACAAGCCTAGGAAGTGGCTGAAGGGGATCAAGATTCATGAGATTCAAACTCGTGACATAGTTTCTACGACGCTTAGCACGACTAAACTTGCCATTCAGCTAACCCTTAGGGTTGACATACACCTGAACTTTATCCCAATTCATCTATGAGCATATGAAAAACAACTTTAAAATGTAACTTCAAAAAAGAGGATTTAAAGAGAGAGATTACCAGAAGAACCAAATCCAATTATTAGAGCATAAGTGGTTGAAAGTACAAGTTTTTTTCCAGAATAAGAAATCAAAGATTTAGATAACAGAGATGAGTTTAAACTCATAATGGAGTTTGAGAGAGGCTTCTCGTTAGGACTTACCTTTGTCGGTGAAAGAGAATTTTCAGACAAGTGAATGAACTTTGAGTTTTGGATATGATGACCTCTGAGGATGACCACTCTTTCTATAGAATGTAGGAACATTTATGTACACACACACAAAATTTAGTCCTTATTGTAGGAACATTTAGGAACATTTATTTTAGTCCTTATTGTTTCAATTTCAACAATATTAACTCTAAATTTTAAATCCAGTTTCAGTTTAGTCATTTCGTCTAAATTAGATATTACAATTCACGATTTTTTAACACATATTGGTCATATGAGGAATACATGTAGAAAATTTAGACACTTTAAAGTCTTGGCCATTTGTTCAAATTAAAACAATAAGGATTAAAGCAAAATTTGAATCAAATAATCGTTATAAAAAATATAATTTACACAAAAATGAATGTTAAACATTTGTATCGATCGGTAGCGAGGGTTTCACTACATTTTTGGACAAAGAAATAAGGACACACATATAATAATAATAATAATAATAATAACTTTCTGGCACGTTATGATCATTGGACAATGGAAAATTTTATAACAGTGTGTACCATATGTATCTTACACTAAAAATTGACAGAAGGTGGGGCGACACTATAAATACATTCCTTTACCTAACCTTTATCACGCAATGTGTAGTCTTAATCACTTATTTATTAGTTCTACCCGTTTTTCTTGTGACCATAATGACAAGGAAATATCAAGCATTGGAATTATTACATATATTGAAAAATCCCAATATTGATGAGAATGATCTCTTAGTAAGAGATGTTTTTACAGTGGTAAAAAAGGTCTGTAAAAAAGTAAAAACAAGCATTACAATAGCAGCAATAAAAGAAGCAATAGACCATGGATTGTTGAAGTAATCACGTTTGAGAATTGCTCTCCACCTAGGCCACCGAGACCTGTAATATTGATTCACCTCCATAGACACACCACCATAGTAAAAATCATAGACAAGAGTGTCACTGTAGAGTCCATTGAAGAGATGGACACATCTTCAGTGCTCAAAGCAAGCACTACAATTCTCTTGTCACAGAGCAAATCTGCATCTTTGCTTGTGTTGATTAGGCAGTCCAAGAACACTGCATAGGATGTGAATTTGTCGATGCACTGGCAATCACACTGCTCATACGCTATGAGGTTGCGAAAAAGAGATTCAGAGTTTCCCCGGATCTTTATTGGTGGGATTTCAAACATGCCATTGCAAAACTTGATGTTCAAGAGGTCATCCGGAGGACCCTTCTTGAATTAGACTTCGGCCTGCAGGTCAGGGGTGTTAAAAAAACCGGTCAAACCATAATTTAACCAATCTGAACTAGTTCAAACCAGTTTTTTGAGGGGACAATTGGTTCTGGTATCAAAAAATTAAGAACCATCAACTGCAGTTCAGTTTCTAGATTAAGTTTCAAAAGAATCGAATCAAAATAAATCGAACCATTCGATGTTTTTATTAATTTTATTATGTACAGAACGTTCTACAAGGTACTTACTTTTCTTCTCATTGACTTCTTCTAACCTCAATCTCATTCTAATGTAGACGATGCCTTCATTCATCCTATTAACAAAAGCACTTAGTTTTTTTTTCACCATTATTTATATGATTTTTACCCTTCTTATATAATTGAAAATTGCATTTTTATAGTAATTATTGAAGAATCTGTTTTGTTTTAAAAAAAATTAAGAGTTAGTTTGGAGAATATTTTAAAAAGTTGAAGTATGCTTATTAGGTAATTTTTGAAAAAATTGCATAGATAGAATCATTTTCTATTGAACTACATAGTTTAGATATATAGCGATAAATTTTCTAGCTTAGAATCGTGAAACTAAACTAGAACTGAACACCCTTACCCGTAGGAGTTCTGTTAACGGAGGGAAAAGTTCCCAGCTTGTATTCGTTGGTTGGTATTTTCAGACAATGATAGCAAACTACCCCGGATTAAGTCCAAAATATGCTTGATCTTGTGGCCACTTCATTTGAAGTCTGCTGGAACTGTCATCAGCATCATTGTTTCAAAGAATTTTAGGACAAGCTTGATTAGGAAACTTGTTTCTTGTTCATGAACTGACACAGTTAGATGAAACAGACAGTGCAAAACAAACCAAGGAATTTGATTTTCAAGCAAAATCAAGTCATGATAGAGATTTTCATGCATCCAGGATGTGTTGAATACAGGATCATCGTTGTCTCGAGGGACTAACCACGTGTCTCTTCTGAAAAGCTCTAGTAAAAAGCATCCATCAATGATCATCATTTCCACGAGCTCATCTTCGCTCATGTCAACCCTTTCTGCATAACAGTTGATTGTTCTTTTCACTAGTTCACAAATGCATTCTATTAATTGTTGCAAGGTTTCTTCTGAAGGAAGGGGTGACCGGGCTACGAGAGTGTCCAAGTACCATAGTTTTATGTTCTCCATCGGTGCAAGTCTGTCTTTGCCACGGTATTTTGGCCTCGTAAATGCTCTCATTGCGTTGTCTAAGTGTTCCAAGGACTCTGAAGATGCAATTCTCAGAGAGGGATAGAGATTCGTAGAGCAGTTTATTTTTGAGGGAACAGGCTAATTGGTTGTTCAACTTGTCAATTTTTACTGAAACTCCCTTGCTAGAATCAGTTTTTTCCATGCCAAACTAGTCCTTAGAGTTGCCAATACTTGCCTGTTTGAGGAAAGAAAGAAAGAGTGTAATGTGTATAAGAGAGATTCAAATTTGGGTGATGAAACACAAGTAAGAGATAGAAGGAAACAAGAAAGTTAACGAAACTTGCAAAAATGTCCAATCTTCAGACTGAAAAAATTGGTAACCAACAAATTGGTGAAAAAACTGTCCTTCACCTCAACTCTGTTTTTATGGTGTTTTGGGAAGTTGATAAAAAGCCGACTTTTTGGCTTTTTTGGCTTTTTAGTGGCTTTTTTTGTGTAAAAAAGCTGGCTTTTTTGTGACTTTTTTGTGTAAAAAAGCTAAAAAGCCAAAAGGCTTATTTTTTAGCAAGTTCCCAAATTGCCCCTTTATGGTCTTAAAATGCCCCAACGTTTTCCTAAATTTATTGTTGATATTCCCAATCATTAGTCATATTGATGAATATCTCTTTCTCTTTTTTTTTGGTACATTGGAGGTCGGATTAGGAAGGTCTTGCTTATGGCAAGACTTGAACTCTTGACCGTCTTGTAAAGTGTAAGGATTTTAGTCAATTTAACTAGTCCCAATTGGTTGTCGAGCTAGCCCTATTTGGTTGAATAAACTTAGTAACGAGACTGGATAAATTAGTAACCAACAAATTGGTGAAGAAACTTTTCTTCACCTTAAATCTGCCTTATGGAGGACTTACAGTACCCTTAGCTTTTCAAAATTTATTGAGGATATTCCCAATTATTGGTCATATATTGATGAAATTTTTTTTGTTTTATTTTTTATGTTGTACATTGGAGGTCCAGGGAGGGGCAGTTTTGCATATGATAAGATTTGAACTCTTTATCTCAAGTTTAAGGATTTTGGCCAACTGAAATAGTCCCAATTAGTTGATGAAAACTTTCACTACGGTCCTATACTTTATTTTTAACTTTGTCCTAACTAGTTGTCAGATTTGCAGTTTTCTAGCTCTATACATATCGAGAACAAGCCATAGGCTATGAAGCACGAATACTCCAAAAATGGTGCACTACGAGTACCGGATACTTACCAGATGCAAATATACGTACCGGTACAGCGATATGCGTACCAGGTACGTCGAATACATGCCCAGTACGAAAAATACATTTGGGTACAGCATGGGTATGTAGGTATGGCATGGGTACGGCATGGGTACAGCGAGGTGAACTTTTTTTTCTTCTTCTTCTTCTTCTTCTTCTTTTTTTTTTTTTTTTTTTTTTTGTATCTGCTAGTATTTATTGCAGCCTTTATTATTCTTCTTTCAATTTTGAAAATAAGTAATTTATTTCCAACACCCTTTATCCATGAGTTATGGTTTTGCTCTCTTTTACATCCTGTTTTAAACAATCTAAAAAGAAAAGAAAGAATTATATAACTTTTTAGACAAGTTGTTCTCTTTTTAGATTTGTATTGAAACTTTGATTTGTATATTGGATGTTTAGCTATCAATTTAAATAAAAAAAAATTAAAATTTTTTTTTACGTACCCCAGCCGTACCCGTACTCTACTTTTTTAAGAATTTGCCATATCGGCATATCCGTATCGTATTCTTACCCATATCCGTATCCGCACCCATGCTACATAGGATGGTCCCAAAGGAATCAAGCGCTTCATAACAATTGAACTCGTAATCTAGTTTTTTGAAGCACTTATCACTGCTCAACTTGTCACTCAACTAATCTATTAAGATTGAACTTCCGGTGAGGTGTAATGATTTTAGCAACTGAACTAACCCCACTTGATTAATGAAGATTCTCACTATGGCTGTATACCTTATTGTTTGGGTAACGAAGGTATTCGAGACTTCACTCAACTAGTTCTAGGATACATGTTGTTCTTTTCCATACACATACTCGGTACAAGCCTAGGAAGTGGCTGAAGGGGATCAAGATTCATGAGATTCAAACTCGTGACATAGTTTCTACGACGCTTAGCACAACTAAACTTGCCATTCAGCTAACCCTTAGGGTTGACATACACCTGAACTTTATCCCAATTCATCTATGAGCACATGAAAAACAACTTTAAAATGTAACTTCAAAAAAGAGGATTTAAAGAGAGAGATTACCAGAAGAACCAAATCCAATTATTAGAGCATAAGTGGTTGAAAGTACAAGTTTTTTTTCAGAATAAGCAATCAAAGATTTAGATAACAGAGATGAGTTACACAAGTTTAAACACATAATGGAGTTTGAGAGAGGCTTCTCATTAGGACTTACCTTTGTTGGTGAAAGAGAATTTTCAGACAAGTGAATGAAATTTGAGTTTTGGATATGATGACCTCTGAGGATGAATAGAATGTAGGAACATTTATGTACCAATAAAAAAAAAAAAAAAAGAGATAATTATGCTTTTCACCCTATAATTTGATCTAAATTTTATTTTAGTCCTTATTCTTTCAATTTCAACAATATTAACTCTAAATTTTAGATCCAGTTTTAGTTTAATCATTTCATCCAAATCAGATGTTACAATTCACATTTTTTTAACATGTATTACCAATATGAGGAATACGTGTAGAAAATTGAGACACTTAAAGTTTAGGCCATTTGTTCAAATTCAAACAATAAGGAATATTAAAGTAAAATTATAGTCAAATAATCGTTGTAAAAAATATAATTTACACAAAAAAGAATGTTAAACATTTGTATCAATCGGTAAAGGGGTTTCACTACATTTTTTGACAAAGAAATAAGGACACATATAATAATAATAATAATTGTTAATGTATCATGTATATAATAATGTATAATGTATCATGTATATAATAATGTATATATTAATAATGTATATATTATATATTAATGTATCATATATTAATAGCTATAGGATGACAAAGCATAGGAGCATAGGATTCTAATATCTTTCGGTTGCCTTCGCTTTCGGCTGCTTTCTCTTTTTATATGTTTTGCTTTCATAATGATGTTGTATAAGCAGCTCCTATATATGGAGTCTCTTCTTACACTTTCAGATATATTGAATACAAGAGCGTTCTTACTCTCTCAATATCACTCTCTTATTTCTTTCATGGTATACACATCCCCAGTGATGATGCGCCAAAGTTTCTTTCCTTTGAGGAACCCAGACATAGCTTGTGCCCATAAGACATAGGTAGTCCCGTCAAGAACAACTGAAATAGGGTGGTTAGAGGAGTCCAGGCGATCCATGAGGGAAAAGCAGTACTATTGAGGTAGAATCTAAAAAATCCGAGGTTACCAGTGAATTCAGAGGGTCGAAATTAAGGGGAAAGGAGTGAACGGACCAAAAAAAAGATGACCAGAAGGCACTAAATTGGCTTGTCAAAGTTGGTCAACAATTCTGGTCAAAGATGACGTCACTGCTGCAGATGATGATGTCACAGGCGCGGCGCACGTTAGCATAGAAGTGCGCGGTGTACGATAGCAGAGGAAACAAGTGGCGCACGGAAGCAGCTAGGGCTGACGTCGGCTGACGTCAGAAACACGCGGCTCACGTTAGCAGATGAGGCCGCGGCGCACAATAGCACGGGGCAAGTGTTAAGGCGCGTAGAGCGTGTCTGAGAACGAGGAAGCGCGTGGCGGAAATTTCTAGCGGCACGTGGAACGTCGGATGAGGGTGAATCTGGTGGCGTTGGATTCGTCGTGAGGAGACGAAGGTTTTGGTGTGGTCCAATCTGTAATTTAGATAAGGACGAGATATGCCACAATCTGCTTAAAACAAAAATGTGATGCAGCGGAGGAAGAGGCTAGGCAATACACCTGTGCTCTGATACCATGAAAGAAATAAGAGAGTGATATTGAGAGAGTAAGAACGCTCTTATATTCAATATATCTGAAAGTGTAAGAAAAGACTCCATATATAGGAGCTACTTATACAACATCATTATGAAAGCAAAACATATAAAAAGAGAAAGCAGCCGAAAGCGAAGGCAACCGAAAGATATTAGAATCCTATGCTCCTATGCTCTGTCATCCTATAGCTATTAATATATGATACATTAACAATAATAATAACTTTCTTGTACATTATGATCATTGGACAATGGGAAATTTTGTAACAGTGTGTGCCATATGCATCTTACACTTAAAATTGACAAAAGGTGGGGCGGCACTATAAATACCTTCCTTTTCCTAACCTTTATTACAAAATGTGTAGTATTAATCACTTATCTATTGGTTCTACCAGTTTTTCTTACAACCACAATGACAAGGAAGAACAATATGACACAATAACAAGCATTGCAATTATTACGTATATTGCAAAATCACAATATTGATGAGAATGATCTGCTAGTAAGAGATGTTTTTCAGGCAAGACAGAATGGTAAAAAGGGTCTGTAAAAATGTAAAAACAAGCATTACAATAGCAGCAACAAAAGAAGCAATAGACCATGGATTGTTAAAGTAATCACGTTTGAGAATTGCTCTCCACCTAGGCCACCGAGACTTGTAATATTGATTCACCTCCATAGACACACCACCATAGTAAAAATCATAGACAAGAATGTCACTGTAGAGTCTATTGAAGAGAATGGACACATCTTCAATACTCAAAGCAAGCACTACAATTCTCTTGTCACAAAGCAAATCTGCATCTTTGCTTGTGTTGATTAGGCAGTCCAAGAACACTACATAGGATGTGAACTTGTCGGTGCACTTGCAATCACACTGCTCGTACGCTATGAGGTTGTGAAAAAGGGATTCAGAGTTTCCCCGGATCTTCATTGGTGGGATTTTGAACATGCCATTGCGAAACTTGATGTTCAGGAGGTCGTCGGGGGGACCCTTACTTGAATTGGACTCTGGCCTGTAGGTTAGTGGTGTGACGCCCCAATTTTTTTTTTGAGACATCATAACAATAACTTGCTAGATAAAATTTTAACTACTAATTAGGAATTTTTAAATTCTTACATAGTCAAGGTCCAACAACAAAATAAAACTACAAGTTCACACACAACGTCACAACATAGTTAAATACTAATTCAAGAAATAACAGGATTTTATTTTGATAAAATCTTGACTCTAAGTTAGCCAAGGTTCGATATTAGCAGCAGCTCCAATTTCAGCCTCAGTCCCTTCTTCGACATAATCTGGCATGAAACGCCAGGGCAACAAAATATATGCCATGAGTTTTGCAACACAGTAAGAAAACATAACCAACCTACCATTCTTTTTGAGAAAAATAATGAGATTATAAACATGAGATAAAAATATAATTGTAAACATAAATTACAACCATTAAAATAATTCAAATAATTTTAATAACTTAGGTGACCCTTGAAATCTCACCAAAGAGGTTTAACTTACCAACCACTAAGTCATGGCCACAGTTACTTTGGAACCCCCCCTTGGTCAAATATTCAAGAACTACCAAAGATGCCCACGCCCGGAGTTATATACCCAAGCCGTGACATCCGTGGTCTGCCCCAAGAGAACGGTCTGCCATGGGTACGTAACTTCCCTGCGTGCCACCCGCACGTCCACCCTTATTCCAAAACCAAATACCGATAAGGGTTCAAATAAGCCCCGTGCCATCTTAGGGTTTCGCGACACAATTTACTTAAAAATTATTAAAAATCAGGGCTCATCCTGAATACCCGGTATTAATCCTTTATCAGTGACTTTATATATACCGTTAATCATTTCGGTTAATTTATATATTAAACACAAATTATTCAAATCTCAATCACCAATAACGTTATACCAACTAAAGAAAAACTCCCAACATAAAACATTATGCATGTCACACAATAATAGTTCAATGTACAAAATTTAGTAGACAATTACTTAAAACCATGGTATGAACATAATAACTTGGATACAAGAAATAAACCATAAATACACACATGCACAAATTTTTGATTTACAAAATTAGACTAGCAGAATACTAAAGTGATGATTTTATCCTGTCCAGAAAAATTTTCAGAATATATATCTTGCAAATAAAATTATAAATGACCATAACATGTTTATTGAGTATTCTGTAGATTGATATGAATTTTAGAATTGTATAAATGTTGTGGCGCCCCAAAATTTGGGGACATCATAATAAGGTTTAAAACTTAAAATCAATTTTCTTAATTAAGAATCCTCATCAATGTTGCCACCAAATTTACCATCATCCATTAAATAACAACACCAAAACTAAAAATTCTTAAATTACAACTCTAGTCAAACTTAAAACTTTGTCTTAGTACACAAATAATAAAAAAAACTAGAGAAAAACTAGAAAACTCAGAAAAATGGTTCATGGAACTTTGGCACGCTTCAAGCTAATCAGGGCTGAATGTTGCCTTCCAACACCTCGGTGTTTCCTTCGGTTTCTTTGGTACCTGGCATGAAATGCCAGGGCAACGAGGATGTTAATGAGCGACGAGCTCAATAAGATACTACAGCCAGAAATACCCACCCCGATAATAATACCCACAATGACTAATGCGTAGTAACAGAATAACAGGTAGCATTTAATAAACATAACAGGAATGCCATCAGTTGAAATAATAACAATTGATAATAAATAAATAAAAATGACAAACAGAGACAGTATTTCATCATAAGGAAAATGCCCACTTTTCTTTTTAAATTTTCATAGATTTAGTTTATCAGATAAGTTTAAGTAACTCCCCGCGGAGCACTATTTCCATTCAACCTCAAAGCAATGGCCACGGGCAATTCTGACTCCCCCTTGGTCAAATATTCAAATGTTACTTACAGTAACTACCAATGATGCCCACGCACCAGGGTTACATACCCGAGTCGTGACATCACGGTCTGCCCCAAGGGAACGGTCTATGTTGTGACACCCGCACCACCAACCTTATATCGCCTACACTGATAAGAGCCGAAATACCTTCCCGTGCCATGTTAGGGTTCGCAACTCACTTGCGCAA
Source organism: Camellia japonica (assembly GCA_030407325.1). Classification (NCBI taxonomy): domain Eukaryota; kingdom Viridiplantae; phylum Streptophyta; class Magnoliopsida; order Ericales; family Theaceae; genus Camellia; species Camellia japonica. The sequence goes on along the minus strand of JAPPVO010000017.1, from coordinate 151,040,175 downwards.
GATTCTAGACCGGGCACACCCCATCACTTTTACATTTTAATGTATCATTGGTTAAATTTCGTGTCTCTTTACTCGTTGAGATATTCACAATAATTCAAAATTTAATTACCAATAATGTTATACCAACTCATTAAAATCCGAACATAAAATATTACACATGTCACACAATAATAAACAATTGTACAAAATTTAACTAAACAATTTATTTAAACCATGGTATGAAATAATAATTTAGATACCAAAAAAAAAATAGAAATAAATCATAATTACACGCATGCATGGACTTTTAATCTACAAGATTAGACTAGCACAATATTAAGTAAACCACAATACACTCATACATGGATTACTAAGTTACAATATTTGATGAATTAGACCAACACAATAACTGATTTTTATCCAAATAAATAATTGAAGTGATGATCTTAAATCTGTCCAGAAATTTTCAGGTTATACCTTAGGTAATAAAAATTATAAATAAATTATTTATACAGTTCTAAAATTCGTGAAAATGTACAGAATATTCAATAAATATGTTTAGGTCATTTTTCAGAAAGAATTTCCCAAAAATAAGTTATAAATAAACAATTGAAGAGATAATTTTTTATTCCTCCTTAATCTGCCAAAATTTTCAGAATGTATATCTTACAAATAAATTTATAAATAAATTACTTATACGACTCTAAAATTCATATCAATCTACAGAATACTCAATAAACATGTTATGGTCATTTTTCAGAAATCATTTTCCAAAAATAAATTATAAATAATTCTGAAAAATTCCAAGAATGTTCATGACACAGATTTATCACATTTTCTTAAATTAATTCCATACTTAAATTTATAAATCGATTCCATAATCTAAAAATTTATTATGAAACTAGACTTCTCAAATTTAATTTTTTGCTTAGAAATTACCAGATTTGGTTTAATATAAAATTTTTAATGATTTTTCAAACACATAGTAAAATCTGTCTATAGCTCCAGATTTGGTTAAAATTTTGTATAAATTCGTACAAAACTAAATAATTGTTGAAAAATTTTGTAGATGAACTAGACATCATTATAAACAACTTTGTAGAAGAAATCATATTCAAATTTTGAGTATAAAATTTTCTAAAAATTCGTACAAATTTCTGGCAGATTTAAAAGGCCAAATAACATCTTCGATAATCTTTTTAAGGGGGATTTGGTCATAGCCCCCTCACTATTTAATTTGTCTTTCAAAAGGACAAGAATTATATAAGTACTTTCAAAACCCCCTGATATTTTAAAACTTGTTTCTTTTACTGTATTACCCTCATATCTATCAGCTCTCCTATTAAGCCATCTTCACTATGTATTTCAGAGTAAAATTTTACTCTGTATGAAAGTAAAATTTTACTCTGTATGAAAGTAAAATTTTACACTCTGAAACTAAAGTAAAATTTTACTCTGTATAAAAGTAAAATTTTACACTCTGAAAACTAAAAGTAAAATTTTACTTTGTATAAAAGTAAAATTTTACACTCTGAAACTAAAAGTAAAATTTTACTTTGTATAAAAGTAAAATTTTACTCTGAAAAATAAGTAAACTGTGAGATTCTGAAGCTAAAAGTAAAATTTTACTGTGATTCTGTCAAATGAAAAAAAAACAGAGCAATAGAACCAGAGCAAAATTTTACTCTGGTTCTATCAAATGAAATTTGATGTTTACTCTGAAAAATCGATGGAACTTTGAGCTTTGAGCTTTGAATCAGGCCTATAATCCTTGAATCAATCGATGTTTACTCTGAAAAATATTGAATCAGGCCTATAATCCTTGAATCAGGCCTATAATCTAAAAATTTCAGAGAAATCTCAATTTTTCATACCCCGGTTCTTCAGATTTTTCAGATTTTACAGATTTTTGAAACTTTGAGCTTTCAAAAATCTTGAGATTTTTCATACACACAGATTTTTCAGATTTTACTTTAAATCTTTGAGCTTTTGAGTTCGAATCAAATGATCGCCGAGACCGATCTATGCAATCATTCAAATCTCCGATCTTAAAGACTCAAAACACACATATATATAAATTAGAGATCGGAATATGTAGATATATATATATATATTCGAATTCAAATCTCAAAACACATATATATTCGAATTCAAATCTCAAAACACACACACACACACACACACACACACACACACATATATATATATATATATATATATGTATCAGTGCGATTTGCAAGTTCTCCACAGCTCCGGCCATGGAGGAAGCTAGGGTTAGAAGAGAGAGACGAGAGAGAAGATGAACAGTTGAAGGAGAGTTGAATGAGGAGAGTTGAGAAGATGCGGAGAGAGATCGTCGGAGCTTAGGAATGATGACCGGCGGCGACGGACGCATCGGAAGAAAAGTTCTCCACAGCTCCGGCCATGGAGGAAGCTAGGGTTAGAAGAGAGAGACGAGAGAGAAGATGAACAGTTGAAGGAGATTTGTGAGGGTATAATAGTCTGATAAAATATTTAAATAATAAATTTTGCCCTTTATGCAAGACTTTATAATTATGAGGGGGTTTAGAAAGTATAATTTTTTTCTTAGTCCTTCTAACAATGAAAAGAATGTAAAGGGGGTTTATAGCCAAATTTCCCTCTTTTTAATGGCATAAACTACACATGCAAGTCCAAATTTGATAAGTCATCATAAATTTTCATACAATTATAAATAAAATTCTATCTACAAGTTTAGACATTTTATCATATGTATATAATCTGAAAACCTCAAATATAAAAAAAAATAAGAGGGTTGAGAGGGTTTTCTTACTTAATAGTAAGATTCAAATGGGTGATGAAATGGTAGAAAAATTTTGCTTCCTTAACCTTCCCCTCTTCTTTTCCTTCTACTGAATCTCTCATCAACCGTATATACTTCTTTTGTTTGTATGTGAGAATAAACTTAGTCTATCTAGGGTATATATAGACAGATCTCTCTTTCTCTTTCTCTCTCCCTCTCTCTCTCTCTCTCTCTCTCTCTCTCTTTCTCATTATGTTATTCTCTGCCACAAATTTTACTCTACCCAAGAGTCATGATGTGGTGGAATTTACCAAGCCTACATGCAAGTTAGCATGTGGCATACCCTTGCCACCGAATCTGATTCTCCCTTTTTTTTTTCTTTTTTTTTTATAACAATAATTATTGAACATCCACAAAATTTTTATTCTTAATAAGGCCTTTGTTAGTGATTGAATTGGGTTAATTTAAAACTAAATTTTTTTTTTTCACTATTATATATTTTAGGTAGATTCTGAATAAAATTAATTAATTTATTTATTTTCTTTTAAGAATAATTTAAATATGGGACATCATAATAAGATTTAGAAACTTAAAATCAATATTGCCACCAAGATTACTAACATCCATTAATTAACAACCCAGAATTTAAAGTTCTTACATCACAACTTAGTCTTAGTACATAACCGAAACGACACAAATATAAAAAGAAAACTAGAGAAAAACTAGAATTTTTAGGAAATGGTTCATGGAGCTTGGGCACTCTTCAAGCTAACCAAGGCTGAGTGTCGCCTTGCAAGGCCTCAGTGTCTCCTTCGGTTTCTTCGGTACCTGGCATAAAACGTCAGGGCAACGGGAATGCCAGTGAGCGACGAGCTCAATAAGATACTACAACCCGAAAATGCCCACCCCAATAATAATACTCACAATTCATGAATAATGTGTAGTAACAGAATAACCAGTAACATTTAGTAAGCATAAAATAAATGTTATCAGTTGAAATAATAATAATAAATCAAATAAAAATATAACAAACGGAAACAGTATTTCATCATAAGGAATATGTCCACATTTTTTTTTTTTAAATTTTCATAGATTTAGTTTATCAGATAAATTTAGTAACTCCCCGCGGAGCACTATTTCCATTCAACCGCTAAGCAATGGCCACGGGCAATTCTGACTCCCCTTTGGTCAAATATTCAAATGTTACTTACAGTAACTACCAATGATGCCCACGCACCAGGGTTACATACTCGAGTCGTGACATCACGGTCTGCTCCAAGGGAACGGTCTATGTTGTGACACCCGCACCACCAACCTTATATTGCCTACACCGATAAGAGCCGAAATACCTTCCCGTGCCATGTTAGGGTTCGCAACTCACTTGTGCAAGATTCAAAACCGGGCTCACCCCATCACTTTTAAAATTTAATGTATCATTGGTTAAATTTCGTGTTTCTTTACTTATTGAGATATTCACAATAATTCAACATTTAATTACCAATAATGTTATACCAACTCATTAAAATTCCCAACATAAAATATTACACATGTCACACAATAGTAAACAATTTACAAAATTTAAATAAACAATTTATTTAAACCATGGTATAAAATAATGATGTAGATACCAAAAAAAAAAGAAATAAATCATAATTACACACATGCATGGACTTTTAATCTATAAGATTAAACTAGCACAATATTAAATAAACCACAATACACCCATACATGGATTACTAATTTACAATATTTGATGAATTAGACCAACACAATAACTGATTTTTATCCAAATAAATAATTGAAGTGATGATCTTAAATCTGTCCAGAAATTTTCAGGTTATACCTTAGGTAATAAAAATTATAAATAAATTATTTATACAGTTCTAAAATTCGTGAAAATGTACAGAATATTCAATAAATATGTTTAGGTCATTTTTCAGAAAGAATTTCCAAAAAATAAGTTATAAATAAACAATTGAAGAGATAGTTTTTTATTCCTCCTTAATCTGTCAAAATTTTCAGAATGTATATCTTGCAAATACAATTATAAATAAATTACTTATACAACTCTAAAATTCATATAAATCTACAGAATACTCAATAAACATGTTATTGTCATTTTTCAGAAAGCATTTTCCAAAAATAAATTATAAATAATTCTTAAAAATTCCAAGAGTATTTATGACACAGATTTATCACATTTTCTTAAATTAATTTCATACTTAAATTTATAAATCAATTCCATGATCTAAAAATTTATTATGAAACTAGACTTCTCAAATTTCATTTTTTTTTAGAAATTATCAAATTTGGTTTAATATAAAATTTTTAATGATTTTTCAAATGCATAATAAAATCTGCCTATAGCTCCAGATTTGGTTAAAAATTTGTATAAATTCGTACAAAACTTAATAATTGTTGAAAAAATTTGTGGATGAACTAGACATCATTATCAACAACTTTGTAGAAGAAATCATCTTCAAATTTTGAGTATAAAATTGTCTAAAAATTCATACAACTTTCTGGCAGATTTAAAAGGCCAAATAACATCTTCAATAATCCTTTTAATGGCATAAACTACACATGCAAGTCCAAATTCCATAACATTATCATGATTTTCAGACTACCAATGACTGATATACCATCATGAATTTTCATACAATTATAAATAAAATTCTACCTACATGTTTAGTTGGACATTTTATCATATGTATATAATCTGAAAATTTCAGATAAAAAAAAAATGAGAGGGTTGAGAGGGTTTTCTTACTTAGTTGTAGGATTGAAATGGAATAATGAAATGGTAAGAAAATATGCAATCTCAACCTCCTCCTCTTCTTCCACAAGAATTCCCTCTATTTTTTTATTTTTTTAGCCTTTGAAAGCACGAACACAGTGTGTATAAACACTGTGTGTGGTATGAATATATAGAGCCACTTCTCTGAGGCTCTCTCTCTCTCTCTCTCTCTCACACATTCTTTCCATTATTATATCTTATTCACTTTCTCCAAGTTTTAAGAAGGAAGGCTTTTCCTAAATTCTAAGAAGGATGATGGGTTGTGGTTCCTATACCACCATGCAAACAAGCAGGTGGCATAGCCACGAATTTTTTTTTGTTGTTGTTGTTGTTGTTGTTGTTGTTGTTGTTGTTGTTGTCGTGTGTGTGTGTGTGTGTGTGTGTATTTGTATGGGTTTCTTAAAACTAAGGTTTTTAACTAAGGTATTTATCAAAGATAATTATTTTGTTGAATCCTTATTAAAACAATTTATAAACAACAAATATTGAACACCCACAAAATTATTATTATTATTATTATTTTGAATAATTAAATGCGGGTTTTCACAATCTACCCTCCTAAAAAAAATTTCGTCCTCGAAATTAATTCGTACCTTTAGACTCAAAAAGCTGAGGGTAATTGGCATGTATCATATCTTCTCGTTCCCACGTTGACTCTTCCGTCCCACGATGTCTCCAAAGAACTCGAACCAATGGTATGGTTTTACCTTGTAATTTCTTCTCGCGACGATCTAAAACTTTGACAGGCTTCTCTTCAAATGTCACATCTTCATCAAGATTAATTTCCTGCCAATTGATGATGTGAGAAGGGTGTGGCTCGTATTTCCGTAGCATAGAGATGTGGAAAACATTATGTACTCCAGCCAATTGAGGTGGTAGAGCCAAACGGTACACCACTTCTCCTACTTTGCTCAGAATTTCAAAGGGTCCCACATATCGAGGTGCAAGTTTTCCTTTCTTTCCAAATCGCGGAGCACCTCAACGAGGTCGAACTTTGAGAAAAACATGATCCCCTACTTCAAATGTTAAGGGTCATCTCCTTTGATCCGCATAGCTCTTTTGTCGATTTTGGGCTGTGGTTAGCCGTTGTTTGATCAGTTTTATCTTCTTAGTGGTCTCCTGAACCAAGTCTGGTCCTAACAAGGTTACTGTCCAACAGACTGGTTCGCCCATAAAGCTGGTGCCAAATGCTGGCCTGGAAACTGAAGCGAACTCAACGAGAGGTAGGTGTTTCTCCCAACTTCCTTTAAAATCCATAACGCAAGCTCGAAGCATATCCTCCAAGGTTTGTATCGTCCTCTCAGACTGCCCATCGGTTTGTGGATGAAACGCCGTGCTAAAGCATAGGTTCGTTCCTATTGCCTTCTGCAAGCTCTGCCAAAATTGAGAAGTGAATCGAGGATCACGGTCAGATACGATGCTAACTGGTACTCCGTGTAATCTGATCATTTCTTTAATGAACAATCTACTGAGTGAATCCAACGTATCTGATGACCCGACAGGTAAGAATCGAGCTGTCTTAGTTAATCGGTCTACCACCACCCACACGCCGTCATGTCCTTGTGGTGACCGAGGCAAACCCGTCACGAAATCCATGGTTATGCGTTCCCATTTCCACTCCGGAATTGGTAAGGGTTGAAGTGTTTCTGCCGGTCTTTGATGTTCAGCCTTTACTTGTTGACAGGTCAGGCACTGAGACACAAACTTTGCTACATCCCTTTTCATTCCGCCCCACCAATATTGGCGTTTTAAGTCTTGGTACATCTTAGTACCTCCTGGATGTACTGCGAATACTGAATGGTGGAATTCCTTGAGTATCTTTTCCCTTAGTGAGCTGTCGCTTGGCACGAACATTCGACCTTGATATTTCAAACTTCCATCAGTGTGAATTTCCAACCAGACATGGCTTCACTAGATTCCATTTGTGCCTTGATGAATGCTACCTCCTGATCGTACTTTTGTGATTCCAATATCTCACTTAAAATTTTAGGCGTAGTAATCTGAGCACTAAGGTAAGCCTTTTCATCTTGAACCCCCATTTGTACCCCAAATTCATTGAGCGTTCCAACCATATTCCATTCTCTAAGTGCTAAACTAGCAACAATTCCTCTATTCTTGCGACTTAGCGCAACTGCCACCACGTTAGCCTTGCCAGGATGATAGGAAAGGGTAAATTAATAATCCTCGAGACACTCCATCCAACGTCTCTGACGCATGTTTAAATCCTTTTGGGTGAACAGATACTTCAAGCTTTTGTGATCGGTGAATATCTCAAACTTTTCGCCATACAGGTAGTGTCTTCAAATTTTGAGTGCATGAACTATACCTGCTAACTCCAAGTCATGGGTGGGATAATTCTTTTCATGGTTTTTTAATTGCCTTGATCCATATGCCACCACCTTGCCATTCTGCATCAATACGCACCCCAAACCTTCTTTGGAAGCATCACAATACACGTTGTACCCAACATCACGTTCTGGCACTATGAGAATAGGGGCACTTGTCAATCTTTTCTTGAGTTCTTGAAATGACTGCTCACACGCTTCGTTCCATTCAAACTTTACTCCTTTTTGCGTTAGGCGTGTCATCGGCTTGGCTAATTTGGAGAAATCCTGAATGAATCTCCTATAATAACCTGCTAATCCCAAGAAACTACGAATCTTAAACGTATTCTTAGGTTGTTTCCACCCCATTACTGCTTCTACTTTAGCAGGATCCACTGATATCCCTGATTCAGACACAACATGACCTAAGAATTTTACTTCCTTCAACCAAAATTCACATTTGCTAGCTTTAGCATACAATTGGTTCTCTCTTAGAATTTGCAAAACGGTTCTCAGATGTTGCTCGCGGTCTTCCTCCGATCGTGAGTATATCAAAATATCATCAATGAATACTACCACAAATTGGTCCAAATTGGGGGTAAAAATTTTGTTCATTAAACTCATGAATACCCCAGGAGCATTTGTCAAACCAAATGGCATTACCACAAACTCATAGTGGCCATAACGGGTTCGAAACGCAGTTTTGGGTATATCTTCTCCTCTGACACGAAGTTGGTGATATCCCGACCTAAGGTCAATTTTGGAAAAACATTTTGAACCTCTTAATTGATCGAACAAGTCATCAATTCTGGGTAAGGGATATCGATTTTTAATGGTGAGTCGATTTAGTTGTCGATAATCGATGCACAATCTTAAGGTTCCATCCTTCTTCTTCGCGAATAATGTTGGCGCTCCCCAAGGAGACGTACTTGGTCTGATGAACTTTTTATTCAACAGTTCTTGCAACTGCTCCTTCAACAGGGGCATCGTCGAAGTGAGTGTCCTCAAGGTGGGGAATATTTTATGGATCAACGAGGGGCACAACAATACAACAAATGCCAACCAGGGCAAGGTTCTAAGCCTACTCAAAAAACTCAGACCAACAAGGGGCAGCCACAAGCCTCTAGGAATGCAGGCCGACCAAGAACACAACCACAAGGAGCTGGAAATGGAAAGAAACCAGGATGGACTAACCAACAGGCAGTAGGGAGAATGTATGCTCTCCAAGAAGAAGAATATGTTGATAACCCATCAGTAATTCAAGGTATGTTAATCCTTATGAATTCTTAGGTTAAAGTATTGTTTGATTCTAGAGCTTCGCATTCTTTTATATCCACTGCATGTGTGACAAGTTTGGGTTTAGAACCAGAAGCGTTAGAGATAGTTATGAGTGTCGCTTCACCCTTAGGAGGTCAAACTCGAGTAAATCTAGTATGTAAATCTTGTGAGCTAGAAATCTCCGGTTCATATTTGATCTGTGATCTAAGAGTTATGGATATGTCTGATTTTGACGTCATCCTAGGAATGGACTGGTTGTCAGTTCATCGAGCCATTATTGATTGTTACTGTAAGACAGTGACAGCATCCCCTCTTAACGGCACGAAAGTTCAATTTAAAGGAGATAGACAAGATTCTCTAACTCCAACGTGTCGCAAGTCGCGATGGCATGATCAACTAACCGGATGGTTGGCAAGCCTAATTTTGGAAGACGAAAATTGAAAGGATCCAAGATTACCCCATGTGGTGTGCGAATATGCTGACGTTTTCCCTGATGAATTACCGGCATTACCCCCAAAATGAGACGTAGATTTCACGATTGAGCTTCAACCTGGGGCTTCACCAATTTCAATAGCACCACATCGTATGGCGCCAGCTGAACTTCGAGAATTGAAGGAGCAGTTGCAAGAACTGTTGAATAAAAAGTTCATCAGACCAAGTACGTCTCCTTGGGGAGCGCCAGCATTATTCGTGAAGAAGAAGGATGGAACCTTAAGATTGTGCATCGATTATCGACAACTAAATCGAGTCACCGTTAAAAATCGATATCCCTTACCCAGAATTGATGACTTGTTCGATCAATTAAGAGGTTCAAAATGTTTTTCCAAAATTGACCTTAGGTCGGGATATCACCAACTTCGTGTCAGAGGAGAAGATATACCCAAAACTACGTTTCAAACCCATTATGGCCACTATGAGTTTGTGGTAATGCCATTTGGTTTGACAAATGCTCCTGGGGTATTCATGAGTTTAATGAACAAAATTTTTACCCCCAATTTGGACCAATTTGTGGTAGTATTCATTGATGATATTTTGATATACTCACGATCGGAGGAAGACCACGAGCAACATCTGAGAACCGTTTTGCAAATTCTAAGAGAGAACCAATTGTATGCTAAAGCTAGCAAATGTGAATTTTGGTTGAAGGAAGTAAAATTCTTAGGTCATGTTGTGTCTGAATCAGGGATATTAGTGGATCCTGCTAAAGTAGAAGCAGTAATGGGGTGGAAACAACCTAAGAATACGTTTGAGATTCGTAGTTTCTTGGGATTAGCAGGTTATTATAGGAGATTCATTCAAGATTTCTCCAAATTAGCCAAGCCGATGACACGCCTAACGCAAAAAGGAGTAAAGTTTGAATGGAACGAAGCGTATGAGCAGTCATTTCAAGAACTCAAGAAGAGACTGACAAGCGCTCCTATATTAATCATACCCGAACGTGACATTAGGTACACTGTTTATTGTGATACCTCTAAAGAAGGGTTAGGTAGTGTGTTAATGCAAAACGGGAAGGTAGTAGCTTACGGAGCAAGACAATTGAAGAATCATGAGAAAAATTATCGTACTCACGATCTGGAGTTGGTGGCTGTGGTCTATGCACTTAAGACTTGGCGACATTACCTTTATGGCGAAAAATTTGAGATATTTACCGATCACAAAAGCTTGAAGTACTTGTTCACACAAAGAGATTTGAACATGAGACAGAGACGCTAGATGGAGTACCTTGAAGATTACCAATTCACCTTGTCTTACCATCCCGGGAAGGCTAATGTTGTAGCAGATGCACTAAGTCGAAAGACAAGAGAGATTGTAGCCAACATATCAATTAAAGAATGGGAAATGGTAAGCACTGTGAATGAGTTTAAGTTACAACCAGAGACTCAGAATGGGAAGGGTAGGTTGTTTACAATAGTTACAACACCCCAACTTCTTACCAAAGTGTTGGAAGCCCAAAGATTTGATCAGGAGATCGACTCCATCAAGGCCCGATTAGTGTCCGGGGAATCTTCACCGGATTGGACGCTCCATCAAGATGGTAGTTTAAGGTATTTAGGTAGAATTTTTGTGCCAAACATCGAACAATTAAGAGACGAAGTACTTAAAGAATTTCACCATTCGGTTTTTGCGGTTCATCCGAGAGGAAACAAGATGTACCGGGATCTTAAGCGACGGTATTGGTGGAGTGGAATGAAGAAGGACGTTGCTCAACTCGTATCTAAGTGCTTGACGTGTCAGCAAGTGAAGGCAGAACATCAAAGGTCGACAGGGAAACTCCAACCTTTACCAATACCTAAGTGGAAATGGGAACACATAACAATGGATTTTGTAACGAGATTACCCCGGTCGCCGCAAGGCCATGATGCCATTTGGGTGGTGATTGATCGATTAACTAAGACGGCACATTTCCTACCAATAGGACCAGCAGACACACTCGAATCTTTAAGTCGATTATTTATTCGAGAAATCATTAGATTGCACGGAGTACCAGTCTCAATAGTGTCAGATCGTGATTCTCGTTTTACGTCACAATTCTGGCAAAGTCTACAGAAAGCCTTGGATACAGAGTTGTGTTTTAGTACAGCTTTTCACCCTCAAACTGACGGTCAATCAGAAAGAACAATTCAGACTTTAGAAGACATGTTTTGAGCTTGTGTGATGGACTTTAAGGGTAGTTGGGAGAAACACTTATCTCTAGTCGAATTCTCTTACAATAACAGTTTTCAAGCAAGTATTGGTATGGCACCGTATGAAGCTTTGTACGGACGGCCTTGCCGGTCACCAATATGTTGGACAGAAGTCGGAGAAGCACCTCTTTTAGGGCCAAAGTTAGTTCAAGAAACTACCGAGAAGGTGAAACTAATTCGGCAAAGACTTGAGACCGCTCAGAGTAGGCAGAAAAGCTATGCAGATCAAAGGAGAAGACCTTTAGCATTTAAAGTTGGAGATCATGTGTTTCTGAAAATACAGCCTCGTCAAGGAGTTGTTCGTTTCGGAAAGAAGGGAAATTTGTCACCTCGCTTCATTGGGCCTTTCGAAATCTTGGACAAAATAGGAGAAGTGGCATACCGTTTGGCTCTACCATCTCAACTGGCTGGAGTACATAATGTTTTCTACGTCTCTATGCTACGGAAATACGAGCCACACTCTTCTCACATCATCAATTGGGAAGAAATTAATCTTGATGAAGACGTGACATTTGAAGAAAAGCCTGTCAAAATTTTAGATCGTCGCGAGAAGAAATTGTGAGGTAAAACCATACCATTGGTTCGAGTTCTCTAGAGACATCGTGGGACGGAAGAGTCAACGTGGGAGCGAGAAAATATGATACGTGCCAATTACCCTCAACTTTTCGAGTCTAAAGGTACAAATTAATTTCGAGGACGAAATTTTTTTTCAGGAGGGTAGATTGTGAAAACCCATATTTAAATTATTCTTAAAAGAAAATAAATAAATAAATTAATTTTATTCAGAATCTACCTAAAATATATAATAGTGAAAAAAAAATTTAGTTTTAAATTAACCCAATTCAATCACTAACAAAGACCTTATTAAGAATAAAAATTTTGTGGATGTTCAATAATTATTGTTATAAATTTATTTTTTTTTTTTAAAAAAAGAGAGAAAGAGAATCAGATTCGGTGGCAAGGGTATGCCACATGCTAACTTGCATGTAGGCTTGGTAAATTCCACCACATCATGACTCTTGGGTAGAGTAAAATTTGTGGCAGAGAATAACATAATGAGAGAGAGAGAGAGAGAGAGAGAGAGAGATCTATCTATATATATCCTAGATAGACTAAGTTTATTCTCACATACAAACAAATGAAGTATATACGGGTGAGGAGAGATTCAGTAGAAGGAAAAGAAGAGAGGAAGGTTAAGGAAGCAAAATTTTTCTACCATTTCATCACCCATTTGAATCCTACTATTAAGTAAAAAAACCCTCTCAATCCTCTCATTTTTTTTTATATATTTGAAATTTTCAGATTATATACATATGATAAATTGTCTAAATTTGTAGATAGGATTTTATTTATACTTGTATAAAAATTTTATGATGGTATATTAAATATTGGTAATCTAAAAATTATGATAATATTGTGGAATTTGGACTTGCATGTATAGTTTATGCAATTAAAAGATTATTGAAGATGTTATTTGACCCTTTAAATCTGCCAGAAAGTTGTACGAATTTTTAGACAATTTTATACTCAAAATTTCGAGATAATTTCTTCTACAAAGTTGTTGACAATGATATCTAGTTCATCCAGGAATTTTGGCAACAATTTTTGAGCTTTCTACGAATTTATACAAATTTTTAATTAAATCTGAAACTGTGTTGAAAATAAAATGTTTTGAATCTGCCATAATGTTTGCCCGAATTTTTAGACAATTTTATACTCAACATTTCGAGATGATTTATTCTACAAAGTTGTTGAGAATGATGTTTAGTTCAGCCAAGAATTTTGGTAACAATTTTTGAGCTTTCTACGAATTTATACAAATTTTTAATTAAATCTGAAACTGTGTTAAAAATAATCTGTTTTGAATCTGCCATAATGTTTGCCCGAATTTTTAGACAATTTTATACTCAAAATTTCGAGATAAATTCTTCTACAAAGTTGTTGAGAATGATATCTAGGTCATCCAGGAATTTTGGCAACAATTTTTGAGCTTTCTACGAATTTATACAAATTTTTAATTATATCTGAAACTGTGTTGAAAATAATCTGTTTTGAATCTGCCATAATGTTTGCCCGAATTTTTAGACAATTTTATACTCAAAATTTCGAGATAAATTCTTCTACAAAGTTGTTGAGAATGATATCTAGGTCATCCAGGAAGTTTGGCAACAATTTTTGAGCTTGCTAAGAATTTATACAAATTTTTAACTAAATCTGAAACTGTGAGACAGATTTTACCATGTATTTGAAAATTTATTTAAAATTCTATACTAAGCCAAATCTAGTAATTTCTAACTAAAATATGAAATTTGAGAAGTCTAGTTTCATGTTAAATTTTTAGATTTTGGATTTGATCTATAAATTTAAGCATGGAATTAATGTAAGGAAACGTGACAAATCTGTGTCATAAACACCCTTGGAATTTTTAAGAATTATTTATAATTTATTTTTGGAAAATGATTTCTGAAAAATGACCATAACATGTTTATTGAGTATTCTGTAGATTGATATGAATTTTAGAGTTGTATAAGTAATATATTTATAATTTTATTTGCAAGATATATATTCTGAAAATTTTTCTAGACAGGATAAAATCATCACTTTAATATTGTGCTAGTCTAATTTTGTAAATCAAAAATTTGTGCATGTATGTATTTATGGTTTATTTCTTGTATCCAAGTTATTATGTTCATACCATGGTTTTAAGTAATTGTCTACTAAATTTTGTACATTGAACTATTATTGTGTGACATGCATAATGTTTTATGTTGGGAGTTTTTCTTTAGTTGGTATAACGTTATTAGTGATTGAAATTTGAATAATTTGTGTTTAATATATAAATTAACCGAAATGATTAACGGTATATATAAAGTCACTCATAAAGGATTAATACCGGGTATTCAGGGTGAGCCCTGGTTTTTAATAATTTTTAAGTAAATTGTGTCGCGAAACCCTAAAATGGCACGGGGCTTATTTGAACCCTTATTAGTATTTGGTTTTGGAATAAGGGTGGACGTGCGGGTGGCACGCAGGGAAGTTACGTACCCCTGGCAGACCGTTCCCTTGGGGCAGACCATGAATGTCACGGCTTGGGTATATAACTCCGGGCGTGGGCATTTTGGTAGTTCTTGAATATTTGACCAATGGGGGGTTCCAAATTAACCGTGGCCATGATTTAGTGGTTGGTAAGTTAAACCTCTTTGGTGAGATTTCAAGGGTCACCTAAGTTATTAAAATTATTTGAATTATTTTAATGGTTATTTATGTTTACAATTATATTTTTATCTCGTGTTTATAATCTCATTATTTTTCTCAAAAAGAATGGTAGGTTGGTTATGTTTTCTTACTGTGTTGCAAAACTCATGGCATATATTTTGTTGCCCTGATGTTTCATGCCAGATTATGTCGAAGAAGGGACTGAGGCTGAAATTGGAGCTGCTGCTAATATCGAACCTTGGCTAACTTAGAGTCAAGATTTTATCAAAATAAAATCCTGTTATCTCTTGTATTAGTATTTAACTATTTTGTTACATTGTGTGTGAACTTGTAGTTTTATTTTGTGTGTTGGACCTTGACTATGTAAGAATTTAAAATTTCCTAATTAGTAGTTAAAATTTTATCTAGTAAGTTATTGTTATGATATCTCAAAAAAAAAATTTGGGACATCATAATAAGGTTTAAAACTTAAAATCAATTTTCTTAATTAAGAATCCTCATCAATGTTGCCACCAAATTTACCATCATCCATTAAATAACAATACCTAAACTAAAAGTTCTTAAATTACAACTCCAGTCAAACTTAAAACTTTGTCTTAGTACACAAATAAATAAAAAAAACTAGAGAAAAACTAGAAAACTCAGAAAAATGGTTCATGAAACTTTGGCACGCTTCAAGCTAATCAGGGCTGAATGTTGCCTTCCAACACCTCGGTGTTTCCTTCGGTTTCTTTGGTACCTGGCATGAAACGCCAGGGCAACGAGGATGCCAATGAGCGACGAGCTCAATAAGATACTACAACCAGAAATACCCACCCCGATAATAATACCCACAATGACTAATGCGTAGTAGAAAAATAACAGGTAGCATTTAATAAACATAACAGGAATGCCATCAATTGAAATAATAACAATTGATAATAAATAAATAAAAATGACAAACAGAGACAGTATTTCATCATAAAGAAAATGCCCACTTTTTTTAAAAAAATTTCATAGATTTAGTTTATCAGATAAGTTCAAGTAACTCCCCGCGGAGCACTATTTCCATTCAACCGCTAATCAATGGCCACGGGCAATTCTGACTCCCCCTTGGTCAAATATTCAAATGTTACTTACAGTAACTACCAATGATGCCCACGCACCAGGGTTACATACCCGAGTCGTGACATCACGGTCTGCCCCAAGAGAACGGTCTATGTTGTGACACCCGCACCACCAACCTTATATCGCCTACACCGATAAGAGCCGAAATACCTTCCCGTGCCATGTTAGGGTTCGCAACTCACTTGCGCAAGATTCTAGATCGGGCTCACCCATCACTTTTACATTTTAATGTATCATTGGTTAAATTTCGTGTCTCTTTACTCGTTGAGATATTCACAATAATTCAAAAATTTAATTACCAATAATGTTATACCAACTCATTAAAATCTGTACATAAAATATTACACATGTCACACAATAATAAATGATTGTACAAAATTTAAATAAACAATTTATTTAAACTATGGTATGAAATAATAATATAGATACAAAAAATAAATAAATAAATAAATCATAATTACACACATGCATGGACTTTTAATTTATAAGGTTAAACTAGCACAATATTAAATAAACCACAATACACCCATACATGGATTACTAAGTTACAATATTTGATGAATTAGACCAACACAATAACTGATTTTTATCCAAATAAATAATTGAAGTAATGGTCTTGAATTTGTTCAGAAATTTTCAAGTTATACCTTAGGTAATAAAAATTATAAATAAATTATTTATACAGTTCTAAAATTCGTGAAAATGTATATAATATTCAATAAATATGTTTAGGTCATTTTTCAGAAAGCATTTTCCAAAAATAAATTCTAAATAATTCTTAAAAATTCCAAGAGTGTTTATAACACAGATTTATCACATTTTCTTAAATTAATTCCATACTTAAATTTATAAATCAATTCCATGATATAAAAATTTATTATGAAACTAGACTTCTCAAATTTCATTTTTTGCTTAGAAATTATCAGATTTGGTTTAATATAAAAATTTTAATGATTTTTCAAACACGTAATAAAATCTGCCTATAGCTCCAGATTTGGTTAAAAAAATATATATAAATTTGTACAAAACTCAATAATTGTTGAAAAAATTTGTGGATGAACTAGACATCATTATCAACAACTTTGTAGAAGAAATCATCTTCAAATTTTGAGTATAAAATTGTTTAAAAATTCGTACAACTTTCTGGCAGATTTAAAGGGCCAAATAACATATTCAATAATCTTTTTAATGGCATAAACTACACATGCAAGTCCAAATTCCACACTATTACCATAATTTTCAGACTACCAATATTTAATATACCATCATAAAATTTTATACAATTATAAATAAAATCCTATCTACAAGTTTAGACAATTTATCATATGTATATAATCTGAAAATTTCAAATAAAAAAATGAGAGGATTGAGAGGGTTTTCTTACTTAGTTGTAGAATTGAAACAGAACGATGAAATGGTAGAAAATATATATATCCTTCTTAATCTCCTCCTCCTCTTATCCTCCTACTCAACTTGACTGAATTTTTTTTTTTTTTTAGAAATGTCCTCTTCTTTTTCCTTCCTCACCAAATGCAAGCATGCATGTATATATATACAATGCATTTGCTGAGCATCCCCTCTCACTCACACACTCTCTCTCTCTCTCTTTCTTTTTTCTCTTTCTCTTTCTCTTTATTCTATGTAGTCAAATTTTCCAATTTCCAACTACCACCATGCATGGAACCAAGTGGCAATGCTGCCACTTGAAATCTGCCGAATATTTATTTTATTTTATTTTTGTATTTTTGTGGATTTCTTAAATTTGATACACTAAGATTTTTAACTAAGCTATTTAGTAAGAATAATTATCATGTTGGATCCTTATTAAAATAATTTATAAACAACAAATATTGAACACCTACAAAATTTTTATTATTATTATTATTATTATTATTATTATTATTATTATTATTATTATTATTATTTTTAATCTTTGTAAGTGATTGAATTGGGTTAATTTAAAACTAACCTATACACTAATATATATTTCAAATAAACTCTGGATAAAATTAATTAATTAATTAATTTTTTATTATTATTATTATTATTATTATTATTATTATTATTATTATTATTAAATGCGGGTTTTCACAAATGGTGTTAAAAAAACTGGTCAAATCTAAACTAGTCCAAACCAGTTTTTTTAGGGGACAATTGGTTCTGGTATCAAAAAATTGCACGTTCCTGTACAGTTTCACTCTAAAGCACATACTAGATAAGTGAGAACCAAAACACCTCTATGAGGGGGTAAGGTTACCTTGTCCTAGTTTTGTCAGGAGCTAGGGTTCATTATTCAAATAAAGCGGTTTTACGCAATCCTGTATTCGGGTGAGCATCATGTCCTAGTTTGGAGCAGTCTTTATGGTTTTTGATATGCAACTAGGCCAAATGGTCAAAAAGGATGCCTCAACAAGACTACCTAATATACCCCTCACACCTAACACCGAGAAGTGAAAAGGAAGATCAAACGGTACAGTGGTAGTCTAGATCCAAGGGTTGTGTTCCCATCATGGTAGAACTCGTCACCGGTTAGCCTTTTGGCAAGCTTTTCGGGCAAGCCTCCAGCAAACCGTCCAGGAATAGCATATGGCAAACACTGTGACTTAGGCGCACCAATGCAAATGCAATGCAAAGAGATACATAAGTGTAGATAAAAATTCATATCATAAATTTCAAGTCAGGTTCTCTAAGTCCCCAGCAGAGTCGCCAGAAACTGTAGCTTGACTTTTTTCGCGCCTCCTTTCGGAAGTCGAAATAAGCCCTACAGTTCGGACTTCCGCGGTTCTGAATCTGATTCCACAAGTGCAATGTGAAATAGATAATCATTAAAGAGTCCAAATCCGGCAAATCTTTTGAAAAATCGATTTTGAATCAAATTGCCAAAAATGGACTACTTTGCCAGATGCAGAGTCGTCACCTAAATATTTTGTTTTGGAAAAATTTAGGAAACCCATGACTCGTGCCAAAGGCCACGTGTCCGTCATCACCAATACTGTCTCGGCTCGGAAACTTAGATACGAAAGGGGAAGATTATGAATTGAGCACCCCTACTCGTTCGATCAAAGATCGGCCTCTACTAATCATGATATGATTTTTATTTACATTATATGCTCTTGTTTCAGTTTATTAAGCTAGCATTACCATGCGATGCGCACAAATAAGTATAGACTAACTTGCAAGAATTGGAACGCTTCAAGTCATGTTGGTTTTGAAAATTGTTTCAAAATACGTACCACTCGAAAAAGTAATCGCATATGAACATTACTCAAATTATTCCAATTCAAGCAATAAGCTTTCATCCACAAGCATTCAAGTAGTTAACCATTTAAGCAATTAGCCTCATGGCAAGCATACTAGACATGACAACATCAACACTCATGCAATATGCTAAAGCGATTAAAGACTCACCTAGTACTCCAAGCCAAAAAAGAGAAATGAGTTAGAAAAAATGCACGATTCCTAACTTATGCAATATGACTAATGCAACACATGTGAAAATGCAACTAATAGGCTCGGCTATTAATATGGCATATGAATCAATTTTGATAACATGCGGTCTAAGCACGTATTCAAAGAAGTATTAAAATTAATAATGCAGTTAGAATGATGAACCAAACCTCAGTGCATGCAATACGAAATGGATGCAAACATGAAGTATGCTGAACGAAACGTGATGTTCCTAATCTAACCATCATAAGCTGGTAAATAAAAGGGAGAAAGACGTGGGGTTGGAAGATATACACATTATTACATTGCGCTCTCATGAAGGATAGTCCGAATGAATAAACTAACTAACTAGGCTAAGCTAATTAAGCTAACTATTACAAACCGAAATGAATAATTAGCTAAACTATTTAACTAATTATTACAACAAAACTTGAAATAATCCTAGCTAATTAAGCCTATAAAAATTGGGCTCAAAATAATCCTATAAAAACCATTTTTTCCAACAATTTGTTTCGAAAAAATGAATTACAAGTGTTTTCTTTTTTAAAATAGACTGTTCATTTTTTTGGTAATAAATGTGATAAAATAAAAAGTTATTACGATTATCTAATTAATTGATTTTTTTTTTTGAATGATAAACCTAAAGAATTTTACATAATAAATAATTTGAATCATCTAAATAAGACCAGTAACGGGTCCTATGAACCCAAACAACATAATAGAGTTGAAATTCTCATCTTAGGAGAAGCCAATCCCATTTCTCAATCAATCATTATTTTAGTCACAGAGAGGTTATCACAATCAGTAGTCATTGGTTTGATTTTCTAAAATTATTTTAAAAAATTTAAAACTAATTTTAAAAAAAATAAATACCAAACATTATATACTTTTAAATTTTTTAAAATTATTTTTATCGTCCCAACCAATAAAATTGGGTTTTTTATTGATAAATCCAATTTAGAGGTGTTCTATCCCAATAAGTCCACAAAGGAAAGTTATAACCTAGTTAGTCCCATGTTTTTATACTTTTGTTCCATAAGGTCCGTTTTTTCCTGATTTATAATTTTTGTTAGACTATTATACCCTTATATCTATTATTGATATATATTATATACAACAATGATATATATATTTTCCTCTGTTTTTGTTGTGGTAGGGTTTTGTTCCTATAGCAAAGAAGACGACAACACAGAGTTTGCGGTAGAGTTTCATTCCTGTAGGAGAGAAGATAATGATTAAGAGTTTGTGCTCTGGTTTTTTTTTTTTTTTTCTGTCATAGTTACGATTTCAGCCAAAAATCAAAGGAAAAGAGGAGGATTTGAATCGAAGAAACAAATGAGATGGCTTACAAATTTGTTCAATCGATTGATTGAAACTCACATTCGACTGGATTAAATCAAAGGAAAAGAGGAGATAGAGGAGTTTGTGCTATGTTTCTAGTTTTTCTGTCAATTAGTGTGATTGCTCACATTTCATATTGTTCTTCTTTCGAATGTTGTTCTTCTTTTTCACAATTGTTAAAATTGTCGCCCACAGTGTTTGATTATATGTGCAAATGAGAAATTCAGCAGAAAAAGTTGTTCCCATTGAAAACTTTGTGGCTAATAGTTGCTATTCCCTTGTTTGTGCAATGATTTTGGGTTTCTTTCCAAGTATTACAAAGGAAATTTGTTCATACTTATATTTTTTGTTTTTTTTCCATCCTTGTGCTCACTATGTGTTTGACAAAATATTCAAACGAAATTGGAACATGCTCATGTCTTGTCTTGGACCAAGAACACAGCAGATATAGTGAAGTATAGGATAGCTCCATTGACTTTAGTCTATTTTTGATTGAGTGAAAAATGTTTTTACATGGAATAAGATATTACAACGAATAGATCATCACAATTAGTGTGAATGTTCACATTTCATATTGTTTAGAAGTTTGAGAAATGGGTGTTAGAATTGTGAAGAGTGACATCTCTGACACAATAATGGGGATTTCTTTGTAAAGAGATGAGGTGGGTTTGGTTTGATTTGGATTGCTATAATGGTGGAATTGTAGGAGGTGTTAATAATAGTGATAATAATGAAGATGAAGACGAAAATTATGAAGACACAGAGGAGGATGTGTGTGATGGTTTTTTTATTTTTTGAGATATTGAGATTTTTGAATTTATGATTCTGTTATTGTCATTGATTTTGATTCTTTGTTATTGGATTTCAATGTAGCAATGATTTTTTGAGATTGGTAATGTGTCTGATATAAAAATGATGTAAATATTCATATTATTAATCAGTGTTAATATTCACATTAATTTGAATTGAAAATTTGTCATTGTGTTGTTAATTGGTGTTAATATTAGCCACACATCCATATAATATTAAATGGTGAATATGTTTTCACTTTGTTCATTACCACTGTGACAAGGTGATGTTATGGTTTACATCAGTATTGTATCAAATTACACAACCACAAGCCTCAACTCTCATTTTAAATACAAACATGATGTGAATATTCACACTAAAACATGCAAATGTGAAGGTTCACATGAATTATGGAATATAGATAAAGGCACTATGGTTTCAAAGTATTAATTACTAATATGGAATGATGATATTAAAGTTCATATCAAAATTGCATTGCCCACATATCACATTAAGCCAATGATTATGTATACACAATTGTAAAGCAGCTGACAACAATGTGAAGGTTCACATCGATTTTTTAATCTCTAAAAATAACATAATCATGTTCACTAGCAAATATCATTGCATATTGACACTATGCAAGCCAACTTGATTTTAACATAATAGTCTTGTCTTGTTGTAATTGTGGCTCAATTAGAGTTTTTTGAAGTTATGACATTATTCACAGTATGACTCATGTAAATATTAGTATGAACATTCACATTATACTTATTGCTAAAATAATGGTCACGTGGGTTTGGTCAATGTGGTTATGTTAATATTGATGCTGAGATAATATGCAAATATTTCTTTTATGTTGTGAAATTTTGTTCCTGTCAATATGAGAAATCAACATATGTTGGTGCTGTCTCCGTGGCCTATATGAATATTCACACCTTGATTAATTCCACTATTACTTTTGTTTTCATATCCACATTCATGTGAATATTCACATCTCCAGTGATATTTGCTTGGGTTAGTGAATATAATTTTGTTATTGTCATTGATTTTGATTCTTTGTTATTGGATTTCAATGTAGTAATATTTTTTTAGATTGGTAATGTGTCTGATATAAAAATGATGTAAATGTTCATATTATTAATCAGTATTAATATTCACATTAATTTGAATTGAAAATTTGTCGTTGTGTTGTTAATTGGTGTTAATATTAGTCACACATCCATATAATATTGAATGGTGAATATGTTTTCACTATGTTCATTACCACTGTGACAATGTGATGTTAAGGTTTACATTAGTGTTGCATCAAATTACATAACCACAAGCCTCAACTCTCATTTTGAATACAAACATGATGTGAATATTCACACTAAAACATGCAAATGTGAAGGTTCACATGAATTATGGAATATAGATAAAGGCACTATGGTTTCAAAGTATTAATTACTAATATGGAATGATGATATTAAAGTTCATATCAAAATTTCATTGCCCACATATCACATTAAGCCAATGATTATGTATACACAATTTTAAAGCAGCTGACAACAATGTGAAGGTTCACATTGATTTTTTAATCTCTAAAAATAACATAATCATGTTCACTAACCCAAGCAAATATCCCTGCATATTGACACTACGCAAGCCAACTTGATTTTAACATAATGGTCTTATCTTGCTACAATTGTGGCTCAATTAGAGTTTTTTGAGTTTATGACATTATTCACAGTATGACTCATGTAAATATTAGTGTGAACATTCACATTATACTTATTGCTAAAATAATGGTCACGTGGGTTTGGTCAATGTGGTTATGTTAATATTGATACTGAGATAATATGCAAATGTTTCCTTTATATTGTGAAATTTTGTTCCTGTCAATATGAGAAATCAACATATTTTGGTGCTGTCTCCATGCCCTATGTGAATATTCATACCTTGATTAATTTCACTATTACTTTTGTTTTCATATCCACATCCATGTAAATATTCACATCTCCAGTGATATTTGCTTGGGTTAGTGAATATGATTTTGTTATTGTCATTGATTTTGATTTTTTTGTTATTGGATTTCAATGTAGTAATATTTTTTGAGATTGGTAATTTGTCTGATATAAAAATGATGTAAATGTTCATATTATTAATCAGTGTTAATATTCACATTAATTTGAATTGAAAATTTGTCATTGTGTTGTTAATTGGTGTTAATATTAGCCACACATCCATATAATATTGAATAGTGAATATGTTTTCACTCTGTTCATTACCACTATGACAAGGTGATGTTAAGATTCACATCAGTATTGCATCAAATTACACAACCACAAGCCTCAACTTTCATTTTGAATACAAGTATGATGTGAATATTCATACTAAAACATGCAAATGTGAAGGTTCACATGAATTATGGAATATAGATAAAGGCACTATGGTTTCAAAGTATTAATTACTAATATGGAATAATGATATTAAAGTTCATATCAAAATTGCATTGCCCACATATCACATTAAGCCAATGATTATTTATACACAATTTTAAAGCAGCTGACAACAATGTGAAGGTTCACATCGATTTTTTAATTTCTAAAAATAATATAATCATGTTCACTAACCCAAGCAAATAAAGCAAATATCACTGCATATTGACACTATGCAAGCCAACTTGATTTTAACATAATGGTCTTGTCTTGCTGTAATTGTGGCTCAATTAGAGTTTTTTGAAGTTATGACATTATTCATAGTATGACTCATGTAAATATTAGTATGAACATTCACATTATACTTATTGCTAAAATAATGGTCACGTGGGTTTGGTCAATGTGGTTATGTTAATATTGATGCTGAGATAATATGCAAATATTTCCTTTATGTTGTGAAATTTTGTTCCTGTCAATATGAGAAATCAACATATGTTGGTGCTGTCTCCGTGGCCTATGTGAATGTTCACACCTTGATTAATTCCACTATTACTTTTGTTTCCATATTCACATTCATGTGAATATTCACATCTCCAGTGATATTTGCTTGGGTTAGTGAATATGATTTTGTTATTGTCATTGATTTTGATTCTTTGTTATTGGATTTCAATGTAGTAATATTTTTTGAGATTGGTAATGTGTCTGATATAAAAATGATGTAAATGTTCATATTATTAATCAGTGTTAATATTCACATTAATTTGAATTGAAAATTTGTCGTTGTGTTGTTAATTGGTATTAATATTAGTCACACATCCATATAATATTGAATGGTGAATATATTTTCACTATGTTCATTACCACTATGACAATGTGATGTTAAGGTTCACATGAGAATTGCATCAAATTACACAACCACAAGCCTCAACTCTCATTTTGAATACAAACATGATGTGAATATTCACACTAAAACATGCAAATGTGAAGGTTCACATGAATTATGGAATATAGATAAAGGCACTATGGTTTCAAAGTATTAATTACTAATATGGAATGATGATATTAAAGTTCATATCAAAATTTCATTGCCCACATATCACATTAAGCCAATGATTATGTATACACAATTTTAAAGCAGCTGACAACAATGTGAAGGTTCACATTGATTTTTTAATCTCTAAAAATATGACTACATCAGCATTGCATTAACCACAAACCATCATTTCTGTGTGTACATAAACATGAAGTGTTGTACATTTATGCACAATTAGATTATTGATGTGAATGTTAATATCACGAATAAAACATCAAATAAATTAATTTAGTTGCATTAAGCCAATGGTTATGTGTACATAATTATAAGAAAACATAAACCAATATGAATATTAACATTGACTTTCTAGTAGCAAATATCATGACAACATATCATTGTATCTTATTAAGCACAATCAAAATAACTAATTATGGTTCTTTTGTCCAATGTATTCTAATATTTACAAAATCACAAATGATGTGAAATTCATATTCATATTTTTCTCGCCGATATAAAATGTATCTTTTGATGCCTTGTACGTCTCTAGCACCCATACGATGATATCATTGAACTTCATACATTTGTTGAGGTCAACTTTACCGATCCTCAACACATCAAACAACTGCCAAAATGGCATTTCCTTCAAACAATCCAGCTGAGGATCCAAGAACTTGGTGCTCGTCATCAGTTTCACTAATCCAATGATGTTAGATCAGTAGTTGACTTTTTTCATGTTCACTTTCAGGGGGCTAGCTATTTGTTCAAGTTTGTCTTTGACGTGGAACTGTTCTCTTTTTCTTTTGCCATGAAATCTATGAGTAACATCTGTTTGTTCAATTAGAAACAAATTTATTATTAACGGTCACAAATGGAAAATCAAAACAAGTGCAAACTATATGTGCTATGAATAGTTGAATGATGTGACCATGGTTGCATTGAGCAAAATCATGATATCAATATTCACATGAACATTGTACAACATAGGATAAAACAATAAAAATCAAATAACTGATGTGAACATTCACATGAATCATATATCATGTCATTAGTTCATGTGTCTGAAAAATGAACAAAATTTTGAAAGTTCAAATCATTGGATCATAATCAACAACACCAACAAGGATAACGGCCAAAAAATAGGTGGAAAATAACAGATGAAATATGAAATAATAACATATTATAACTATTAAACTAACACGATGTATACATGATGCTAATTTTCACATCATTACATTATATATTTGATTGTGAATGTTCACAACCAAATATATGGTATGAATATTCACATGGACCGTATTTTATGCCACTTTTCATTTTTTATGAAAATAAAAAATAAAAAATTAGGGATTCAAATTATTTGATCACCATCTACAATCAACAACATCAATAAGGCTAACATTCACAAAATGGGAAAAAATAACTACAATATTATGAAATAATAGCACATTACAACCAATCAACAAGAATAATGGCCATATGATGTAAATGTTCACATCAGTTCATTACAATCAAACGTAAAGAGGAAACACAACAACGATAATATCAAAGAGATGTTTTGGAATTCACATTGAACCAAAAAGAGAGGGGAAGGATAGTGTGAATATTCACATGGACCATATTTTATGTCACTTTCATGGAAAATAATCAAAAATTGGAGGTTCAAATTATTGGATCACCATTAACAATCAACAACACCAACAAGGCAAACATTTACAAAAGAGGAAAAAATAACTACATTATTGCAAAATAATATCATATTACAACCAATTAACAAGAATGATGATCACATGATGTAAATGTTCACATCAGTTCATTATAATCAAACGTAAAAAGAGGAACACAACAATGATATTTACCAAATAGTTGTTTGGAATTCAAATTGAACCAAAAAGTAGGAGGAATGATGGGTGCTTACGTTTGTTCCTCATTTTGGTCGATTGTACACATTGACCGATGTGAACTTTCGTAGAGCTGTCTTCAAATCATTGACAATGAATGAACAACGGTTAGATGATGAGACGTTGGTGAGATCGAATCAATGTAAACTTTTGCAGCAGTGAATCATCACTTTGGTCTATGTTTCCAATTGCCGACAATGACTCAGCTACAGTGAAATGACGGTAGGATGGTGGACGACACGATGTAAAACTTAGTGTTTGGAAAAAAAATGACTAACCTTAGGGTTTGAGAGAGATGATAGTGAGGGTTTTGGAAAGGAGACATTTTCTGCGTGAAATATGGAATGATGAAGGTGGAGTGTTTTGATGGGGTTTGATTTCAAGAATGGAAATATGTATATGAGGGCTTGGGACTATTTGGTCTTATTATATCGAATAAGACCTAATGAAATACTGGAAAAAAATTTGGATTAGATGAAATAGAACTCTTAGAAAATAGATTTACTAAAAAAGCTCCCAATAAAATTATATAAAAATAATATATATATTTTTCACCAAAATTAATTTTTAATTTTTCCTAAAATCAAAACATAAGTGTCTGTTTCAATATTTTACAAAAAAGACAAAGTTACGTAACAGTAATTTATCTCTCTGTCTTCGCAGATCCAAATCTATCTGCAATTCGCAATCGAATTCTTCAATTCAACACTTCAGATCTTCATTATATACGTAGACATTGTGTATCACCTGTGATTGATTTAGTTTTTTTGATTGTTCGTCTTCACAATTGGATCTGATTGAGGTAACACGAACCTTCAAAACAGACCCAATCATGAATCCCTTCTCGTCCGTTACGCGACTAAGGTTAGCACAAATCTTGCTCCACATTGTTGTTTATACATATATGCATGAGAACGAGTATGAAAATTTTGAGTTATGGTTGTCATTTCGTGATCGAAGTAGGTGAAATTTCAAATGGAGTGGAAAACTAATGGAATTGATGGGATTTGATATTAGAATTGTTGAAATTGAAGACATTATGTCCAAAAATAGAATTAAATGTGTGTGCGTTTGTGTAATTGTATGGGGAGGAAACTTGGAATGCATTTGTTGTAAGGAATTAGCATAACGTGTGAGATTATAGTGTATCATTGCAAAAATATGAATTTGAATTTTTTTTATATCTCAATCTTTGGGGGGGTTTGTGCATTCAATTGGTTATATGTGTATATATATATGGGAAATGCTACAATGTGCACTTGAACATTTTAAGAAAAGTTACGATTTTTGTGATAAAAGTTATGAATTTTTCTACGATGAAAGTTCCAATTTTTGTGATGAAAGTTATGAACGATGAAGTTATGACGTCCAGCTAAAAAGTTATGTATAACTAAAGTTATACTTTTTGTGATAAAAGTTATATATTTTGTGAGAAGCAAAAAGTAATATTTTTGTGATAAAAGTTATGCTTTTTGCATAAGGTGCACACAACACATACACCCAAAAAGGGGTGCCCATGTAGCCTTTCCCTATGTATATATATATATATATATTGTGTTTTAAAGTTTGGGTTGCAAATTGCAATTTCATTTTGTAGTGGAAATGTGTTTTTATTCTTCTTGCTATGCTCATAAGAAATATACAACTTTTGAAATAAAATTGCCAAAACAAGGAAACAACAAAAACAAAGTTACTGACAATGGCAACAATGGTACGTACACATAACATTAACAACACAAGTAAGAATATTTCGTATCAACTAGTGTATCTGCTATATGTAGTCCTTAATTGGGTAGCATCAGATCTAGTAGTGATGCGGACAGAAAAGGTGTCGGGTTTTTCTACTTGATATCCCTAATTTTGTGTATATTCTTTCTTTTTTTTCTTCTTGTTGTTTCATTTCATTTGATATTACAAACTTTAGCTAGTTGCCTTAGAGGCTGAACGACCTGATTTGATTATTTTATAGATGAGGAAAAGTTCCAAATCTCCCCGTTGTCATTTCTTTCAATGTACTACCTTAACATTGTTTCTTGTTCTTTAGCTATTTAGTATGTAGTACATGTTAAGGCAAAGGTCATATTCAGCTAATATTGGCATGTGTTTTGTATGCCTTGGACGTTGGCATGCATATAAAAATTGTTTTGATTTTTCATAGGCCTCCTAGCAAACATGAAATGAATGAGGAGAGAATTGAGGAAACTAGATGAAGCATGCCAACTTAAGTTTAGAATCCCTGCCTATAACAAGTTGCAAAAATTATTTTCATGATTGGCTCTTCACAGAGTTAGCCTTGAAAGGATGCTTTTAAGTGATATAGTGGAAGGTTCCTCATTCTTAACTGCCATTTTTGCAATACTCGGCTGTTCCGTTTTAAGTCTCATAAGTTCTGACCTAACATTCTTAGATTTACTCATATGCCTAAGTCTATTTTGTATGGAGGTGAGTTCCCTCCAGTCTAGACTAGAGGACGCTGTTTGGCCACACCACAGGTCCCCTTTCGATTATCAGAACTGTTCATTTTGTTGGACACTTCGTATATTTTATCCACAAAAAAAAGGTAAATCCGATAATCGTAGCGTATTTAATTTATCGCGTTTGTTAGCAACAAAATAGACAACAATTGTATTTTTTAAAATAAACCATTCATTTTTTTGGTGATAAACACGATAAAATAAATAGATTACGATTATCAGATCGACTTAATTTTTTGTGTGGATAAAATACTCGAAGTGCTTGACAAAATGAAGGTTCGAATTATTGAAACAGAACTTGTAATGGGCCTCAAGAGCCCAAACAGGGCTCTCGCGTCTAGATTATGGACTAAAGGCAATCTGCCTCCATTTTGTATATTGTAAAATTATTAAATGAGAATGTTTATCAAAAAATAAAATAAAATAAAATAAAAAATTATTAAATGAGAATGAGTTGTGATATATAGTTGGTTAGTACTTGGCATGGTATATCCTTCTTGCGTTTGGCATGTAATGAAATAATATGATGCTTTCATCTCCCTTAGTTGGGCTTTGTCTCAATTAACCTTTTTGTCTCGTTTTCATTTTCAATTTCCATCTATCAAGTGTCAGATATATCTCATTTTGTAGGTAAGTGATATCTTTCCATGAAAAGTGCTTTTTTTTTTCTCTCTCTCTCTTGCAACATTTTCTTTTCTTCTTTTCATCTCACTGCTTTGAACTTCAAAATCTCCTTTTAATCCTCCAGCTTTTTGCCCAAAACAAAGTCATGGACTTGCGAGAAATAGATTAAACATTGCCACTCATTCAACTTGCTGATGAAATCACTATCATGAAATAGCTGATTGGGACACGCACACTGAAGACTTATAGACGCAATGATAAGGAAGAGTGACATGGTTACCATAAATGGAGATGTTAGGGGAGTTGAAGACCTAAGCTGACTGAGATGCAACAATGAAAAAATATATGATTTATTTGATTTAATTGAGTATATAGGCCTTGGTAGAGCTGAATGGTGAAAAATGATTCATGTAGCCGACTCCACTTGATTGGAACATAAGGCTTGGTTTGGTTTGGTACTCTTAACCTCTAGTCTATGTTTGATTTTTGTATTATTTTGGAGGGGATTGAATATCATGGGATAAGAGGAGGTAAGTAATACCATAGAATAATGGATGAGATTTCATGTACCATAGGATTAGTTATATTATGTTTACTTAGGGCAGGATAATGAGACACGATTATTTTTTGCTGTTGGATGAGGAGGAAGGACAATCTGGAGAGGAGTGATGAACTAATCTGGGAGATAAGAGCTGATCCTATGATTAACTTTGTTACACCAAACAATGGACATGGGGATAAGGGGAGACATGTGAGAACCACATGTTATTAAATCCCTATCCATCTTATTAATCTAGCAAACAGACTAGCCTGATAGAGGTTAAGTCTAATTTGCAATTTTTCTAAACAATAATGAGAGGGTCCGCCTGTGAGCATATTACGTTGATGTATATATGGTAGTTTATATATTCTGTATATATTGGGGTTTTTGTTTCCTTTTTTAGTTCTAGGGTTAGCTTTCTATATAAACCAATGTATTCTTCTTTTTTATATACAATTGAATATACAGTTTCATTAAGAAAACTTACATGGTATTAGAGTAAGGTCTGAAACCCTAGCCTCTCTCAAATCTTTTCTGGTTCGTTTGAGTTCTTTGGTTCTGCTTTTTTGAATTTGTGCAACCCATCTGAGCTTGAATCGCAACCTATCAAGTTACGAATCATCTGAGTTCGAATTGCACTCCCCCATATCACGATTCGCTGGTTCGTCTGCTTCAGCCTCTCTCTGGTTCGTCTAGTCATTCAGTCGTCTTCAGTCATTTGCTTTGACCCTCTCTGGTTCGTTGTTCATCCTGGACCTCGCAACATATGTCTCTTTCTCTTGTCCATCGTTGGTTGCCTTCGACGTGGTTGAGTTCGTCATCTGTTCGTGATTGCTGATCTTCGATCACTAGTTCCATTCGTAGGTCATCGTCTGCGCAATCGCCTCTCACGCCGAAGGGTTTGACCAAAGTGACTCGACTCTTTTCTCAGTTTGACCCATCAGGATCTCTATTTCACTATTTTGGAACTTGATTCAGGTTTGATCATATCTGACCTACTGTGTATATTTGTCCCATTTGGTACTGTTTGCTTTGGTGCTCTGAAGTATCTCTCTTATTACATTTTGACCATGTTCTGAAGTTTCTCCTTCATTACGTTTTGACCACAATTTCTATCTCTGGTTTTGGTTGGACCCATTTGACTTCCAATATTATGAGTACAAGAAGGGGCCATCGGCATCAGATGAGTGTGCCTTCTGCCATCAGAGAGGCCATTGGAAGTATCAATGTCCCGAGAAGGGATGTCTGCCTAGCTCGTCTTTTCAGTAGTCTCAGACCCAGTTTTATCCTTCTTCTCCGAGTAATTTTCAGGTTCCCGCCGGTTCTACTGTATCTGCTCTAGCTCTTGATCCTGACTTGGCTTCCTTAAGTGCTTAGATTAGTCAACTTCAGCGTACATTGTCTACCTCCCACCCATCCTCGTCAGCCTCCATTGTTTCCTCTCTTCATTCAGGTTTGCTTGGGACCTCTTCAGGTATCTCTTCATCTGTTTGGATTTTTTACTCTGGTGCCTCTCATCATATGACTCCCCATCTCTTCTTACTTCAAAATTGTACTTCCATTCCCTCTCCTATTACTGTTAATGTTGCTAATGGGTCTGGTATGTCTGTTATATCTGTTGGGTCTATCTTACCGTCTGCTATGTCTGTTGTCTCTATTCCATCTGTCCTTTATGTTCCTCAGTTATCTGTCAATTTATTATCTATCAGTCAGCTTGATACCTCCGGTTTTGATATTATCTTTTCTTCTTCTATCTGTTTTGTGCAAGATCAGATGTCTAAGCAGCAGATTGAGACGGGCCGTAGAGTTGGAGACCTCTATGTGGTGGAGAGCTTGCATCTGTCTATGACAACCTCTCCAACGATTTTTTTCTCTTTTCAGTTAGATTCTCTGTCCAGTCCTTTCTACTTGTGGCATTCTAGATTAGGGCACTTGTCTATTGGCCGCTTACAGTCTTTAGCTCAATCAGGTATATTGGGTAAAGTTTTTCCTAGTGAACTTAGTGAATGTCAGGATGTAAACTTGCCAAAATGACAGCCTTACATTTTCGTAAAAGTACTTCTATATCTAATACAATGTTTTCTTTAGTTCATACTGATATTTGGAGCCCTTCTCCTGTTTTCACCAGAAGGGGTTCTGCATACTATGTGTCATTTGTTGATGACTGCACTTGTTACACTTGGGTTTATTTTATGACGCATAAGTCCGATTTCTATCAGCTATATCGTACCTTTCAGTCTATAATTACTACTCAGTTTGGGTCTACCATTAAAGTGTTACGGTCTGACTTGGGTGGGGAATATTTAAAAAATGAGTTCTGTGAGTATTTGGCCAATTTGGGTACCATTCAACAAACTTCCTGTATAGATACACCTGCCCAAAATGGTCAAGCTGAGCATAAACACCGTCATCTCCTTGAGACAGCTAGGTCTTTTCTTCTCTCTGCCTCAATTCCGGCTCTGTTTTGGGGGGAAGCAGTTCTTACTGCTCCTTTTCTTCTCAACTGCATGCTTACTCCCCTTCTTTCTGGCCAGTCTCCTTATGAGGCTTTGTTCTCCCAAATTCCTAATTATTTCCTCCTTCGTATGTTTGGGTTTGCCTGTTCTGTCCCATGTGTATTTTTGGATTATAGTCCTACTCAGAAAGGCTATCGGTGTTACAACCTTGTTTCCTATCGTCTTTATGTCTCCCATCATATTTCTTTTATCGAACGTCTGCCTTACTTTCAGCTTCCTCCTATCACTGCTCCAGTTTCCAAAGAAGATTTGGTTCACATTGATCCATTTCCTTCTGAGATCTCTCATGATGAGTACATCTCTACTGTTCCCCATGAACTTGTTCCCTCTTCTCCCCAACCTGCTCATTCTCCTCCTCCGTTGTTAGTTTATTCTCGCCGCCAGGCTCTCCCTTCCCCAGCTGTCTCTGCCTCTACTGTTGATCCTCCTGCTTCTAACGACTCTAATCCTGCTGCATACCGATATCTTACTCGAGAGCGTCATCATCCAAACAGGTTGGGTTGGTCTAATACATGTTTTTCTATTTCCTATCGTACTTTTTTGTCTGCTATTCATTCTTTTTAGAACCTCAGTCTTACAAGGAGGCCTGTCAGGATCCCACTTGGGTTTGAGCTATGGATGATGAGTTATTTGTCTTACAGAAGACTAACACTTGGGCGTTGTTGTCTGCTGGCAAGAATTTGGTTGGTTGTAAATGGGTCTATAAAGTCAAGACTCATTCTGATGGTTCTCTCGAGCGATACAAAGCTCGCCTGGTTGCCAAGGATTTCTCGCAGGAGTATGGTATTGATTATGAGGAGACCTTTGCCCTTGTTGCCAAGATGACTACTGTCCGTACCTTGATTTATGTTGTCGCTTTTCGACATTGGCCTCTCTATCAGATGGACGTTTAGAATGCTTTTCTTAATGGTCATCTCACTGAAGAGGTCTACATACGTCCACCCCCTGGCCTTCCCCACTCCTCTGGACAGGTTTGTCATCTTCTGCGTGCTTTGTATGGTTTAAATCAATCTCCTCGTGCTTGGTATGATCACTTTCAGACTGTTATTACTGAGCTTGGATTTCATCTTTCTGCTTCCGACTCTACTTTGTTTCTGAGACATACCATGGCTGGTTTTGTTGCTCTCTTACTATATGTGGATAATATGATTATCAATGGCTCTGACTCGTTTGCTATCTCTGAGGTCAAGCAGTATCTCTTCCACACCTTCGAAATGAAAGATCTAGGTCCATTGTGATATTTTCTTGGTATTAAGATTGCTTCTTCTCCAAAGGGTTATCTTCTGTCTCAAGCTAAGTATGCTAATGAGGTCATTTACCGTACTAGTTTTACTGATACTTAGGTTTCTGATACACCAACTGAGCTTAATGTGAAGCTCAACTCTGTTGATGGTGTCCCTCTAGATGATCCCACTTTATATCGCAAGATTGTGGGTTACTTAGTCTATTTGACGGTTACTCGTCCTGATCTTGCTTATGCTGTTCATGTGGTTAGCCAGTTTGTTTTTACTTCTCACTACATACATTGGGCTGCATTGGTTCGGATTCTTCGTTACCTCTACGCAAGGTTTTAAAAAGCAGCCGTAACCGTTACGTAACGCCGTTACGTAACGATTGTGGTGGTTACCACCACCCGTTACGGCCGCTTTTGCAGTGTGATTGAGATTCACAAGTGTGTCGGCCGTAGCGGCCGCTATAGCGGTCGTAACGGTGCCGTAACGGCCTGTTACGCGCCGTTACGTAACGGTTCCAAATTGCTTCTTTCGAAAAAACACGCAAAAAAAAAAAAATGAAAATGGGAGAAGAGAAATAGAGAGAGAAGAGGAAAGATGAAGAACATGTTATTGATTTGTTGAAGCTATAAGACCTATATTATTGTATTCAGCTGCTATCACTCAACCATTTTGTTTGTGTGTGTCTATCTATATATTGTTTGAAAATAATAATAATAAGTGTAGTCATTATCTATTTGGCTTGATTAAAATATATATATATATATATATTTAAGCTTTTATTTATTCTCTTACTTTTGTCATTGTTTATCTTATATATAATAGTTAGTGATTGATTTTTTGTATAATATAAAGTTATTAATTATTAAAATAAAATGTAAAAAACTCAGTTTATAGTGATTTAAAAATATGAAATATATTGGACCAAACTTAAAAATTTATAAAAATTGATCAATATTTATTTTAAAACTCAATAAATATGATCATGGAAAAAAATGTGCATATCAGTAAGTTTTTTTCAAATTGTGCGAAAAATAAAAAAATTCACGGTTCCGATTACCGCAACCGTTACGCTACGGCCTTTACATCCCGCAACCGCAACCGCGTCACCGCCACCATTACGGCGACCGCAACCGCTTTTCAGAACCTTGCCTCTGCGGTACTATCTTTCAGGGTTTACTATTGTCCTCTACTTCCTTTGGGTTGGTGATGCTACTAATCGCAAGTCCATGCCTGGTTTTTGTATATTTCTTGGCGATTCCTTGATCTCTTGGAAAAGCAAGAAACAAACTGTTGTTGCTCGTTCTATTGCCGAAGCTGAGTACTGTGTTATGGCTCATGCTATTGCTGAGATTGTTTGGCTTCGTTGTCTCTTATCTGATTTAGGTGTCCTTCAGTCTTCTCCGTCTCTTATCTGATTTGGGTATCCTTTAGTCTTCTCCGACCTCCCTCTACTGTGACAACCGTAGTGCTATTCAGATTGCCCACAACACTGTCTTCCATGAGCGGACAAAGCACATTGAGATTGATTCACTTTGTCCGTCACCATCTGCAGTCTGACTCTATCTCGCTTCTTTTTGTTTCTTCGGCTTTGCAACTTGCTGACTTCTTTACCAAGACTCACACCACTGCTTTTCGGTTTCTTCTTGACAAACTTTCAGTGTTTTCTGCTAAAACACCTTGAGTTTGAGCGGGGGTGTGAGCATATTACGTTTCATGTATATGTGGTAGTTTATATATTTTGTATATATTAGGATTTTTGTTTCCTTTTTCAGTTCTAGGGTTAGCTTGCTATATAAACCAATGTATTCTTCTGTTTTATATACAATTGAATATACAGTTTCATTAAGAAAACTTACACCACCATCTCTCTACACCCCACGTAGCACAAGAATTTATCAATTATAGTAAGTCAGGTCTGATATGATTACATCGCCCAGCGAAAAGCCGTTCCAAGAATAAGGGTAAAAGTTGGCATATTAAATTAATTAAAGAAGCTTGTTATTATTGATTTGGAAGCTTGTTATTCTCGATTTGGCTTTCTCTTCTTTACAATTTTTTAATTCTTATTACATACAATGTCTCCTTACAGATTTGAAAAAAATATAATTTCCTTTTAAAATCAGGTTGTTCTTCTCACATTGGCATTTATCTCCAGGCAATTAATTAGATTGCTAATGTGTAAATCAAATTTTGCTGAGGTTGTGCTTTTATTTATTTGCTTCTTATTTTAATATATATATTTTTTTATGGGTGTTGTGTATTGCTGCTATATCATTAGTTTGAAACTGTTAATTTAATCATGTTGGAGGTACTTAATGTTCCAATGCAGGGACATGATTCGGGCTATACGTGATTGCAAAACTGCAGCAGAGGAGCAAGCTGTTGTAAGAAAATAGTGTGCTGCAATTCGTGCAGCAGTTGATGATAATGATCAAGATTATAGTCATCGTAATATTGCGAAGCTCATGTTCATTCACATGCTTGGTTACCCCTCACATTTTGGTCAAATGGAATGCCTGAAGTTAATTGCATCTACTGGATTTCCAGAGAAGAGGATAGGATATCTTGGCCTTTTGCTTCTTGATGAAAGGCAAGAAGTACTGATGTTGGTCACAAACTCATTGAAGCAGCATCCAGTCTATGCGTGTTCTACTTTTTTATTGTGTGACTTAATTATTCGGTTTCTTGTCCCTGTCTATTTATGATGAATAAATTTATCATCAATTACCATCCTTACGAGTTTTTAAGTACACCCCTCCAAAACCTTGACTTATGCACAGAGATCTTAATCACTTCAACCAGTACATCGTTGGACTAGCTCTTTGTGCTTTGGG
The DNA here is from genome assembly GCA_030407325.1 of Camellia japonica. NCBI lineage: Eukaryota > Viridiplantae > Streptophyta > Magnoliopsida > Ericales > Theaceae > Camellia > Camellia japonica. The sequence goes on along the minus strand of JAPPVO010000017.1, from coordinate 151,002,856 downwards.
AAATATATGTTCTGTGGAAATGGCTCGTGATCTTGCACCTGAAGTTGAAAGATTGCTGCAATTTCGAGATCCAAATATTCGGAAGCAAGTAAGTTTTTATAATGGGATCCTTTTATAGCCATTTGTCAAGAACTTTATTAACTCCACAAATGCATAAATTGAATTTACACTTTTGGATTTCATTGCGGAAGGGTCATGGTAGGAGCACTTGAAAATTTTCTGATGATTAGAAGTAATTACAATTATTCTAGCATTCTTCTTATGAACTTTGCCTGAAGACAGTTTAATGGGAGCTCACCTTGTACCTTTGGGAGAAACACTTGCACATGAGAACAAAGAGGAATTTGGTGTATGTATTTTGAAACTGCACAAATTAATTCAGACGATGCAACTATTTGACTCAATTAGCACGATGGAAATATTGTAATTCCCTTTTGATTGCTTTCAAGGAAAAGAGTTGCACCATTATTCTACCTATGGCTACCATTTTTTTGGAACCCAAAAATATTCACAATCCTAGCATTTTCCCTTTTAGGCTGTGTTTGGTTCATGGATTTGGGAAGAGATTTGAAAAGGGAAAAGGAAAAGGTGCGTGAAGTGTAGGTGAAATATAGTTATATTTCATTTACCTTTCACCTACCTTTTCCCTATCCCTCTCCTTTTCCGAATCCTTATCCAAATCCTTGAACCAAACATAGTGTTAATGTAGCAAACATAATAAATTTTGAAGTTTATTTATTTTATTAATCAAAATTTTTTATCATCTTTGATAGCATCAAAATTTTTTATGGTCTTGGATGAGATCATCTTATTTCAAAAGGTAAATTCCATTTAAGACTTAATCTTTCCTGAACATCAAATTTTTTATGATCTTGGATGAGATTATCTTATTTCAAAAGGTCAATTCCATTAAAACCTTATTCTTTCTGACAAAAGAACAATAAATTTACATTTGACTTTTTTTTCTTCTCTTGTTTCATTCTTAGAGACAATCAACTTCCTCTATAAATGCCTTGTAGGACGACTTGGGGTTTGGGGGTTTATTGGTGCTGGAGAAGGGGAGAATTCAAGCCAATGTTTATTGTTGCCTAGGGGTAATATAGTAGGGGCGAAGGTTATGGAGTTGAGTAGGGATCTATTTCTATATCTCATTTCTCCAAAGGAAGAGTCTCACAAGATTTTGGCTAGGAATGATGGGAGGTGTGATCAAAGATCAAGATTTCATTTTAGGTTATTGTTTCATTTAGCACAGAAATGGAAACTTTTTGTAAACATTTCAAAAACATTTTAGAAGCAAGATAAAGAATTTGAAAATATATAGAAATTTTTGAAAATGTAAATTGAAATAATATATAGAAGTCTAATAATTGGATTGATTAAGTAAACATATTGAGATTTATATACTCATTCACGTACAAGAACAAATTTGTATGTTGTTTACTTTTATTTTAATATAAATGCTTTATTACTTTACTCATTACTCATTCCCATACAAGAACAAATGTAAAATAAAAAAACCAATGTTGTTATGAACCAAAAATTTCAAGTATTTTCAATTTCAAATAACTAAATTTTGTTGAGCACTAGTGTAAATTATTCTAAAAGTGTGTTAAGGTCCCAACAAAATAAAGTCTACAAATTTACTTAGATAGTACGGTGTGTTTAGCTATGTTCTGCTGCGTTCCAATGGAAACACTAGAATTTCATTATTCCACTAGTATTTCGTTTCGGTCACTTGGAAAAACGGAAAGTAGCTCTATGCTTAGCTCGATAAAAGCTTGTAAACATAAAAAAAATAAATTAATATTTATTTTTATAATATATCAAATAAATTTTCATTAATTTATTTTATTTTTCTATTTATATTTGTTGTAAATTTAATATTATATAAGTATTCTTATATATTTTACTCATAAATTTTTATTTTTATTTTTATTTTTATCTTAATACTTAAAATTAATTTAAGTTTTTTTATTTTTATTTTCTTTTTTAAGGCTTGAACTTGAATTCGAACTCGGCTTGTTTACGTAAACAAGTTGGCTTGAGTTTCTCAAATATTTAATGAGCCAAACTCGAGCTCAATTATTTAATCTCGACTTGAGTTTGGCTCAAACTTGAGCTCGACTAATTCTTAGTAAACTAACTTGAACACTCAAAAGCTTGACTCGACTCGGCTCGACGGCCTAATTTGGCCCATGTTGTGAGCTCCTCTTTTGGGCCTAATTTTTAAAGCCCTTCTCTTCAAATTGTTTGTAACTGAAAGAAATATTGAGAGAGTGATTGAAAGAGCAAATCAGCTCTGTAATTCAATGTGTATTATGATACAAATGGAGCCTCCATTATATAGGAGTTGTTACAAAAAACATTATGATACAAATATAATAAACTAAGGAAAAGAAGGCCATTCTGTCGAAAGCAAACCGAAAGCAGAAAAGGAAAAGAGAAGGAATCCTATTCTATCTATCTGAGCTGTATGTATTAATAGATTACATATTACATATTAACATATTATATTAACAGCCCCCCTCAAACTCAAGGAGGACAAACATCAACCAACTTGAGTTTGGAGACAAGTTCAATGAAGCGGCCAGGAGAATGAGTTTTGGTGAAGATATCAGCGGATTGATCAACAGAAGAGATCGGATGGAGATGGACAGTACCATGAGTAACGTGTTGCCGAATAAAATGGCAGTCAATCTCAATGTGCTTGGTGCGATCATGAAAAACATCATTGTGAGCAATTTGAAGAGCACTGTGATTGTCACAAAAGAGGGCAGTAGCGCCAGAGGGAGTAACACCCATGTCAGCAAGAAGCCAACGAAGCCAGAGAAACTCCTGAGTAGTATCAGCAAGAGCACGGTATTCGGCCTCGGTACTAGAACGAGCAGTAAGAGATTGTTTCTTACTGCGCCAAGAAATAAGAGAATCACCCAAAAAAAAGCAGAACCCAGTAGTAGAGCGGCGGTCAGTAGGATCTCCAGCCCAATCAGCATCAGAGAAAGCACGAAGCTGGAGAGAGGAGCGGGCGGAATAATGAAGACCATGAAACATGGTGCCTTTGAGATAGCGAAGGATATGAACTAATGCAGCATAATGAGTGGTACGAGGAGCCGACATAAACTGGCTAACAATATGGACGGCATAGGCAATATCAGGACGAGTAACAGTGAGATAGACAAGGCTGCCAACCAGCTGACGATATAGGGTAGCATCAGAGAGAAGAGTGCCATCAAGAGGTGTAAGACGACTCTGAGGCTCCAGGGGAGTGAAGGCAGTCTTGCAATCCGTAAGACCAGCACGTGTGAGAAGATCAGAGGTATACTTAGCCTGAGAGATAAAAGAACCCGTAGAATCATGAAAGATTTCAAGACCCAAGAAATAGCTGAGAGGACCAAGGTCTTTCATCTCGAAATGATGGCTAAGAAACTGTTTAAGGTGAAGAATACCATCGAAATCATCACTGGTGATAATCATGTCATCCACATAAAGCAAAAGCAGGGTGGTCTCTTGAGCTGTTTTCCGGATAAAAAGAGCAGTATCATAAGAGCTGGAGGTGAAACCACAGTCATGAATAGTAGAGCTGAACTTGGCAAACCAAGCGCGGGGAGCTTGTTTGAGACCATATAAAGCACGCCGAAGTTTGCAGACTTTATGAGGTGGATAAGTAGACCCAGGGGGAGGGTGCATGTAGACCTCCTCGAGAAGAACACCATTGAGGAAAGCATTTTTCACGTCCATTTGATAAAGAGCCCATTGCCGGGTGGTAACAACAGCAATCAAGCTGCGAACAGAGGTGAGACGAGCAACAGGAGCAAAGGTCTCCTCATAGTCAATACCATATTCTTGGTTGAAGCCTTTGGCAACAAGGCGGGCTTTGTAGCGTTCAATAGAGCCATCAGAACAAGTCTTGATTTTGTATACCCATTTGCAGCCAATGGCAGTTTTGCCAGGAGGAAGATCAACAACGTCCCAAGTATGAGTTTTGTCTAAAGCCTGCAATTCATCAGTCATAGCATGCTGCCAAAGAGGATTAGAGCGAGCCTCACGATAGGAGGTCGGTTCATAAGTAGAAAAAGCAGTAGAACCAACAATAAAGTCACAAAGATGAGTAGAAGGTTGGGTTACCCGGCGTAGTCGAGCAGAGGGAGGAGGAGCCAGAGGAAGAGACACAGCAGGAGGGGAGGATCCCGATGGAGCAAGAGCAGGACCATCAGAGGGAGTAGGTGCAGGGGACAGACCAGTAGGCAAGGCGAGCTCGAGAGAGGCTGGCAGGGGCGGTGGAGTAAGCGTATCAGAAAACTCAAGAGAGGCTGGCTGGGATGGTGGAGTAAGCTCATCAGAAAACAGATCTGTGGAAGGGTCAGTAAAAAACAGAGAGGGTGAGGGAACGGACAAACGAAAGAGAGAGAGAGAGAAGAAAACAGTTTGTGTTCCCAAAAGACCACATGACGAGAGATACGAAGTCGCTGGGAGAGAGGATCCCAACAACGATACCCCTTATGTTCAATACCATACCCCAAGAAGCAACAAAGGCGGGAACGGGGTTCAAGTTTGGTACGTTCATGAGGTTGGAGAAGAACAAAATAGGCAGATCCAAAGATCCTAAGGTTGGTGTAAGGGGGACGGGTGCCATGTAGACGCTCATAAGGAGTGTGATTATGAATGACAGGTGTAGGGATACAATTGATAGTGTAGGCAGCAGTGAGAGCTGCCTCGCCCCAAAAATGTTCCGGACAAGAGGAAGATAGAAGGAGAGCGCGAGTAGTGTCGAGAATATGCCGATGTTTCCGTTCAGCATGTCCATTTTGTTGAGACGTACCGGGACAGGAACGATGAGGTTGAGTACCATGACTCTGAAGGAAGGAAAGAAAGTCAAAATCTTTATATTCCATAGCATTATCGGAGCGAAAAAGCTTAATAGTTTTAGAAAATTGTGTTTTAACCATTGCAGCAAAATTGTAATAAAGTTGTTTGAGCTCAGAGCGATTTTTCATAAGAAACAACCATGTAAAATGGGAAAAATCCTCGATAAAAACAACAAAATAGCGGGCGCCCCCCATAGTTGGAGTAGGAGAGGGTCCCCAAATATCAGAATGGATGAGATCAAAGGGTGCAAGAGAAACAGAGTCACTTTTATTAAACGACAAAGCCAGTTGTTTGGCAAGTTGACAGGACACACAATCTAAAGCATCAGAACTGACAGGACCTAAATGACCACTAGAAATTAAAGATTTTAAACGTCCAACAGAAAGATGGCCTAAACGACAGTGCCAAAGCTGAAAAGGAGATAAAGGAGGAGCAGTGGTGGCAGTGGTAGGAGCTGTGATCTGAGAGGAATCTGGAACATGAAGATGGATGAGTTTGTAAAGACGTCCATGCTTACGGCCTATCTCAAGAGTTTGTCCCGTCCGAGGGTCCTGCACCAAACAACCAGTATGGGAAAAGGTAACAGTTAGACCATGCTCACATAATTGACTAATGGAGATAAGATTTAAAGTAAGAGCAGGCATAAGATAGACATGGGATAAAGATAAGTGAGAGGTGGAAACAGAACCAACATGACTTATAGACAAAAGAGACCCATCAGCAGTATGGATAGAAGGAACATGAGGAGTAGAAGAGAGAGGAGTAAAAATAGTAGGGTCAAAGGTCATGTGATTACAACAAGCGGAGTCAAAGTACCAGGAAGTGTTACCTGGGGTGACAGACAAAGCAGTAGATGACAAAGCAGTAGATGGAGGAGTACCAGACTTCTGCCAGAAATGCTGAAACATGGCTTCGACATCAGTGTGAGAGAAGACTAGAGTGGAAGGATCTATAGGGACAGAGGAAGGGAAATCCTCGGAGGCAGCAGCAGTAGTGCGTTGAGCAGGCATTGGTTTAAACGGAGTCCCAGAACGGTGAGAGTTGCTACGGGAAAAATTCCCCGTGGAAGGACCATTGCGAGAGGCACGGGTGGGATTGCGGAAGCAGTCTTGCTGGAGATGACCAGGACCAGTCTTGTTGCAGAACCGACAAAGACGAACTGGACAATTAACCAGAAGATGAGTCAATGGAAGACTGCAGTTGTGACAGTAGTTGCAGATAGTTGACCGCTGTGGTGAAGGTGGTGAAGGAGAACTCCGAATCTGGGGAGTAGCAAGAACAGAATCCACAGGGTGCGGATGGAGAGTACCAAACCGGGTTTCCTCTGACAGGAGTTCAGAAATGGCTTGCTCAAGAGTGGGTAAAGGAGTGCGATGTAGGAGAGATGCGCGCACTGGCTCAAAACGGGGAGTGAGAGCCATGAGAAACTGAACCAAGCGCTGTTGGTCACAGTAGGTAGTAAACAAGGCAGCATCCTCAGTATGAGGCCATGGAGGTTTAGAAAGAGCGATCTGATCCCAAACATAATACATTTGGGAGAGGAAATCATTAATGGTCTGAGTTGTTTCTTGGCGCATACGGTGAAGATGACTCAGAAGCTGATATTGGTGAGCAAGGCCAGTAGTCTGATAGCGTTCTTGTAAAAAATCCCAGATGGCCTTGGCTGGAGAGGAAGCAGAGTCAAGTTGGAACCTACCAAACTGAAGGCTAATAGATGTAATAGAAGTGTTGCGAAGCCAAGTGATGATCTGATAGTTTTTACTATCCCAATCTTCCAGACGGTCGGCATATTTGGCAGCGGATTCCGTGGTGTCAGTGGAGTCTGTGGTGGCTGGGATGGGTTTGCACACATCCCCAGTGATGATGCGCCAAAGTTTCTTGCCTTTGAGGAACCCAGACATAGCTTGGGCCCATAAGACATAGTTAGTCCCGTCAAGAACAACGGAAATAGGGTGGTTAGAGGAGTCCGGACGATCCATGAGAGAAAGAACAGTATGCTCAAGGGAGAATCTGAAAATTCCGAGGGCACCAGTGAGTGCAAAAGGGCCAAAATAGTCAGGAACCGGTCTGAACCGGCCAAAAAGGTCCAAAAATTGGTGTGAACCGGCTTAGGAAAGTGGCTGAACCGGTTGGAGCCGAATCGGTTGGAGCCGGACCGGCTGGAGCCGAGGGGTGGAGCCGGTGACAAAAGCGGGCGCAGGAGGGGAGCGAGCCGGCGCGAGGGACGTGGGCTGGATGGCTCACGCGGACGGCTGGCGTGGCTGGCTCACACGGAGCGCGTGGGACGCGGAGCGAAGTGGCTCAGGCGACTGGAGACGCGTGGAGCGCGTGTGATGCGGAAGGCGGAAGAAGGCGACGTGCCGGGGACAAAAAGGGCGCGTGAGGGCGCGTGTGAAGGCGGAAGAGGATGAAACTAGTGGCGTTGGATTCGTCCGAAGGAGACGAAGGTGATGGTGTGGTCCAACCCGTAATTGAGAGAAGGACGAAATATGCAACAATCTGCCAAGCAGAAAATGCCAAACAGAAAAATATGTGATGCAGCAGAAGAGGCTAGGCAGAACACCTGTGCTCTGATACCATGAAAGAAATATTGAGAGTGATTGAAAGAGCAAATCAGCTCTGTAATTCAATGTGTATTATGATACAAATGGAGCCTCCATTATATAGGAGTTGTTACAAAACAACATTATGATACAAATATAATAAACTAAGGAAAAGAAGGCCATTCTGTCGAAAGCAAACCGAAAGCAGAAAAGGAAAAGAGAAGGAATCCTATTCTATCTATCTGAGCTGTATGTATTAATAGATTACATATTACATATTAACATATTATATTAACAGTAACCACTTAGAGGAACCGCCATGTCACTTGTGCAGGTCGAGGAAATGGATGAAAGTCTGGTTTCGAAAGTGAGTTTGGGATTTAGAGGTTGGGGACTTTAGGGTGAGATTGTGAAAGCTAGGTTGATGAAAATGAGGTCAATCATTGGATTGCGGGGCTATGTTGATTGTGGTTAGACATGACATAGTTGATAAGGTTGAATTGAGTAAGGACTTGGTGGTTCAGGAAGGAATAGGCTTCAGATAGGTGGAAGATAGAGGTGCTTGCCCTTCTAATTTTGGAATTCTTAGCAAATTTTATGGGCTTCTCTATGAGGGATTTGAGAATGAAGCTTTGAAACTGTTAGCAACAATGGAAGCAAAAAAGAGGCCATGGATGGATGGAATGTCTGCAATGAGGAGCTGGGGAAGCAAAGTTAGAAATGGAAGGGAATTAAAGAATCTGGTTAGCAGCATTAATTATGATGGTAGAGATAAGGGAGTTGGAGTGGAGGGAAGTAGAGGAGGGGCTTGATGTTGGTATTGTATGGATTTTTGGTCAGGCATTTTTTTAATGGTCTTTAAGGTGTCTATGGATGATTAGGATGTAGTGTCTTGCTTTTGTACTTGAATGATGTCCCCAGGGCACTTTCTTTAATCTAAATTTTGCTTAATTATAAAAAAAGAATGGTTGTTTTTTGTCGTCCTATTAATTTGTATACAGTATGCTTGTTTGTTTTGTTTTTGTTGTTTTTTGGTATTGTTCTGTATTTTTTTTTTTTTTGTCCATTGGTTATAGCTACACAACCGGGAGATGGAGGGTTATGCTTGTTTTTAATTTTTTTTTTTGTATTGTTCTTTTTATTTATTGTTTATGTTGTTGTTGTCCATTGGTGATAGATAGCTACACAACCGGGCGATGGGGTTATTGCTCCCTTTGCAAATAAATGTCCTGGTGATATGAGGTTTTATTTTTTATTTTAATGTTGTTATTTTGTTGTTCTTATTACTGTAATAATGTTTGGTCCATTGGTGACAGCTACATCACCAAGGGATGCTCCCCTCGCTAATAAATGTTATGGTGATATGAGTTTTCATGCTGGGCAACTGAATGCAGACGCTGGTGCAATTTGCTTTCTTTACAACTGCTGTAATGCTCATTTCTTTTATCACCAGAGTCCTATCTTTGGAAGTGATTCAGGATAGGATGGGTGATAATTTTGAACTTCTTTCTTCTGTTAGAGTCTTGATTCTGTTTCCTTTTCTTTGCAATATGCTCTGCTTTGGCTGTTTTCATTGGTGAAAGTGAAGCTAAAAGATTGCGATTGGGAAGCTTGAGTTTCTTTACATAATTAGTAGAGTTGACTGTAGGAAATTATGTAATGCTTGATGATTTAATGCTTTTTCATTGTCAACTATCAGGTCACGGGCCTATCTTTGATATTTCTTGTAACTGTGTTTACTTGTTTTCTGTGTAATGCTGGCAGCATTGTGCTCTATAAGGATTATAAAGAAAGTCCCGGACCTGGCAGAAATTTTTATAAACCCTGCTGCTGCTTTACTTAAGGAAAAGCACCACGGAGTTTTAATAACCGGACTCCAGCTCTGCACAGATCTATGTAAAGTCAGTTCAGAAGCTCTTGAATGTTTTAGAAAGGTAACTTGATCATGGCAATATGTTTTTTCATTTTTCGATAAATAAACAAATTTTATTAGAAAAGCATCAAGATGATGCAAATAATACAAAAATGAAGCCTAGACAGCCCAAAGCCTAACTAATCAAAGCATCTACAAAATCAACAAAAGCTAACACATCCGGATCTACCGTAACCGTAACCCAACTATGAAGCACAGTGAGCAACAGCCGCTCCAACCACGGGACCGGCCGAGACACGCCATGAAAAATAGGCCTATTTTGCTCCAACCATATCAACCACATCAAACAATGCCCCGCAAGCAACCATTCCTTCTGACGTCCCTTCCCAACCATCCCCCCAGCCCAACTCTGCAACACAGCCAATACCGAACCAATATGTTGTCTATATAACTAAAATAAGGCGAGCATACTTATGCCATATGAGCTTTACACGAGTCTTTGTTTGTCAAGTATTAATGAAACTAACAAGATAATTATAAAATGCTTTTCTTCTTTTCGTTTATGGTCCATGCTGGAAACAAATCAATATATATATATTGTACCATGTTCGTTAGAACTTACATCTCCATGTGATTGAACCTTTGAATTGAGATTTAGAGTTAAGGTTGTTGTGTGACCTGGTTAACAAACTCATTTTTTCATCAAAGATTGATTACCCACTATTGATGAGGTTAATATAAACTACAACTTAGCATCTTTTTTTTTTGGCCAATCCTGGGATGCCATGGCTAGGCTGCCACCCCACCTTTGTTATAGCTCCAAATAGGGCTTCAATGTTTGTTCCTTTGTACCTCCTCTTGGACAGGCAGCAAAGTGCTGCTTACAATGCCATTCTAACTGTTGATGTGATTGCTGGAAATTTTAGATTTTTGTTTGCTGTACTCACTGCTATCATATTTGGTATCTTTTCATTTGTTAATGCATATGTCTAGGAAGTTGTTTTCTCAGCAACATACACTTGTGAGGCCATGTTCTAAATATTGGAATACAACAGTAATGAATATATCCTTCACTACTTCATGGTTAAAACTCCAAATGTTGGACTACTGCAAGGGGTAGTTCTCTATATAAGCTTCTCACTTGTTGACTTGTTGCCTATGAGAACCCTTATTCTAGTGCATGTAAAGTATTGGAGCATCCATTATTGTTTAAAGAAGATATTGAGCAACTTCAATGGCAAACGAATCAGATATCCACACAAGATGGTGGTTCAATGTAGCTTATGTTTTCAATTGCTTTTTTTTTTTTTAAACTAGTCTTGATTGATGTCCTGGCACATGCTCGTGTGCTATGAAGGCACTTATTGGGTTGGGCCATCAATGCATATGTACTTTTTATTTTACCTTTTTTGTTTTTTCATGCAGTTCGGTGTTGTTATTCGAAATCAAACTGCTACACATTTTGATAAAATTGTGACTAATGAGATGCCAATCATCCTACAAGCCCAATGTCATAATTGGCATGAGGAGGATAATCAAACATAACAAGTACTAGTATGAAAATCATGAGAGCAGAAGGAAACTGTAGCCTACCCATCTGTAGGAGGCATCAAAATTGGAATCCCGACAAGGAATTATGATACCAAGGCTTAAAATTGTTCTGAGGCTTATAATTATTGAGGAAGATTTTTTTTTTGGGAATTCCTTGTTTGTCTATAACAGGTGATGGACAGTATCTGGATTTACTTACTTATTTGACTGCCTATAGTCTTGGACCAGGTTCCCCGCGTTAAAGATAGGAATTTTGGTTATTAATGGCTCTAAAACTACTTTATAAATTATAACAGCATTATAAGTATTATTGCGGGATTCTTGGTAAAGTTTATTAGGAAATCTCTTGCCATGAAAGAAGGTAATTTTTTGTGTCAGCAGAGTCATCGACTTAATTTTGATAGTGGATAAACTGTCACAAAGGCAAGTTTGTTTGTAGAAATAATTTGACTATACTGTTTTAGTGCATTTTAAAAGGAGAGAAAAAACAAGGTTGCCAAGTTCCAATTCTCTGGTCAGATTTGCAATGCACAAGATTTACACTTCTATATGATTGTAGAAATGCACAGAGAGTGTGGTCAAAGCTGTAAAGGACATTGTGAGCAGTCCATATGCACCTGAATATGACGTCTCTGGGATTGCAGATCCTTTTCTCCATATCAGATTGCTCAAGTTTTTGCGAATATTAGGCCAAGGAGATGCAGATGCTAGTGAACAGATGAATGACATCCTTGCTCAGGTCAGCTGCTTTGTCCTACTTTATCTCCTGCTATCATTCATGTAATATTTGTTGAAAAATGTAAATTAAATTATTGGCAGTCTGTTCAAACTATTTTATTATTTATTATTATTGTTGTAATTACGATTATTATTATTTAACTAAAAATTCTTTTCCAACTGAGGTGCCAATTTGCTTCCATGTCACGTTCAGTGAATGAAATCTAGATTACTTTTTTTAATATTTTCTTTTCTTATTTCTTATTTCTCTGCATGTTCTCTGATTTTGTAACTGTCCAAATTATTACCTGCATTCAATTTTCCTTCATCTGCCTAATACCTTGATCTGCAATTAGTATGTACTTAATGAGAAAAACTACCTTGGCAATCTTCTGTATTGTGTTGTGCTCCTGTATACATGTGTTTTTTAAAATGCTCATTGCTCTCACATAATAATAAAAATCACCTTGTTCCACAATCTCCGTAAATGCTTTGCAGTCTTGCATACTACGTTTTTATGCTCCGAGCCTCCGTCTGATTAATGAATACTATCTTTTTGTTCTGATGGTGCATGCTCTAATCAGTTATATATATGTAGCATTGTTTTCATTATTCCTTTTATCAATGTTTAAGTGAATAAGCATATTTTATTATGATTGCTCTTTATAAGAATAATGCATATAGACCAAACTAATAAGCATATTTTATTATGTTGAAAGAGAGCTGCTATTTATACTAATAAGAATAATACATAAAGACCAAACTACCTACAACACTTAACACTCCCCCTCAAGTTGGTGCAAAGATGTCTCTCATGCCCAACTTGCAACAAATAGGGTGAAAGACTTTACTACTAAGACCCTTAGTAAAAACATCCGCCAGTTGATCTTCAGACTTAACAAAAGGCATACATATCACGCCCTTATTCAACTTCTCCTTAATGAAATGTCTGTCAATCTCAATATACTTAGTCCGGTCATGTTGAACAGGATTGTGTGCAATTCTAATAGCAGCCTTGTTGTCACAATACAAAGTCATGGGATCACTCCAATCAAGCCCTATATCACTCAACAAAGATTGAAGCCACGTTAGTTCACATGTTCCATGTGTCATAGCCTTGTATTCAGCTTCAGCACTAGATCTGGAAACTACCGCCTGCTTCTTACTATGCCGTGTAACTAGATTTCCCCCTACAAAAGCACAATAATCAGAGGTAGAGCGTCAGTCATCTATAAAGCCTGCCCAATCTGCATCTGTGAACGCTTCCAACCTCAAGTGACCATAATTAGAGAACAAAATTCATTTTCCAGGAGCAGATTTAAGGTACCTCAAAATACGATAGACTGCATCCAAATGAGTTGCACGAGGATTATGCATAAACTGACTCACTATCCCAACTGCATAGGCAATATCTGGACGAGTATGAGAGAGATATATCAATTTTCCTACAAGTGTTTGGTACCTTTCCTTCTCCACAGGCTCACCAACCCCACTACAAAGACGATGATTAGTCTCAATCGATGAATCAGCTGGTCTGCAGCCCAACATGCCTGTTTCCTCAAGAAGATCTAGAATGTACTTCCTTTGAGAAATGAAGAAGCTTTTATCAGATCTGGCAACTTCAATCCCAAGAAAGTATCTCAATGGACTAAGATCTTTTATCTCAAACTCCTTGGCTAACTGCATCTTGAGATGGGTCACCTCCTCCTCATCATTACCTGTCACAACTATGTTATCCACATATGCAATAAGCACTGTTACCTTATGTACATTGTGTTTGACAAACAAGGTGTGATCGGCATTGCTTTGCTGATACCCAAATCCCAGCATTGCCTTCAGGAATCTACCAAACCAGGCTCTAGGAGATTGTTTCAAACCGTATAAAGCCTTCTTCAATCTACAAACCTTTCCAACTGTAGACTGAGATGAGAATCCTAGAGGTACATCCATATATACCTCCTCCTCTAAATCCCCATGAAGAAAAGCATTCTTCACATCTAGTTGTTGTAGAGGCCATCCCAAATTAGCAGCACACGACAGAATAGCTCGAATGGAATTCATCTTTGCTACCGGGGCAAAAGTTTCTTGATAATCTATTCCATATGTCTGGGTAAATCCCTTGGCCACTAGTCTTGCTTTGTACCGTTCAATCGTTCCATCTGCATTATGCTTAATGGTGAACACCCACTAACATCCGACTAGTTTTTTTCTATTAAGAAGAGACACCAACTCCCATGTGTTATTTTTACTCAAAGTTTGCATCTCTTCTACCATAGCTACCTTTCACTTAGGATCATTGATGGTTTCTTTCCAACCTTGCGGAATACACACAGAAGAAAGAGACGAAACAAAAGCACGATATGGAGAAGACAACGAATCATATGACACGAATTTAGAAATAGGATGTTGAGTACAGGCTCTGACTCCCTTTCTGAGAGCAATAGGAAGACTCAAATCATCAGTAACAAGACCATCAACAACAGGTGAGAAATGGATTGAGGATCATTACCTGTAGAGTCAGTGGAAACTGGGTGTGGAACTGGTATAGGAGATGATGATTGACTTGGTGGCACAAGAGAAGCCTGCTCTTTCTGACACCGTGAATAAGTCTTAAGACCAGCTTTGTCCAAACGACCACCGATATCTGACTCCTCATCAACAGAACTACTAGGCTCCCTCTCACCACAAATAACAGCCCGCTAATTAGGAAGGAAAAAAGACAACTCATGCTGATATGATGCCGTCTCATCCGCAACCTTATCAATACCACTCTCCCCCTGAGGAGCTAGCGGAGGACCGGAAAAAAAGGACTCAGATTCACGGAATGTGACATCCATATTAACATACAGCTTATGAGTGTGAGGGTCATAACATTTGTAGCCCTTCTGAGTAGCTTTAGGATCAAGCTTTCCACGAGTACGAGGTTGAAGATGAACAAAACAGACACTACAAAAAACCTGAGAAGGAAGGAAAGAAGTGGAATAAGTCACAGGAAGAAGCTCAAGAGGAATTTGGAAGTGGAGGACACTAGAGGGCATACGGTTAATAAGGTAAGCCACAGTAAGAACAGTATCCCCCCAAAAAGACTTCGGAACGTTCATGGTAAACAAGAGAGAGCAAGCAACCTAAAGGAGGTGGCCATTCTTGCGTTCAGCAACTCCATTCTATTCAGGAGTGCCAACACAACTGGTCTGATAAAGAATGCCATGCTCCTCGAGGTATGCCCTGAAAGCACCATCAACATATTCAGTTCCATTATCACTCCTAAGAATTTTGATAGTAGCATTGAAGAGATTAGATACCATTTTATGAAAACTTTTGAAGCACGAGAAAACCTCATTTTTAGTACGAAGTAAATAAAGCCAAGTCACATGGGAATAACAATCAATAAATGTGACAAACAACCGATAACTAGAGGTAGAAACCACAGGGGAAGGACCCCACACATCGGTATGAATAAGCATAAAAGGAAAAGTACTTCTTTTATTAATTGAAGGATAACAAGTACGTTTATGCTTAGCAAGCTCACAAGCATCACAAACAAAATTATTCCTAGGACAATCACGAACTAATAACGGAAAAAGTTTCTCTAAAATGCTAAAGGAAGGATGCCCCAAATGGCGATGCCACTGATAAAGGAGACGAAGGGAGGAGCCAGAAGTGCATTGAAGAGCCTGAGAGGACAAAGGTGAGGCAGGAATGGCATCCAGAAAGTACAGTCCACTTTGTGCTCTACCACTGCCAACCATTTTCCCCGTAGCCAGTTCCTGAAAGACACAATGAGTTGAAAAAAAGGTTACAGAGCAATTGAGAGCAGTAGTAAGGCTACTAACAGAAAGTAAGTTAGTTGAAAAATTAGGAACATGAAGAACAGATGAAAGCGAAAGTAAAGAGGTGCAATGAACAGAACCCTTGCCGGAGATAGAAGATAAAGTGTCCTCAGCCACTCTAACCTTATCTCGCCCAGAACTAGGTGAATAAGAATGAAAAAAACTAGAAGTATTCATCATGTGATCGGTAGCACCGGAATCAATGATCCAAGGAGATGACAAAGAGGCACTAAGTGCACTAGCAGAAATACCTGTGTGGGCAAAGTTGGAAGAGGCAGAAGAGGAAGGAGCTAAGGCAGATGCAGAATCAAGTCGAGCCATCAAACGTCGGAGAGTGTGAAGCTCATCTTGGGAAAAAGAACCAGTATCATTCGAGGCACTAGCAGTAGTCTCAGAAACATGTGCGTGAGGACGAACACCACGACCACGACCACGGCCTCAAGTAGGTCGGCCATGCAACTTCCAACAGTGCTCTTTATCATGTCGATCTTTCCCACAATACTCACACTTCAACCGGTCCCGATCAACCAATGGACCCTTGCCACCACCTTGAGGCTAACAAGGCGGAGTATCACGTGACTTGGGGCCAACAACCATAGCTGACTGTTCCAGAACAGGAGCATGCACCATAGCACTACGACGACCCTCCTCATGTTGAACTAGTGTATAAGCCTCACGCAATGTAGGAAACAGAGAGCGACCCAACACCTGAACCCATATCTGATCATACTCCAAATTTAGGCCAGCAAGAAAGTCATACATCCGCTCCTTCTCCACAGCCTGCTAAAACATAGTGGCATCCATGGAGCAAACTAGCTGGAAACTCTGGTCGAAATCTAGCTCCTACCATAAACGACTCAACTCAGCATAGTTGACGGCCAAAGAACGATCCTTCTGATCCAAACCCCTAATCTTCTTACGCAATTCATAGACCTGTGCATCATTCCCCTGTTGAGAATACATCTGAGAGGCAGCTATCCAGATCTTGTAAGCAGTATCCATCAAGAGAGAAGTCCGACTAATGGTAGGCTCCATATAATTGATGAGCTAGGTCATAACTAAAGCATTCTCAAAAATCCATTGAGCAGATAAAGCACTATCCTCAGTAGATTGCTGGGTATTACCAGTAATATAGCTTGTTAACCGCCGGGCAGCAATGGCAAGACTGCAGGAGCGGGACCAAATCAAGTAATTGGTACCATTAAGCTTGACCGGACTAATCTGGAGAGATGGACTATCACCAAGAGTCATACCACGACTCAGTCCACTCTCCTCCTTGCTCTTACCCTCGATGGCAGCCATGAGATGAGAGAAAGATGATGCAGAAACACAAGTAGAATATCAAACAAATCTAGAAAAACACTGAATTAGCACAGCAACTCACCTTTTAAGGCTAAAACAGGGCAAGATTATTCAGAATACAGTAACCAAATCACCTACAAGCCCAAAAAACTGAAGCAGACCATCCAAAATGCAGAAAAAAGCCTAGATAGGGCCAAAATACCTCAAACCAGGGACAGTAAACCCTTGAAGGGTTCCAATCAGCTCCCACAGAAGTGAGAGGAAGAGACAAAACCAATCAAAAAGGGTTTAAACAACAACTTGCGAAAAATCACCCAATATTGACGAAAAATCAAAAAAATTGGAAAAAGCAATCAAGAATGACCAAAACATCGAAAGGAGATTATAGGGTGAATACCCATTAAATTTCGAGCATGCTGATATTTTTTTTATTTTTTTATTTTCGCTGCTGCTATAGACGTACCTAGAGAACGAGAGGAATCATCTTCAAGGAGGAAGATATTGCTCTGATACCATGTTGAATGTATAGATGATGAGAAGAAGAAGAAGAAGAAGAAGAACGAGAGAGAGAGAGAGAGAGAGAGAGAGAGCTGCTGTATATTTCTTAATTCAAAAAGCATAGGGTTTCCCCCTTACACACAACTATTTATACTAATAAGAATAATACATAAAGACCAAACTACCCCTAACACTTAATAGAATGTTTAGAGAATGTAATGTGTTCATAAGACAAATCCTAATGATACTCGTGACATTCTGTATTCCATCCCCAGGTTGCGACAAAAACTGAGTCAAACAAAAATGCCGGAAATGCCATTCTGTATGAATGTGTCGAAACTATAATGAACATTGAAGATAGTGGCGGTTTGCGGGTGCTTGCTGTCAATATCTTGGGAAAATTCCTGTCAAACCGTGACAACAATATCAGGTAATTCTTTGTTCATTTTGCGCTAGTCCTATCTTATTCTAGGGCATGATCTTTGTGATTGATATCTGGTGTTTGAGAAACCACAAAATGTATACTTGATGTGTAGCTACCGTTTGCATTAAAGCAAAATGGACTTTTGTTAAAGATTGGTTAGAAAAATTTTATATCCGAGGGGCCATGGCTTGGTTGATTTACAGAAGCTCGAGTTGAAAAGCATAAAAATGCTGATTCGAGACTAAAGCCAATTTGTGTAAAATGAAATCTGGAGTTTTGTTTGTACCCAGTCTACCTATCTGGCATACTGAATGGTAGAAACATCACTGACCATTGGCTTACATAATTTGTTAAACAGAAGCGCAATTTTGTTTAAGTTCGATTATGTCAGTGCATGGACTTTTCACAGCCTCCTAAAGTGACTACTGATACCTTTACGTTTTCTATTGTTCTCTGGGATCTTTTGGGAACCAAATAGTAGTGACGTGGTCCTTTCTGCATTGACCTTTGTAATTGTTTCAATCTTTGTATTCTGTACTTCTATTCTGTTGTTTCATGTGATGTGCCCTTATGGTTGTTTTCTGGCTATTTCATACTGGTTAGTTTATATTGAATCTGACACAGTTGATTCTCAACTTTTCTGTCAGATATGTTGCTCTGAACATGCTGATGAAAGCTACAGTAGATACACAAGCGGTGCAGATATCTAGCTCATTTAACAGTCTAAAGATCTCCAGTTGTATGCATTCTTAGTTGTTATCATTTCTACACCTGGTGGCGGGGGGACACGAGGGCCAAGAGGGGGGAGAACATGGCTCAACTGACTTTTAAAAAACCCTGCACCCCGTTTATCAAAGGGACTCTCCTAAAATTATGTGATAACCCATTAATATATATATTTTGTTAAATTTTCATACTAGGTGTGGCTTTATAAGGTTTTGTAAGTCAAAACCCTACATGCCATCCATGCATAAAAAGATGAACATATTTTTATTTAACCTTGTTCCCGAGAAATTTAGGAAAAAGAATATTTACACTTAAATTGAATTTAAATTGTTTTTATTTTTCGTTAATTACTAATGTAACATAAGAACCATGAATAATATGATACTGGAGAAAATTTTATCTGTGGATAGCATTATAAGATATTTGAGAGGAAGCCAGAACAAGTTTTAAATTATTACATACATATCATGTGATCAAGAGATCTCATTGAGCAACATACACAAATCTCAAAATTTAGAAGTCGAGTTTGCCATACACAATATGTTAAGATAATATGCTCATCACAACTGTAATGGAGGGAAGATTTGTGTCAACCCAGACTCCTCACAGAGGGTCATGCAAGGTGACTAGTGAAGGGCCACATAAGTGACTAAGTAAAGTGAGATGTCCCTAATATCACATAGTCAAGCTGGTTGAGCTTGTAGTTCTCTGGCGTTCGGGGACTTTCCAGCATATAATATAGGTTTCAAAGCAAGTGTCTATGGAATTCAAGTACAAATATGAACCAAAGAGGAGGCAATTCCCATTTCAACATATAAGTAGATACAATTTCGTAAGCATGTCAGTTTCATAAACATGATGCTCCAATATCTAGTTGTTCACCTCAATCCCTATGTTTGGCGTGTCTATTTTTTTGTGGATCCTATAGTCAAGACACATATTTTGAGTCTTATTGGTCTCTTCACAATGTCTAAATTAGTGGTCCAGGTCCAACTCAAGCTAGGGAAAGAGTGCAACAGTGCTGGAAGGATGGCCAGAACCAGGCTTCCGCCATCACTTTTGGACATCCGGAGTGAGAGATCCAGATAGCAGTTACCTGCTCTGCAATCCAGTGGACACTCGCCAAGGGTCACTGGACGTCTAAATTGGGAGACACCAAATACTGTTATCCCACGACGTCAGCTGTGGACATTTGGATGTCACACCGGACATCTGTGGTCACGTCCAGTCGTCACACTGAACACTGAAAGCAATGTCCGCAGACTTGAAACTGGGTTTCTCAGTCCAGAAATCCATAACCTAACCCAAAAGTTACAAATCCAAAAGGCTCCAAAACACAAGTCCAGGTATTTAAGATTTCAAATTATCGAGTGCAATCTATATCTAGGTCCAAAGTTCTCAAACTACTAGTCTCGAGTTTCAAATCTCAAATACACAGCTCAATTTAAGTTTCTTTAAGTTGATTCTTTTTCATTTGTATACCAGATTTAGGCCCAAATCAACTATTCTATGCCGTCTGTCGTGCTAGTGAATTTTCATGTAAACGAAGATTAGATGGAGAACCTGAAAAGAACGTAGAAAAATAAATTCTTACCTTGTAAACAATCTTTTCCAATTTTTTCTTGAATTTTCTTTATTTTATTCATTTGTTTCTTCTTCTTATCTCTCTCCCTATACTCTTTCTCACTTTTTAACCCTCAAATAGAATTTGGGGGAGCAGAACGGGAGGCTTGTCTTAATTTTCTCTTCTGCAATTTTTTTCTTTACAATCCAAGCATGAGGAATTCAAGCAGGAGGTGTGGATGGTGGATGTTGGATTTTTCCACTAACTCTACCAAGCATGAGGTGTCTTCTTGTGGTTTGACCTTATACATGAAGCTTAATCCAAGTCGTTAAGGTTTAACGAATTGCTTCATTAAGTGACTTAATCTTGTCTCATCACCTCTTATGTCATGTTTGGGAAGACTACAAATTTACACACAATTAATATTAATTTAAGGTGGAAGTTGAAACCAAACAATATCTAAACTTAGTGGGACCTACACTTAAATATATTCAATTTCTTAATTAATTTTTGATTAAACATGATTAACACAATCATTTAGTAACTAAGAAAATTTACATTTTACCAATAAAATTCCTTCTGCATTTACTTGGAGATATCTTCATACAACACCTCGTGTCAACCCATAAACACAATTACATTGACAATGAAGCAGGATGGACCTACGAAATATAAAGAAAAATGAGAACACTCAAATAACATGAAAAGGGGCTCATGGCCTTGTGGCATGGAGGCAACACTTGGGTCCTTGCAAGAGAGAGGTTGGGAATTCAACTCCTCCTAAGAGCTAATCTAATAATTAACAATTGACTTTTGCAAATCAAAATAAAAAAAATGTATATATTATATATTAAGCAAAAGGGGATTTTTAATCCCAAGCCTTGCGGGAGTTTCAATCTCCCAATTTAAATTTCCTGATTTTTTGATTTAAAAAAAAAAATAAAGTCTTAGCATTTATTAACTTCTTCCAACTCTCAAATTTTACCCTCATAATAACACTTTAATGCATTAAGAACAAGCATAAAAAAAATTCTTTCAAATCCAACACATGAATTCCTTGAAAAGTCCTAACACATATGATTATTATCCCTCATAATAACACTTTAATGCATTAAGAACAAGCATAAAAAAAAATTTCTTGAAAAGTCCAACACATATGATTATTATCAAAATATTAAATTTTAATATAATATAATAAATAAATAAAAAAGACATTTTCCTTGAAAGTTCAACACATGATTATTATCAAAATATTAAACTTTAATACAATATAAAAAAGGAAAAAAAGAAGACATTTAAAAAAATAAAAAAAAAAATTTAAAAATCACAATAGATAGATAATTATAAGCACAATCCGTGTATAGCACGGGTGATATACTAGTTAGAAAAAAGAAAAGAAAAGGGTAATGCTTAGGGTACTACCTACGCTTCTCCTCATCTTCTTTTCTCTCTTTGGTCTTTTACATCGTATCAAAGTTTTGATTCTAAGAGGCCTTGGGCTCTAGTCTCATGAATTCTTTTTATTTTATTTTTATCATGCACTCTATTCAGTTTAGTTTGTTCTCTTCTCCACATGCAAGCTGGGGTCGCATGTGAGTGGTGTGTTGGATAGCTTGATATACAACTTTAGCTTTTGGGAATTCATTAACTTAGCAAACATTTTGGCATTTGTTTATATGCTATTTCATTAGAAATCAAAAAGGTTAAACTTATGATTTTAAGCGATATCCAATGTGGAGTTCGGGCTGTAAATTTGATGCATGTATGTTCTCTCTCTCTCTGGTGTATTCTTATTAACAGGATGCATATCTTCTTATGGGTAAACCAAGAAGCTCATACCTTTTCTTATTCATTTTTCAGGATTCAGATGCTACTATTCGTAAAAGGGCCCACCGGACGACCGGCCAGTTGTCCCCCCGTCATCCGGCTAACTGAGCAATTCCCAGAACACAGGCATGGTTTGGACTGCAAACTGGCTTGCAATTTCCAGAGCTAGCTTATTTTCAACGCAGCCTCAACTAGAAGTCACATATACTTCTTCAATTCACAGCTGCACAGTTTGCTTTTCTAATCCCAAAAATCCAGCATCGAATCAAATCGAAGAAGATCGAAAATACAGTGAAAGATGTCGTGGCAAGCATATGTGGATGATCACTTGACGTGCAAAATCGAAGGCAACTACATTTCCGCCGCCGCCATCATCGGTCATGACGACAGTGTTTGGGCCCAAAGCTCCTCCTTCCCTCAAGTTTCTGCACATCTCCAAATTTGTTGAATTGGGTTTGATTCCTTGATCTGAACCACCATGTCCTTTATTGTTCATTTTTGATGTGTTGTTGTCGTGAAAATGATGAGATTTCTGAAGCTATTCAACTTTTGTAATTATTATCAGTTCCATTGAATTGATTTCTCTAATTTGGATCGGGGTTTTTCAGTTATGGCTGGTTCCATATACAACGTTGTTTGTTTGGTTTATAAAGTACATGGGTTAATTTGTTTATATCTGTTTTTTGAAGGAAATAATTAATGGAGGCAAAAAGAAATGAAAAAGATTTAATAGAGGGAAAAAGAACTGGCAAAGGAATTGAGGGAAACAGAAATGGAGGAAAAAAAATTCATTTTGCTCTTGCCGGTCGACCCTCCGGACATTCTTATTTTGATGAAAATTGCAGTAATTCACCGTTGGAGTGGCTGATCTAAGATAGAGAAATAGATTATATTTTTCTTCAGATTTGATAAAATTTTTGGTGAACCATTGGAGATGTCCTAAAGCTCTCAAATCTATCCTCAACATCTAAATCTAGAATGTTACACGGACTCAAAAAAGGCTATACCCCTCAAATTATTGATGTTAAATCCACTAATTTCAAATTCATAAATTCAAAGGAAGACTAAAGAAGGCACTCAGAAATTTTGGAACGAGACAAACAGAAAGGAGGAGAAAAAATTTTAGCAAATATTACATTATAAATTTTAAATAAAACTCAACTATCTTACCCATGACCTAAAAATATATTAAAAATAAAACTGCTAAAAGATACTATTCTCTTTAGAAAAATGTTTGGGGTCCTAATTTTTGTGGCTCAAATAGCTTAAAATTGCCAAAATGACGTCGTTTTGGCAATTTTGATGTTGTTTTGTACTCAAAACGACATCGTTTTGACAAATTCGAGCCATTTGAGCCACAAAAATTAGGGTCCTCTACCATTACTATTCTCTTTTAACATCCTAAATACCCCAAAAGATTATATCCACTTATATACCGATTTTGCCATGCAGCCGCCACATGCAAAAATGCCCAGAAACGTGTGGGTGTGGCAATCTTTTCATACCTAATTAGCATGAGTTGCACTAAATGAAACTGTTTTTTCCCAGATCATTCGTTAGATGCCTAAAGAAACACCCTTGAAGGAAAGGTAAAAACAATATGCAAGAGCAATAAAGGAAGATGAATAGGTTCAATGCAAAAGGTTGTTTTTCCAAACGACATCACAAGGGGGAGACATCCCATTGGTTATGAAAGAAATACAAACAAGCGATTGTCGTGATCAATTACTTTGATCATTACCTAGTTTTTGGAACTTTACACTCCCATGTGTTGAATACAACCATGAGAAGAGAAAAGGCATCAAATGTATCAAAAAGTTAAACAGGGGCAAGTGTCAAGGAATCAAGCGTATCTAACCTTAAACACACCAAAAACATCAATAATTTTTCATAGTGACCAATAACTTTTCTTGTTTACCTAGGAAGAAAATAATATCCATGCATAAAATTGCAAGTCAAGATGAGGAAGAAGCTATAAAAATCAAAAGCACCTATTATCATCTGTCTATTCAACCAGGGAACATGCTAAAAAATAATGGAATGGAACTTATAGTGAACAAGAATATGCAGAAGAAAAAGAAGAAGAAGAAGAAGAAGAAGAAGAAACGACCAAAAAAATAACCCACTGAAGCATTAAAGCCACAACGCGCTAAATATTCAGAAATTGTTTCAATATTAAGCAGAATAGAAGTTATCGCACTGGAGATAAAAGCACAACATGGTACGCTGAGCTCAAGAAGTCATAATTTGAACCTCGAATGATTCTCTACACAAATTTGATGGCAGAAGGGGGGAGGGGGGAGACCAGCCAATCTCCACAAAAAAAAAAGTAAAAAAAAAGTGTCTAGAGGGATTGAAACTGAAGAACAAATTCATCTGCATATACAAAGACCAACAGAAGCACAATTGGGGATTGAACTTCGCACATATCCTCTGGAGGTGGCAGCAGATAGCATTTGTGTTAACAGTTAGTAGCAGAAAATTCCTGTTTACCTTTTCACAATGTGGACAAATATTACAGAATAAGACATTTAAAAGCTGATCAATACCATGCAATTGCAAACTCGCTAAGAAAATAGAGAAAACAGCAGTGCAGATATAGGACCCTGTATTAAAATCCTAAATGAGTAATTTATGGCAGCAGTATGTAGAAGTAGCTGGATGTGATATTTTCATGGGGTCAGGAGCAGTGGGATAATTGGTTTCATATTTAAAATAACCCGCTAGAGTAAACAGAGGAATGCCTTCATACTGACATTACAATATCTGCATATTGTCACCACTCAATCAATATCAAGCCACTGAGAATATAATTGAAACAATCTGGTGTATTCTTAGCCATTGGTTTCATAGAAAATGAAATACAAAAATAAATAACGAACAAAACAATCTACCCAATAATAGACACACATCCCATTGTAATATTCTAAACCAATCAAAAACAGGATCTTTGGTTCCATCTCTATTATCCAAGTCTGTCTTATTCTTCTCCAGCTTCTTATGAACATGTCAAATCCACTTCAATCATCTTGATTTAATATCTCGTATTAAAGTTACACTCAAACACTAAATCCTTTTTTTCCAGAATTTTACCACACATCCATCCCTTCACCATCTCAATATTATTTGATTGTTACCCGTGAAAAGAATCCACACCCTAATCTTGCCCCTTCCCTGTGGATGCTATGTCAATGCTTTACCTCCGCGCTATAAGAATTATCTCCACACGGCAGTTTGTCCGATTATCTCTAATTAGCTCTTGAAACACATCTCATCCACAGAGCAATTTCTCCGATTCCTCACATTTGGTATATCTCCTTTCCTCTCACCCTAAGAATAGTTTTTGGATAAAATTGCTATGGGTATATGTTATTGTGAAGATCTCAACTGTTAATTTTATTTTTTTGGGGGGAATTTGTTTAGATTAAATGAAATAAATCTATTAGGAAATTTGTTTGGATTGAATTGAATTTCTGTTGGTAAATATTATAGTTCAGTTAAATCTATTAATATATATTATATTATATTATGTTTTAGATTATTGTAAAAAATTCTACATAAAATTATAATTAATTTATTATACTAAGTTTAGTTTGATGAAATTTTTATTACAATTTTTAATGATTTTTTTGAAAAAAAAAAAATTATAACCTCATCAGTTTAATTTGAAAATGCCAAAATCAAGATCCAAACAAAAGGTGGTTGAAAGTTCAGAGGCTGAATTTCATTCCGAGGAAGTTGATTCAAAAAGAAAAGTAAAAAGGATGAGATTATACTGTAGTTATCAAAATATAATCGAGCCAATTGATTTTGAAGTTGTTAGAGGGGTTAATGCTAATAATAGATATCATGATATTATTAGTGAACCACCCACCGATTATATGATCGATAGATATAATTTTGAAAGGAAATATACCCTTACCACAGTTGGATTTGATTACACTTTAAAAGAGTGGATGGAGAATGAATAAACAGAGGTTTATCACGCATATGAGCACTGGAATGTTAAACGATCTAGTGAGTTGGTGAGGAAGCTTATTTGTGCGATGATCAAAGTTGTGTTTGCTCTTCATGAAAAAGAGCATTTTCATGGTTGTTTACAACACCCAAAAAATTATGGTATTCGGATGGTTAAAAATTTCGATGGAGGCCATCATGAAGAAATTATAGAAGTGATTCTTTTGTATACAAATACAAACCTAGTCAGCTTCCTGAACCAACAAGGGCTGAAATGGGGGTAGAAAATGATATGATCGGATTGTCCCATATGATATTTGATAACATTTTGGTTGGACAAAACTGCCGCAATTATCCTAAAGATTTAAAAGACTTGTTTTTGTTGATGGCAAATGCTAGTTCAATACTTAAAAATAGGTGGATTATAGAAACTCATCCTTATTTGTGGCACTGGACTGTTAGATGTTACTACTACGAGAAGGTTTGGCATCTCTGTTGTTAGACCTTCTCGTAGTAGTAACATCTAACAGTCCAGTGCCACAAATAATGATGAGTTTCTATAATCCACCTATTTTTAGGTACTGAACTAGCATTTGCCATCAACAAAAACAAGTCTTTTAAATCTTCAGGATAATTGCGGCAGTTTTGTCCAACCAAAATATTGTCAAATATCATATCATTTTCTACCCCCACTTCAGCCCTTGTTGGTTCAAGAAGCTGACCTATGTCTGTATTTGTATATAAAAGAATCACTTTATAATTTCTTCATGATGGCCTCCTTCGAAATTATTAACCATACGAATACCATAATTTTTTGGGTGGTGTAAACAACCATGAAAATGTTTTTTTTCATGAAAAGCAAACACAACTTTGATCATCGCACAAACAAGCTTCCTCACCCAGTCACTAGATCGCTTAAAATTCCAGTGCTCATGTGCTTGATCATAAACCTCTTTCTTCATTCTCCATTCACTCTTTTAAAGTGTAATCAAATCCAGCCGGGGTAAGGGTATATTTCCTTTCAAAATTATATCTATTGATCATATAATCGGCGGGTGGTTCACTAATAATATCATGATATCTATTATCAACATTAACCCCTCTAACAACTTCAAAATCAATTGGCTTGATTATATTTTGATGACTACAATATAATCTCATGCCTTTTCCTTTTCCTTTTCCTTTTCCTTTTCCTTTTCCTTTTGAATCAACTTCCTCGGAATGAAATTCAGCCTTTGAACTTTCAACCCCCTTTTGTTTGGATCTCGATTTTGGCATTTTCAAATTAAACTGATAAGGTTATAAAAAAAAAAAATTTAAAAATCATTAAAAATTGTAATAAAAAATTCATCAAACTAAACTTAGTATAATAAATGAATTATAATTTTATGTAGAATTTTTTATAATAATCTAAAACAGAATATAATACAATATATATTAATAGATTTAATTGAACTACAATATTTACTAACAGAAATTCAATTCAATCCAAACAAATTTCCTAACAGATTTATTTCATTTAATCTAAACAAATTCCCCCCCTAAAAAAAAAAAAAAAAAATTTAACAGTTGAGATCTTCACAATAACATATACCCATAGCAATTTTATCCAAAAACTATTGGTAGAGTGAAAGAGGAAGGGAGATATACCAAACGTCTGCTCTTTATATGAGATGTGTTTCACGAGCTAATCAGAGATAATCGGACAAACTGCCGTGATTGAGACTGTGAGGAGGCTATTGGGGACCATGGCCGAGACCATAATCGTCGACCGCCCGATGGTGGTGATGATGCAGATCGTGGAGACCATGACCGTTGCCGTTGCAATGATGATGATGACTGTTGGAATCTTGAATGTGATCGACGCAATGGTGGTGAAGACGATGATGGTGGACTTCCAGAGCTTCTTGTTCTCGTCATCAATGTCTCCCTGTACGATGCAGCATCTTCGCCTCCCTCCTAAGCTTCCCCACAGAGTGAGCTTCAACAACCTAGTAGTAGTCAAAAACCAAAAACCAAAAAAATTACAAACATCAATGTTTACGAAAAAGAAACAATAAAGGAACACGAGAGCATGCTATTGTTTTTGAAAATAAAAATTCTAGATGCTTCTATTAAAAAAAAAATGTTATTAAGGAATTGAAAATTGGTTAGAACTTTACAGCAACAAACCAATGGGGAACGGGGAAAGGTTGTTCCAAAATATCTAATTGTGCTACTATGAGAAGGTTTGATGTTGAGAGCTCTCTCTCTCTACTACCGTTGAATGTTCTAGAAGTAAATTCCTCATCACTCATTTTAACTACACAAATTTCACCATTTACCCACCACTCATTTTACCAACTCAAACTTCACCATTTACCAACCACTAATTTTAGCCAAGTCAATGAATGGTAGAAGTTTGGTGTGTACTAGTATAAATAGGAGACATTTGGATCTCCATTATGTGTGTGTAAGGAAGAGGCAAAGTCTAAGTGTGAGTGCTTGAATGTCATGTGTGATTATAAAGTGTGGTGTCCTAGTGTGTTTGTTTGTATAGTATAAATTTTGAGTGTGAGTGAATAAATGAATATTAGTGTGTGTGGTTGTGTACTAGTGTTTTGTACTTAAGTTTATTAATTGTTGTGTTATAATTCAACACTTGATACTTTCTTTAAGGTTAAAAAAAAACAGCACACAGTCACAACAAGGGTAATGCCAACGAAAAGGAGTCCAAAATCAACTCAAATACAAACAAGAAACAAGGTATCAAGTTTGGGATCGAAGGAAGTGGATTGGTGATTTGGGAGTCATCTAGCTGGTTACTAGTAGTTCAGGCAAGACTAAACTAAAATTATTTGAGTTTATTCCTTAAAACATCTAAGCAATACCGTCTTTTTTAGATAAATTATAGAAAATTATAAGTGCACATTTCCATATAAATTTTTGTATTTCAACTATGTTTTGTTGGACATTTCACGTTCTCCATGGTGAATATGATATAGGTGTTGGAGCATGTGAAGGTAGAGTCCTACGTTAGATAAAGAGTAAAAGAAATGGGTCTTAATATACATTAGATGTTAAGTGGGTATGTGTTCTAAATAACGTATGTTAGGCCCTATTGTTAGGCATGTGGACTCTAGGATTTCTCCGAATTGGGCCAGATTTGCAATGCGCTTGTGGACTCAAATTCCCTAACAATTGGTATCAAAGCCAATGGCTAATGATCTACAGGTGGGCTCTCTTGGAGCATCGATGTTGTTGGGCTTGGGTTTGCACAGAAACTCTTGATGGAGAAAGAAAAATTCATGATGACTCTAGAAGGAGCAAAGAAAATTCCTAGAGCATGTGGCAAGGTTAGACTGCGACAAGGTGGCTCTCAATGGAATATGGTTACTGTCAATGGAGTATGGTGGCTCATGATGCAGTGTGTGCTGGTGGCCCAAGTTGTACTCAATGTTGGAGAGTTATAGATCAAGATTAAGGGAGAGTGCGTATAATCTAAGATGAACTTGCTCTTGATAGATCAAGACTCGAGGGGAGCAAAGAGAGGCCCAATGTTTGGTTCACACATGAGGGAAAGATTGTTGGAGCATTTGTGAAGATAGAGTCCCACATCAAATAAAGAGTAAAAGAGAAATCCTCAATATACATTGGATGGGTTCTCCACTCATGGGCTTAAGCTTTTAAGTGGGTATAAGTTTCAAATATTGTATTTCAGGCCCTATTATTAGGTATGTGGACTTTGAAATTTCTCCGAATTAGGCTGGATTTGCAATGCGCTTGTGGGCTCCTCAAATTCCCTTACAATAGGTGCCTGACATTCACATGCTAATTGCCACCAAAAACAAAAAAAATGAGTTGACTAACAACTATTCCATACTATTTTCAACCAAAACAATTCGAATTGTGCTATTGAATTGAAAAATGAGTAAATCATGTGATTCAGTTTACGATTCACTACCATCCACTACGATTCAATAAGATTCATTGCAATTTAGTTTTGTTTTTGTTTGCATAATGCATAAAATGACAACATTTCACCTCTATCAAGAAACAAAAAATAGATCAATTAATTATATTGAATTAAGTGGCTTTATTATATACATATATACAATTTAGTTATATTGGGAAAAATAATTCATTTTAATCCAATCCAAACCAAACCAAGCCTTAAGTCCCATCAAATGGGATCGGCTACATGAATCTTTCTTCTCCATTCAACTCTATCCAAGGCCAAATCGTTTATCAAATTAAGGAGATTCATATCTCTATTTACTACACTAGCCCACGTCAATCTAGGTCTGTCCTTTCCCCTAACACTTTCATCTACCGTCACTGCATCACATCTCTTCACTACTACCTATGTTGGTCTCCGTTATATATGACCAAATCATCTCAATCTGCTCTCCCTCAACTTATCTTCTATCGGTACTACCCCTACCCAATCTTGAATATGCTCATTCCTAACTCTGTCTTTTCCAGTCTTGCCACACATCCACCAAAGCAACAACTCTCGTCTTATTTACATGTTTCTTAGTTGCCCAACATTCCGTCTCATACAACATCGCTGGTCTAGTAGTCGTTCTATAGAACTTTCCTTTTTAGTCTAGTGGATACTCATTTATCGCACAATACCCTAGACGCACACCTCCACTGAAGCTACCCCGCCTTAATCCTATAGACCACATCCGCTCCAATCTCCCCAACCGTTGTGATAATCGATCCTAAATAACGAAAATGTCCACTCTTAGGTAGTGCTTGGTCCTCAATTTTCACTTATCCTCTACTTCCATTGTCACTGTTACTGTTATTGTTACTAAAATTACACTCCATGTACTCTGTCTTAGTTTTACTTATCCTAAATCCTTTAGATTCAAGTGCTTCTCTACAAGTCTCCAACTTAGTGCTAACTCCTTCTCTAGTCTCATCCACAAACATGATATCATCTACAAAAAGCATACACTATGGCACATCATCCTAAATATTTCTCGTCAACTCATCCATAACTAAAGTAAAAAGATAAGGACTCAAGGTAACCCTACAGTAATTGGAAATTCACTTATCTCTCCAACCGGTGATCTAATAGTGGTCACCACACCTTCATATATATCCCTAATCACATAAATGTCTCCTTTTGTCACCCCTTTCTTTTTCAACACCCATCAGATTATATCCCGATGCACAATTCATTTTAATCATTGTGTATACTTTTATACGTATATACATACATAAAATTATATATTATATTTAAGGTTAATTACACCACTCCCTCAACTATTAGCAAATATCATTTTGACCCTCTCATTTATGAACTCATACATATTGACCTCATTAACTATGAAAATCATACAAATACACCCGTTTTGAATGTGGTCTGGAGGGGGTGAAAGTAATACATTTTCATAGTTGAGAAGGTCAAAATGGACGAGTTCATAGACGAGGAGATCAAAGTGATATTCGCTAATAATTGAGGGTGTCAGGATGTTGCACACTACTTTCTTAAGTGATTTACCATCACTTATTACACAGGATGCAGATTCATACTTTTTAGCAAAGATATATCAGTTTGACTGGTAGATTGACAAACACTGACATCTATACCCAATCCCTCCAGAACTATTCAAACATCCCTCATAAATAAAGACAAAAAGCATGCCTCCCCAACTAATTATAAATTTCCCATTTATGGCCCTTTGTCATATATAACACAAAGAAATACAAACAGATAAATTCCAACATACATCCCAATTAAAAAAGATAAAAATGGAGATACGGACAAGTATGATAAGGAAATTAATTGAATGAATACATTTAATATTGCAGGCATGAAGGATCTCTGCAATTGTTGGCTTTGAAATGGATCACAAAACACTACTTAAATTCTTGACCACTGTACAATGTTCAGCTGGTAGACAGCTTTTTACTAGAATGGACGATGAACAATTTTTCTTGTTCTTTCCATTACAACTATACTCTTGGCAGTTGTTTTTCACTATAGCTAGAGATCTAGTGTCAAAGAATAAGCTGCCTGCCACATATTTTACGAGAAACTACTAGTCTTATACCTCAATTTGTATTTTGGCTAAATTACTCTAACCTCCCCTAAGATCTGACAAAAATACAATAAAGCCCACAATTTTATATTAATTACAAAGACCTCCCCTTCAAGAATAAAGGAATAAACAGGAGGGCTACTATTTGCCCCCACCGTTTTACTTTGGCCCCTCTATTTCTTTGAATCCCCATCAAACAAAATGAAAAACCCTCTATTTTTCTCTGAACCCTTTCCTTAATACCAATTATACCCTTAATCCCAAACCCAAACCCTAGCCCCCACTCCCAACCTCCACCTCCGGCAACTCACTCACCGAAGCCTTCACTGCCGGCAGTCCCACCATTGTCATTGCCTTCCTCTTTCTTCTGAAGAGGAGGTTGATGATTTCCAAAGCATCCCACTGAAACGATCTCAGATCTATTCTCATACTTCTTCTTTCTATTGTCCCAATTATCAAGTGATCTCCTCTCCGCCGCCGCGTCGTCACGATCATGGTAGTGGTGGTTTTCCGACTTCACGCCCGGTTTGTCTATCCTCTGCCGACGAGTGCCTCCTGGAGACTTGTCGTAAACTTTCTGATCTCTGAATTTCATCAGATCCTTGCGGCGGTGGTAAGGGCTCATTTTTTTGCCCTAGAATTCCAGAATCTTTGCCGATGAAGAGGATGTCTCTGGATTGACTCGGTATCGGCAGAAAGGACAACTCAAATGGCCGTCGAACCAAGTATCGACACATTCCACATGAAAAGTGTGCTTGCATTTGGACAAGTCAAATGCTCGGCCTGAGTGGCTCTGTTTTCGATGGTGGTGGCGAAGATGGAGGATTTGCTGAGCTAGGAATGTTGGCAATGAACAATTTTCTTCCGACATTGCCAAACCCTGTAGAAGCTTGGAAAAAATTAGCATAAATTGTGAAAAGCAAAAGAAAGAGAGAGAGAGAGAGAGGGGAGGCTGCCGGCCGGAATGGGGTGGAGGTGGAGAGTTAGGGTTCCGGTTAGGGTTGAAAGGATAGAGATGGGTAAAAATGGAAATTGGTGTTAAGATAAAATTGTAATAAAAAAAATAAAGAAAATGTGGGGATCCAAAGAAAAAAGATAGGTGCTAATACCAGCACTCATAAACAGAGCTAATAAATATATAAAAATTACTATTTTGCCCTTATTTTTGTTCGTTTCAAAATTTTAATAAAACTTTAATGTGAAATGATTCAAAAATCCCTTAACCCTAACCACACCCATTTCTCTGTGTATTCATTAAGGGATTGCAATGGTAGGTGTTGGAAGCTGGTGGTGGTGGCTTGGAGGAAAGAGTGTGGAAGGATAGGGGGTTTTGGTATAATTGTAGGGGTGGTGGTCATCGATTTGTGGTGGGTAGCCGTGGATTTTGTAGGCGGTGCTAGGCGAGGATTGGTTTTTTGGATTTGTCATGATTTGAGGTTAGTTATGTATATGCATTGGTTTTTGAAATATTTTTGGTTGAAAGGTCGTGATGAGAGAGTGGAGTGGCTGGTTGTGGGTTTAGGTTGAGAGTTGTGGTCTATGTTACGTACAACGTGGATCGTTTCGACACATGGAACAAGAACGGAAAAGTGGTACACCACATACTTTAAAATGTGGTATGGTAGGAGTAAACTTATATATATTACACTTGAGAATTTAAAGTATTTCTAGAGTAATTTTCTTTTAACTACTTCCTCCGTCCCAAAATATTAGTCCCTTATTTCATTTTTCATTGTCCCAAAATATTAGTCCCTCTTCAAAAATCAAGTACAAAAACAATATAAATTTCCTATTTTGCCCTTCTTTTAAATTAATAAACAATATAAAAAGTATAATTATGACATTGATATTCCCAAAAAATGTACTATCAAAAGGGTAATTTTGGAAAATCAACTTTTTTAAAATCCAATAATTGTACTACCAAAAAAAGTTGGATTCCCCAAAAGGGACCATTATTTTCGGATAGAAGGAGAATTAAGTATCCAATATATATATATATATTCATGTAGCAAATCATTTCTATGAAAATTATGACCAATTTTTTATATTTTTATCTTATTAAAACTTAACTCACCTTAGATTTTAATTCATATATTTGAATTTTTTTCTCCTAAGGTAACATTTAAAGAAATATAATAGAAAAAAACTTTAGGGATCATTTCGGATCACTAAATTTACCATTTTAGAACGAAAATGTACCATGTTTCGGAACGTGAGTACCAACACGTAATTCGCTAGGGTATTAACGTTTTCTGGTAACATAGGTTGTGGCAGGGTAGCAAATGGTGGTGGTTGTTATTGTTGTCTCTGCTATGTAACAAAATAAGAGAGAGAAAATTGGGTGACAAAAATAAAGCGGTGTGTGTGAGGGTTAATTTCATTTTTTTCATTTTTATTATAAAGGTATAAATCACTCTGTTTGGATTTGGAGTTTTCAAAAATAATTTTCAAGTTTTCAATTGATGTTCTTTGGTTTTTTAATGATTTTTTTAAATATTTTAATCATTTATTTATTTATTTATTTATTTATTTATTTTTTACTTCTTAGATCCACTTAACAAATATAAAATTTGTGAAAATATCTTAACAAATTTCTTTAAATACAAAAATTCTATATATTTTCATTTTTTTTGTGTGTGTGGATAAATCAGTATATTTTCATATTTTTTGGTTCAAAGGTAAAACCTTAGCATCCTAATAACCTTGAGGTTCAAATCTCGGGGCAACCACTTTGTGTACTATGCCAGAAGTTAGGTGTGTATCCAATCTTTCCCCTCCCAAAAACACATTAAGATATACTATTAGGGCGTTGTTGTTTTTTTTTTTGTTAAGTATAAAAATGAATGACATTATAATTTTTTAATAGTTTGCCTATCGATTAACTAGCATTGCGGGGGTACATGATATGCAATTTAAATTTTTAGATAGATTTGTGTAATTATGCTAAAACTATGGGACTGCTTGTATTTTTGTCAAACCTCAAGGGTGGTTAGTTTAATTTACCCTAAATTTTGTTATCAAGTTAGAGCATCTCCATCGGAGATTGCTATTTTAGCAATGCCAAAGCTATAATTTGGCATGCTAGGGCCAAATATTGCATTGTTACTCCAGCAGTGCAAGTGCTATTTTAGCACAACAACTACCATTCCCTCTTTTTTCCAATCACTATTCTCTTTCCTAACCAACATTACCAACCAACAACTGAATTTTGGGTAATGGACAACCAATGTTGCATATTGCAATGTCTAGAGTGATGATTGTCCCCTTTATCTTTATTTGGAAGTCTTCCATAATTAGTGGTTTAAAATTTTGAGTCTTTCATAATTTTGTGATGTCTCATTTGAGTGCTGAGAAATTTACAAAAAAAAATATATATTTCCCATAGTTGTTTGATATTGTAAATTGTTGCATATTATTCCATAATTGTACATGTGTTGCATACCGTAGAATACATCCATTGGTCCTATTTTACAAGTCATTGGATGCACTGTCACAATCCAATGCACTGCCATTCCAATCACAACCCTCAATGTCTCTTTCATCCCTTAGTCCCTCGCCTCTCATCCTCATCCTCTCACATCCTGATTGAGGATGCTCAATGACTCCATTGTAGACTCACTTTTCTCTACCCAATCTCTTGGCTGTCCCTCTCTCTACTCAATCCTTCTCTTTCTTGGCTCTCATACATCATATCTCAAATCTCTCGTACCTCAATTCTCAAATAAATACCCCCACGAAGCACTGGACAGGAAGACCTAGGGTTTCAGACAAGAAGACCTACTGGTACACCACCTAGGGTTTCAAATATCTACCTCTCCGCTAATCAGGTTCTCAAACCCCCACCAATTCTTGGTCAAACAACAATCAGTCCAAATCATGTCTCCATCCACAATTTCAGAACCTGGTGACACCACCTTCGATGTCATCACATCTCTGACGATGCCATGTGGATCTCTTCTTCGCAGGTCTGATGTTTCTCTTCTTTTCTTTTTTAGCTATTTATTCCTTGAATTCATGTGTCAGTTTTCTATTCATTTTGTATTAACTTCTTAGCCATGTTCATA
Source organism: Camellia japonica (assembly GCA_030407325.1). NCBI lineage: Eukaryota > Viridiplantae > Streptophyta > Magnoliopsida > Ericales > Theaceae > Camellia > Camellia japonica. Next base: position 150,967,079 of record JAPPVO010000017.1, on the reverse strand, counting down.
CATTGATTTTGTGTAAGGATCATTTTTGTTGATGTTACAGCCAAACTTGCTGCCAAATTTGGCACAACAAATGCATTTCCAAAATGAATCAAGATGGATAGCAGCCCACTAGAAAAAAGTTGGCAATGGAAAGCTCCTTTGGCAACCCACAACAGTTGCTCTTACGTCCCTTCTGTATGGGCTGAAATCTGTCAGTTACAAAGACATTGCCTATTATGAGAAAGGAGTTTCCTTTTTCATGATAATAAGGGCAATTTGAAAGGAACTGGTGTTCCTACTATCAAGATGTGAAAGGAGCAAACAGATTCCTAACAACTTCTGGATAAACAATTTACAAAAATCTGAGATGAACCACACAAGGAAAATATGGTTTACTAGAAAATATTTTGTTCCCTATCTGTGGAGGGACAAAAATTAACCCATGTGAGGTGGGCCCACCCAATGCCTACATGGAATAAGGATTAAGGTAATAAAGTAAAAAAAACTTGCAATGCAACTTACCAACTTACCAGATTAGTTTTGGGCCAAGTGGCTCATTTTCATTGGACCAATTTGCTGCCTTAATCTCATTGGACAAAATGAGTGACAGGTTAGCCTATATAAATAGATGTAATCTTTACCTCCAAGGGAAGGAGGTATGCCTAAACTTTTCTATTTACTTATTCAGTTTTCATTTAGATATATGCTATATAACTTGATTGTCGAAGTGCCTTCCGGCCAGCAACAGCCAGTCGGAAGGCACTAACCGTTTATTCTTTTGTAGATACGGAATGGTGCGGCTCAAATCTTCGCTAACCTCTTGATTAATACATGTGGGACAATTTCTGCCTCCACATTATCAATTCCCCCAAAACAAAAGGCTAGCCCTTTATTTAACACACAAAAAATTAAAAACTGACTAAGCAACAAGAGAAAATCAAATAAAATCAAAAATCAGAACACACACATACACACAACAACAAAAAAAAAGGACTTCACAACCAAACTATATGAATGATTTTTTTGCCAAAAATAGAACACAAACACAGATATATTTCATTGAGAAAAACTGAAGTACTATACATATAAATAAATAAATAAAAGAGTTATTCAACCCCCCCAAAAAAAAGTACTAAAAAAAAAGAGATCTATAGCTAACGAACTAAGCACCTTAAGATTTGCTTACCTCAACACCGCTTTTTGAATACCATAGTTATCTAACGCAAAGTACCTAAAGTAGCCACAGCATGAGAGAGAGAGAGAGATATCTTAGAGACTGAGATATGACAAGCTATTATTAACAGCATTTTGAATCAATTCAGGATTTTACAATAACTACCATTTCATATTTCAGAATGCAGCGCCAATACAATCTGAATTGCAATTGTTAGGTTCCTAGTCACAATAAATAGTAAAGACGGCTGAGTTTCTTCACAGGATTGGTGTTCTGCCTAGTTCATCTGTAGTATGCTGCCTATGCAAATCTGGGGAGGAGTCTCTTATCCATGTGCTTCTATCATGCCCAGTGGCTTGGAGAGTGTGGTATGAAATGCTTAGATGGTGGAAGGTTCAAGGGGCACTGCCAGCTTCAGTGGAGGCCATTCTTGAATGGTGGTCAGGGGTGGGTTTTAGCAAAAAGGAAAGGATGATGTGGAATGCCCTCCCCTTAGTTGTAATGTGGTCCTTATGGAATCATCGTAATGATTGCTTATTTCGGGATGTTGTCCCAAGTGTGGATGGGATAACAGATCTGATTAAGTTAAAAATGGTTGTGCAGTTTAAGGAAGTTTTTAAGGAACATATGTTTTCAATTCATGATTTCATGTTTAATTTAGAGCGCATCAGATTCAGCTTGGGACGTGGCAAGAGTGTATAAAGTTATGTGGAGGCCTATTCATTGTACCATTCCTTCTGCTGGTTAGTGGCCTGAGCAGTGGATGTGTGTCTGGGGTATAGATGGTGTTTAGAGATAGAGTAGCTGCTATGCTTGGTTTGGTTCTTAAGTTCTGATTATGCTGCTATGTTAGAGTTTGTTCTTTGGTTTTTTTTTTTTTTTTTTGATGAACAACAAAAGCTTTATTAATAATTGTTCTTTGGTTTTTTTAACTTCAGCAGTATGCTTTCTGTTGTGTATGTTGGAACTATGCGTCTGTTCTGCAGTAAGACTGTGTGCTGTTATCTGTTCTGCAATTTAGCTCTCAGCTCTAGTGTTGGTTGGGTTGAGGACTGTTGTATTGAGCTTCAATCAGTCTAATGGCACTTTCGAAGTTAGCTCTAGTTATAGCAACCAACTGTTACATATAGATCTGCAGAATATTTCCTTAGTTGGCTTTTCAGTCCTCTGCTGTTTGGGTGCCTCTCTCAGTCTGGTGTTTCCTTAGAGTTGTTTTGCTGTTAGACCTGACTGCTGATTGATCTCAGTGATGTTTCTGCTGTTCTAAGGTTTGGTGTTGAAGGGTTGGATTGTTCAAATTTTGGTGTATTTTGCCACCTAGTTGGTGCTTTTTTGGTTTTCTTGGGTTTTTCCTTGTCTTGCCTTGTTTGTTGGTTTCTCACTAACTAAGAGGTTGGAGCTTCTTCTAGCTCCAAGCTCCTCTTTATTGATGTACTTCAGTTGTTTCCATCAATAAAGTTTTCTTTGCCGATCAAAAAAAAATAAAAAATAAATAAAAATAAATAAATAAATAAATAGTCTAATAGGTTTCATGTATCTGTCTATATTGTAATCATGTATTCAACAAAATCCCTCCGCTTGATTGTAGACGTCCCCGAACGCCCCGGGAGGGTTAAGTCCCGTTCTGTTCATTTTGGGGTCACTACAGTTCAAGGACTCAAATGTCACGGTTCTTAATCTTGAACCAAAGAGTCCAAATCCGGCAAATCGTTTTGAAAACAGATTTTTTGAAAGAAGTGCCAAACATGGACTGCTTCGCCAGATACAGAGTCGCCACCTAAATATTTTTAAAATGGGAAATTTAGGAAACCCTGACTCGGTGCCAAAGGCCACGTGTCCGTCATCACCAAAGTTGCCTCGGCTCGGGAACTTGGGTACGATTGGGGAAGGTCACTTCGTGAGCACCCCCGCTCGCCCGGTCAAAGACCGGCCTCTACTAACCATGATATCTGTTTTTGAAAACATTGTGAGTTCTTATTCCGGTTATTAGCCTAGGTTACTATGTGATGCTTGCAGCAAACAAGTATAGACTGAGTCGCCCGAATTGGAACAAAACATTTCATGTTTGTTTGAAAATGGTTTGATGGTGCTACCGCAGGTAGGCTAAGACGCGGATTTGCCACCCTCAGGTGGGCTTAGAAAAACATGATTTTGCCACTATCTAGTGGGCTTAAAACAAACATTTGATGAATTGTCCAATCCAAGCAACACAACCTCCACCCACAGGCATTCAAGGCAGTTATATCACATAAGCAAATAGCCTCATGGTAAGCATGCTATTCATGGCAACACTCACACGCATGCAAGGATGCTAAAGCATAAAACTCACCGAGTACTCCAAGCCAAAACAAAAATTGATTAGAAATCATGCATGATCCTAATTATACAGAGTTGCCTAATGCAATACATGCAATAATGCAAACTATAGCAGGCTCGGCTATTCTAAACATGGCGTATGAAATGCTACAGCTAACATATATTCAATTTGGAATTGAAATACGAATGCAGTTTGTATGATGCGCCGAGCCCGGTGCGTGCAAAACAGATGAATGAATGCAGACATGCTGTCATACTGTATGCTAATTGAAATATGCCCTATATCTAACCATCATAAGCGGGTAAATAAAAGGGAAGAAAGACGTGGGGTTGGAAGACATACATCACACTCACCCACACTTATTACAATTATGCCCTCGCGCAGAGGGTCTGAATAAATAATAATACAGTCCGAATAAAAGAATAGTACAGTCCGAATAAATATACAGATTCCTAATTAATTAACAAATTAAACTAAGAAAGCTTTAAACTGGCATGCAAGCCAGGGGCTGCCTCGCTTCTGATGAATGATGTATGCCGGACTGCGTTTTGGAAATCCACTGGGATGCCCAATTTAGCCTCTGTTTGCAATGTTCCTCGAAATACGTGCCCGACTCCGAAAAGTTGATGATTCCTTATTTTGCTGCAACAGAGAGCAGGAAAAGGGCATAGCAATGTATTTCACAAATATATGCATGCCTCGATCCTCGTGCCACCAATCACGCATCTCGATGCATGATGGCCGAGGAATCGGATTGCACAACTCAATGTAAGATGAATGCAGATGAATGCTACAACAAAACCTAACTCCATCATGGGTAATCCGGAGTGTCGGTGACTGGGGAATTGAGACCCGTTCCGTCACTCGGAGTACGAAACGTGCCTCGTTTCCCGTGTCCGGGCTAACTCCTATCCCGAACACGATGCAATATGCGTGATATGCATGAATGCAACTAAAATACAATCCTAGCATGCACAATGCTATGAGAATGAAATGCCTCGAAATGCGTGCACACAGGCACGCGAATCGAGAAAATAGATAAAGGCATGAAATGGCATGCAAATGCAATGATGGGCTTATACCAACATGAGAGGGCCTCAGCCACACTCACACGGGACACCGTCGGATATAAAATGGAATGCCTCGAAACGCGTGCCCGCGGGCACGCAAACCGAGGCGATGCATACGGAATGCAAAATGACATGAAATAATATGTAATAAGGCTAAAATGAGATGTCTCGAAGTGCGTGCTCGCGGGCACGCAAACCGAGAAAATGGCATACGGAATGCAAAGATGCGAAAATGGCATACAGAATGCAAAATGGACTTATACCAACATGAGAGGACCTCAGCCACTCTCATACGGGAGGCCGTCGGATATAAAATGGAGTGCCTCGAAATGCGTGCCCACGGGCGCGCAAACCGAGGCGATGCATATGCAACGCAATGAGACTAAGAATGGCATACAGAATGCAAAATGGACTTACACTAACATGAGAGGGCCTCAGCCACACGCACATAAGAGGCCGTCGGATGAAAATGAGATGCCTCGAAATGCGTGCCCACGGGCGCGCAAACCGAGGCGATGCATTAAGGCATGAAATGGCATGCAAAATGAGACGTGGCATATGGCATATGGGAAATACAAATTTCAGCAGCCAAAATGATGCAAAAACAGCCCCCGAATTGTAGCAAAATTACACCCGATGCCCGAAATGCTATGCTAAGTGCTCGAAATGGCCTACAGCTATGCCAAACATGCGCAGTATGGACATGACATGTAAAGACAGATGCTAGGAAGCCCCTAAACTAGCATTTTTCCAGCACAAAGAATGGCCAAACAACAATCACAAGTATGGCAAAAACAGCATGCAAAAATGGGGGAAAATAGGGGAACAATGAAACAAGTGATATGTACAATGCTCAAACTGAAAAACGCAGTTCTACAACATTAAAGAGGGACCAAAAATATGCACATTTACAGTAGATGACATCCCCCAATTCAGTATGTAGATATGCTCAACATAGCATGCAAAATAAAGCCAAAAGAGAGCTATAACATGAGGTAGCAAAAGGATGCACCAAACAGCCTTGGACCCTTAACATAACATGACAAGAAGGCCAAAATAAGACTCTTTTCTAGCCTGATGAAGGCCGAAAACAGAAGCTAAGAAAGCCTAAAAAAGCATGCAATTTTACGGTAAATTGGAGGAATTGTGAAGCAAGTGTAAGATAGAGTTGCCAAACATGGTTGAGCCCTTCTTAAATGTTGAAGAGGGGCTCAAAATAGTCCCACTCACAGTATATTTCATGCTCGAAAACAGATCACTCATGAGCTAAAAAATAGCATGCAAGAGCAAGGGTGAAACATGAATTCAAAGCAAGTGACATGCAGAGCATGAAAACAAGGTTGAGCCCTTCTTCAATGTTGGAGAGGGGCTCAAAATAAGCACAATATCAGTTCATGAGATGCTCCAAATCAGATCACAAACAGGCCAAATAAATCATGCAAGTTTACGGTAAATATGGAGAATTACAAAGAAAGTGCATGATAGAGAGGCCAAACATGGTTGAGCCCTTCTGCAATGTTGAAGAGAGGCTCAAAATAGGCCCACTCACAGTTTATATCAGGCTCGAAATCAGATCACTTATAGGCCAAATATTCAATGAAAAATATTGACATAGAAGATGCTATTGAAGCAAGTGTGCCATAGAGGGCTCAAACAGGGTTGAGCCCTTAATCAAAGATCAAAATGATCTCAAAAGGGGACCACTTTCAGTATGGGTCGAAGCTCAACACAATATGGAAATAGGGTTAAGAAAGGAAGCAAGAAAATGGTACAAAAGAGGGGTTTGAGATTTACCCTTGAAGACAATACTTTTGCTACCTCTTTGCTTGATGAAAGTTGCTTCTAAACCCCCCAAGAACTCCTCCTTGCTGCTGGAAATGAAGTGGTGTTGGTGGTGCTAGGAGATGATGAAGGAATGAGCTAGAGACTTGAAGGTTTTTGGAGCTTTTGAGGATGAAAATGGAGGCAATGAGAGATAGGCTCTTGAGAGAAAAGTTGCTAACCCTAGCAAAGGAGCTCATCAGCCCCTTAAATGGACCAAAATGGGTGTAAAAGGGGAGGGAAATGCACCCAAGCTTTCCCTCCCAAAATATCCCCCGGAGGGCTGAGATATTTTGAAAAACAGCTGGACAGCTGTAAAGTGCTCAAAAGGAGAAAGCAGGCCGGCCAGGTACTTTTCTTGAAGATGGCCGGCCGGCCACCCCACTGGTCGGCCAGCCACTCCCCATGGCCGGCCGGCCATGGCCAAAAATGAAGTCAACAATTAATGGCCGGCCACCAACTTTTGGTGTCCTCCCAGGTGTGTAGAACAAGGTTCTATGGTTGGAATTTGACAACTCTGGAACAGGAGTCACAACATTGCATTTGAAGGAGAGGCTCAAAAATGAAATAAAGAATTACTGGCCGGCCATCACTTTTTAGGGTCCTCCCATGTGCCCTCATCACAAATATGTAGTTGTGGTTGGAAGAAAATGGCCCTAGGGTGTTCAACATTAGCCCGGAAGTGAGAAAAACGGGCGCCGGAGGAGCATAACTGGTTATCTGAGATAATTGCTGGCCTCCCACCCTCCAGTGATCTTCCTGGTGCTAAAACAGAGGTACCTGCCAAAATTGAACAAAAACTGATGCAAAATGAATGCTCGGGGGCCAAACCGCGAGGTTCGGGGCCCGAAAACCGGCTGTAAGCACCGAAAGTGGCATTCAGCCACGAAGTGGGTATCTGAGACCCCAGTGTTCCTCGTTATGACAAAACAGAGGTACCTGCCAAGAATGAACAGAAATCGATGCGAAATGAATGCTCGGGGGCCAAACCGCGAGGTTCGGGGCCCGAAAACCGGCCGTTAAGCACCGAAAGTGGCATTCAGCCACGAAGTGGGTATCTGAGGCCCCAGGGTTCCTCGGTATGATAAAACAGAGGCACTTGCCAAAAACTGGAGAAATCGGAGATGGTTGGGCGGTCCCGAACCGAGGCACACAGCCTGGCGGCTCCGAAAACCGGGAACCGGGCTCCGAAACGGGCAAAATGGCCTACGGCCACAAAAAGTAGCGCACGGCCACTGAGAGATGATCTTCTAGACCTCTCCCTCCCCTTAGGAAAGAAAACAGAGAAAACTGAGTCTGGTTCGCAAACCGAGACAAGACACAGAAGAGGATTCGGAAGTCCGAAGGCAGGGCGCACGGCCGCGACTCTGAGACTTCTGAATGAGCACAATATGCAACATCACCGAGCGCTCAATCGGTGACATCTGAGTCTTAAGGTCGGTCAAAAATGGGGTGTCTACATTGATCTAGACTCTTACCTCCAAGACAAGCCAATTCTTGGACATATACATAAAGAGAGAGAGAGAGAGAGAGAGAGAGAGAGAGAGAGGAGTGCTTACAAAGAAGGAAAAAAAAATTAGAGAGAGATGATGGGTTGGATATGTGAAAAAATAGAAGAAACACAGGTGTGCCTGCCTTCGCAATAAACCCAAAACCCTGCATTGCACACACTGAAAATACCCTTATGGCTGGCAACTCCAGGAATTTTCACCAGGGTAGACATTTTGAGGCTCTATTTGGCTACAATTTTTTTAGTCACTTCTTAACTACTTGAGCCCAAAAAATAAATAAATAAAACCGGAACAGTTGTTTTCAGCTTATTTAATTGACAATCAAGAATTATTTACTTATATTTTTTTACAAGATTGGCAACTGATAAAAGGTCAAATTTTAAATAAAAAAATTAAAAAAAAAAAAACAAACTTTAGTGAATATTTTTAAAATTTATATTAATTTTTTTGTTTAAAAAATAAATAAATTACTAAAGAATAAATAAATAAATAAACAACTTAGCTAAACCTTCACAATAACAAAAGGCTAGCTTTTTTTAGCAACAACTTTATCTTAAAAAAACAAAAAAGTTACTAAAAATTCAATTGTCCAATCCAGCCTCAAAGACTCTACCCTTTACAAGACTCATTAATTTAAATTTCTTAAATCACAGAGAAAGAGTTCTAATATATTGATACCATTTTTTTCCAACAAAAAACATGCAAAATCAAATACATCATTTTTAATGGACATAATCAAGCAATTATTCATCCATTGATCTCCTATTTAGGCAGTTTTTTTTTAGATGATAATAAAGCCGTTGTTACTATAATTATACATGTATTTTAACTATGTTTGGATTGAGTGATTTGGAGAGAAAAGAAAAGAAATAGAGTGATATGTATTTCTCTTATTTGTTTGGATAACCTAATTAGAGAGAAAGGAGAAGAAATGGAGAGAAACTCATTTCTCTTATAAGTCCCATTTTCAATCTTCCCAAAAATGGAGAGATTGGGAGAGAAAAGAAACCACTATTTTTATAATACCAATTTTATCCCTATAAAAATAAAAGAAATAAAATGATTGAAAATATAAAAAGGTTATTTTGGTAATATAACATAAAATAATTTCTTTTCTTTTCTCTTAATGAAACCTAACCAAACAAGAATGAGAGAAATCACAATCATTTCTTTTCTTTTATTTCTTCCTTATCCAAACAAAAAAGGAGATAAATTACAATCATTTCTTTTCTTTTCTTTTCTCTTACTAAGTTCTCAAACATTAGTGTGTTCTGTGTTGGGTGTTCAACAAAGTAGATCTGGGCCAACTGGGTATTCAATAGAGTGGACAAGGGTGTTCAAAGTTAAAAATAAATAAAATTCAGAGAGCACCTGCCACACCAGTTGAAATTCTACCCCCAAACCACTCTTGGAATACCATTTTTCGACCTAAACTAACAGCGTAGTTAGTTGGAGAGATGATATATATATATATATATATATCAGAGAGAGAGAGAGAGAGAGAAATATGAGATCTGAGGGAAAGCAAAAACCTGGTTTGCGCAGAGTAAGAACAAACGTTGCAGAGGCTGAGATGGAGAGATGCCTTTTCAGAGTTACGGCCGCCGGGAAGGGGGACAAGAGGAGGAGAAGAAGAACAAGAGAAAGAAAAACAAAACAAAAACAGAAACGAAAAAAAAAAACATTCGATACCTAAAAGCTCTAATTGGGTGGGCTGCACTTTGATAACCTTGTTTGTATTTATTTTATTTTTATTTTTTTTATGTCATTAAAGCTCTTTTATTTAGGGAATCAGAACCGATTGGGAGCTGGAATTTGAGCTCCCCCGAATGCCCCGAATTCTTTTTTTTTTTTTTTCAGCAGAAGAAGGAAGAAGAAGAAGGAGGAGGAGGAGGAGGAGGAAGGAGGAGGAGTGGACTGGAGGGGGCCATACCAGTGGGAGGAGGCAAAGGCGAGGCCGGAGGCGACAGCGGTAGTGCTATGACGATTGGGGCTGGGCAGCGACGACCGGGGCTGAGCCGACGACGACGCGGGCAGACGACCGGCGAACCACCTCTCTACTCTCTCTCTCTCTTTCTCTCTTCTCTTTCTCTCCCTCTCCCTCTCTGGTTCAGACTGAAAATGGAAGAAAAAAGAAAAAAAAAAAACTAATGCCCAAAACGACGTCGTTTTGGGCATTAGGGGCATTCGGGGGAAGGAAATTCGAGGCACAAATCATTAATCTTAGGGAATATAGGGAAATTCTGATATGTCAGGATTTCATATTTAGGAAATTTTGGTATGTTAAGAATTTGGAAAAGGAAAGACAAAAAATGTACATATATATATATAAAATATAAGAGTATGACATTGTATCTGGTTTATAGTTTATAGACCAAATTGGAAGGAGGTCTCTGTGTATAAACTTATGTCTATTTTGGCAATTAGGCAAAAAAAATCAATTTATTAGTGTTTTTTAAAAAAATATACACAAAAAAGAAAAAATAAAAGAGTAAAGGGTGATGTGACTTTAATAAGTCAATAAGTTGGTTTTTTTTTTTTTATTTACTAAAATAATCATTAATGAAATAAATTTTTCTTATAATTTGACTGTATATGAAACAAAATTACCATAATGGATATCAATATACACTAAATATTAAAACCTAATTTTGTGAATATATAACTTTTAGAAACAATTCTCAATGCATATATTTTAGAGAAAAAATAACATGGAGTAATCAAATTCATAGGTATGTGTGTGAGTAATTTTCCGATCACACTGCCAACTCAGTGATCAGTTGGAGAGAACTGGCAGAATAGATGACACCTTGCTAACCTGCAACAGAAAGAGAAAATTCCAGCGGTGGTTCTTCCACCCGGGGGTCTTCCGACGATCAAGTCAGTATATCTCTCAAAGATAATCAAGTGTTAAATTCACTGCTCAAAACATAAATTGCGTACCTTAGACCCATGTGGGTGCCTCGCTTTTATAGTTTACTCAATCCTAGTCCCACTAGAAGCTTGACTTCTATGGACTCCCATTCAATGCTTACTTTGGACTCTACAAGAGATAAGGATAGACTCCCTATGAATACTATCCTTATCCATCTTGAAGTTTTTCTTCATTCTAGGACTCTTGTCCTTTATCTGCTCATCTCGGATTCCGATATCTTCGGAGGTAACCTCGGCAACACCGAGATAACCTCGGCAAATGACCAGGACACGTGGCATCTCGGCTGACACGTCGGCATCACCTTGCCACGTGTCGGTACTCAAAAAATATTTCCCCACAACTACCCCCTAGGTTTTATTACCTCGGCATTCTGAGGTGATGGAACCTACATCGGTACTTCCTTCCAGTACGTCGGCTTAAAGTATCTTAGCCGAGATAATAATCATAGGCCGACATGTCTTCTAAAAGATCAAGAACTCCAAGAGCTCCCTTATGAACTTCTTCATGCGTGTGAGCTGTCAAGCATCGCTTTTCAACCGTTTCTGTCACGACCCAAACCCGCCCCTATGGGTTTAGCACCGTAACCAGCCAGTAATCTGAGGATTACCGAAGGCCTCTTAACAGTAAAACAGTAAAACAGAGTACAGGGGCATGGCGGAAGCCATTACAGTAAATAAACAATGTCTAATGAGCTGTGACAGTCTGTATGCCAAAGAAAATTTTCATTCATATATGCATAGACGGTGCAGGACAAAACAATATATATACATATATACATACATAACATTCAGTGAAACAGGGACCTAATCCCCTATACAGTACAGTACAGTACAAACATTCGGTTTATACAGTGTTACAAAAAAGTACGGAAGGGGGATTACAAAAACACCCCTAAGCCTTAGCATAGCAGGCTCGGAACCTCGCGGTGAGGCACATAAGCTGGCTTGACAAAACTGGAGTAACCCTGACGCCTCTAGCTTTGATCCGGTGCCTGTACACCTACATATATATATGAGCAGTGAGCTAAAGCCCAGTGAATAACATAATGCGTAAAGAGGTTAAGAATGTAATGTCCTTACAGTAATGGAAACAGTTCATTTAACAGTATTTCAGTCTTTCAGTCAGAACAGTTATTCAGTCATATGTGGTACATCCATTAGCATAGCAGTAAACAGTAGGCCTTAAAGACCGAACAGTAATGATGGCCATCAATCAGTAAACAGTAGTGGTTCCATGAGGAAACCGACAGAGATCTCTGTAACAGTAACAGTAAACAGTAGGTGCTAAGGATGCCACAGTACAGTTCAGAAATAAAAGGACATACATTCATTCAGTAATCAATTTCAGTTCAGTAAACAGTTCAGTTCAGTATTCAAAAGGTAGTCATTTTGAACATATCTTTACACAATTGTTACTCACAGTGTTTGGGCTACAGTATGCTAGAGCGTGTCTCCCCAGTCGCTAACCCTACACAGTTCACAGGTTGAACACACACACTAAGCTACACAGTTGGGAAATATCATAACTTAATCCCTAATTTGCCTTAGTGTGTTCTACATCTATATCCTCATTAAGATGACTTAAACTAGGCCTAAGAATGCCTAGAATGGGATGAGGATGCAAAAATACACTTAGAAAACATTTTGCAAAGTTTGCTGAAAATAGGAGCCTCGCTCGAGCGAGCCTTCCTTCGCTCGAGCGAGATTCCAAAATCAAAGGCTTCGCTCGAGCGAGAAATCCTTCGCTCGAGCGGTCTGATGAAACAGTAAAAATACTGGATGCTGTAATTTTACCCGCGATGGTCGCTCGATGCTCGCTCGAGCGGAGCCCTGGACAAAGGTGCTCGCTCGAGCGAGGAAGCCAAATCTGGAATTTCCAGATTTGCCTCCCAAGCTCAAACCAAGCATTCAACCACTCTAAACTCGACCTCTTGGGCCCAAATTCTGGAAAACATATCTAAATTCAATGTATAACAATTTTCAAAGCTCAATTTATGAATTCAAGCCCCAAAGGTGAGTCAATTAAAACCATTTTCAAACCCATTTTCAAAAACATGGAGAAATGCAAACATGCATGGATTCAAACCAAATTTAAACTTCAAAACTTGTTCAAATGAACTCATTTCTTCAAGAACATGTTGAAATCATGGACTCAAGCCTAATTAATAACATACATGTACAATTCTACCATGAATTCAACTCAAAACTCATCTTATCAAACATGCATGCATGAATTCTAGCATAATTCACCATGTATGAGCTACGACATGACTTAGTTCTACAATGGAGCATGAAATATACAAGACTTAGCTCAAGGACAACAATGAGAAGATGAATTTCTTACCTAGAGTTTCAATTTCAAGGTGTGGAAGCTAAATTCGCAAATTTCCTACAATTCCTCAAGTCTACAAGCCAAATCTCTAGATGGAACTCAAATTCTCTCCTTCTCCCTCTCTTGGTCGGCTAGAGTGTAGAAAAGGGGCCTTGGAATGTTTTGATCAAGTGTGTATAAGGTTCAAAGAATAAAAATAAACAAAGGCCCACTCAATGGCATTTTAGTAAATAAATCAAAGTTTGCAATAAAACAATATTTAATCTAATTTAGTCATACCTAATCACATTTTGGGTAAAAATACCATTAAATCACATAAATTCCACTGATCCTGAAACACTAAACAATTTTCAGTTCGGCCGCCGATAAGGCCTTCAATTCGCAATTTAAACATAAACATACCAACAGATAATCAATTAATTGAAAAGATAGAAATGCAATGCAATAGATATGCTCAGTCAATTCAGTTCCAGTTTTCAATCAGTCCATTCAGTACTTCAGTTGTTTCAATTATCAGTCTTAAGCAGTCCAGTTTAGCAGTAATCAGTAGATAATTCAGTAATTTTTCGGTAAACAGTACGAGGGTTGTTACAGTTTCACCTACGCGTTTGATCCTCATTGGATCATGTTTCTGACGCGCCTGAAAAAACCGTCTTCTCTGCGTGCGCCGTCTGACGTATGCGTTGCTCCAGGCGCATTAAATGCTCCGTTTTGCCGCCGTTTCAAATTTTTGACAAAACCTTTCCCCCTTTCTCATTTTTTTTCACTTTTGCATTCAATTTCTCTTTGTCTTTTCTCTCTCTAGCTCTTGAACACGCCATTGTTCCAGTCATCAAGCTCTATAACTGCCTTCCTTTCTCCCTTCCTGTGAAGCTTTCGTCGTTTTGTTACATCTATAACTGTCGTCTGACTTCGGCAATCTTCATATCGGCTCCATTTTTCTGGTAAGCAACTGTTCCTCTTGTTTTTCAATTCCTTTGATATTCCTCATTACTTCTTTACTGTTTTGTTCAAACATTATCTTGCGAACCATATATCTGAATGTATTTATTCCATGATTCTGCTTTTGCCCAAATCTTGAACACACGCACTGTTTCACCACTTTCTTGCGCTTTTGTCACTGTTATTGACCTTATACTCCTTATATTTTCTGTGCTTTTGATAGCCCCACCTTTGTTCTTGGTTCTGAAACTTCATTCTTGCTTTTCTGTTTTCCAGATTTGTGCCTTCAATCTTCGTCTTCATAGATTTTAGGTTTGGGATTTGACTGTAGAACCTGTCAAAACTAAAACAATTTTCATAAATTCTTGCATCAATATACACATAGGTCTTAGCCGAGGTTCACAAAAACCCTTCTTAGATCATCTCTCTTCTGAAACCCAGTCCTTCTAATTTAGGCCGACGTCATGGGTATGTGGAGACATAGGGTAAACACCCCAACCAAACTAGAATTCTTTAGACAGGAGTTTGAAATCCCAGCCGACGTCCATCTGAGGTTAGCTGGGGATGATGACTCCATTATGCCTACTGACGACTCCATGCCCCTTCCTGTAGTTGCCTTTATTGAGTGTGGACTTCGGTTTCCACTCAACACTTTGTTTCGCGAGATTCTCCACTATTATAAGTTGAACCCCATGCAACTTGCTATCAATTCTTATCGAGTGATCAATGGTATCATAGCCTTAGCTAAACAGGAAAACGCTAGGATCACCTTAGCCAACGTTCAATACTGTTATACCATGTGCAGCCTTAACCAGAAAGAAAAAGGCTACATTTATTATCTTAAGCCGAGATCCACAGAGTTTAAAATCGTAGCCGACCTCCCAGACTCCAACAAGGGGGCTGGAGACGATTACTTCATTACCTCAGGAAATTGGGAGTTTGCTCCAGATGAGGATCTCCATCTCTTCCCTCTTCCCCGATCAGTTTTAGAGGGCAAGGGTAAGAGCCCAGTGTTTAATACTTGATTGTTTCTTTTCAAATCTTTAATATTTACCTGCTTCTAATGTCTGTTTTCTCTTGCAGCTCTCCGTCAGCCACCAAAGAACTTTCGCCAATCCTTTATTCTCAGCAAGGATTTGAAGAAACTCTTGGACTTGCCAGTCCAAAAACGGAAGGCGCCTCTGCTTCTCAACTTTATTCCGACATACAAATCTACTCTTCCCGACGTTCCCAAGAGAAAAAAGAAGAGCTTATCTCCTCCCTCTGCCACAACTCCACAAGCCGCATCAACATCTCGGACAGATCAAGGGTCAACATCCGATCCAGCAGAATAGTCGTCTACTTCGGCTCAATATCTAATCCCACCATCTCAATGCAAACGTCGCCGACGTCTTGTTCTTGCAGCCAAGATGGGTCGCGCAAAACCTGTGGCCAAAGATCTCTTAGCCAGTATCCCGACCGACGTTGATGCTCTACCAACTCAAACGCAGTTTCCACCCAAGCCAAAAAGAGTTAAGAAGGCTCAACCAAAGGCCAAAGTGACTCAGGCTGAGACTGAAGACACTTTGCCAATTTCCCAGCTGGCTCCAAGCGAAAAGGCTGCCTCTGTCCCTTCGAAGAGGTCCGTTGAAGCCCTTCCCTCCGATTCTACCAAGTCGAAAAGGCCGAGGTCATCTGCAACGACCTCGGGGTCAAAGAAGCCTGATGCCCCCTGGGCCCTTGAAATAACATTGGAAGATAAGCCTGTAATGGCTAGTGATAGCGCCGACGATATAAATGTCGGCATTGCACTTAGCACTGCTTCTCCCAGGCGACTTGGAACGAAACGCCGGGTTTAGTGAATATGAAAATTACGCTTTGATGTTGCAACACTCTGTTCAAGTAAGTGTTTTTGTCTGATACTTCTTCTTTCTTTCTCTTTATTTTCACACTTAGAATATTTTTCTAATACTTCTGTTTTCTTCCAGGCCATCCAACATGCCCACTCTTTCTCCATGCAATCTTTTCAGAACCGTGAAAAGTTAGCCGAGAAAAAGAGGGAAGTCACCACACTTCAGAAAAAAATAAGAGCCTGCAGTCAAAGATGAAAATGCTGGAGGACTAGGCCGAGGTCGCCATCAAGGAGAGGGATAATGCCGAGGAAAAAGTTGGTGCTGCCGAGGCAATAAATAAAGTTCTTCAAGCCCAGCTAAAAGAGGCCGAAGATAAAGTGGCCCAGGCCCAGAAGGAGCTTGAAGATGCCTTGGCCACTAAAGCGGCCGAAATAAAAGATACCGATGAAAAGGCCTATAATCAGGGTATGGTCGATGTGACAGAGGCTTATGAGCAACAAGTGAAGCAGGCATGCAACAGGGGTTTCTCCCTTGGTTGGATGTCCCTTCTTAAGAAGCTCAATGTCCCCGAGGACTCGCCTCTTCGGAATGCCGACGCCATTCCTCTTCCATTCCCTCCGCCGCCACCTCCAGCTCAATCTGAGAATGATTCTGAATCTGAGGATCAAGATGAGGATGAGGCCTTTGTGAGGAAATCCAAAGAGGCCACTGGGGCCAAGTCCCTTCATCAGACTAAGCAAGTCCGTGACTTGACTCAAGATGAGGAGGTTGAGGAGGTTCCCAAGGACACTACCCTTGAGCAAGTATTATCCGACGTTCCTCTGGCCGACAAAAGTGTTGATGAAACAATTGCTCAAATTGATGCCGAGATCGCGGCGGAGAAGGCAGCTGAGGTAGCTTCTCAACAGCCTTCCGAGGTCTTATCCCAAGTTACTGCTGATGTTGAGGACCCTTAATTTTCATGTTTTTCTTCTTTTGTCTCTTGTACTTTTTGTTTTTCAGACAATGTAAACTCTGCAAATGGCCGACGTGCCTCTTTGTTCTTTGAATATCTAATTCGACTTTCCTTCTCTTGAATGCTTGTGCCCTTGTCTTCTCTTGACTGTTTCTACATGATTCTATACTTAGAATATTTTGCAAGTCTTTTAATATACTCTTCCTTCTTTCTGCAACCTTCTCGGGGTGAATTACCTCGGTTAACATTGATCTCGGTTTAACTTAAACTTGTAAATTGCTACAAATTTCAACAAGTGTTAAACAATAATTTTGATTTTTAACTTCAACTTGTAAATTGCTACAAATTTCAACAAGTGAAGATAGACAATTATCTCGGCTTAACTTTATCTTGTAAATTGCTACAAATTTCAACAAGTGTTAAGCATCACTTCAGTTTAACTTCAACTTGTAAATTGCTACAAATTTCAACAAGCGTTAAGCATTACTTCAGTTTAACTTCAACTTGTAAATTGCTACAAATTTCAACAAGTGAAGATAAACAAATTATCTCGGCTTAACTTCAACTTGTAAATTGCTACAAATTTCAACAAGTGAAGATAAACAATTATCTCGGCTTAACTTCAACTTGTAAATTGCTACAAATTTCAACAAGTGTTAAGCATCACTTTAGTTTAACTTCAACTTGTAAATTGCTACAAATTTCAATAAGTGTTAAACAATAACTTTGGTTTAACTTCAACTTGTAAATTGCTACAAATTTCAACAAGTGAAGATAAACAATTATCTCGGCTTGACTTCAGCTTGTAAATTGCTACAAATTTCAACAAGTGAAGATAAACAATTATCTCGGCTTAACTTCAACTTGTAAATTGCTACAAATTTCAACAAGTGAAGATAAACAATTATCTCAGCTTAACTTCAACTTGTAAATTGCTACAAATTTCAACAAGTGTTAAGCGTTTAAGCGTTTTTGTTTTCTCTCTGCCCCCAATGTGAACCTGAGTTCCACTTGGGTTCTCATTAAAAAACATTATTATGCATAGTTTCACAAGTTAGAATTCTGCTAAGATTTTATTGATGACATCGGTAAAAAATCAAGGAACATCTAATGATAAAAAAATTTCAAATTACAAGTGTTCCAGGGTCTTGGCAATGCTTTGCCCTCATTATCTTCAAGCCGATATGCCCCATTGCCCAATACCGAAGTGATTCTGTAGGGTCCTTCCCAGTTTGGGCCAAGCTTGCCTTCCCTGGGATCCTTCTTGTTACCGACGACTTTTCTCAGGATTAGGTCGCCGACTTGAAATTCTCTTGGATTAACCTTCTTGTTATAAGCTCTAGCAAGCTGTTGCTGGTATGCTGCAAGCTGTATTGCAGCTTTCTCTCTTCTTTTTTCTAGAAGATTTAGATCTCGGGCTAAGAGTACATCATTAGTCCCGTTCTCAACTCCCTGGGTTCTGATCCCTGGGATGCCGACCTCCAATGGAATAACTGCTTCTGTGCCATAAGCCATGGCAAAGGGGGATTCCCCTGTTGATCTTCTCGGCGTAGTCCGATATGCCCAGAGTACATTGGGCAATTCGTCTACCCACTTCCCTTTTGCTGCCTGCAGCCTCTTCTTTATCCCATCCAAAATTACTTTGTTGGATGCTTCTGCTTGTCCATTGCTTTGTGGAAAACTTGGGGTTGAAAAGTAGTTCTTGATCTTAAACTTTGCACAGAAGTTTTTGATCAGCTTACTGTCAAATTGTGTCCTATTGTCTGCAACAATTGCTCTTGGAATCCCAAATCTGGTGATGATGTTTCTCCATATAAAGTTCTTGACATCCACATCTCGGATCTTGGCCAGAGGTTCTGCTTCTATCCACTTTGTGAAGTAATCTGCTACCAGCAGGTACTTCCTTTGCCCAGTTGCTTGGGGCAATTGCCCAACGAGATCCATTCCCCATTGGGCAAATGGCCAAGGGCTGGATACAGGGTTTAGGTCAGCAGCTGGCTGGTGTATCAAAGGTGCAAACCTTTGGCATTGTTCACACTTCTTCATGTAGGCTTCTGCATCTTTTTGCATGTAGGGCCACTAATACCCCTGGGTAATGGCCCTGTGAGCTAGTGATCTGCCCCCAGTGTGGCTTCCACAAATTCCTTCATGAATTTCGTATAAAAAATCTTCAACCTGCAGAGGGTGTACGCACCTTAAGAGGGGTCCAGTGAAGGACCTTCTGTAGAGATGTCCTTCTGCTGTCAGACTGAATCTTGCCGACTTCAATCTGATCTTGTGTGCCTCCTTGTGGTCATCTGGCAGCTTTCTTTCTTTCAAGAACGCAACAATTGCGTCCATCCAGCTTGGTCCCATGTCTACGCACATTACTTCACGTTCTGCGACTACTAGTTCAATGCTCGGGCCCGACAAATATTCAATCATTATTGTCCTTGCTTTTCCTGGTTGTATTGCACTAGCTAAGTTGGCCAATGCATTAGCATGGTTGTTATCATCTCGGCTGACTTGAAGCAGTCTGCAGTTCTGGAATAAGGCTGCCAGCCTGATGACCTCCTTTGCGTAGGCCGACATTCTTTCATCTCGGGCTGCAAACTCGCCCGTTGTCTGGTTAACTATCAATTGTGAATCACAAAAAACTATTACCTCATCAGCTTGTACTGCTGCTGCTAGCTTCAGTTTTGCAATCAATGCTTCATATTTTGCCTCGTCGTTTGAGGCCTTGAACCCCAATCGAATGGACTGTTCTAATATTTCTCCATCTGGAGATATCAGTACCACTCCTGCCCCCGCTTCTTGTCGGTTTGAACTCCCATCAACGAATAGTTGAAAGGAGTCGCCGATGTAAATGCTGCAGGGTCTGGGTTTCTCTTCTTTCCTTTGTTCTTTAGCCTTTGGCTGGGCTTCTGCTTGCTTGTCTGGACATTGTCTGTCTTCGCTCAACGGAGCCTGATGTTGGATGGATTCTGGCGTGAACTCGGCCACGAAGTCGGCCAAAACCTGGCCATTGATTGCAGTTCTGGGCCTGTACTCCAGATCATACTGGCCTAGGGCGACTGCCCATCTGGCTATTCTTCCTGTTAAGTCTCCCTGTTGCAATAGAGGCTTTAATGGATACTCTGTTAGTACCACAATTTTATGGGCCTGGAAGTAATGGTTCAACTTCTTTGAAGCCATTACTAGAGCCAGTTGTAGACGCGCCCTCGGGGCTCACTACAGTTCGGACTCAATTTGTGTCACAGTCCTGTATCTAATCTCGCAGAGTGCAATGCAAGACCGATAAATCATCAAAGAGTCCAAATCCGGCAAATCATTTTTGAAAACAGATTTTTTTGAAAGAAGTGCCAAACATGGACTGCTTTGCCAGATACAGAGTTGCCACCTAAATATTTTGTTTTGGAAAAATTTAGGAAACCCTGACTCGTTGCCTAAGGCCACGTATCCGTCATCACCAAAGTTGCCTCGGCTCGGGAACTTGGGTACGATTGGGGAAGGTCACTTCGTGAGCACCCCCGCTCGCCCGATCAAAGATCGGCCTCTACTAACCATGATATCGAGTTTTGAAAACATTATGTGTTCTTATTTCGGTTTATTAGCCTAGAATTACTATGTAATGCGCACAGCATACAAGTATAGACTAGATCTAGAGATGGCAATCTGAAACCGGCCCGACGGTGACCCGACCCCCCGTCCCCGAATTTAATGGTTATTCATCGAAAAACATCCCCTACGGGCCGAGGACGGTATTCAAAATTTCATCCCCAATGATATCCAGGCCGGGGACGGGGATAGGTGTTTCAGTCCCGGCCCCGCTTATTTCCCGAGATAAAATTACCTTTTTGTCCCTGCATATATATATATATATATCATATATGCTTGTTTTGTTTAGGGTTTCACTTTCACAGACACCTAACTCAGCCTCTCACACACGACGCTCCTCTCTCTCTCTCGCAGCTCGCCACTGGTCTCTCCCTCTCTCTTTCATCTGTCACTGTCGCGCATCCCTCCTCACCGGCGATCCTCCATCACCACCGAGCCTCTCACTCACACACGGCGCTCCTCTCTCTTTCTCGTTCGCCACTGGTCTCTCCCTCTCGCTCGCCACTGGTCTCTCCCTCTCTCTTTCATCTGTCACTGTCGAGCCGCCCTCCTCACCGGCGATCCTCCGATCGTCCCTCACCACCGCTCCTCCGATCGTCCCTCACCGCCGCTCCTCCGTCGCTGCTCTCTCTGTTTAGGTATCTCTCTCTCTCTCTAGGGTTTACATATATGTATATTATATATATATATATATATATATCTGAGTGTTTAGATCTGAGTGTATAGATCTGTAAATATTTTGTATATTTGAGTTTAGATCTGAGTATATATCTGAGTTTCCATTTATTTTTGGGTCAATATTTTGTATATTTAGCTTCAGATCTGAAAGACATCATGGGAAGTAATGGTTTTATTTTATTTTGTTCTCTATTTCATCTCTTGTTTTCCAACAAAACTATTTACTCTTGCAGAGAACCTGCCAGTATCTTAAAAAATTTAGTAATCTGTAACCTCTCTCATTCTCTTGTTGGTGTTGTGCTTCATCATATTCTCAGGTGACACACGACTCAATTTTCACAATTTCAACAATCAAACATTCAAAAAAATTTAGAAATTTAAAATGAGTTTGCACATCTTTAGCCAATGGCCCATCATAGAAACTTCAGGATAAATTTGTTTAATGTTGGGGTTGAGTTTTAATAAACTATTATTGGCAATTGAACTATTAAATTTACAAATTTGTTAAGTTGATTTGTGTTTCAATTTTATTATCACTTAAGAATATTTACTTCTTCCTAGTATCAAATAAGAAAAAAATCATACATAGTTGATTTGTGTTTCAATTTTATTATCACATAAAAATATTTACTTCTTCCTATTATCAAATAAGAAAAAAATCATATACGACTGTAGGATTTTTTGAGACATTGCTTATGATTAAATTTGAACCAGAATTGCCATCAAGTAGAGGAGAGGACCTGCAGTCAAAGTGCTTGCTTGAACTCTACGGACTGGAGGTATTTTGATTCTATTGCTTCCTTGCATGTGGAGCTTATATTGATCAGACACAATTTGACAGTGATTATTTGAACTAATGGAAGATATAATTTGGTTGCATTTTGTTAAAATGATTATTGCCACAAATCATGTTTTGCTGCATTAGTGATAATCAATGTTCACAGACAGAACCTGTTTGCTTCAACTCAGGGAGTGTGTACAGTTTGATTTTAAGAGCTTGAGTTTGACAAATGGGGCATCAAATTGTTTACTTTTTGCAAGATATTAATAATGAGGCCACTATCAATTTTTTTAACCTTGCGTTTAGATTATCTATTTAAATTCATTATTTAAATATAGTCTAAGTAAATCAGTTGTGCTATCTTAGTTGATTACTATTATATACTTTTATGTGAATAGTTAAGTGTTTAATTCTTCCTTAAATGCAACAATTGATAATTTCTTTTCCATTTTAGATTAGATCAAAATTATCTGGATACAATTCTGTTCAAATTGTAAATAATTTTCTATTGATGAATAATAAAATAAAATAAAAATCTAAGTGACAATGGCTCCATTTGGTGCATGGTTTATAACTTCTTTTTTAATTTTATGAATTATTATCAGAATATTTAAAAAAATGTATCCTAAAAATATGCTTAGTGTGTTGTCCACTAATCACACTACTCTTTCTAAGAGAAAGATGATGAGTACTTAATTTGTTTCAATCAGAATACTGTTTCTAATTGTTTCAATCATGTCATAATTTGTTTAAAAGATGATGAGTACTTAATTTATTTATATTAATTCAATCCATATTATTTTTATAAAGGTTAAAAATGTCAGATGTTAACTCTGAAGCACCAGTTAACTCTGAAGCACCCGTTAACTCTCAAGTACCATTTGAGAGTGACGCGTCACAACATTCATCGCCAGCTACGAACGCACCTATGAACTCACCGTCTCCCCTCTCTAATCAACATGTTATTGATTTAGAAGAGTCTAATACTACTTGTGGAGGAACTAAAAGAAAATCAAGTGTTGTGTGGGAACATTTTAAAAAACAACAAGTCAATGGGGTGTGGAAAGCAATATGTAATTATTGTAATAAGCATCTTGGAGGTGATTCAAAAAATGGAACAAGGCATTTGCATGATCACCATAAGAGTTGTACTAGG
This sequence comes from Camellia japonica, assembly GCA_030407325.1. Classification (NCBI taxonomy): domain Eukaryota; kingdom Viridiplantae; phylum Streptophyta; class Magnoliopsida; order Ericales; family Theaceae; genus Camellia; species Camellia japonica. Next base: position 150,944,000 of record JAPPVO010000017.1, on the reverse strand, counting down.
AAAAAAGTGATGGACATGAGGCTAAAAGTGTTAACTAACAACTTTAGTAGAGAGATTCCAAAAGTTGATTCTTATATCTTTGATCAAGAATTTGCTAGGAAAGAGTTGTCACATGCCATAATCTTGCATGAATATCCCCTCTCTATCGTAGACCATGTTGGTTTTAAACGATATTCAGCAGCACTTCAACCATTGTTTAAAGTGCCTTCTCGAAATACGATAAAGAGTGATATTTTAAAGATTTATGATTATGAGAGGGTGAAGACATTGAGTTTGGTGGAGCATAATAAAAGTAGGGTGGCAATCACAACTGATATGTGGACTGCTAGCAATCAAAAGAAAGGATTCATGGCTGTCACCGCACACTTTATTGATGATTCATGGACATTGCAAAGTCGCATTTTGAGGTATATTTTTGTAAATTTGCAAATCATTTAAAAATTCTATCTTATTCAGTTCAATTTGCATGTTATTAATATTTCTTTATGAATATCATATTTTAGGTTTATTTATGTTCCATGTCCACACACAAAAGAAGTTCTTTGTGATACTTTGCTTGAGTGTATGATGGATTGGAATATTGATAGAAAAATCTCGACTGTTACTGTTGATAATTGCTCCACAAATGATGCTATGATTACCATGTTGATGGATAAGTTAAGTAATTCATCGCTTTTGTTGGGTGGTACTTTGTTTCATATGCGTTGTTGTGTGTATATTTTGAATTTAATAGTGAAAGATGGATTGGATGTCATACGAGTTGGTGTGGAGAAAATTCGAGAGAGTGTAGCTTATTGGACAGCAACACCAAAAAGAGTAGAAAAATTTGAAGAAACAATCAACCAATTGCGTATTCCACATACTAAGAAATTAGGACTTGATTGTGCAACTAGGTGGAATTCAACCTACTTGATGCTTCAGACAGCCTTATTGTATAAGGATGTCTTTTCTAGGTTGAAAATTAGAGAGCCCCAATATAAGACTATGCCAACTGAGCAAGAATGGGAGTTTGCTAGAGAGATTAGTGGGAGGTTTAAGATTTCTTTTTCTATCACTGAGTTGTTTTCTGGTACAAAGTATCCCACAGCCAATGTTTGTTTCCCAGCTTTATGTGAGATTAGGATGACACTGTCTCAATGGCTCTCTTGTGAAATTGAAGTGATCAGAACAATGGCATCAAAAATGGTGGAAAAATTTGATAAATATTGGTTAGTGATACATGGTGTTTTTGGGGTTGCAGTTGTACTTGATCCTAGGTATAAAATGAGTGTATTGGAGTTTTATTTTGAAAAACTTTATGGAGACAACGCTGAAGATGAAGTTGATAGGGTTCGTCATATTTGTTATGATTTGTTGCAAGAGTATCAGCACCGAGTTGGTATGGAAACCAATGTTGTTGGTGACTCTTCTGCTCATCCAGAAATTGTTACAAAGACCCTTTCAGAATTTGATTTGTTTATTAGTAGAAAGAGAAGTAAAAAAATGAAGAATGTAAGATCAGAGTTGGACCATTATTTAGAAGATGATGTTTTGCCAAGAACTTCAGGTTTTGATGTTTTGAATTGGTGGAAAGCTAGTGGACCAAAGTATCCGACCTTACAGGTAATAGCTAGGGACATTTTAGCTATTCCTGTATCCACTGTTGCTTCTGAGTCAGCATTTAGTACTAGTGGAAGGTTGGTGAGTCCACATCGTAGTAGACTTCATCCAAACACATTAGAAGCATTAATGTGTGCACAAAGTTGGTTGTGGGGTGAAGAGATGAAAGGTATTATTTCATCCAATTTACATATTATTATTTCACTTTTTATTATTTATATTACCATGGAATAATTTCACTATTGAATTTATATTCTTTACTTTTTAGGAAATTCAACATTGGAATCGGTGGGCTATGCAACTATATATGATGATGATGAGATCGAGTCGGATCAGTCATGTGCCACTTTTGTGTTAGTTGTCATCTTTTTTGTTTTAATTGTTAACATTTTTTACATTTTATTATTAGTATTAATTATTTGTTTTTGTCCTTTTGTTATTTAACAGGAGTTCAAGTTGAAGGAGATGATGGAAGTTGTGTGGTTTGTATGGGTTTGAAGAAACAATGGATTTAGTTTTTTATGTTGTAATGGATATATATATATTTTTTTTTAATTTCAATTTTTGGGTAACCTATCCCTTGCGGTTTGTGCTTGGGATTAATTATTCTCTTTGGTACTTGTTGAATTTTCTTGTGTGTGTGGGCTGCTAGACAGATGCTTGGTTTGTGTTATTTTGTTGCTACATGATGTTTTGTTTGTGTTGTTTTGTTGGACTGCTGAATTTTCATGTTGTAATGGATGTTGAATTTTCATAATGTTGCTACAGGATTTAAATGGATGTTTATTGATGTTTTGTATTTTGCTTCAGGATGTTTACATTTACAGATTTTTACAAATTTTTTTGTTGCCTCAGGATGTTTTGTATGTTGGCGACAAAATGTTGCTTCAGATTTGCTTCAGATTTTTAATCAATTTACAGATGTTGCTTCAGATTTGTAATCAATTTACAGATTTTTAATCCACTGTTTCAGGATGAAAATGGATTTTCAGGATGTTTTGTAAAAATGGATGCTTCAGGATGTTTTTAATCTATTTACAGATTTTTACATATATAAAAAAAAATAAAAAATTTACCACCGGGGATTTTCAGGGTCGGGGATCCCCGATCCCCGATCGGGGCCGGGGATGGGGCCGGGCTATGGGTCCCCGTCGGGGATCGGGGACGGGGACGGGGCGTATATAAATTTCGAGGATCGGGGATCGGAGACGGGGGGAGTAGTCCCCGGCCTCGCCCCGCCCCATTGCCATTCCTAACTGGATCGCCTGAATTGGAACGAAACATCTCATGTTTGTTTTGAAAACAGTTTGCTACTCGCAAGTAGGCTAAAATGCGGATTTGCCACCCTCGGGTGGGCTTAGAAAACATGATAATTTTGCCACTCTCAAGTGGGCTTAAAACTCGCAGTCAATGAATTGTTCCAATCCAAATAATCCAACCTTCACCCACAGGCATTCAGGCAGTTATATCATATAAGCAGGTAGCCTCATGGTAAGCATACTATCATCGCAGTCACTCACACACATGTAAGAATGCTAAAGCATAAAACTTACCGAGTACTCCAAGCCAAAAAAGAAGCTATGTTAAAAATCCATGTATGACCCTAATTATACAGAAATGCCTAATGCAACACATGCAAAAATGCAACTATAGTAGGCTCGACTATTCTAAATATGGCACATGGAATGCTACAACTAACAAGTATTCAACTCGGAATTGAAATACAATGCAGTTAGTATGATGTGCCGAGCCCGGTGCATGCGAAACAGATAAATGAATGCAAACATGCTATCATACTGTATGCTAATTGAAACATGCCCTAAACTAACCCTCATAAGTTGGTAAATAAAAGGGAGAAAGACGTAGGGTTAGAAGACATACATCACACGCACGCACACTTATTACAACATTGCCCTCACTCAGAGGGTCCGAATAAATAATACAGTCCCGAATAAATAATACAATCCAAATAAGTACAAAACCCTAATTAATTAACAAATTTAACTAGGAAAGCAGTAAACTAGCACGCAAATCTATGGACCGCCTCAGCTCTGTTCCAAATGATGAATGATGCATGCTTGAGTTGCCTTGCGCGGAAATCCATTGCAATGCCCCGATTAGTCTCTGTTTGCAATTAATCCCGGAATGTTGTGCGAAGCTCTAGAAGGTTGCTAATTTCTGATTTGCTGCAATAGAGAGCAAGAAAGGGGCATGGCAAAGTATTTTCACATATGTATGCATGACTACTCTTCAGGGAGTGTAGTCCTCGATCATCATGCCACCAATCACGCATATCGATGCATGATAGCCGAGGAGTCGAATTGCACGACTCAATGCGAAATGAATGCACATGAAAACACAACAAGACCTAAACTCCATCATGGGTAATCCGGAGTGTCGACGACAGGGAATTGAGACACGTTTCGTCACTCGAAGTACGAAACGTCCCTCGTTTCCCATGCTTAGGCTAACTCCTATCCCAAACACAATGCAATATGCATGACATGCATGAATGCAATCCTAACATGCAACCTAGCATACGCAATGCTATGAGATGGCATACACAATGCACGATGTAGCAAGGCATACCTAATGCTCTAACATACAACCTAGCATACGCAATGCTATAAATTGAAATGGCATACACAATGCATAATGGACTTACGCTAACATGAGTGGACCTCAGCCACACTCACATTAGTGGCCATGAGATGAAAATGAGACAACCGAAATGCGTGCACACATGCACGCAAACTGAGGACCGAACCTAAGGCACAACATGCAACTCTAACAAGGCATGACAAGGGATGCAAGATGGCATGCAATAGCATAAATGACAGCTCTGAAACAGTATGCAAAGTGGTCCCGAAACATGGAAGCATGACACCCAATGCATGGAATAAGTCCCGAAACTCAAAACTAGGCACATGTATTGACTTATGGCTATGCAAAGCAAGCATTATTTGAATATGAAGCACAAAGACAGAGCCAAGGCAGTCCCAAAACATGCAAATTTCTAGTTTAAAGCATGGCCAAAAAGTGCTAACATGATGGCCTAAAACAACATGCAACAATGGCTAGTAAACATGGTTTATATGGCATGTATATGAAGCGCAAGAGAACTCATCAAACCAGCCAAAATCAGTGAATAAAACATATCAAAATACGCCCAAATAACCACTGAAATACAACCAATGCATGCAAAAATGATGAGCTTCTTTGGAGGGCCATGCAAGGGGTTGTTAAGCACATACAAGATAGACATGAAGCATAGAAAAACCACCTCTGGAAATGGACTATGACAGCCCTAAAACTCACCAAATTGGCCCTGAAATGGGTCTAGGAAACATGCAAAGAAAGGCCCCTTTGAAAGGCCTTGGATGAGATTGCTCTACATATGCATTGTAGACATAAAATATGGCCAAAAGGGCCTTGGACAAAGCCAAGGCAGACCCCAAAACTCACAGAATGAGGCCTGAAACATGACTTCGATGCATGCAAAATAGGGTCCCTTTGGAAGGCCCAAAAGACCACCAAACAAGACAAGGAGAGAGGGGGGGTCACCCCCCTCTAATTTTGGCCCTCAAAAATACATCTAAGCCATTAAAAATCCACTGGATTTCAGTTGCTAAGAGGCCAAACCATGGCCAATGCAAGTGCTCTAATGCATGGCCCTAATCATGAAGGAATGAAGCATGCATAGGGGAAGATGACCTCAAACAAAAAATACCCTTAATAAAACTTGAATAGGGGCTCAAAATAAGAACTTTTCCAGTTTATGACAAATCTCGAAAATGTTCACAAGTAAGCCTAAAATATGATGCAAAAATAGCCCTAAAAGAGAGATAGAGGATAAGGGGAAGTAGATGACTTCAAACAGCAAAGTACCCTTAAACAAAGTTGAAGAGGGGGTCAAAATAAGACACTTTACAGTTTGGGTTGAAGCCCATAAATGCTTGCAAATAAGGCTAATCAATCATGCAAAATAAGGCAAGAAAAGGGGAAATAGGGACTCACCCTTGAAGATCAGATTTCCAGCAGCTTCTAGACCAAGTTGGTGAACCTTCAACCCCTTTAAATCAGCTCCAAGATGCTGGAATGGATGATGGAGGTGTTATACTAAGGGTTGGTGTGCAAATGGTGCAAGAAAACTAGGGTTTAGAGGCTCAAAGTAGAGAGATGGAGGGTTGTATGTCTATTTCTCAGCCCAAAGTTTCTAACCCTTGCAAATGGAGGTGGAGTGTGTGTTATATAGAGGAGAAGGAGTGAGGCTTCTTGGAGAAGCCAAGAGAAAGGTTTAAGGCTTCTAAGAGAAGCTTGACCAAAGGGGTCAAGCTTCTTGAGGAAGCTAACCCAAAAGGGTCAAGCTTCCCCAAGAAGCTTGACCAAAAGGGCCAAACTCTCCTTCAAACCAAGCAAAGGGGTGAAAACCACCTTAAATGGATCAAAAACCAGGGCAGACCCTCGGACAGAGGGACAGGTGCAAAACAGCTGGCACAGCTGGAATGCACCCAATGAGACAAACCTGGCCGACCAGGTTCAAAAGGCCAAGGTGGCCGGCCGGCCACCTCCCTTGGTCGGCCGACCAGACGTCAAAGGGGTCAAGAATAATTACTGGTCGGCCACCCCAAAAAGGTGGCCTCCCAGATGAGTGCAACACAGCTGTGTAAAGAAAAACCAGAAAAAGTGACCCATGAGGGAGAAAAACCAGCTTTTTAGAGGGGTTCAAAAGGGTCAGGATGAATTACTGGTCGGCCTACCCATATTGGTGGCCTCCCAGGTGTGCACAACACAATGATGGTATGAAAAGCCAGAAATTGTGGCTCAAAAGTGAGAAAAACCAGCTTTCTGTCAGAAAAACCGGCTTTTGGAGAGAGAAAATGAGAAAACTAGTTTTTCAGAAAAATTGCTGGTCTCCCACCCTCCTACAACCTTCCTAATAATGAAAATAAGGTCTCCGCCAAAAATGAACCAAGACGAATGCAAAACGGAGGTTCGGGGACCGAAACACGCGGCCCGGGGCCCCGAAAACTGACTATTAAGCACCTGAGGTGGCGTTCGACCACGAAGTTGGTCTCTTGGGCCACAGTGTCCCTTAGAAGGGAGGAAATAAGGTGTACACCAAAAATCGGAGCAAACGGAGGTAGTTAAGCAGTCCCGAACCGAGGCACACGGCCGACGGCCCTGAAAGTCGAAAACCGAAAACCGGGCTCCAAACGGGAAAAATGGCCTACGACCATGAAACGTAGCCTACGGCCACTGAGAGATGGTCTACGAGACCTCTCCCTCCCTTCGGAAAGAGAAAACGGAGAAAACGGGACCCGGTTCGTAAACCGAGGCAAAGCATAAAAGAGCCTTGAAGTCCGGAGGCAAGGCTCGCAGCCGAGACTCTGAAACTTCAGAACGAGCACAATATGCAACATCACCAAGCTCTCAATCGGTGGCGTTTGAGTCTTAAGGTCGGTCAAAAATGGGGTGTCTACACCAGTGCCAATTTCTCTAAGGGTAGATGCCTTGTTTCTGCGTCGGCTAGGGTTTTGCTTACATAGTACACAGCTTTTTGCTCCCCTTTTTCTTCTCGGATTAGTACTGCACTAATCGCATGTTCTGAAACTGCTAAGCACAGGAACAGCTCCTCCCCAGGTTCTGGGTTTGAAAGAACTGGCGGTGTGGTTAGGTAGTTCTTCAAATCGGCTAATGCTTCTTCGCACTCCTTTGTCCAAAGAAAGTCTGTGGCTTTCTTCACTAATTTGAAGAAAGGTTTGTACTTGTCTGAGCTTCTGCTTATAAACCTATTCAGGGCTGCGGCCCTTCCAGTTAGCATCTGCACCTGTTTTGCCGACGTCGGGCTCTTTAGCTCTAGGATGGCCTTGATCTGATCTGATCTGATCTGGGCTGGCCTCAATGCCCCTCTTGGTCACCAGGTATCCTAGAAACTTACCAGATCCAACTCCAAATGCACACTTCGATGCATTGAGTCGAAGCCGATATGATTTAAGGATTTCAAAGACTGTTTTTAGATCGGCAAGATGACCCTCAGGCTCCTTGGTCTTAACGACCATGTCGTCAATGTAGACTTCTACTGTTCGTCCAATCAGATGCTTGAACATCTTGGTTACCAATCTTTGGTAGGTGGCTCCTGCGTTTTTCAATCCAAAGGGCATCACTCTGTAGCAGTATAGCCCTTTGGGAGTGATAAATGCAGTATTCTCTTCCTCTGCTGGGTCCATAGCTATCTGGTGATACCCCCTGTAGGCATCCAAGAAGCTCATCCTTCCATGCCTTGACGTGGCATCCACTAGCTGGTCAATCTTGGATAGAGGGAAGCTGTCTTTGGGACAAGCCTTATTTAAATTGGTAAAGTCTACACAGACCCTCCATTTACCGTTCTTCTTTTTTACCACCACTGTATTGGACAGCCATGTCGGGTAATGAACTTCTCGGATGGCCCTAGCCTCCAGAAGTCTGTCTACTTCTTCTTCTACCACTTCTACGTGCGTCAATGTCGGTCTTCTAGCTCGTTTAATTACAGGTTTGGCCGACCTGTCAACATTCAGTTTGTGGCAAGTGACCTCGGGGTCGATGCCAGGCATTTCGTAAGGTGTCCAAGCAAACACCTCAATATTTGCTCGCAGAAAAGCCTCCAACTCTTTTTCCTCTTCTTCGGCTAAGCCCAAGCCGAGAAGAAAGAAGCGTTCCTCATCCCCATCCTGGACGAGGATTTTCTTCAGTGCCTCTTCGCTCTTCTCGGCTGGCTCCTTGCTGATATTTCTAGGACTTCCATGTCCTCATCTTCAATTTCTGCCTTCTTTGGCTCTCGTATGCTGCAGGTTGATTTCATTGCTGCCATGGAGCAATTGTTTGCTTGCAGCTGATCGCCCCTGACTTCCTCTATCCCATGTTCTGTTGGGAATCGCAATAGTTGATGCAATGTTGAGGGAACTGCCCCCATTGTATGCAACCATGGCCTTCCCAAAATGATGTTGTAACGGGAGGGTGTGTCAATGATGGTGAATTCTGTCTTGGTCTTCCTGATGCCAGCCTGCACCTCCAAGTTTACTGCTTCCAGTGGCCATGTCGGCGTTCCATTAAACCCAACCATTGGGCCATTGGATTGTTCCATGTCGTCTGGGTGAAGGCCGAGCTCCTTGTAACATCGGACGTACATGATGTCACAAGAGCTGCCTTGGTCAATCAGGATGCGTTTCACTTGGCACTCCCCAACCTGGAGGGATACTACCAAGGCATCGTTATGTGGATGCTGGACCATCTCTAGGTCGGCTTCAGTAAAGGTTATCATTGGTCCCTGGCATCCTTCTGCCCGATGTCTTTTCTCCCCGACTTGATAGACATGTTGTAGGTGTTTTACCTTTTGGGTCTCTCCTCTAATTTCGTTCTCGTTGACCTTTGAGTGAATCACATTGACTACCCGAGGTCCTCCTGCCTGAGGTTGCTGTACTGGGGGAGGCAGAGCTGCTGGTGCTTGAGGCAATCTTGCCTGTTCTTTTCTTGTTCTGGCCTCGTCGACCAGATCTCTCAGATGGCCTTGCCTTACCAAGTCCTCCAAGTGTGCTTTCAGGGCTCTGCAACCCTGAGTTGTGTGCCCCTCTTCATTGTGGTAGGCACAGCGCCTGCCGACGTTTCTTCCCATGAATTCCCCTGGTGCCCTTGCTGGTGCCCTGAAATAGAGTTGGTTCCGAATTTGTTCCAGGACTTTGTGAATTGGGGCCCGGAACACAGTCGTCACCGCTTGTGCAGCCCTCAGTTCTATTTCATGTTTGTTCGATCCGTTGTTACCTCGGCCTCGCTTCGGCGAGCCGTTTCCTTTCTCTTGCTTTACCTTCCTAGTCCCCGATGTATCTTCATCGGCTCTGGCATACTTCTCGATTCTCGCCATGAGCTCTTCCATGCTTTTTGGCAAAGTTTTTGCCAAAGACTTCCGTAGTGGACAGTTGTCTTTCAGGCCGTTCTTAAATGACACGACCGCCACTTCTTGATTACATTCTGGTATTCGGTTGAATACCTCATAGTACCTTTTTGCATAGGCCCTAAGGCCTTTATCCTTATTGATCTTCAAAGCCATTAGTGCATCCACCCTCAATGGCTGTAGCTTGTTTGTCACGAACCTGGCCACGAACATCTCGGCCAGGCCTTCCCATGTCTTCACGCTTCCCTTCGGTAGTTTGTGGAACCAATCTGATGCAATCTCCCCGAAAGATGAGGGGAACACTTTGCAGAGCAACGACTCGTTCCCACTATACAGTGCCATTGAGTTTAGATATAATCCGACGTGGAAGTTAGGGTCTGACTTCCCATCGTATATTTGAAATCTCGGTATACTGAATCTCTTCGGCGCCTCAAACTTGTCCAATTCCACCGAGAATGGTGTCCTCGGCTTATCTGGGGAATTTACCTCAGCTTCGGCATTCTGTTGCTTCCTTTTGAGGTAATCTCTCAAGTCCTCTTTTGTCCTCCCAGGAGCTCGGCTATCTCCTGCTTTCAATTTTTTTGGTGCACTACTTTCAGTCTCGTGGTGAGTCCTCTTTGACCCCTCTCCATGAATTGTGTCGAAGCACAGCACCTGCCCCTGAACATGCCGATGTCCCTTGGGGTCTGCTTCCTTTGTGTGATGCGTCCTCCGTGATTCTTCTCTTCTTGGCTCCCTTCGTCTGACCTCCCTGGAAGGTCGGTGAGAGTGTCTTTCGCTCCCATTGTGCTGAGGGGCTATGGGGATTGTTCTCTGCCCTCCATTTTGGGCATTGGCTGCTGGAATCGGCGTGTCCTGCAGTGGGAACGGCGGCTGCATGACGTTATTTTGCATCATGAAATTGACAACCGACTGCAGGTCTGCCAATTTGTTTGCCATCTCCTTCATCTCTTCGTCCATCCGCAGGCATCTATCCTTCCATACTTGGAGGTTGTCTTCATTGTAATAGCCACTTCGATCTGGCTTCTTTGGTGCGTCGCTAGTCTGGCCGACGTCCTTTACTCCGTGATTCTGGTCACGAGTTTCTACATTGTATTCATCTCATGTGACATCTAGGTCAATAGGTCTCCCACTCCCAGCAGGAGCGTCGTCCCCAATCTTTTCCTTCTGTCCGTTGCTGGCCATCTATTCTCCTATCTTTCCCACAGACGGTGCCAAATTGTGTGAGTAATTTTCCGATCACACTGCCAACTCAGTGATCAGTTGGAGAGAACTGGCAGAATAGATGACACCTGGCTAACCTGCAACAGAAAGAGAAGATTCTGGCGGTGGTTCTTCCACCCGGGGACCCTCCGACGATCAAGTCAGTATATCTCTCAAAGATAATAAAGTGCTAAATTCACTGCTCAAAGCATAAATTGCGTACCTTAGACCCATGGGGGTGCCTCTCTTTTATAGTTTACTCAATCCTAGTCCCACTAGAAGTCTGACTTCTATGGACTCCTATTCAGTGCTTACTTTGGACTCTACAAGAGATAAGGATAGACTCCCTAGGAATACTATCCTTATCCATCTTGAAGTCTTTCTTCATTCTAGGACTCTTGTCATTTATCTGCTCATCTCGGATTCCGATATCTTCGGAGGTAACCTCGGCAACACCGAGATAACCTCGGCAAATGACCAGGACACATGGCACCTCGGCTGACACGTCGGTGTCACCTTGCCACGTGTCGGTACTCAAAAAATATTTCCCCACAGTATGTGAAGACATGGTGGGTGGAAAAGTGTTTTTGTGTGGTATGTGTGCAAATTATGAGCTAGGGCTATAATTGGATCATTTGGGGTATAGAATGAGCAAAATAACATATAATCAAATTCATAAATGTGGGAATTGAGATATAATGTGCACAGAGATTAAATGGTATATGAAAATAGAATTCCCTTCATATACACTCCCGTCATAAATTAGCGTAATTTTATCACAAAATACAAATTAGCGTAACAAAAAATGTTGTAACCAAGTCATAAACTTTTGTTACATAAACACAAAGTTTTGAGCATTTTGCTATGCTAATATGTTGTGAGATTATGCATTTTGTGATTAATATTACGAAATTTTGTAATAAAGTTACGCCAATTTGTATGGTATACACCCGTCACATCCTTGGAGGGTGTATACCATAGGATTTCTAATCATATTTTCATCTGTTTTGCATATATACTCGACAAATAAAAGGGTAAATTACATTTAGCATCACTGCATTTAACATCTCGTTTCAGTTTATCCCTTGACCTTTAAAAAGTAATAGCCAACACCTTACACTTGTAGTCAAGTTCCAATTCAACCTATTTGTTAACCCACGTCAAATAAGACAAACAAAAAAGTAGCATGTGAATTCACATGGCCACTTTTAAAGACAATACAATAAAGGGAAAATTACACTTAACACCATGCATTTTACACTCAGTCTCGCTTTGTCCCTTATCTTTTAAAAAAGTCCTAGTAAATACCTCACATTTTCGGTCAAGTTCCAATCCAACTCACATATTTACCCACATTAGGCATCTTATTTAATGTGGGTTAACAGATGTGTTGTATTAAAACTTGATTGAAAGTGTGAGATGTTAATTGTCACTTTTAAAAGCCACGAGTCAAAGTGAGACCAAGTGTCAAATGTAAGTAGAGAGCATAGCTATGTACAAGTGTGTGGGCAAGGACGGATGTAGGATTTTAACGTAGAGAAGGCGAACATATATTCTAATGAATTTTTCTAAAAGGAAGTATAAACTACAACATTAATTTTTGAGCCAAATTTTTAGCAATTTGAGCCAATTTGTTTTCATTTTTTTTTATTTTAATTTGTTTAATTGACAATTTGGATTTTAAAAAAAAAATAACAGGATCCACTATATTTTGTAAGTGCTAAAAAAGTATAGACAAATAATAAGAAAAATGTTTGAGACCCACAAAAAATACCCACAATTGTCATGATATGTGTCAACACTTGATTTGCTATACATTTAATAACATAAGGTCTAACTATCTTGTCATATCATTGTGAGTGAAAGTGTGGACCTGGGGGTGTTTGAGAACTTGATTTTTGAGGTTTTTTTTGTTTTTTTTTTTTCACTATAAGACAAATGTTTTACAAAATCAAAAAAAAAAAAAAATCCAAACAAAATATCACATCAAATCCCATAATCATTTCACTTTTTCTCTCACAAACATCATATCCAACCACAAAAAACCCAACTATATTTCAAAACACAAAAAAAAAATTTTCAAATAATATTCTACAACTAAAAAAACATACAAAAAAACCCACTTCCCAAACACCCACTATGTGTGACTCCCATTTTCTTTTTTTATTATATAAAAATATAAGTTTCACCAATTATCACTTTTAATAGAAAAAATGTTTATTTCTATTTGATTTTAACAAAAGTCACTTCTTAACTATTTAAGTCCAAAAAAATTATTATTTTATTTTAATTTGTTTAATTGACAATTGAGATAATTTTTTTTTTTTAAAATCCATTATGTTTAACAATTGTTAAAAAAATCATTCATTTTCTTAATATTTGTGTCTTTTGTTAAAAAAAATTATTTGTATTAACAAAATTTATTGTTTAAGTCCTTGTAGTTTAGAAGGATATAAAAAAAAATTACAAAATTTAAAACTAAAAATGACAAAAAAAAAATTATAAACTTTTAATAGCGATTAATAATTTGAATATGTGTATTTAATAACATATTATGTTTAGATTAATAATATTATGACATATCATTATGACACATGTGAATATTAATCGTACTATAATTTTAAAAATGATTTAAATTTAAAATTTTATTTTATAATTTAATAAAAAAAGATGCATAAATTAAGGAATAAATATTGATCTTGTTCTAATAACATAATTTAAGGAATAATCTAAATTTAAAATTTTATTTTAAGAATATAAAATTAATTTATTGATCAATCATATTGTGACACATATTAACAAAAATTAAACAAACTCAAAAAAAAAAAAAAAAGAAGAAAGAATTGCAACTTTCAGCTTTACTAAGATGACAACGTTTTGTAATTATGATAGTATATAGATTTTGTATGAGATTTTAAAATTTCTTAAAACATTATTTTGTAAAATATATAAATAATCCCAATGTCACTCTTATTGCACCTTAATACAAAAATTATGAACTAATTATGATAATTTTAAATTTGTATTTAAAACTTATAAATCATGGGATAGATTATTATAATTTTAAGTTTATATTGTGACAATTTTAAATTTAAATTAATAGATTGTTTTTCATATTTAGTGACCCTTAAATTTGAATTTTGGAATAGATTAGTATACTTTTTCATTTTTTTTTAGATTTGATACTTTTTATTTAAAAGTCATAAATCAAGGGATATTAATTTTTATTTAATTTTTTTGCTTGAATTTGAATAAGAGGTAGCCAATAGAAGATTTTTTTAAAATTTTAAAAATCAAAAAATTATAAAATTTATATTGAGAACTTGAAACTCTTAAAACTCTTATAGATTAGAAACCCCATTTTTTTTTTATAGAATATATAGATGTGAACATTGGAGTTGGTATGAGTGTAGTATTCTTCTTATTAATAAATGGCATATTCAATTTTACCTACTTTGGAGCAATCACGAAATTCAAAAAATATTTCAATTTTCAAATTCAAAAATTGTTTTTGATATTAAACTTTTGAATTCAATCAACCCTTCACAACTAAAAAAAGAAAAGATTTCTGGTTTGGAAAATATGGACATGAGTCAAGCAACTCATAATTTCACACAAACATAAATAGATCAAGTAATGTGGTTGGTGTTCTAATGTCTTGACAAATTCAATAACTTTTTTGGAGGCAATTGATAGGAATTAACAAACTTTTTTTTTTTTTTTGCCAAAGAAAGAAGAGTTTTATTCATAGAGATAATTACAATGGGTCTAGCGACCCAATATCAAATTGATGGGAGTGTAAACACCAGGATGGAACACAAACATCCCACACTCGAGCCTCATCAATCGATAGAGCATGGTGCGCAATATCATGCGCTACACCATTACAAATACGCAGAACAAAACTAAAACAGACTGAATTGAAAGAAAGACTTAATGTGCGACAGTCTTGAACAATTACAACAATGTCCTGAGGAGGTTGCATAGCACCATTAAGGCTCTGATATACTACCTTAGCATCACCTTCAACAATGATATTACGATGTTGGCCAAATAATACTTGCTGCAAGGCCTCTCGAATTGCTAGCGCTTCAAGCACTCTAGGGGAAGGACAAGTAAATAAAGGGATAGATTTGATAAACAAGATGGCACCCACCGAAGTCCGGCCCACAATACCTATGCCAGCCCGAAAAGCTCTCTCTCTTGTACTAGCATCCACATTTAACTTGATATAACCACAAGGAGGACACATCCAACGGTTAATAGGAGAGGAAACATGAGATATTGCTGCAGTAGGAACACTTGGCAAGGATGTTGCCTGATCGCGAGGAGGCAAGTCCAAGGCAACAGAAAATTCCATCCATTCCGCTACAGCCAAGCTGGAAATGGACGGTGGCATTTGTCGAATTTGGGAGAAGACCCAAGCATTCCGAGACTTCCAAAGAGCCCAACAAATATAACAAACCAAATGTAAATTCTTATCCCCGTGCTTTAAACTAGCAAAAAGATGCTCAAGATATTGCCACCACTCAGAGAAACAATCCAGCGTAATATGTGAAGGCCATTCCAATCGAAGCGGAGAGCATTTCCAAACAAGTTGTGAATCAGGACAGCGAAGAAGAAGATGATCCAACGTTTCCAATTCAACACCACAACGAGGACACCACGGATCAGTCAATACTTTACGCTGACAAAGAGCAAGATTAGTAGGGAGATTATGGGCACATCGCCACATAAAATGCTGAATTTTACGCTTAATATGTAACCCCCAGATGGATTTCCAAACATGATGAATGTTACCCGAAGAACTAGCTTCACCTAGTAAGCGAGTGGCTTTATGCTTGTCCATGCACACTTGTGAAGCAATATCATATGCGGACCGAACTGTAAATTCACCAGTAGAAGAAAAGTGCCAAATTCGTTTATCCTCAACCCCCGTGTAGCTGATGGGAATAGCCATAATCATACGTGCCACATTTTCAGAAAAAGAATGCAAGATAAGAGGTTGATTCCAAGTCATAGAAACAGGATCAATCAAATCAAACACCCAATTAATGTGAGCATTAGCAGGTCTAGGGACCAAAACTCGAAAGGTAAATTGAGAAGGAAGCCAAGGATCATCCCAAATTCGAATATTTCGACCATTACCCACTTGCCAATGCCAACCTCGCTCCAGCACTTTTCGGCCTGCAAGGATACTCTTCCAAGCCCATGAAGCGGAAGTAGAGTCTTTTGCTACCCAAAAGGAAGTATTAGGGAAGTATTTAGCTTTGAAAACCCATTGAAAGAGAGACGGCGGCCCCGAGAGAAGACGCCACCCCTGCTTGGCAAGCAATGCCAAATTCATAGATTCAAGATCACGAAAACCCAACCCACCTCTTTTCTTACACGCACTTAACTTTGGCCAACTCAACCAATGAACCTTCCTTTCACCACCTTGACTACCCCACCAAAATCGAGCAATAGCAGCATTGATTTTTTTGGACAAAGAAACTGGTAGTTTAAAGCAGCTCATAGCATAATTCGGCATGGCCATAAGAACTGATTTGAGCAGAACTTCCCTTCCAGCTTGACTAAGGAAGCTCTCCTTCCACCCCGCAATGCGAGAGAGAACCCGATCTTGAATGAAATGAAATATCTCCATCTTTGAGCGGCCAACAAGAGAAGGCAGCCCAAGATATTTCCCACCACCAGTCACAAGAGAGATGCCTAAAGAGTGTGAAATGAAGCTACGCCGATCAGCCGGAGTATTAGGACTGAAAAACACCTTAGACTTATCTCGATTGATGGCCTGCCCCGAAGCTGACTCATAAGTGTTTAAAACATTCTGTACAGAAATGCTATTAGCAACCGAGGCCTGGCAGAAAATGATAGAGTCATCCGCAAATAAAAGATGAGATATGGGTGGACAAGAACGACTAATACGAACACCAAGAAGCTGACGTTGGGCTTCCGCCTGTTGAAGTAAAAGATGGAAACCTTCTGCACACAAAATAAATAGCATAGGAGACAATGGACAACCTTGGCGTAGTCCCCTTTTTGGATTAAAGGCAGCCCCATGTTCACCATTAAGTAAAATAGAAAACGACACTGTCGAAACACACTCCATAATCCAAGAGACCCAACGGGAATTAAAACCCAGCTTCAGCAGAATTGCCTCCAAATAAGCCCAACTAACTCTGTCATAGGCTTTAGTCATGTCAAGCTTGATAGCCATGAAACCCGAATGACCTTGGCGCCGTTGTTTGATATGATGCATAACTTCATGCGCTACCAAAATATTGTCCGTAATTTGCCTTCCAGCCACAAAACCACTCTGATTTTCACTAACTAAAGAGGGAAGCAATGGAGCCAATCTCTTTGCTAGAATCTTTGAGATGATTTTATAAAGAACCGTACACAAGCTAATTGGCCAATACTGCGAAACTTTGACGGGATGGGGTACTTTTGGAATAAGAGAAATAAGAGTATGGTTAATACTGCGAAGCATCTTACCGTTATGGAAAAAAGCTTTGATAGCAGAACAAACATCAGAACCAACCACATCCCAATAAGCTTGATAAAACCCAGCAGTTAAACCATCAACGCTTGGAGCTTTGGACGAACTCATATCAAATAAGGCTGCTTTAATTTCGGCATCCGAAACTGAACCAGTAAGCTGAGTATTCATAGATGCTGTCACAATACACGGAAATAAACTAAGAGTAGGTGCTGGAGAAGACAGACTATCAGGTGTGTAAAGTTGCTGAAAGAAAGAATTAAATTCGAAGGCAATACCATCCATATCACTAATCCAATCCCCTGAAACAGATTCCACACCAGTGATACGATTACGGGACCGCCGTTGCATAGTACACGCATGGAAAAACTTGGTATTCTTATCTCCAAGATGAAGCCAGTCAAGAATTAACAAACTAAAACTTGTATTTAAAACTGAAATTATTACTAATTACATATTACAAGAATAAAAAAACAAAATGAAGTAACAAGTTACAATCTATGAATTCACTGTTACAGCTAAGTTACGGAAGAACGACTCCTAATGTTAATTACTACTCTTAATTTCACAAGTGCTACTCCTAATTTCACAAGTGTTGCGAATGAGATTGATTATATATATATTTTTTCTTTTAATTTTTAGCTTTTGTTTCTTTAAACTGATCATAACTGCTACAACCACATGTCCCATATTTATGCATGCAAGTAAGGGTGTGTGCGGTGCAATTCGGGTGGCTTGAAAGTAAAATTACAAACCGAATGACGGGTTAGCGGATTGACAAATTACAATTGGGCGGTTTTTGGCAGATTGACAGATTAGAAAATATTTTAACTAATTATTATACATTTGCATAATATATAACACTAATTTATATAATATGTTTTAGATATATAACATAAAGTAATTTTACATAATATGTTTCATATATATAACCACTAATTTGTAACAAATTTCACATCTTAAATCTCTCTCACACTTATTTTTACATTGATATTTCATTGAAAGTTAAAAAATATATATGTGTTAACTATAGCAGAGCGGAGTGGTTCGGTTGGCGGATTATAAATTTTAAAGTTTAAACCGCGATTAATAGTTAGAATGGTACGAATTAATACAAATTAATACGATTTTAACGGATTAGACAATAGTTTACACCGCTCTACATGCAAGTATGCTCTCTCAACTACTTGGAAAGATGCTCCACTAGCTATAACTGCCTTTTCTTTCGACTGCTTGCTTTATTTATTTATTTATTATTTTTTGAACGTGGTAAAATCCATTAAGGAGAAGCCAAACGGCACTTATAAATAGACTCCATGCCAAAACAGATAGAGCTTACATTAATCAAAGGAAAAATGAGAAAATAAGCACACAGGTAAAGCTAAAATAGCATCAAAGACATGATCAAAACTAGAGCTGAGCAAGGAATCCGTGAAATCTGTAATCTGATCTAGTCCAGTCCAATCCGATAGGTTTGGATTAATTTTTTGAATCCATGGTTCGGTTTCGGATTGAAGAATTAAAAATCCGTAGTCCACGGATTGGTTCTGGATTGAACCTCACGGTTCTGGATTGGAACCGATCTGCACCATATACAAATAGTCTATATTTTTATTGTACATCCTCCCCCATAGTATCTTCTCTTATTCTATATAAAATCTAAACTCAAACCTAAACCCGCATAATATCTTCTTTTATTATTTTTGTTTGTTAGTTTTTAGTTTTAATTGTAAAGGTCTAAATACTTATGGTGAAACTAATTTTCTTATGATTGTTTAAATTCTAGAACAGTATGTCGCTATTATAGAAAAATATATTGCTATTGTGGAACTAATATAGCGCTATGTTTATATTTTTATGAAATTAAAGTGTTATATATATTTTTTTATTATTTAATTATGTGAATCCGTGGTCCTAAACCGATTCAATCCGTGTTTAAATGGATTGGTTCGGATTGGTTCCATGATTTTAAACGGATTGGATTGGTTCCAATTTTTCAGGAACCGTAAATAATGAATTGGTTCTGATTTTATCCCAATCCGGTCCAATCCGAACCATGCTCACCCCTAATCAAAACACGATCCTAACCCGTACTGCAATGCAGAAGCGATCGTAAGAGATCAACACTAGGGCTAGTCAGAGATACCACAAAAGCATACACCCCAGAGAGGGTAAGCTACCAATGAACACAGTCATGGAGTCCAAATAACACAAACAAACTGAAAAAACAAACAAACTGAAAAATATAAAAAGAAAATAAAGCTCAAAAAAACAAAACCGAAGCCATCGATCTGGAGGATGGAAGCTATTAGATCTGGTGGAGGATGGCTGCGGCGTGGAGATGGTGGCTTCAGCGGCGAGAGAAGGCGAATGGTGGTATAGATCAGGAGGAAGGGAGGGAGTTAGCAGATCTGGTGGAGGATGTTCGCGGCAGGGGAATGGTGGCTGTTGCAGCGAGAAATGGCGAAGGGTTGTAGAACCGACGGCGAGAAACGGCAGATCGTACTCCGACATGAAGGGAGAGGAGGAGGAAACTCAAAAAAATCACCTGAAAGGG
Source organism: Camellia japonica (assembly GCA_030407325.1). Taxonomy (NCBI): domain Eukaryota; kingdom Viridiplantae; phylum Streptophyta; class Magnoliopsida; order Ericales; family Theaceae; genus Camellia; species Camellia japonica. Next base: position 150,924,215 of record JAPPVO010000017.1, on the reverse strand, counting down.
AAAGAAACACCTCAAAAAGAGGGAGAGATGGGGAAGACAGAACTCTCAAAGATTATTTTGCAAAAAAAAGAAGAGAAAAAGGGGGGGAGAGAGGAGGAAGGTGGCCGGAGAGAGGCCGGAACCCCCTCCCCCTCTCAAGCGGCACACTCAAAATCCTAAGAGAAAAAACTTAGAGAGAGAAAAAATCAATATTGGATATGCTCTTTTTCACGACTGACTGCTTGCTTTATTTGATCACATGCCTCCTGCATCAAGACACCTCTTCACTTTGTAAACCTTTATCTTGCATCTCAAACAAAAGTCTTGAGCCACATCAACACCTTTGTCCACATGTCAAATTTAAAGTTAGTACCAACAGATACAGACAAATTGCATGTGCCATCCTTTCTATTATAAATTAAAGATTCAGACCATCTACGCTGATCGAACTCTTTTATGATATTTGTCTCAAAAAAAAAAAAAAGAATTATTAGTGTTTTTTTTTTTAAAAAAAAAAATAGACTATTCATTTTTTTTAACAATGTGATAAAATAAAAAGTTATCACGATTATCTAATTAATTGATTTTTTTTATGAATAATAAACATCAATTTTTTTTACAAAATAAATAATTTGAATAATCTAAACAAGACTTGTTACAGATCCTATGAACCTAAACAACACAACAGAGTTGAAATTCTCATCTTAGGAGAAGCCAATCCCATTTCTCAACCAATCATTATTTAGAGCTATTTTGAAAAGTGGATTAAAAGTCACTTCCTAACTTTTAACCCACTTCATTATCTCAAAAAAAAGTCAAAAAAAGTTAAAAAGTAATTTTTAACTATTTTTCCAAAACACCCCTTAGTCACTGACTGGTTATCACAATCAGTAGTCATTGGTTTGATTTTTCAAAATTATTTAAAAAAAATAAAACTAATTTAAACAAAATAAATATCAAACATTATACTTTTAAATTTTTAAAAATCATTTGTGTCCTCCCAACCAATAAAATTATATAAAAATAGTATATATATTTTTTTCAACAAATTAATTTTTAATTTTTTCTAAAAGCAAAACATAACACTATGTTTGGATTAAGTGATTTGAAGAGAAAAAAAAAGAAATGGAGAGATATATATTTCTTTTACTTGTTTGGGTAACCTAAGTAGAGAGAAATTGAGAGAAACTCATTTTTTTTATAAGTCTCATTTTCAATTTTCCTAAAAGTAGAGAGATTGGGAGAGAAAAGAAATCACTATTTTCATAATACCAATTTTGTCCCTATAAAAATAAAAGAAATAAAATGATTGAAAATATAAAAAGATTATTTTGGTAATATAACATAAAATAATTTCTTTTCTTTTCTCTTAATAAAATCTAACCAAATAAGAATAAGAGAAATCATAACCATTTTTTTCTTTTATTTCTTTCTTATCCAAAAAAAAAAAAAAAAAAAATTACAATCATTTTTTTTTTTCTTCCATTCTCTTATATAACTTAATTAATCCTTTCTTTTCTTTTTCTTACCTAGGCTCCGAACATAGGGTAAGTGCCTGTTTCAATATTTTACAAAGGCGCAAAGTTACGTAGTAGTAATTTATCTCTCTGTCTTCGCAGATCCAAATCTATCTGCAATTCCCAATCGAATTCTTCAATTCAATACTTCAGATCTTTATTATATACATAGACATTGTATATCACCTGTGATTGATTGAATTTTTTTGATTGTTCGTCTTCACAATTGGATCGGATTGAGGTAACACGAACCTTCAAAACAGACCCAATCATGAATCCCTTCTCGTCCGTTACGCGACTAAGGTTAGCACAAATCTTGCTCCACATTGTTGTTTATACATATATGCATGAGAACAAGTACGAAAATTTTGATTTATGGTGTCATTTCGTGATCGAAATAGGTGAAATTTCAAATGGAGGTGGCAAACTAATGGAATTGATGGGATTTGATATTAGAATTGTTGAAATTGAAGACATTATGTCCAAAAATAGGTTTAAACGGGTGCGCGTTTGTGTAATTGTATGGGGAGGAAACTTGGAATGCATTTGTTGTAAGGAATTAGCATAACGTGTGAGATTATAGTGTATCATTGCAAAAATATGAATTTCAATTTTTTTTTTAAAATTTTTTATCTCAATCTTTTGGGGGGTTTGTGCATTCAATTGGTTATATGTGTATATATATATATATATATATATGGGAAATGCTACAATGTGCACTTGAACATTTTAAGAAAAGTTACGATTTTTGTGAGAAAAGTTATGAATTTTTTTATGATGGAAGTTCCAATTTTTGTGATGAAAGTTATGAATGATGAAGTTATGATGTCCAGCTAAAAAGTTATGTTAACTAAAGTTATACTTTTTGTGATAAAAGTTATATATTTTGTGAGAAGCAAAAAGTTGTATTTTTGTGATAAAAGTTATGCTTTTTGCATAAGGTGCACACACATACACCCCAAAAAGGGGTGCCCATGTAGCCTTTCCCTATATATATATATATATATTTTGTGTTTTAAAGTTTGGGTTGCAAATTGCAATTTCATTTTGTAGTGGAAATGTGTTTTTATTCTTCTTGCTATGCTCATAAGAAATATACAACTTTTGAAATAAAATTGCCAAAACAAGGAAGCAACAAAAACAAAGTTACTGACAATGGCAACAACTAAACATTATGGTACGTATGCATAACATTAACAACACAAGTAAGAATATTTAGTATCAACTAGTGTATCTGCTATATGTAGCCCTTAATTGGGTAGCATCAGATCTAGTACTGATGCGGACAGAAAAGGTGTTGGGTTTTTCTACTTGATATCCCTAATTTTGTGTATATTCTTTTTTTTTTCCTTCTTCTCGTTTCATTTCATTTGATATTACAAACTTTAGCTAGTTGCCTTAGAGACTGAACGACCTGATTTGATTATTTTATAGATGAGGAAAAGTTCCGAATCTCCCGTTGTCATTTCTTTCAATGTACTAGCTTAACATTGTCTCTTGTTCTTTAGCTATTTAGTATGTAACTTAGCCCTTGTTTGGCATTTGTTGTGGGGCTAAATAATCACATATGGACAAAAAAAAGCTACAGAATCATAAAATGCCAAAACACTTGAGTTGGGATGCAAAATTACCAAATTGCCCCATATACAAACAAAAAGTAAAAAAAACATCATTTCCAAGTGAAGGGCAATTTTGTCATTTCACTTTGGGAATATCATTTCCAATGCAAAAAAGCCAAACAAGAAAACCAAACAAACAAAAAAAGTCCCAGGCTAAAAAAGTCAAAAAAGCCAAAAAGCCAACTAAAAAAGTTCTTGCCAAACAAACCCCTGTACATGTTAAGGCAAAGGTCATATTCAGCTAATATTGGCATGTGTTTTGTATGCCTTGGAGGTTGGCATGCATATAAAAATTGTTTTGATTTTTCATAGGCCTCCTAGCAAACATGAAATGAATGAGGAAGAGAATTGAGGAAACTAGATGAAGCATGCCAACTTAAGTTTAGAATCCCTGCCTGTAACAAGTTGCAAAAATTATTTTTCACGATTGGCTCTTCACAGAGTTAGCCTTGAAAGGGTGCTTTAAAGTGATATAGTGGAAGGTTCCTTATTCTTAACTGCCATTTTTGCAATACTCGGCAGTTCCGTTTTAAGTCTTATAAGTTCTAACATAACATTCTTAGATTTACTCATATGCCTAAGATTATTTTGTATGGAGGTGAGTTCCCTCCAGTCTAGACTAGAGGACGCTGTTTGGCCACACCACAGGTCCCTCTCGATTATTAGAACTGTTCATTTTGTTGGAAATTTCGTATATTTTATCTACAAAAAAAGGTAAATCCGATAATCGTAGCGTATTTAATTTGTCGCGTTTGTCAGCAAAAAAGTAGACGACAATTGTATTTTTTAAAATAAACGATTCATTTTTTTGGTGATAAACACGATAAAATAAATAGGTTACAATTATCAGATCGACTTAATTTTTTGTGTGGATAAAATACTTGAAGTGCTTGACAAAATGAAGGTTCAAATTATTGAAACAGAACTTGTGATAGGCCTTAAGAGCCCAAACAGGACTCTTGCGTCTAGGTTATGAACTGGGGCAATCTGTTTCCATTTTGTATATTGTAAAATTATTAAATGAGAATGTTTATAAAAATAAAAAATAAAAAATAAAAAATAAAAAATAAAAAATAAAAAATAAAAAATAAAAAATTATTAAATGAGAATGAGTTGCGATATATAGTTGGTTAGTACTTGGCATGATATATCCTTCTTGCATTTGGCATGTAATGAAATAATATGATGCTTTCATCTCCCTTAGTTAGGCTTTGTCCCAGTTAACCTTTTTGTCTCGTTTTCATTTTCAATTTCCATCTATCAAGAGTCAGATATATCTCATTTTGCAGGTAAGTGATATCTTTCCATGAAAAGTGTTTTTTTTTCTCCCTCATGCAACATTTTCTTTTCTTCTCTTCATCTCACTGCTTTGAACTTCAAAATCCCCTTTTAATCCTCCAGCTTTTTGCCCAAAACAAAGTCATGGACTTGCAAGAAATGGATTGAACATTGCCACTCATTCAACTTGCTGATGAAATCACTATCATGAAATAGCATATTCCAACTTGAAAGGATCCTTTATTATTATCATTATTATTTTTGACTGATATGAGATGGATAGTGATTGGGACACGTACACTGAAGACTTATAGATGCAATGATAAGGAAGAGTGACATGGTTACCATAAATGGAGATGTTAGGGGAGTTGAAGACCTAAGCTGACTGGGATGCAACAATGAAAAAATATATGATTTATTTGATTTAATTGAGCATATAGGCCTTGGTAGAGTTGAATGGTGAAAAATGATTCATGTAGCTGACCCCACTTGATGGGAACATAAGGCTTGGTTTGGTACTCTTAACCTATAGTCTATGTTTGATTTTTGTATTATTTTGGAGGGGATTGAATATCATAGGATAAGAGGAGGTAAGTAATACCATAGAATAATGGATGAGATTTTATGTACCATCGGATTAGTTATATTATGTTTAGTTAGGGTAGGATAATGAGACATGATTATTTTTTACTATTGGACGAGAAGGAAGGACAATCTGGAGAGGAGTGATGAACTAATCTGGGAGATAAGAGTTGATCCTATGATTAGCTTTGTTACACCAAACAATGGACATGGGGATAAGGGGAGACATGTGAGGACCACATGTTTTTAAATCCCTATCCATCTTATTAATCTAGCAAACAGACTAGCCTGATAGAGGTTAAGTCTAATTTGCAAGTTTTCTAAACAATAATGAGAGGGTCCACCTGTGAGCATATTACGTTTCATGTATATATGGTAGTTTATATATTTTGTATATATTAGGGTTTTTGTTTCCTTTTTCAGTTCTAGGGTTAGCTTGCTATATAAACCAATGTATTCTTCTGTTTTATATACAATTGAATATATAGTTTCATTAAGAAAACTTATATGGTATCAGAGCAAGGTCTGAAACCCTAGCCTCCCTCAAATCTTTTCTTGTTCGTTTGAGTTCTTTGGTTTTTCTTTTTTGAATTTGTGCAACCCATTTGAGCTTGAATTGCAACCTATCAAGTTGCGAATCATCTGAGTTCGAATTACACTCCCAAGATCACGATTCTCTGGTTCGTCTGCTTCAGCCGTCTCTCTGGTTCGTCTGGTCATTCTGTCGTCTTCAGTCATTTGCTTCGACCCTCTCTGGTTCATTGTTCATCCTGGACCTCGCGACATATATCTCTTTCTCTTGTCCATCGTTGGTTGCCTTCGACGTGGATGGGTTCATCATCTGTTCGTGATTGCCGATCTTCGATCTTTGGTTTCATTCGTAGGTCATTGTTTGCGCAGTCGCCTCTTACGCCGAAGGGTTTGACCAAAGTGACTCGCCTCTTTTCTCAGTTCGACCCATCGGGTTCTCTGTTTCACTATTTTGGAACTTGATTCAGGTTTGATCGTATCTGACCCACTATGTATATTTGTCCCATTTGGTACTGTTTGCTTGGGTGTTCTGAAATATCTCTTATTACAGTTTGACCATGTTTTGGAGTTTCTTCTTTATTACGTTTTGGCCATAGTTTCTATCTCTGGTTTTGGTTGGACCCATTTGACTTCCAATATTATGAGTGTATTCGTAAACAAGAAGGGGCCATTGGCATTAGATGAGTGTGCCTTCTGCCATCAGAGGGGCCATTGGAAGTATCAATGTCCCAAGCAGGGATGTATGTCTGGCTCGTCTTCTTAGCAGTTTCGGACCTAGTTTTACCCTTCTTCTCCAAGTAATTTTCAGGCTCCCATCGGTTCTACTGTATTTGCTCCAGCTCTTGATCCTGACTTGGCTTCCTTAAGTGCTCAAATTAGTCAGTTTCAGCATACACTGTCTACCTCCTAGCCATTTCTGTCTGCCTCCATTGTTTCCTCTTCTCATTCAGGTTTGTTTGGGACTTTTTCAGGTATCTCTTCACTGTCTAGATTTTTGACTCTGGTGCCTCTCATCATATGACTCCCCATCTTTTCTTACTTCAAAATTGTACTCCCCCTCCCTCTCCTATTACTGTTAATGTTGCTAATGAGTCTGGTATATCTATTATATCTGTTGGGTCTATCTTACCGTCTGCTATTTCTGATGTCTCTATTCCATCTGTCCTTTACGTTCCTTAATTATTTGTCAATTTATTATCTATCAGTTAGCTTGATGCCTCCGGTTTTGATGTTATCTTTTCTTCTTCTATCTATTCTGTGCAGGATCGGATGTCCAAGTAGCAGATTGGAACGAGTCCTAGAGTTGGAGATCTCTATGTGGTGGAGAGCTTACATCTGCCTATGACAACCTCTCCAATTGTTTTTTCCTCTTTTCAGTTAGATTTTCTGTCCAGTCCTTTCTACTTGTGGCATTCTAGATTAGGGCACTTGTCTGCTGACCGCTTACGGTCTTTAGCTCAGTCAGGTATATTGGGTAAAGTTTCTCCTAGTGAACTTAGTGAATGTCGAGGGTGTAAACTTGCCAAAATGACAGCCTTTCCTTTTCGTAAAAGTACTTCTATCTCTGATACACCGTTTTTTTTAGTTCATATTGATGTTTGGGGCCCTTCTCCTGTTCTCACCAAAGGGGGTTCTGCATACTATGTGTCATTTGTTGATGACTGCACCCGTTACGCTTGGGTTTATCTTATGAGGCATAAGTCCGATTTCTATCAGCTATACCGTATCTTTCAGTCTATGATTACTACTCAGTTTAGGTCTACCATTAAAGTGTTACAGTCTGACTTGGGTGGGGAATATTTTAAAAATAAGTTCTGTGAGTATTTGGCCAATTTGGGTACCATTCACCAAACTTCCTGTACAGATACACTTTCCCAAAATGGTCGAGCTGAGTGTAAACACCGTCATCTCCTTGAGACAACTAGGTCTTTTATTCTCTCTACCTTAGTTCTGGCTCCGTTTTAGGAGGAGGCAGTTCTTACTGCTGCTTTTCTTCTCAACTGCATATCTACTCTCCTTCTTTCTGGTCAGTCTTCTTATGAGGCTTTGTTCTCCCAAATTTCTAATTACTTCCTTCTTCGTGTGTTTGGGTTTTCCTATTTTGTCCTTCTCCGTAAAGATCGGACCAAACTTAGTGCCCGGTTTGTCCCATGTGTATTTTTGGGTTATAGTCTTACTCAGAAAGGCTATCGGTGTTACAACCCTGTTTCCCATCGTCTTTATGTCTCCCGTCATGTTTCTTTTCTCGAACGTCTACCTTACTTTTAGCTTCCTCCGATCACTGCTCCGGTTTCCAAAGAGGATTTGGTTCACATTGTTCCATTTCTTTCTGAGGTCCCTCCTGATGAGTACGTCTCTACTGTTCCTCATGAACTTGTTCCCTCTTCTCCTCCTTCTCCCCATCTTGCTCATTCTCCTCCTTCGTTGTTAGTTTATTCTCGTTACCAGGCTCTCCCCCCCAGTTGTCTCTGCACTTACTGTTGATCCTCCTGCTTTTGACGACTCTGATCCTATTGCACATCGATATCCTACCCGAGAGCGTCATCTTCCAAATAGGTTGGGTTGGTCTAATACATGTTTTTCTGTTTCCTATCGTACTTTTTTGTCTGCTATTCATTCTTTTTCAGAACCTCAGTCTTACAAGGAGGCCTGTCAGGATCCCACTTGGGTTCGAGCTATAGATGAGGAGTTGTTTTTCTTACAGAAGACTAACACTTGGGCATTGGTTCCGTTGCCTGTTGGCAAGAATCTGGTTAGTTGCAAATGGGTCTATAAAGTCAAGACTCATTCTGATGGTTCTCTCGAGCGATACAAAGCTCGTCTGGTTGCCAAGGGTTTCTCGTAGGAGTATGGTATTGATTATGAGGAGACCTTTGCCCTATACATGGTTCGGATTGGTTCGGTTCTAAGAAAATCCAAGAACCGAACCGATCCTAATGGTTCTGTGATTTTGAGAACCGAACCAGACCAGACTAGACCATTACACTTGTAAAATTGGACCAGAATCAAACTGAAATAACGGTTCGGTTTCGGTTTGGTTCACGGTTCCAAAAATTTCTATTTACAAGAATAAATTGTTAATATTAGCAAAATAATTACTCAAACTAATTACATTTAACTCATGATAAAAACTAATAATATTAAGGCATTACTCAACATTATATATCTATATCTATATCATCCTAATATCATTAAAATTATAAAAAACCAATTAATAAAAATAAAACTTGATATTATATATATATATCTTTTAAAATTCAGTTTGGTTCAGTTCGAACCGTGATTTTTTCATAAAATCCATTAACTGAACCGTTTTTACGGTTCTCATAACCGAAACGAACCAATTCTTAATAGAACTGAACCAAACCGTACGATTCGGTTTGGTTCTGTCCGGATTATCGATTTGAACGGATTTTTGAACATCCCTACCTTTGCCTTTGTTGCCAAGATGACTACTATCCGTACCTTGATTTCTGTTGCCGCTATTCGACATTGGCCTCTCTATCAAATGGACGTTAAGAATGCTATTTAGATTGCCCACAACACTGTCTTCCATGAGCGGACAAAGCACATTAAGATTGATTGCCATTGTGTCTGTCACCATCTGCGGTCTGGCTCTATCTTGCTTCTTTTGTCTCTTCGGCTTTGCAACTTGCTGACTTCTTTACCAAGACTCACACCACTGCTTGGTTTTGGCTTCTTCTTGGCAAACTCTCAGTGTTTTCTGCTAAAACACCTTGAGTTTAAGCGGGGGTGTGAGCATATTACATTTCATGTATATATGGTAGTTTATATATTTTGTATATATTAGGGTTTTTGTTTCCTTTTTTAGTTCTAGGGTTAATTTGCTATATAAACCAATGTATTCTTCTGTTTTATATACAATTGAATATACAGTTTCATTAAGAAAACTTACACTGCCATCTCTCTACACCCCATATAGCACAAGAATTTATCAATTATAGTAAGTCAGGTCTGATATGATTACATTGCCCAGCGAAAAGCCATTCCAAGAATAAGGGTAAAAGTTGGCATATTAAATTAATTAAAGAAGCTTGTTATTATTGATTTGGAAGCTTGTTATTCTCGATTTGGCTTTCTCTTCTTTACAATTTTTAATTCTTATTACATACAATGTCTCCTTACAGATTTGAAAAAAATATAATTTCCTTTTAATATCAGGTTGTTCTTCTCACATTGGCATTTATCTCCAGGCAATTAATTAGATTGCTAATGTATAAATCAAATTTTGCTGAGGTTGTGTTTTTATTTATTTATTTCTTATTTTAATATATATATATTTTTTATCGGTGTTGTGTATTGCTGCTATATCATTGGTTTGAAACTGTTAATTTAATCATGTTGGAGGTGCTTACTGTTCCAATGCAGGGACATGATTCGGGCTATACGTGATTGCAAAACTGCAGCAGAGGAGCGAGCTGTTGTAAGAAAAGAGTGTGCTGCAATTCGTGCAGCAGTTGATGATAATGATCAAGATTATAGTCATCGTAATATTGCGAAGCTCATGTTCATTCACATGCTTGGTTATCCCACACATTTTGGTCAAATGGAATGCCTGAAGTTAATTGCATCTACTGGATTTCCAGAGAAGAGGATAGGATATCTTAGCCTTATGTTGCTTCTTGATGAAAGGCAAGAAGTACTGATGTTGGTCACAAACTCATTGAAGCAGTATCCAGTCTATGTGCGTTCTACTTTTTTATTGTGTGACTTAATTATTTGGTTTCTTGTCCCTGTCTATTTATGGTGAATAAATTTATCATCAATTACCATCCTTACGGGTTTTTAAGTACACCCCTCCAAAACCTTGACTTATGCACAGAGATCTTAATCACTTCAACCAGTACATCGTTGGACTAGCTCTTTGTGCTTTGGGGAATATATGTTCTGCGGAAATGGCTCGTGATCTTGCACCTGAAGTTGAAAGATTGCTGCAATTTCGAGATCCAAATATTCGGAAGAAAGTAAGTTTTTATAATGGGATCCTTTGATAGCCATTTGTCAAGAACTTTATTAACTCCACAAATGCATAAATTGAATTTACACATTTGGATTTCATTGCGGAAGGGTCATGGCAGGAGCACTTGAAAATTTTCTGATGATTAGAAGTAATTACAATTATTCTAGCATTCTTCTTATGAACTTTGCCTGAAGACAATTTAATGGGAGCTCACCTTGTACCTTTGGGAGAAACACTTGTACATGAGAACAAAGAGGAATTTGGTGTATGTATTTTGAAACTGCACAAATTAATTCAGAAGATGCAACTATTTGACTCAATTAGCACGATGGAAATATTGTAATTCCCTTTTGATTGCTTTCAAGGAAAAGAGTTGCACCTTTATTCTACCTATGGCTATCTTTTTTTGGAACCCAAAAATATTCACAATCCTAGCATTTTCCCTTTTAGGCTATGTTTGGTTCATGGATTTGGGAAGGGATTTGAAAAGGGAAAAGGAAAAAGTGCGTGAATTCATTTACATTTCACCTACCTTTTCCCTTTCCCTCCCCTTTTCCGAATCCCTATCCAAATCCTTGAACCAAACATGGTGTTAATGTAGCAAACATAATAAATTTTGAAGTTTATTTATTTTATTAATCAAAATTTTTTATCATCTTTGATAACATCAAAATTTTTTATGGTCTTGGATGAGATCATCTTATTTCAAAAGGTAAATTCCATTCAAGACTTAATCTTTCCTGAACATCAAATTTTTTATGATCTTGGATGAGATTATCTTATTTCAAAATGTCAATTCCATTAAAAACTTATTCTTTCTGACAAAAGAACAATAAAGTTACATTGGACTTTTTTTTTCTTCTCTTGTTTCATTCTTAGAGACAATCGACTTCCTTGGGGTTTGGGGCTTTATTGGTGCTGGAGAAGGGGAGAATTCAAGCCAAGGTTTATTGTTGCCTAGGGGTAATATAGTAGGGGCGAAGGTTATGGAGTTGAGTAGGGATCTATTTCTATATCTCATTTCTCCAAAGGAAGAGTCTCACAAGATTTTGGCTAGGAATATGGGAGGTGTGATCAAAGATCAAGATTTCATTTTAGGTTATTGTTTCATTTAGCACAGAAATGGAAACTTTTTGTAAACATTTCAAAAACATTTTAGAAGCAAGATAAAGAATTTGAAAATATATAGAAATTTTGAAAATGTAAATTGAAATAATATATAGAAGTCTAATAATTGGATTGATTAAGTAAACATATTGAGATTTATATACTCATTCGCGTACAAGAACAAATTTGTATGTTGTTTACTTTTATTTTAATATAAATGCTTTATTACTTTACTCATTACTCATTCCCATACAAGAACAAATGTAAAATAAAAAAACCAATGTTGTTATGAACCAAAAATTTCAAGTATTTTCAATTTCAAATAACTAAATTTTGTTAAGCACTAGTGTAAATTATTCTAAAAGTGTGTTAAGGTCCCAACAAAATAAAGTCTACAAATTTACTTAGATAGTATGGTGTGTTTAGCTATGTTCTGCTACGTTCCAATGGAAACACTAGAATTTCATTATTCCACTAGTATTTTGTTTTAGTCCCTTGGAAAACGGAAAGTAGCTCTATGCTTAGCTCGATAAAAGCTTGTAAACATAAAAAAATAAATTAATATTTATTTTTATAATATACCAAATAAATTTTCATTAATTTATTTTATTTTTCTATTTATATTTGTTGTAAATTTGATATTAATATAAGTATTCTTATATATTTTGCTCATAAATTTTTATTTTATTTTTATCTTAATACTTAAAATTAATTTAAGTTTTTTTTTTTTTTTTTTAAATTTTATTTTTTAAGGCTTGAACTTGAATTCGAACTCGGCTCGTTTATGTAAACAAGTTGGCTTGAGTTTCTCAAATATTTAATGAGCCAAACTTGAGCTAAATTATTTAATCTCGACTTGAGTTTGGCTCAAACTTGAGCTTGACTAATTCTTAGTAAACTAACTTGAACACTCAAAAGCTTGACTTGACTCGGCTCGACGGCCTAATTTGGCCCAAGTTGTGAGCTCCTCTTTTGGGCCTAATTTTTAAAGCCCTTCTCTTCAAATTGGAACCGCCATGTCACTTGTGCAGGTCAAGAGGAAATGGATGAAAGTCTGGTTTCGAAAGTGAGTTTGGGATTTATAGGTTGGGGACTTTAGGGTGAGATTGTGAAAGCTAGGTTGATGAAAATGAGGTCAATCATTGGATTGTGGGGCTATGTTGATTGTGGTTAGACATGACATAGTTGATAAGGTTGAATTGAGTAAGGACTTGGTGGTTCAGGAAGGAATAGTCTTCAGATAGGTGGAAGATAGAGGTGCTTGCCCTTCTAATTTTGGAATTCTTAGCAAATTTTATGGGCTTCTCTATGAGGGATTTGAGAATGAAGCTTTGAAACTGTTAGCAACAATGGAAGCAAAAAAGAGGCCATGGATGGATGGAATGTCTGCAAAGAGGAGCTGGGGAAGCAAAGTTAGAAATGGAAGGGAATTAAAGAATCTGGGTAGCAACATTAATTATGATGGTAGAGATAAAGGGAGTTGGAGTGAAGGGAAGTAGAGGAGGGGCTTGATGTTGGTATTGTATGGATTTTTGGTCAGGCATTTTTTTAATGGTCTTTAAGGTGTCTATGGATGATTAGGATGTAGGTTTCTTTTTGTTTTGTTTTGCTTTTGTACTTGAATGGTGTCCCCGTGGCACTTTCTTTAATCTAAATTTTGCTTAATTATAAAAAAAGAATGGTTGTTTTTTGTCGTCCTATTAATTGTATACAGTATGCTTGTTTGTTTTGTTTTTGTTGTTTTTGGTATTGTTCTGTTTTTTTTTTGTCCAGTGGTTATAGCTCCACAACCGGGGGATGGGGGGTATGCTTGTTTTTTTATTTTTATTTTTTGTATTGTTCTTTTTATTTATTGTTTATGTTGTTGTCCATTGGTGATAGATAGCTACACAACCGGGAGATGGGGTTATTGCTCCCTTTGCTAATAAATGTCCTGGTGATATGAGGTTTTATTTTTTATTTTAATGTTGTTATTTTGTTGTTCTTATTACTGTTATAATGTTTGGTCCATTGGTGACAGCTACATCACCAAGGGATGCTCCCCTCGCTAATAAATGTTATGGTGATATGAGTTTTCATGCTGGGCAACTGAATGCAGACGCTGGTGCAATTTGCTTTCTTTACAATTGCTGTAATGCTCATTTCTTTTATCACCAGAGTCCCATCTTTGGAAGTGATTCAGGATAGGCTGGTTGATAATTTTGAACTTCTTTCTTCTGTTAGAGTCTTGATTCTGTTTCTTTTTCTTTGCAATGTGCTCTGCTTTGGCTGTTTTCTTTGGTGAAAGTGAAGTTAAAAGATTGCAATTTGGAAGCTTGAGTTTCTTTACATAATTAGTAGAGTTGACTGTAGGAAATTATGTAATGCTTGATGATTTAATGCTTTTTCATTGTCAACTATCAGGTCACGGGCCTATCTTTGATATTTCTTGTAACTGTGTTTACTTGTTTTCTGTGTAATGCAGGCAGCATTGTGCTCTATAAGGATTATAAAGAAAGTCCCGGACCTGGCAGAAATTTTTATAAACCCTGCTGCTGCTTTACTTAAGGAAAAGCACCACGGAGTTTTAATAACCGGACTCCAGCTCTGCACAGATCTATGTAAAGTCAGTTCAGAAGCTCTTGAATGTTTTAGAAAGGTAACTTGATCATAGCAATATGTTTTTTCATGTTTCGATAAATAAACAAATTTTATTAGAAAAGCATCAAGATGATGCAAATAAGACAAAAATGAAGCCTAGAACAGCCCAAAGCCTAACTAATCAAAGCATCTACAAAATCAACAAAAGCTAACACATCCGGATCTACCGTAACCGTAACCCAACTATGAAGCACAGTGAGCAACCGCCGCTCCAACCACGGGACCGGCCGAGACACACCATGAAAAATACACCTATTTCGCTCCAACCCTATCAACCACATCAAACAATGCCCCGCAAGCAACCATTTCTTATGACGCCTCTTCCCAACCCTCCCCCCAGCCCAACTCTGCAACACAGCCAACACCGAACCAATATGTTGTCTATATAACTAAAATAAGGCGATCATACTTATGCCATATGAGCTTTACACGAGTCTTTGTTTGTCTAGTATTAATGAAACTAACAAGATAATTATAAAATGCTGTTCTTTTTGTTTATGGTCCATGCTGGAAACAAATCAATATATATTTTGTACCATATTCGCTAGAACTTACATCTCCATGTGATTGAACCTTTGAATTGAGATTTAGAGTTAAGGTTGTTTTGTGACCTGGTTAACAAACTCATTTTTTCGTCAAAGATTGATTACCCACTATTGATGAGGTTAATATAAACTACAACTTAGCATCTTTTTTTTTTGGCCAATCCTGAGATGCCATGGTTAGGCTGCCACCCCACCTTTGTTATAGCTCCAACTAGGGCTTCAATGTTTGTTCCTTTGTACCTCCTCTTGGACAGGCAGCAAAGTGCTGCTTACAATGCCATTCTAACTGCTGATGTGATTGCTGGAAATTTTAAATTTTTGTTCGCTGTACTCCTGCTATTATATTTGGTATCTTTTCATTTGTTAATGCATATGTCTAGGAAGTTGTTTTCTCAGCAACATACACTTGTGAGGCCATGTTCTAACTATTGGAATACAACAGTAATGAATATATCCTTCTCTACTTCATGGTTAAAACTCCAAATGTTGGACTACTGCGAGGGGTAGTTCTCTATGTAAGCTTCTCACTTGTTGACTTGTTGCCTATGAGAACCCTTATTCTAGTGCATGTAAAGTATTGGAGCATCCGTTGTTGTTTAAAGAAGATATTGAGCAACTTCAATGGCAAACGCATCAGATATCCACACAAGATGGCAGTTCAATATAGCTTAGGTTTTCAATTGCTTTTTTCTTTTTAAACTAGTCTTGATTGATGTCTTGGCACATGCTGGTGTGCTATGAAGGTACTTATTGGGTTGGGCCATCAATGCATATGTACTTTTTATTTTACCTTTTTTGTTTTTTCATACAGTTCGGTGTTGTTATTTGAAATCAAACTGCTACACATTTTGATAAAATTGTGACTAATGAGATGCGGATCATCCTACAAGCCCAATGTTATAATTGGCATGAGGAGCATAATCAAAGATAACAAGTACTAGTATGAAAATCATGAGAGCAAAAGGGAACTGTAGCCTACCCATCTGTAGGAGGCATCAAAATTGGAATCCCGATAAGGAATTATGATACCAAGGCTTAAAATTGTTCTGAGGCTTATAATTATTGAGGAAGATTTTTTTTTTTGGAATTCCTTGTTTGTCTATTACAGGTGATGGACAGTATCTGGATTTACTTACTTATTTGACTGCCTATAGTCTTGGACCAGGTTCCCCGCATTGAAGATAGGAATTTTGGTTATTAATGGCTCTAAAACTACTTTATAAATTATAACAGCATTAAAAGTATTATTGCGGGATTCTTGGTAAAGTTTATTAGGAAATCTCTTTGCCATGAAAGAAGGTAATTTTTTGTGTCAGCAGAGTCATTGACTTAATTTTGATAGTGGATAAACTGTCACAAAGGCAAGTTTGTTTTTAGAAATAATTTGACTATACTGTTTTAGTGCATTTTAAAGGGAGAGAAAAAACAAGGTTGCCAAGTTCCAATTCTCTGGTCAGATTTTTAATGCACAAGATTTACACTTCTATATGATTGTAGAAATGCACAGAGAGTGTGGTCAAAGCCCTAAAGGACATTGTGAGCAGTCCATATGCACCTGAATATGACGTCTCTGGGATTGCAGATCCTTTTCTCCATATCAGATTGCTCAAGTTTTTGCGAATATTAGGCCAAGGAGATGCAGATGCTAGTGAACGGATGAATGACATCCTTGCTCAGGTCAGCTGCTTTGTCCTACTTTATCTCCTGCTATCATTCATATAATATTTGTTGAAAAATGTAAATTAAATTATTGGCAGTCTGTTCAAAGTATTTTATTATTTATTATTATTGTTGTAATTGCGATTATTATTATTTAACCAAAAATTCTTTTCCAACTGAGGTGGCAATTTGCTTCCATGTCATGTTCAGTGAATGAAATCTAGATTACTTTTTTTAATATTTTCTTTTCTTATTTCTTATTTCTCTTCATATTCTCTGATTTTGTAACTGTCCAAATTATTACCTGCATTCAATGTTCCCTCGTTGCTCTCACATACCCAATAATAAAAATCACCTTGTTCCACAATCTCCTTAAATGCTTTGCGGTCTTGCATGCTACGTTTTTATGCTCCAAGTCTCCGTTTGATTAATGAATGCTATCTTTTTGTTCTGATGGTGCATGCTCTAATCAGTTATATATATGTAGCATTGTTGTCATTATTCCTTTTATCAATGTTTAAGTGAATAAGCATAGTTTATTATGATTGCTCTTTATAATTCTTGACTGATGGAACTTAGTGCTCAAAGTTCTTGAATATGAATGTTTAGAGAATGTAATGTGTTCATAAGACAAATCCTAATGATACTCGTGACATTTTGTATTCCATCCCCAGGTTGCGACAAAAACTGAGTCAAACAAAAATGCCGGAAATGCCATTCTGTATGAATGTGTTGAAACTATCATGAGCATTGAAGATAGTGGCGGTTTGCGGGTGCTTGCTGTCACTATCTTGGGAAAATTCCTGTCAAACCGTGACAACAATATCAGGTAATTCTTTGTTCATTTTGCGCTAGTCCTATCTTATTCTAGGGCATGATCTTTGTGATTGATAGCTGGTCTTTGAGAAACCACAAAATGTATACTTGATGTGTAGCTACCGTTTGCATTAATGCAAAATGGACTTTTGTTAAAGATTGGTTAGAAAAATTTTATATCCGAGGGGCCGTGGCTTGGTTGATCTACAGAAGCTCGAGTTGAAAAGCATAAAAATGCTGATTTAAGATTAAAGCCAATTTGTGTAAAATGAACTCTGGAGTTTAGTTTGTACCCAGTCTACCTATCTAGCATACTGAATAGTAGAAACATCACTGGGTATTGGCTAATGTCTCCATGGTTGATAAAAATCTGAGCATTGGCTTACATAATTTGTTAAACAGAAGCGCAATTTTGTTTAAGTTTGATTATGTCAGTGCATGGACTTTCCACAGCCTCCTAAAGTGACTACTGATACCTTTACGTTTTCTATTGTTCTCTGGGATCTTTTGGGAACCAAATAGTAGTGACGTGGTCCTTTCTACATTGACCTTTGCAATTGTTTCAATCTTTGTATTCTGTACTTCTATTCTGTTATTTCATGTAATCTAGATGTGCCCTTATGGTTGTTTTCTGGCTATTTCATACTGGTTAGTTTATATTGAATCTGATACAGTTGATTCTCAACTTTTCTGTCAGATATGTTGCTCTGAACATGCTGATGAAAGCTACAGTAGATACACAAGCGGTGCAGAGGCATCGAGCAACAATCTTGGAATGTGTGAAGGTATTGTATAGGAAGGCTTGATATCTAGCTCATTTAACAGTCTAAAGATCTCCAGTTGTATGCATTCTTAGTTGTTATCATTTCTACACCTGGTGGAGGGGGAACACGAGGGCCAAGAGGGGGGAGAACATGGCTCAACTGACTTTTAAAAAACCCTATACCCGGCTTATCAAAGGGACTCTCCTAAAATTATGTGATAACCCATCAATATATATATTTTGTTAAGTTTTCATACTAGGTGTGGCTTTATAAGGTTTTATAATTCAAAACCCTACATGCTGTCCATGCATAAAAAGATGAACATATTTTTATTTAACCTTGTTCCCGAGAAAATTTAGGAAAAAGAATATTTACACTTAAATTGAATTTAGGAAAATGTATATTTACACTTAAATTGGTTTTATTTTTTGTTAATTACTAATATAACATAAGAACCATGAATAACATGATACTGGAGCAAATTTTATCCATGGATAGCATTATAAGATATTTGAGAGCAAGCAAGAACAAGTTTTAAATTATTACATACATATCATGTGATCAAGATGATCTCATTGAGCAGCATACACAAATCTCAAAATTTAGAAGTTGAGTTTTGCCATACACAATATGTTAAGATAATATGCTTATCACAACTGGAATGGAGGGAAGATTTGCGTCAACCCGGACTCCTCACAGAGGGTCATGCAAGGTGACTAGTGAAGGGCCACATAAGTGACTAAGCGGAGTGAGATGTCTCTAATATCACATAGTCAAGCTGGTTGAGCTTGTAGTTCTCTGGTGTTCGGGGACTTTCCAGCATATAATATAGGTTTCAAAGCAAGTGTCTATGGAATTCAAGTACAAATATGAACCTAAGAGGAGGCAATTCCCATTTCAACATATAAGTAGATACAGTTTCGTAAGCATGTCAGTTTCATAAACATGATGCTTCAATATCTAGTCGTTCACCTCAATCCCTATTTTTGGCGTGTCTATTTTTTTGTGGATCCTATAGTCAAGACACACATATTTTGATTAGTTCTATTACTCATATGCCTTTATGTATCATGTGCATGAAGTCAAGTCTTATTGGTCTCTTCACAATGTCTAAAGTAGTGGTCCAGGTCCAACTCAAGCTAGGGAAAGAGTGTGCAACAGTGCTGGAAGAATGGCCAGAACCAGGCTTCCGCCATCACTTTTGGACATCCGGAGTGAGAGATCCAGATAGTAGTTACCTGCTCTGCAACCTAGTGGACGCTCGCCAAGGGTCATAGGACGTCTAAATTGGGAGACACCAAATACTGTTATCCCACGACGTCAGCTGTGGACATTTGGATGTCACACCGGACATCTATGGGCACGTCCAGTCGTCACACTGAATGCTAAAGCAATGTACGCAGACTTGAAACTGGGTTTCTCAGTCCAGAAATCCATAACCTAACCCAAAAGTTACAAATCCAAAAGGCTCCAAAACACAAATCAGGTATTTAAGATTTCAAATTATCGAGTGCAATCTATATCTAGGACCGAAGTTCTCAAACTACTAGTCTCAAGTTTCAAATCTCAAATACACAGCTCAATTTAAGTTTCTTTAGGTTGATTCTTTTTCATTTATATACCAGATTTATGCCCAAATCAACTATTCTATGCCGTCTGTGTGGTGCTAGTGAATTTTCATGTAAATGAAGATTAGATGGAGAACCTGAAAAGAACGTAGAAAAATAAATTCTTACCTTGTAAACAATCTTTTCCAATTTTTTCTTGAATTTTCTTTATTTTATTCATTTGTTTCTTCTTCTTATCTCTCTCCCTATACTCTTTCTCACTTTTTAACCCTCTCTCAAATAGAATTTGGGGGAGCAGAATGGGAGGCTTGTCTTAATTTTCTCGTCTACAATTTTTTCCTTTACAATCCAAGCATGAGGAATTCAAGCAGGAGGTGTGGATGGTGGATGTTGGATTTTCCCACTAACTCTACCAAGCATGAGGTGTCTTCTTGTGGTTTGACCTTATCCATGAAGCTTAATCCAAGTCGTTAAGGTTTGACGAATTGCTTCATTAAGTGACTTAGTGCCTGTTTGGTGCAGCTTAAAAGCTGCTTATTTCAGCTTTCAGCTTAATTTAAGCTATTTTGATGTGTTTGGTTTAGCTTATAGCTTATAGCTTATAACTTTTTGGAAGTCAGAAATCAGCTTATTCTTTAAGTGGAGCAGGAGATGCTTAATTTATAAGTCAGAAATCAGCTTATGTTCATAGTTATAAGCTATAAGTTGTTTAGGCATGAGCTATAAGCACTTTCCCACAGCTCTACCAAACAGGGCCTTAATGTTGTCTCATCACCTCTTATGCCATGTTTGGGAAGACTACAAATTTACACACACAATTAATATTAATTTAAGGTGGAAGTTGAAACCAAACAATAACTAAACTTAGTGGGACCTACACTTAAATATATTCAATTCCTTAATTAATTTTTGATTAAACATGATTAACATAATCATTTAGTAACTAAGAAAATTTACATTTTACCTATAAAATTCCTTCTGCATTTACTTGGGGATATCTTCATACAACACCTCGTGTCAACCCATAAACACATAATTACATTGACAATGAAGCAGGGATGGACCCACGAAATAGAAAGAAAAATGAAAACACCCAAATACCATGAAAAGGGGCTCATGGCCTTGTGGCATGGAGGCAACACTTAGGTGCTTGCAAGGGAGAGGTTGGGGATTCAACTCCCCCTAGGAGCTAATCTAATAACTAACAGTTGACTTTTGCAGATCAAAATAAAAAAAGAAAAAAGGAAGGGTAATGCCTAGGGTACTACATACGCTTCTCCTCATCTTCTTTTCTCTCTTTGGTCTTTAACATCGTATCAAAGTTTTGATTCTAAGAGGCGTTGGGTTCTAGTCTCATGAATTCTTTTTATTTTATTTTTATCATGCACTTTATTCAGTTCAGTTTGTTCTCTTATCCACATGCAAGCTGGGGTCGCATGTGAGTGGTGTGTTGGATAGCTTGATATACAACTTTAGCTTTTGGGAATTCATTAACTTGGCAAACATTTTGGCATTTGTTTATATGCTATTTCATTAGAAATCAGAAAGGTAAAACTAATGATTTTAAGCGATAGCCAATGTGGAGTTCGGGCTGTAAATTTGATGCATATATGTTGTCTCTCTCTGGTGTATTCTTGTTAACAGGATGCATATCTTCTTATGGGTAAACCAAGAAGCTCATACCTTTTCTTATTCATTTTTCAGGATTCGGATGCTACTATTCGTAAAAGGGCCCTCGAACTTGTGTTTCTTCTTGTGAATGAAAGCAATGTAAAGCCTTTGACAAAAGATCTTATTGAATGCCTGGAAGTGAGTGATCAAGAGTTCAAAGGAGATCTTACAGCCAAAATTTGTTCCATTGTCGAAAAGTAAGTAGATAAATATTTAATTTTAAATTTGAAGTCTCCTTGTTGAGAATTTGCAGAGTGGTTATGAATAAATGCCATAGAATGGACTCTTAATATGTATCTATCCAATCATCTGAACACAAAAGACCCTGCAAACAAGGCAATTTCATACTCTGTAGGAATTTAGATTATTGTTATTGCCTTTTACTTTTTTCAGATGATATTCTTTTCCTTTTGCTCTTCCTTTTTATCACTATAGATCTAGCTTCCCTTCCTTTATGACACATGGCAGAGTGTTTGTTTTTGTAAATATGTATTTTGGCAACAGCATCAATTGTAATCTAAGGCATTGCAATATGGTTGGTTGAGATGATAAGTCATTAGAGTATACTGAACATATATTGCCCTCCTCAGAGCCCACTTTAGTAGGAACGTTGTGCACTGGTTTGCCTTTTCCCCCCGGTCTTGCAAATTTTTTTTTTAAAAAGTTTAGTCTGTTTTATTTTCATTTTCTGCTGTAGGTTTTCCGCGGAAAAGATTTGGTACGTTGATCAGATGATTAAGATTCTCTCTGAGGTATGCATGAAATTGCTAATCTGGTACATTTTTCGAGTGAAAAAGTATATTTGTAGGCATCTACACTCACCCACTGAGATCTCCTACTCAACCTACCCAAAGACAGATTACCACCCTTTCTCTAGTAAGTGTAAGATTCCTCCAGAGTTTCCTTCATCCACTGCATCTTGAAACCCACCAGCATCATCCATCACTGTACATTCCAACCCTTCTCAACAAACACCACCCTGTGTATGAGAGTATATGCCATTGTCAATGATCATGTCTTTTGAAATTGTTCATGTCATCTTGTAGATCCAAGCATTTTTTTTTTTTTAATTTCCGTATGTGTTCACATTGAACCTGCGGATTTGTACTGTTGCTCGCATATAATGCTACAACTCACCAGTTGTGCTGCTGCTGCTGCTCAATAGTTTTCTTTCTTATCTGAAAATTCTCTCATGCCATGCCTGGAAAGTGTCGTTATGACAATTTTTTATTTTGTTTTTTAAATCTTTCTTTTAGCTTTCTTTGATGTAGGTAATGGCATATTTGGTAAAATTCTGATCCTGACACTATTATTAGTAGGCAGGAAATTTTGTAAAGGATGAAGTTTGGCATGCCCTTATTGTTGTGATAAGCAATGCTTCGAACCTCCATGGATATACAGTACGGTTTCTATACAGAGCAGTCCAAACATCAGGTGAACAGGTACTTCGCTTTTTTCCTTTCTTAGGATAAGATTTGGTATGGAAGTTCTATCATCTTGAGTAATTAGTGAAAAATGATTTTGATATTTTCATCAGGAAAGTCTTGTCCGAGTGGCAGTTTGGTGCATTGGAGAATATGGTGAAATGTTGGTCAATAATGCTGGAATGCTTGATATAGAAGAACCAATGACTGTAAGTTTGCTTCTACAAATTTTTCTCGACATGGATTTCTTTGTGATTGGTTCTCATTTAATCTGATTGTATCATATGCTATAACAAGTCAGCGATATGCATGCATTATGTGAAGTTTTCAATTGTAAAACCTTTTCACAATACAATCTTCAAAATTTGGATTGGAATTTGTAAATGACTAATATGATTAATTTATAGGAACTAATATTAAGCTATTTTTTGATGATTAGATAATTGGGAAAACATGAAATGTTGATAGCTTCTAGTAACTGATTGGTTAGCATATTGCATGAAATTGAATATACATTTCTGTCACATTTTCTGGTTCTGTCTGATGTGTTCTGAGTCATTTGATCAGAAACAAAAATGTAGTAACATGTTGAACATACAACTCCTTGCTACCTGGTAAATTATTTATTTGATTTTTTTCCTCTTTTGGATTCTACAACCTAAACATTTTGGTTATGAGTTCTTTAACTGAGTTAAGAAGTATCCATTTGAAATTTGTTGTAAGAGTTACTGCAAACATGTTGGGAGGGTTAGACCTCTCCTATTGACTTATAATGAAAATTTCGAGCTTTGTTTTCATTATTTTCCCTAGTCCTGTTGGAGATTTGGTTGATGATCAGAAGCACAAGGCAAACCTTATCTTCACTTTCTTTGTGATTTTCTATTACAATAAAGTACTTTAGCATATGCCTTAAATTTTGTCCTATTCATTGTCTTCTGGTGTAACATAAATTTATGCTCCTACCATCCTGCAAAGATTAGCCTTCGTTTTTGTTTTGACTGTCATGCTGTGTTGTTTGTTATAAGAATTCTAAGACATGAATTCCTGCTTGCCACAATAGACCTTATCATAATATTGATTAGGAATCTAATCGAAAAATGAAAAAAAGAAAAAAAATCTAATTAATTGAGTAATTATAAGAATGTGAAAGTATTGATGAATTCAAACAAGGGTGACTGCTCTAGGAAACCACAAATAATGAGGAATGATATTGGAGAACTAGTCTTAAAGAGGTAAGGTGTGAATGCAGTACTTGCATCTCCTTATAATATGAACATCTTCCAAAGGTTTGCTCTCTTTATATATGTCACAAGCTATTCAACATTCTCCGTTTGTTGTAATTGCTGTTTAAACCTCTCACTTTAATACTACATTTCCTTAGCCTACAGTCCATTAGAACATCTTCTGCTAGCCATTCAAATTTCTTCAATTGTCATTGCTTCCTCTTGTCATCTTGAACAGTTGAACATAGAACATCTTCAATTGTGATCTTCAATTAGTAAGATTCGCTCCCCTTCAACATCTTCGAATGTCATTGCATCCTCTTATTAAAGTCTCATCTTCAATGTTGATCCTCTGGTTGTCATGTGTGCCAACCATCCTCCATCACATGCTGCTACTTTTTAGCTCTTATTTCTTGGTGCTTTTTTGATGATTCCTTAGTTCCATTTGTATCTTTTGCCTTGTTTACTACATTTCTTTGATTGTTTGATGGGAGGCTCTGCAAGCATGTGACATGACTTGGGGAGACATCATGATGAAATAGTTTTTATTAATTTCTCCTGAAATTGTTTGACAATCAAACATTAATTCAAGTGACTTTGAATGGTTCTTGCTCCTGGTATTGTTCTTAAGTAATGTATGGGTTCTGGATGAGAATTTATTGAGAATTTCTCTTGAATCACTCTATCCTCGTTCCACAGTGCCATCTCCTTTGTGTATGACAAAGGAGCTGACTAAGACAACATGTTGATAGTTGACAAGTATGTTGTTTCCAATGTCAAATCAATCCAATAATTTGTGGCATGATAATGGAATTGTTTCTTAGCAAAATCTCAATGCTCTGACTGGTTAGCTTGTGCCATTAGTTTTGTTGTATTTTCTTTGTCGCATCTGTATTTTTCTTTCTTTTGAAGAACCTAGATGTTCTTTGCAGGTATCAGAGTCTGATGCAGTGGATGCCATAGAGATAGCTATAAAGTGCCATAGCTTGGATCTCACCACTCGAGCGATGTGTTTGATTGCTTTGTTAAAGTTGTCTTGTCGCTTTGCTGCTTTTTCACAGTATGTTTTATATTCTTTCATTTCTTATTAGTGTATCTATTCTGTGCAATTTTCCATACATATATATTACTTGTGACTTTTCATATATCCCCAGAATTTGTGAAGTTTTAGAAAATGCCAGACATGGGATAGAATATCAAGAGCTCTTTGGTTTATTTTGGTCATGTAATTCAATTTAGATCTATAATTCCCGTATGTCATTGTTTACCATTCTCTTATTTAGGCTTTATCTGTCATAGTTTGTAAATATAGTTGGCTGCTGAGCAGCTAAAAGTTCCTTTTGTAATACTTCTCTATTGTTCGTAAGTTTTTGTCAGTTCTTTCTCTATGAAAAGGCTTTGACTTCAGTTCTTGAAATATCATCCTGAATCTAATAAGTCCAATTTTTCCTTTTTGTTTAAATAGGCTCCGCATTTCGTTTACTAGATTGCTCTTCACCTACTCCATTTGTATTTATTAACAAACTTATACTAGTTTAGCTCACTTTTAAGATTATATCACTAAAAAATTTTCACGGGTAATAATTAGAAATTGTTGAATGGATGGATGAGAAGGAGAAGGAGAAGGAGAAGAAGAAGAAGAAGAACTGTGAGAGAGAGAGAGAGAGAGAACCAGCTGCTGTATATTATTCAAAAAACGTAGGGTTTCCCCCTTAACACACAACTATTTATACTAATAAGAATAAGACACAAAGACCAAAATACCCCTAACACTTAACACTCCCCCTCAAGTTGGTGCAAAGACGTCTCTCATGCCCAACTTGCAACAAATAGGGTGAAAGACTTTACTACTAAGACTCTTAGTAAAAACATCCGCCAGTTGATCTTCAAACTTAACAAAAGGCATACATATCACATCCTTATTCAACTTCTCCTTAATGAAATGTCTGTCAATCTCAACATGCTTAGTCCGGTCATGTTGAACAGGATTGTGTGCAATACTAATAGCAGCCTTGTTGTCGCAATACAAAGTCAGGGGATCACTGCAATCAAGCCCTATATCACTCAACAAAGATTGAAGCTACATTAGTTCACATGTCCCATGTGCCATAGCCCTGTATTCAGCTTCAGCGCTAGATCTGGATACTACTGCCTGCTTCTTGCTACACCATGTGACTAGATTTCCCCCTACAAAAGCATAGTAACCAGAGGTAGAGCGTCTGTCATCTATAGAGCCTGCCCAATCTGCATCTGTGAATGCTTCCAACCTCAAGTGACCATGATTAGAGAACAAAATTCCTTTTCCAGGAGCAGATTTAAGATACCTCAAAATGCGATAGACGACATCCAAATGAGTTGCACGAGGATCATGCATAAACTGACTCACTATCCCAACTGCATAGGTAATATCTGGACGAGTATGAGATAGATATATCAGTCTTCCCACAAGTCTTTGGTACCTTTCCTTTTCCATAAGCGCACCAACCCCACTACAAAGACGATGATTAGTCTTAATCGGTGACTCAGCTGGTCTGCAGCCTAACATACCCGTTTCCGCAAGAAGATCTAGAATGTACTTCCTTTGAGAAATGAAGATGCCTTTATTAGATCTAGCAACTTCAATCCCAAGAAAGTATCTCAATGGACCAAGGTCTTTTATCTCAAACTCCTTGGCTAACAACATCTTGAGATGGGTCACCTCCTCCTCATCATTACCTGTCACAATTATGTCATCCACATATACAATAAGCACTGTTACCTTATGTACATTGTGTTTGACAAACAAGGTGTGATCGGCATTGCTTTGCTAATACCCAAATCCCAGCATTGCCTTCAGGAATCTACCAAATCAGGCTCTAGGAGATTGTTTCAAACCGTATAAAGCCTTCTTCAATCTACAAACCTTTCCAATTGTAGACTGTGATGAGAATCCTGGAGGTACATCCATATATACCTCCTCCTCCAAATCCCCATGAAGAAAAGCATTCTTCACATCTAGTTGTTGTAGAGGCCATCCCAAATTAGCAGCACACGACAGAATAGCTCGAATGGAATTCATCTTTGCTACCAGGGCAAAAGTTTCTTGATAGTCTATTCCATATGTTTGGGTAAATCCCTTAGCCACTAGTCTTGCTTTGTACCGTTCAATCGTCCTATCTGCATTGTGCTTGATAGTGAACACCCACGTACATCCGACTGGTTTTTTTCCATTAGGTAAAGACACCAAGTCCCATGTGTTATTTTTACTCAAAGCTTGCATCTCTTCTACCATAGCTACCTTCCACTTAGGATCATTGAAGGCCTCTTTCCAACCCTGCGGAATACATACAGAAGAAAGAGACGAAACAAAAGCACGATATGGAGAAGACAACGAATCATATGACACGAATTTAGAAATGGGGTGTTGAGTATAGGCTCTAACCCCTTTTTTGAGAGCGATAGGAAGACTCAGATCATCAACAACAGGACTATCAACAACAGGTGAAGAAATGGACTGAGGATCATTACCTGCAGAGTCAGTGAAAACTGGTTGTGGAACTGGCATAGGAGATTATTGACTCGGTGGCACAAGAGAAGCCCGCTCTTTGGAACTGGCATAGGAGATGATTAACTCGGTGGCACAAGAGAAGCTGGCTCTTTCTGACGCCGTGAATAAATCTTAAGATCAACTCTGTTCAAACGACCACCAATATCAGTCTCATCAACAGAACTCGTAGGCTCCCTCTCACCACAAATAATAGCCCGCTGATTAGGAAGGAAAAAAGACCACTTATGTTGATATGCCGTCTCCGTCCTATCCGCAATCTCATCTATACCACTCTCCCCCTGAGGAGATAGCGGATGACAAGGAAAAAAGGACTCAGATTCACGGAAGGTGACATCCATACTAACATACAGCTTATGAGTCTGAGGGTCATAGCATTTGTAACCCTTCTGAGTAGCAGAATAACCAAGAAAGACACACCGGACAGCCTTAGGATCAAGCTTTCCACGAGTACAAGGTTGAAGATGAACAAAACAAACACTACCAAAACCCTAAGGCGGAAGGGAAGAAGTGGGATAAGTGACAGGGAGGAGCTCAAGAGAAATTTGGAAGTGGAGGACACTAAAGGGCATACGGTTAATAAGGTAAGCCGCGGTAAGAACAGCATCCCCCCAAAAAGACTTTGGAACGTTCATGGTAAACAAGAGTGAGCGAGCAACCTCAAGAAGGTGGCCATTCTTGCGTTCGGCAACTCCATTTTGTTCAGGAGTGCCAACACAACTAGTCTGATAAAGAATGCCATGCTCCTCGAGATATGCCTTGAAAGCTCCATCAACATATTCAGTTCCATTATCACTCCTAAGAATTTTGATAGTAGCATTAAAGAGATTGAAAACCATTTTATGAAAATTTTTGAAGCACGAAAAAACCTCATTTTTAGTGCGAAATAAATAAACCCAAGTCACACGGGAATAACAATCAATAAACGTGACAAACCATCGATAACCGGAGGTAGAAACCACAGGGGAAGGACCCCACACATCGCTATGAATAAGCATAAAAAGAAAAGTACTTCTTTTATTAATGGAAGGATAACAAGTACGTTTATGCTTAGCAAGCTCACAAGCATCACAAACAAAGTTATTCCTAGGACAATCTCGAACTAAAGAAGGAAAAAGTTTCTCTAAAATACTAAAGGAAGGATGCCCCAAACGGCGATGCCATTGATGAAGAAGGTGAAGGGAGGAGCCAGAAGTGCATTGAAGAGCCCGAGAGGACAAAGTTGATGCAGAAGCGGCATCTAGAAAGTACAATCCACTGTGTGCGCTACCACTGCCAATCATTTTCCCTGTAGCCAGTTCCTGAAAGACACAATGAGTCGGAAAAAAGGTTACAGAGCAATTGAGAGCAGTAGTAAGGCTACTAACATAAAGTAAGTTAGTGGAAAAATTAGGAACATGAAGAACAGAGGAAAGCGAAAGTAAAGAGGTGCAATGAACAGAACCCTTGCCAGAGATAGAAGATAAAGTGCCATCAGCCACTCTAACTTTATCTCACCCAGAACTAGGTGAATAAGAATGGAAAAAACTAGAAGTACCCGTCATGTGATCAATAGCACCGGAATCAATGATCCAAGGAGATGAAGAGGCACTAAGTGCACGAGCAGAAATACCTGTGTGGGCAAAGTTGGAAGAGGCAGAAGAGGAAGGAGCTAAGGTAGAAAAAGAATCAAGTCGAGCCATCAAACGTCTGAGAGTGTGAAGCTCATCCTGGGAAATAGAACCAGCATCATCCGAGGCATTAGCAGCAGTCTCAGACATATGGGCTTGAGAACGAACACTACCACCGCGACCACGGCCTTGAGTAGGCCAACCATGCAACTTCCAAAAGTGTTCTTTATCATGTCTATCTTTCCCACAATAATCACACTTCAACCGGTCCCGATCAACCAATGGACCCTTACCACCACCCTGAGGCAGACAAGGTGGAGTATCACGGGACTTGGGGCCGACAACCATCGCTGACCGATCCTGAACAGGGGCATGCACCATAGCACTACGACGACTCTTCTCCTGCTGAACCAGGGCATAAGCCTCACGCAATGTGGGAAACGGAGAGCGACCCAATACCTGAACCCGGATCTGATCGTACTCCAAATTCAAGCCAGCAAGAAAATCATACACCTGCTCCTCCTTCACAGCCTGCTGAAACCTAAGAAGCACGGGTGCGGGTACGAGTACGGTACGGGTACGAGTACGGGTACGCCGATACGGCAAAATCTCAAAAAAGTAGGGTACGGGTACGGCTGCGGTACGCCAATAAATATATATATATTTTATTATATATGATAAAAATTATAATTTATAAAATTTATTATATATATTATATATGATCAATTATATTATATATTATACATGATCAATTACATTATATATAAAAATTTATTATATTATATATTATATAGATGACCAATTTTTATTATATTATTATATTATATATATTACCAATTATATTATATATCTTATATTATTATATATCTTATATTATATTATTATATATCTTATATTATATATATTATATTATATATTTGTTAGGGAAGAGAGCAGAGGAGCAGAAGATCGAGAGACGAAGAGAGAGAACAAGAGAACAGAGGCGACGAAGAGAGCAGAGGCGAGAGAGCAACAGTGAGCAGAAGATCTCTTCGATTCCATTAGGTTCGATCGATCAACTATCAGGTTCGATCAATTATCAGGTTCGATCAGAGACGAAGTCGATCGATGTGTTTATCAGGTTCCATCAGAGACGAAGACGAAGACGATCGATCAACTATCAGGTTCGATCTCTTCCATCTCCTCTGTCTCTCTCTCGATTCCCTCTATAGATGTGTTTATCTCTCTCTCTATGTATACATGTAGTTTTTGAGTATTTCTTACCCATGGCGTACCCCCTCCGTAACCCCTCCGTACCCATGCCGTACCCAAATATACCAGACGTACCAGACCCCCTTTGGCCGTACCTGGTACGCGTGCAGCCGTACCGGTACGCGTACCCGTACCAGGTACGTACCCGGTACTCGTACGGCAACATTTCAGGCGTACCCGTGCTTCAGAGGCTGAAACATAGTGGCATCCGTGGAGCAAACGGTTTGGAAACTCTGGTAGTAATCTAGCTTCTGCCATAAACCACTCAACTCAGCATAGTAGACTGCCAGAGAACAATCCTTCTGATCCAAGTCCCTAATCTTCTTTCGCAATTCATAAGCCTATGCATCATTACCCTGTTGAGAATACATCTGAGATGTCGCTATCCAAATCTTGTGAGCGGTATCCATCAAGAGAAAAGTCCTACTAATGGTAGGTTCCATAGAATTGATTAGCCAAGTCATCACTAAAGCATTCTCTGAAATCCATTTAGCAGATAAAGCACTGTCCTCAATAGGTTGCGTGGTACTACCAGTAATATAGCCAGTCAAATGCCGGGCGGCAATGGCAAGGCTGCAGGAGCGGGACCAAATCAAGTAATTGGTGCCATTAAGCTTGACCGGACTAATCTGGAGAGAAGGACTATCACCCAGAGTCATACCACCACTCAGTCCACTGTCCTCCTTGCCCTTAGAGTACTGACCCTCGCACTCAGCCATGAGATAAGAGAAAGATGGAGAAGAAACAGAAACAGTATATCAAACAAGTCCTGACAAAACCTAACCAGCACAGCAAAGCACCTTCTAAGGCGAAACCAGTGCAAAAATAACTCCAGAATAACGTAATCAGATCACATAGGAGCCTAAACATTGAAGCAGAGCATCCAAAAACCAGGAAAAAACCAAGAGAGAGCCAAAAAAAACCGCAAAACAAGGACAACATAGCCCAATAAAGACCCAGTCAGCTCCCTAGGATGTGAGGGAGAGGGAAAAAATCAAGCAAAAAAGGGTGCACCAGTGACTTTCAAAAAATCACCCATTTTTGACAAAAAATCAAAAAAATTGGAAAACTCAATCAATAATAACCAAAAAATAAAAAGGAGATTATAGGATGAAAGCCCATCAATTTTTGAGCATACTGGAATTTTTTATTTTATTTTATTATTATTATTTTTTGAGACGGACCAAATACAAGAACGAGGGAAGGAAAGAACAATCTTCAAGGAGGAAGATATTGCTTTGATACCATATTGAATGGATGGATGAGAAGGAGAAGGAGAAGAAGAAGAACTGTGAGAGAGAGGGACAGAGAACCAGCTGCTGTATATTATTCAAAAAACGTAGGGTTTCCCCCTTAACACACAACTATTTATACTAATAAGAATAAGACACAAAGACCAAAATACCCCTAACACTTAACAGAAACTAACTATTCAAAATTAAGGGCTTTAACATTTTCGAAAATTTCCAGGTGTGAATCATCTGAGTTAATGTAATTCTTTTGTAAAAGTGAATCCTTATTAATTAAGCAAAACTCTTTGCGATTCTATTTATTCAGGGCCTTCTAACCATCATTACTGTTTGTTCTAAATGGAGGAAATTTAATGAACATCCATATTCTGTTGAGGAAAGACTATTTCCTATTTTTCTATCTGACAAGATTGGTACAATAAGAAGTCACTTTTTTGGGTCTCTTTTTTTCGTATTCAAGAAAAAAAAGGTTTGATTTGATGTTGTACAATTTCTGCTTATATCAGCTCTATGTTCACTTTTTGAAAACTTCATTTATTATAATGTCTTCTATTTTGCCACCCAAAAGAATTAATGTGTGTTAAAACTTTTTACTACCACTACAATTTCTTTCTTTCTTTCAGTTTGGTATTTTTAATCCATTGTGTAATCTATCTCTTAGTATTTTCATGGCTTTTTATGAATTGAGATATGATTGTACATTAAATATTCTCTCTAGGAGGATAAAGGATATAATTGTTCAATATAAAGGAAGCTTTGTGCTTGAACTGCAGCAGAGATCGATTGAATTTTGTTCAATCATCGAGAAGCATCAGAATATCAGGTATGCTTTCATTTACATTACTAAAATGTCTAGCTTTTAATCTTTTACTTTTCCTCTTTTTTTTTTTTGATAGTTTATGAATTTAGCTCCCTTCTGTATCTTACAGAGAAGCTGGCTGAGTGTGTGCAGGTCTGTCCTTGTTGAAAGGATGCCAGTTCTAGATGAGGCGACTTACAGTGTAAAGAGGGTTGGTTTTTTGCCAAGAACTGTTTCAACTTCGACTGGAGCTTCACTTAATCTTCCAAATGGAGTTACAAAATCAACAACTGCCCCTCTTGTTGATTTACTAGATCTAAGTTCAGATGATGCACCAGCACCTAGCTCTTCCAATGGCAATTTTCTTCACGATCTTCTTGGTGTTGACTTATCACCAGCTTCATCACAACCAGGTTAGTTTTGGGATGCACAAGGTATAACAATTTTATGAATACCAGTGAAACTTACTTTTTGTCTACTACTTTTGTTTCCAAAACATGTTAGCTTTAATAATTTGTTCTATGTTTTAATACTACATTATGGAAAGGCTTAGCCTTCCTTAAAATCATGGCATCTTTAAAAAAAATCTGATTCTTCTATTTTTTATTGCTTTGACGTGTGTTATTATGAGATGAACTCATTAATCAAACATTTGCCATTAAGAATTGGTGATAAGTTGAATTTGGGTGATTGACATGCTTAACACACTTGCGAAACACATGTCTATCACTTATAGACACATTACAAGTTTGAATAAAATAACTTGAAATTCAATGATAAAAGAAAAAAAAAATTAAATTTATATCTATTCTCCTTCTTTAAAATGTAAATTTTTATCATTGAATTAAATATTCATATATATAACATAATATGCTTATATATCCATATAATAAATATATAAAATTATATATTTTACATGTGTTCCCCACGTGTCGCCTCTTACATTTTTCTATTTTTATTTTCTCGTCGGTGTGTCTGTGTCGTGTCCATGTCGCATCACGTGTCTTTGTCCATGAAAGTTTCACTTAATTTTTATGTAATATTTTTGTTTTCAAATTTTTTCTTTTTTCTTGGATTTCTTGTCAATAACTCGATCAGTGCATTCTTCAACAGTGCATATTAAGTTGTTTTCTTTCTTCATTGCTAGGTACCGGTAATGCTCAAAAAAGTGGCACAGATGTTTTATTGGATCTTTTGTCAATTGGGACTCCAGCTCAAAGCAGCTCATCTACATCGGACATTTTATCCTGTAATCACGGTAACGGTACTTCTGATGATGGTGCATTAGTGAGTCTGTCATCACCTTCTGCGCAAGCCTCTTCTCCTGCAGGTGGTTCTATGATGGATTTGTTGGATGGCTTTGCTTCCATCCCCGAAAAACTTGGTATAGCCTCTACTCATACTTGAATTTTGCTAGTAGTCATATTTTATTCTTAAAATATTGGTAACCTTTTTCTCAATAAACAGAAGACAATGGTCCTGCTTCTCCATCAATAGTTGCATTCGAGAGCAACTCCTTGAAGATAATGTTCAACATCTCAAAGCCTCCTGGAAACCCACAAACAACACTTATTGAGGCAAATTTTATAAACAAATCGCCTAATGTCTATACAGATTTTATTTTCCAGGCAGCTGTTCCGAAGGTTAGCCCATATGAAAGCCATCATCTGAACTTCCTTTTACACTTTAAATTTCAATTCATAAGTAGACTTTCAATTTAGTATTTGCTCCTTTAGTGTTTTCTATTTTGTCATTCAATTGGCATAGTAACAAGTTTAGTCCACATGTTCCATAAAGAGAAAAATTAAAAAAAGAAAAGTTTGAATCAACATGCTGTTGTGTTATTTTCTGATGTTTTCAATCAACAGTTTCTTCAACTGCAATTAGATCCAGCTAGCAGTAATACTCTGCCTGCAAGTGGTGATGGGTTAATTACACAAAATATGCGAGTTACGAACAGCCAACATGGCAAGGTAGGTTTTACAATTCCTCACCTTTATGCATTTCTCTTGAACAGATTTTTGTCATCATATGCTATTGTATATAAACTTAATTGCTTCTTAGAAGTGCTTTCATTCTTTTGATGTGATGCCAGCACTGGCCTTCTTCATTGGTTTTTTCTTTCACAAATATTTTATAAACTTGATAAAACGAGTTTCTGGTCATAAGATTTTCAGCACTTGTTAGAAGCTCAGCTTACTTCACCGATTGATAATGATAGGGTCAGGATTTGTGTATAGAAAGTAAACGTCTTTGGTTGTGTGTTAGGTAGCCTCACAGCCAGCACATAAAAATTTCAGTCAGATCTCTTATGAACATGATGATTTAACTGAGCATATATCCCTTGATAGAGTTGAATAGCGAGAAAGATTCATAAAATCAACCCCACTCGATTGGGGCACAAGGCTTGGTTTGGTTTGGTTTGTATACTGTATAATTATTATTATTATTATTATTTTTTTGTTTTAATTTTCAGAAATCCCTTGTCATGCGCATACGGTTAGGTTACAAGACGAATAACAAAGATGTTTCGGAGGAAGGACAAATCAAGAATTTCCCTAGTGAATTGTGAGGTTGATTGGTCCTCAAAGTTGTGAAAGATGATGATGTATGAGCTCTTTATTTTTCCACGAGAAGTGTCTTCTCCCTGTCTGTAGTGTTAGTGCAGCAATCTTTTTTATTTTGATTCTATTGTTTGGTGGGCAATGTGGCTTGTAGCGGTTAGGTTTTTGGGTGATTTTGAGCATGTGATACATCCGATGCTTCATCTTGCAACTCATTTTCTTTGGTTTGAAGGTGGTTTGTGTACATTATGATTAGATATTTGGTATACGGAAATTAAAATTTTTCTTTGAGGTACATATTGGAACTTGAGGAGCTCTCTTGTTGGTAAAAGTCGGCAATTTTTGAACTCAATACCTTTATTTTTGCTATATATTCAAATTATATGGCAAAAATGTAATATATGGATCAAATTTGAATTGTAATTTTCAAGTTGACTTTGTACACAATTGCAGAAAATGCATGAAGGCTCTTGGAGTGATTGAAAGATTTTTTTTTAGCTCTCTCTTGTTTTTTCTTTTACTTTTGTTTTTGTTTTTGTTTTATGGGTTAAACACAAGAGGTAGAATTTATGAACGAAAAAAGAGAAAGATAGGCAATCGTGAGAAAATATTTTTTCTCAAGCTGTCATGGCTTCAGCAGTTGACAGATCCATTAAGACAACTATTAGCACAATAGTTTTAATATTGCAATCATAAGAAAATAAATTTTGTGCTTTAATTAGTCGGACAAAAAATTGTATTTGTTGATATGGATGCCATGGTTGTTTGCCTTTCAACTAGTAAACAGTAAGCATAATTCTTCACTCAGTGAATATTACTTTACTTATATTATTATTGTTAGATCTCTAGAAAATTAAATATAGCTGATAGATTACAAGAAAAAAGAGAGTTGACTATTGTTAAATAAGACTTGGTTTTGACTCTGCATTTACATGATACAGTCTAATTAATAGGTAAAGATCAGATTTCAAATTTGAAATTTTGTAGTGAAATCTCTACTATGTTTAATCCATTTTTAGTGGGTATGCCCACCTTTTTGGCTTTTTTGCATAAGTTAGCTACTTTGCATGTCATCCACTTGCAAGATTCATGTCCTATTTTCCAAAGGTGCATATGTTCATTTCTTACATTGAATTGTAAGGGATTCGGACATTTCTCTTGATCTTATACAGCTCCTAAAGAATTGAAGAGATATCTAGCACTTCATTATTATTATTTTGTCTTTAAGCATTTGGAGCAGTTCTTTTGCTTTGTCCGCTACTAGTAAACTTTCTTTGAGATGAGGTTTGGACAAGATGAAAGATGACAAGTTTGAGGAAATCAAGTTTCAGTTTTTGAAACTAAAGTAGACACAATTTGTACCATAATAATGTTTTTTGAGCTTGCTCCAATAATTTTAATACCATATGTAACTATTGTTGAAAATTGTCTGTATTAATTTTCATAGTATTAACGATTCCAAATTTTTAATCTAGTACATATTGATTTTATTCACAGGTAGTTTAAGACTTTGCCATCCATGATCGCAATTTAAGGAATCGAATAACAAAAGGCATACAAAGAATTTTTTCATATTGATTTTCCTTTTTTGCATTTTGCTTAATTTTCCCAACAAAATCCTTTGAAAAAAATAACTTTTCTATTTCTCTCATAGAACTACCTCAAAATAACACAAATCTTTTTCTTTTTTTTGTTTTTTTGTTTTTGTTTTTTTGTTTTGTTTTTGGGATTAAGAATGCATTTTACCGTATAATCAACATGTAGATACGTATACAAGGCCAGCTAATCCTGTGGGCACACTCAATAAATTGGCAGAAACATATATATATATATATATATATATATATCAAACATGGAGTGCATATTTGGCTGCAAATGAAGCCTGGATTGTAGGCCATGGCTTTTTATGTCCTTTAGCTTTTGACATTGGCATGGTTTTGTCTCAAAAGATTGCTTGTTTGATACAAACCGATAAACTATTGTGGGGAAAGGAAACTTCAAGCTCTGAGTTTTGTGACAAAATAGTGACCTTAAATTTGGCTTTTTATTAGAAAAGGTGAAAGACCCAAAAAAATAAATAAATAAATAAAAATAAATAAAAAATAAAAAATAAAAAAATTACGTGTAGGTCCTAATAGGTAGACTCATTATCTAATGAATCCTATGATAATTAATGACATTTTTCATCAAACACTATTAAAAACATCACTACTTGTTAATTTTCAACGACAGTTTGAAAATTATCACAAAAAATGTCACTAATTATAAGTTTTAGCGACAGTTTAAAAAAATCGGTTAAAAAAAGTTGCTAATTTTCAGCTTTCAGCGATAATTTAAAAAATTCGTCACATAAAAATATCACTACTTGTAAGTTTTAGTTACAATCTATAAAAATTGTGAGGTAACAAATTGTTAATTTTTGGCGATATATGCAAAAATCGTCACAAAAAATTATTTGTAACGACGATTTTCCTAAAACTAATTTTCAATAGGACTTGATATGAATTAAGTCTAACTATTAGGAGTTATATGTAATTTATCAAAATAAATAAATAAATAAATAAATTATATTGACATCCCTCAAGTAATGAAAAAGTATAGCCAGTCTGAGATCTCACATTTTTTTTTCCTTTTCTTTTCTCACAGCTTTAAGGAATTATATTGACCTCTCTTACAATACTGGTAATTTTAAAAGTGTTAATTGATGTGATGAAATTGCTATGTTACACTTAGATATGTTGTGTTTAAATATATATAGGCCTCGTTTGGCATCATGCCAGTTTAGTCAAAAAGTCAAAAAATTACTAAAAAAGTCAAAAAACCAATAACCCATACCAAAAAGTTAAAGATTCTCTTTTCTCTCTACTTTTTGCATATTTTTTCGTAAAAAGCTAAAAAGTCATCCTAAACATACTAGTTTTTTTTAGCTTATATTTTAGCCAAATAGCAAAAAAGTTACTAAATTAGCTTGTTCCCAAACGAGACCTGATTTCAAATGACCTAATTACACTATCTCTTACCTGGTTAATTTACCTAACTACCCTCGTTAATTCAACGGTGTGTAATATATAGGGTAAATTATTAACAACTCTTAACAGTTAGA
The DNA here is from genome assembly GCA_030407325.1 of Camellia japonica. NCBI lineage: Eukaryota > Viridiplantae > Streptophyta > Magnoliopsida > Ericales > Theaceae > Camellia > Camellia japonica. Next base: position 150,886,190 of record JAPPVO010000017.1, on the reverse strand, counting down.
TTTAATTTTCATCAAATCCTACTGGAAACAAGTCCTAGTATAACAGTCGCTAAAAATAATTTTTTTTGACAATTTTTTACATATATCGTTGAAAATTGACAATTAGTTGATTTTTTGTCACAATTTTTATAAATTATGGCTAAAACTTATAATTAGTAACTTTTTTTAAACTATCACTAGAACTTATAATTAGTGACTTTTTTGTGACAATTTTTAAACTGTCGCTGAAAATTAACAATTAGTGATATTTTTTAAAGTGTTTGATGAAAAATGCTATTAATTCTCACAGAACCTATTGTACAATAAGCCCACCTATTACGATCTACACGTTAGTCCCTCTAATATAATATTAAAAAAAAAATATTCACCGTGTTTGATTTTAATTTTTTGAATTCAATTTTTTAGAAATTGAGTTTTTATTTTTCGTGTTTTTTCTTCTTTTCGTGAATATTTTAAAAATTTTAAGCAATTTTTTTTTTACTTTTTTATATGCACCTTACTTAGATGTATTTAAAAAATAAAATATTTGTAAAAAAATATTTTAAAAAATCAATAATACACAAGAATATGAAAAATATACTAAATTTTTGCATTTTTTATTTATATTTTAGGTATTTAATGAATTTTTTTAATATTTTTTTTACAAATATTATATTTTTTGAGTATATTTATGTTAGGTGTATCTAAAAATATTAAAAAATATTTAAAAAATTACTTAAAATATTAAAAAAATTCAATAAAAACAAAAACATACAGAAAATAAAAAATTTCAATTATCTGAAAAGTGAATCTTGAGTTATGAAACCAAACAAGTTTGTTGATAATGAAAGGCAACAGATAACCAAGAGCCAAAGTGATGTGAGATTTATATTTTAAGAAATCACGGAGCAATTATGTTAAAATTGTGGTGTTAACTGTAATTTTTTTTTTCATTCTTTAAAAGTGGTGAGTGTAATTTATCCAAAAAATGTAATCGCACTTAAAAATGATGACAATTTTTGTTTATTTATTTTTAGTAAATTGAAAGCTGAAACTTATAAGGAAAGTCATTATTTTAACTAGACTCACTTTTCAATTTTTATTGAGATACATGATTTTTGACTAATTAATATAGTCCGTATTGGAGGTCATACACTCACCTCCCTCCCTCCCATATGCATTAAAAATTGTGGTCTCACATTAATTGGCGTAGAGAGAACTTTGATTGGTCTATTTTATTTTATTTTTTAGTAGCAAAAAATCTTTATTGATGAAAATTGAAATAAAAGATACAAAGATAAACATCAACAAATAGAGGGCGAGTGCAAAATGTATTATAGCTAGTAAAATCATCCCAACTTTGATTGGTGTATTTAGTAGCACCCCCAATTTATATAAGATTATATTTTTGTTTCCTTCTTTTAGGTCTTCTTAGTGAAGACTTATTAGAAAAAAATAAAATAAAACAAAGAAGTAAACAAGAACAATTTGTAAGTTTACAGTTTCAGTTGAACACACATATATATTATCTAGGTTTTTGTCAAATTCAGCTTTACCATTGAGTTGTTAGTGACAGTAGAATTGGGTTTATGGAAGCATCAAAATAGATTGGAAATATTAACTATGCCTTCTGAGAAAGTTCTAACAAGAAGAAACAACACAAAATGTTTTATCCAACATATGTATGCTATGTGATTAAGCTGACGTGAAAGCAACAAAATATTTTGTGTAACACGTATGTTATGTGACTAAGTTGATGCGATATATTTTTTCATTCATTATTTGTAATGTGGTAAAAAGTGAGGCTAAAGTTTGATATGACCGAATGATCAACACCTTGGGCTAAGGGCAAATTGATTTCTTAGGTCACACATTTATTACATAATAAATAGTGAATAGAAGGATATACCATATCGGCTATATGAAATACTTGTTACATAATTTTTTTTTTTTTGTTTGTGTGAAAGGGATTGTGTATTAAAGAACATAATTAATAGGTCCAAGTTGGGTAGAAATCTAATTAGTAATTAATTAAGTTGATCCCTATAAACACGAAATTTATTGCATCGGAAGATGAGAATTTCTCAAGTTTTTTTCATCTTTTATTTTAGTTTTTGATCAGCAAGTAATATTAACTTGATAAAATTCACAGTACAAGTACAAAGACAAGCACCAATAAAAAAGGGATAGTACCAAAAGTATCAAAGTACTCAAGATTATTCCAACAATGTTAACACTTACGAGCCTAATTATTTGCTAGTACTACACTAAGTTGATGAGTAACCAACCACAAACTTCATCTTTTACGGTGTATTTTGTTGTGTGAATTTAATTAAAAGATGAAAATTCTATTAATAATTCATTCGGTACTATATAACGGTCCTTATTGCAAATTGTAAATAAATAATTCGATGTACTCACAAAAGTGTACATGAAAAACTATGTAGATTAGATTTATTTAGACTGTGATTGGATAAAAAATTAAAAAAAGAAATTTGTGAAACAAATGAAAAAAAGAAGTGAAAAGTTAATGAAATATAAACATTTTTTTTTTCACTTTTCGTTTTCCTTTTTATTTCTCAACACTAATTCTCATTGAAATTCTTGATCTAAATATAGTCTTAGTGTATGATCCACAACACATTATATCGTATAAAATTTAAATCAATACCAATAGGGCTGGGCATAGAGCTATTCGAACCGCCTAACTTGCCCAATCCGAATTGATCCGCATACAAATAGGCGGTTTTGCAGACACAATGCGGGCGGATGTGGTTTGGAATATGACATTATTGGGGGGTTGCGGGTTTTACCTGCACCCGCAAGAATCCGCCCGCACTTAGACTTTTTTTGTTTTTAATATATATTATTTTTTATGATAGTTTGCGAGTTTGCAAATGTTTTTATTTTATTTAATGGCTTTGAATTGGATTAAGTTTAACAACAATTTATTGTTATTTTATTATTACATTTTGGATGAATGTAAAAGTTAATGAAGAATTACTTTTAGGTAAGTTTAAGATTTTGAATGATTTTACTTTAATTGTATTGTTAGGTAGTGAATGATTTTGATGATTTAGTTTAGGATTTTAAAAGATGCGCTTGCGTTAGTTTATGATTTTATTTAAAAGTTTAGGATTTTGAATGATTTGTTTGTATTAGAATTGGTTTTGTTGTTTTTAATTTTATAAGTTTTAATTCATTAATTATTAATGTTGAGCATTTTAGAAAATGGGGAAAAAAGGGCTCAAAACAAATACTTACAAAAAAGGGGAAAAAAAAAAAGGGTCCAAAAATAAATTTTTAAATAAAAAAGTCCAATTCGCAAACTGTCCGCAATCGTCCGCACATCCGCGAACGCTATCTGCACAAACCCCAACCTGTACTGCGGGCGGTTACGGGTTCAAATTTTCCCAAACTGCACATATGAGGGTGGGTCCAAACCGCAAACCGACCTGTCCAAAACTGAATCGCGAGTACCCCTAAATAACAAACATTTCAATTTATAGATATTTCTTGGATTTGTATTTTTTGGATTTTACATTTCTTTCATTAGGAATAATTAATTTGCTCCGATCCAGTTTAAATTAGAAGTCACATCGTAATAAACTTTAGAAAGAATTTCATGCAAGTAGGAAATGGAGCAGAAATTACAAACGAGCGAAATTTTTTGTAGGTACAAGTTTTTGATGTGTTTTTAACACTAAAAATTTACACCTCACTTGTTTGTAAATAAGTTTTATCTTCATGATGCTCTCACCTTACTCATTCTTCCTCATTATTCATCCAACACTGCATCATAATTGAAGAAGGAATTTTCCATATGAAGACAACTTTGAGAGAGAGAGAGAGAGAGAGCACCATTAATCAACTCCAGTTGAGTTTCTCTCAAAGTACTATTAAATGCATTTCTGTGCAAAATAGAGAAAAAGGAAAAACGAAAAAAACAATTTCTCATTTATTAGATACTTAGCAAGTGCTAAGTGACAGATTTAGAGCTTATTTGCAGTAACTTTTGTCAAGTTGAAAGTTGATAATAAAAAAATAAAAATTAAAAATTTTTAGATGACTAAATTTTAAAGCTTATTTAAATTATTTATATCTCATAATTTATAGGTAGAAATTAGACTAAATACACTAAGAGAGAGACAGATTCTTAAAAATAAAAAGGTTATAAACAACTCAATAAACTACACAAAATAAGATTTTTTTTAATAATATTTTTTGTATTTTTTATAGAGGGGTGGGGATCTAGTTTCTTAATTATGAGCCACTCATTAAAGATGCAGTTATCGGACAAAATAAAAAATAAAAATTATGATTTGTGCTTAATTTTATGTACATTTCAAAATTACTGAAGTATTAATTTGTGCTCATTGTTACACCACCATGATACATTACCTGTAATTTCTGTTCTAAAAAAAACTATTAAAGAATTTTAGAAACAATGGAACCAACAAAAGCCCTTTTGATTCTTCATTAATGGCCATGTTCATTTCTGCAATGTACTCTCATCATGGTTCACATTTAAAACTTCTTCTTTTCCACTTCTATAATTTCAGTAATTTTTTTATGTTAAAAATATAACAAATTAAGATTCCTTCTTGAATTCAGAAATGTTTCATTAAAAAAAACAAAAAAGAGAAGAAGGAAGTGCTTACCCAACCACTATGATGGTAGTAAATTTTCTTCTAACAACTTCATTTAACATGTTAGAACTATCTTAATCTAGTCTATACATAATCCCCTCCTTTGCCACTCGGACAACAAAATTGCATTTCTTTCGATTCAGGATGACTTTGATACCAAATGAAACAAGTCACTTGGGTAGAAGTTAGCATTCGAAACCGGCTTCCAAACTATCACTTTTATCAATGTGAAACAAGTTAAGATCATAACATGTTAATTTAAATATGCATAAATATAAGATTAAAACTAAAAGGATCTTGAATTAAAGTACTGTAAAACCCTAATATCAACTTTTTGCACAATAATAACATAAGAACACATAATGATAGTTATCTTAGTCAAAATAGAGAAGGGAAAAAAAAAGAAGAAGAAGAAATAATAAGAAACGGAAATAAGGAAGAAATAATACACTTCTAGAAGAAAAAAAAATACTAAACATAGACCATTAATGAAGAGTTATGATACCATTATGGCTCTTACAGACCTTACAGAGAAAAAAAGAAGAAAAAGGACGTACATTTTGATAAATACCACAGCCATAGTCATATATAGACTATGGAAAACAATAAAATTCTAAATATATAGTGGAAAAAGGTACAAAAAGAAAAAGAAAAGATTACTAGGAGTGTTGTCATGGCTTGTAAATATCAGATAGAGTTTGCAACACATTAACTTGCAACCTCAAATGCAAGATGTAATCAGCTGTCCTCAGAAGAAGCCGGTCCGGCTTCAACCCTCGGCCGCCCGGTATCAACCTCTGCAGCTTCTTCACTCTCCTCTGCACCGATCCCCGTGCCGCCGCTGCCATCCTCCTCCTCCTCCTCCTCTCTCTTCTAATTTGCATTTTTACCCTAGACTCATCTTTGCATCCATTACAACCCATTATCAAATAACCCTAGGTTTGAGCTCTATAGAAAGAGTTTCAAAAGTTTCAAAAAGGGTTGATGCGAGAGAGAGAGAGAGAGAGAGAGAGAGAGAGAGAGAGAGAGGTTGTTTGTAGAGAGGTAGGCAATGAGAGGGATATAAATGAAGGAGGGATATGAAGGAAGTGTTGAGGATGGGATGGGCCATGTGAGCCGAGCCGAGCCGAGCTGAGGAGGGGATGTAGTTGGGCTGGGCTTTTGGGTTGGGCTAGTCACACGCTTGAGTCGTTTGTCGTATTATGGAGGTGGGGGCCCAATAATGCTTCAGCTTTCAGCGACCCACGGACGTGTCTGACAGCTCTCGCACGCTTACGCCAGCCATTACTTCTCAAGAATTAATGTTGAGTCAGTGCAAAGATTTTTAAATACAATTTGAGAATTTTTTTTTTTTTTTAAAACAAAAATTGTTAGCAACTATTGTCATTTTTTATTTAAGAAAATGAAGAATAATCAAAATTAAATGTATGCCAGTTATGAATTGGAAATTGCCAACAATTTAGTGTTAAAACTGTATTGAGATCTAAGGGTTGGTCTAGGAAGTAGTTTTTTGAGTATTTTTTCACTAAAATATGAGGTGAACAAAAATTAAAAATCATGTTTGGTTTGATTCTCTGAAATTATTTTTAGAATTAAAAAAATAAAAATAGAAACTTGTTTAATAAAATAAATATCAAAAAGATATTTTTAACTTTTTAAAATTGTTTCTTCCTTCTGGAATGATAAAACTTTATAAAAGTGATAAATATTTTTGATTTATTTATTTATTTTATCAAAATAATATTTTGTTTTTTAGAATTTTTTTTTTTTGAAAAACAAACCAAACAGAGTCAATAGGTATGTTTGAGAATGATTTTTGATTTTTTAAGAAAAACGTGCAAAAAATAGAGAATGAATGCTTTTCATTGGTGGACATTTTTCATATGATTTTTTGAATTTTTAGCTAAAGTCAATCATTCCAAACTCACCCTAAGATCTTATCTTGTGTGATATCAAATTTAAAATCTCACCGTTATGTATGCAACTTTTCCATCTCCTATATTTATCTCGCACCAATGTAAAACGATTAAAATTATATTATTTAAGGGTTTACGGTGACATTTGCATATTCACACATAATTTTTTATGGAGAGGAGACGATATATTATATGTGAATAAATTAGGTATTGAATGAGTATTGCGGTCATAAAATTAACATTTACAATTTGCATATCACTTTCCATTACAAAATATTTACAAAAGATTGAGAGTAAAATAAATCAAAAGATTGAAAAGATAAAATATATTATTTTTTTGGTTCAGAGAGTAACGTGACAACAACAAATAGTTTAGAGAGTAAAGTAAAATGTGCCCATTATTTTAGTTGTATATTTCACAATTTAAGTGTAAAATATAGTGTCTATTATACAAAATATACTATTTATTGACTCAATTAAAAAGCACAAATGTAAAAGATAAATTGATTATACATTATGGGATTATGACTATTCATGGTTCTTTCAAATTTGGTGTTGATTGATTTTAATTTTTAGGAAATACTATAACCTGATTGCAATTTTAAAATCTTTTCAATCACTTACCAGTAATTCTTATAAAAAATAATAGTTACGGTTATAGGTATATGTGAGTGTATCTGTCCTCGTAATCCCCGAATCCCGACAGTTGCCCGCTCACACGTGCTGGGATCTTATCTCCTACACAACCTCTTGATCTTTAACTAATCAAACGGCTCATGATAAATCTATCAATGGACCCCAATTTTTAAAGCCCTGGCCCACCATCAAATTTGGGGAAATTGTGATCATTTGATTTGTGATCCATTCATGTGACGGTGCCAAAAAATGCAAGTAAACACAATTTGCAAGGCTGGCAAGAAGATGGACACGAATTGTAGGTGATCTTTCATTTTTAAATTTATATATATATATATATATGTATATTTTTATTTTTAAATAGATTTTGTATGCATCAATAGGTAATGTGGAGAGCCACCACTATTGATGAATGGTTCAACAGAGTAAGTTTGGCGGGTGTTTGACTTGTTAAAATTTATTCGAGATTGAACCATTCATCAATATATAAACAATCTATTATTTGAACTAACTGTTTAACTTGTTCAAAATTAAATATGTTCTAAAATTTATTAAAATTTTAAATTTAATTTCGGCAACCTATATATTAACTGGCTCGTCTTGCCCCTACTCTACTTAAAAGATAAATGTTTATTATGTGTCCATATGTGTATGCATTTTGTGTAAATATACATATTTAATTGTTTTTTGTTTTTGTTTTTGAGAAGAAGATTGCGGTGATGATTGAGCTCCTTTATGAATACATATAGAATTAATATTATAATGATGATGGTAGCATGGGCAAATTCTTGATTAATCTAGAGAATGTGATTAAATAATATATGAACCATAACTTGTCCAGGGTATTCTCCTGGTCGTTGACTTCTCTTCCATTGATTGGAAGCTCCAGTCCAATACGCAGCTCATATATCATTTAACTTAATAGTTTTTTTTTTTAGTTTGTGTTGAATGTTTGATGTAATTTTTGTTTATAATTTATTTAGCAAATTTAACTTAAATAAATTAATTATTTAGAAGGTGAGAGAGAAATAAATCTCAAGAGGTTGGCTTGATGGTCAAGGCCTAGGCCTAGGGGCTTGGTGGTTAGTACAGACGGAATTAGAATGGCCAAAAGATGGATAAAATTGTTTCATCATATATACAAATACACATGAATATAATGTAATATATAAATTATATATATAGAGAAAAAATTAAATATCATAGAAACAATCTCTAATAGGATGAAGAAATTTTTTTGGTGTAAAATATAAGGAGAATGCAAATGAGAGAAAAATGAGATATAGTATATATTTTTTTTATGTTGGGGGCCATTTTATATAAATGATATATATGTTTTTAAAATGTTATGGCAACTAGCATTTTTCATAGAAATAGGCTTTGCCTTGACTTTAATCGGGACCTAGTAGTAGACAGTGGGATTGGTCTTTTGGATTAGTCGGTGTAATAAGTCGGATACCAAGTTATCAAAAATAAAAAGGTGGGAGAGAAATACTTTTTGCTTTTATTTTGTAATTATTGTTTTTTAACTTATAATAAATTCCACCATATATATATATATATGAGAGGCGTTGTAGAATGAAGACACCTCTAATAAGATCCATAGGTCTTATATATATATATGACTGAAAATTCAATTAATTGATGTATATTTTTTGATCGGTAAAAAGAAGAATTGTATTGATAAATATCAAGAGTAGAAACACCAATTAATTTATATATATATATATATATATATCACTTCTCTTACCTTCACAATTGAATGAGTCCCAAGCCAATCAGCAAAGCTACATGTATAAAATTAAAATATTAAAAATGTACAGAAAGTGAATTGTATGATTTAAATTTATTTTAAATATGCTTTATATAACATTTAAAATGAATTTTAGTATATATATATATATATTGTTTTTTGTAATTTATTTTTGTGAACTATCATTTATCAAAAGTCAACGGCATGACCTTTTGATGGTTTGTTGAACTATGTTTTCATTAAGTCTAAGATTTGGAAATAACAAATTTCATAGAATACTAGCACGCTTGCACTTGCGTGTGAGTTAATGTGCAAGTGTGTGGGTGTTTGTGAATTTTATTTTATTTATTTTTTATTTTTATAAACTCCAAAATTCAATATTCCTTAGCATTTTTGCATGTGCGTTTGTGTGTGTGTTGGCATTAACCTTAGTGGCTGAGGTGATGCAAGAGCCAAGCGGAAATTGATGAACCATGCATTTTCTATATGATGGTGACTTCTGAAAGCTTGAAGACAAGTCTTACAGCTTGATCAGGTTTGTAGAATGCAATCATATACGTTGTTTGGACTCACAAAAAGTATGGAGTGTGGAAAGCAAAACTACAAAATTTCATAAATTAATTTTAATGTAGCATATTCTCACTACGATGGTACTACACGTGGGGGTGTGCGCGGTGTGGGTCGGTGCGATTTGAGAAAAAAATAGAAATCATATGGCGGGTGGCGGATTGATAAAAGTGTCACTAGAATTTGCCATTTTCCTTATCAAAAACCGGCGGTTCGGTTGGCAAATAATGACGGATTTGCCTTGGCGGTTCGGGCGGATTGGCGGTTTATAAAAAATATAATTCAAATTAAAAAACTTAAATCAAAGAGTAAAAAAAAGACGAGAGATACCGTGATGTTAAGCATCTTGCGAAGCTTTCTTCTGATGTAGCAAGTGTAGCAACAACATAATAATATCAACGACTATGCCATCAGTTCATTACAAGCATCTGTGGAAGCTACAATGATCAAATACAATACATAAAATTAATATCATTCAGGGTTTACAATATATTGAAAATGTTTATTGTTGAAAAGTATTTAGATTGAAAAGTGAGCTGATGCAAGTTTGAAACATGGCCAGAAAAAAAAAAGATTGAAAAGTGAATTGGAATCCAACTTTATTTTGGATTACTGACATCTTGAATTCCCCTCGAGCAGTAATGTAATACTATATTCTAAGGTATAAAACAACAAGCAAACTTAAGTAAAAAAGAATTTTTAGAATCTTATAAAACATGATTTAATAGCGGTGCGGGTCGGTGCAGTTTGGAAGAAAAATAGAAACCGGCGGATTGATAAAAGTGTCACTAGAATTTGCCATTTTTCTTACTAAAAACCGGCGGTTTGATTGACAAATAATAACGAATTTGCCTTGGCAGTGCGGCTCGGTGCGGTTTTGGCGGTTTCGGCGGTTTCGGCGGTATTATGCACACCCCTAACTACACGTATCAATTAGCATATCAATATTTGTTATGATATTATCATTTCAATATTACAACCTTACTCATTATACAAACTATAAAGACCCAAAACCTCTAAACTTATACACTACAAAAAATGAAGGTTTTAGAGACCAAAATTTAGGGACAAAATTATTTTTTAAGAACCAAATATTTTTGTTGCGACAAGTGTCGTTATTATATTTTTAGTAACGAAAATTGGACATTAGTGATGAATTATTATCTTTTTGGGATCAAATTTTTTGTCTCAAAAAATAAATCATTTTGAGACCAAATTATTTTGTCCCTAAAATTGTATTTATTAGTGACATTTTCAAAATTTGGTCGCTAAAAGCCTTATTTTTAACTTTTCGGGACGACCTTTTAGCGACTATCTTCACGATGATAGAAATTGGTTCATAAATATCTTTTGTAACAAAATTTTCATTTTTAGAGACAAAAAAATTTGGTCTCTAAAGCTCTTATATGTTATATGGGGTGTTTGGCAAGAAAAATTTTAGTCTTTTTTAGGCTAAAATCTACAAAAAGGCAAAATAAACTAAAATAGCTAATAAGATAAAATATCACATCAAATACATAATCATTTCACTTTTTCTCTCACAAATATCACATCCAACTATAAAAAAATATAATCATCTTCTCAAATACAAAAATTTTAGCCTACTAAAATAGTAATTTCTCAAATACTCACACCATATCATTTGTTAGTACACTAATTAGTATATCAATTGATACATATAGTATTATTCTTCTCTCAGTAGGAGGTCAATGATTTTAGATTGATGATTTACGGTTCGGCAGAGATGAAGATGGATAGGGCTTTTGAGACAATGGGTTGGTTTTCCTCCTTGCAAGATCTTATGATTAAATCCTTTAAGGCTCTGTTTACTTGTGAGATTAAATTAGATGAGATTAGTAGTATAATGGGATTAGATGAGAAAATTTTGGTATTAATTAAATAGAGATATAAACTAAATTGTATTTGTTTATATAGTGTTATGATAGATTGTAACCCTCTCCATTCTAAAATTGTAATGAAAGATCTCTATTATATTATTCAAGGGCTTATAATGATTTTTTCTAAATTTAAAATATTAATGTAATGGAAATCCTTCATTACAACCATAGAATAGAATGGAGATGTTATAATCATACTAGCTAGTTGAGATTAAATATATCAAATTATATAAAATTTCTCATTAAAAGGTAATTTTGTTATTTTTGTAAAATAAGAGATAAAAGAGTCATTTCACCTCCAACCCTAGAATTGGATTTGACTATCACCTCACCAAATATTGGACTGCTAGTTTCCTCACTGAAGGATATTTTTAATCTTATCAGACTATTAATTTCAGTGTCATTTTTTTAGACAAACACAGAATTAAACAGGCCCAAGAGAACACCCATGGATGCTTTTTTCAAGGGTTATCAAGTTAGAACTATGCTTGAAGAAGAAAATAATAGAGAGTTTAGAATAAAATATATAACGTATCCTTCACAATGTATTTAAAAATTAGTTGATGTAAAATCTCGGATATGCTTGCGATGATCACCCTGCACAATTATCTAAGAAATACCAATATTTTACACCCGGGCTTGGTTTGTAATTATGTATACCATTTTTGGTTGGGGTGTACACAGATTAGATTAGTCCGATTTTAGAGTAAATTAAGAACCAAATCGATTCTTATAGTTCTGGAAAAAATTGAAACCATAATTAAACCATTAATCTATGGAACCGGATGAGAACCGAACCATATAAACCGGTTTGCTTCAGTTCAATTTTACAGTTCTAAGAATTGTATGTAACAATAAATATGGTATGTATTTTATGTTCTTAAATAAATTAACAATAATTAAATTGGTTAAGTTGGTTAGAGTTATCAATTTCCCAATGATCAGGACAAGTGTTTAAACCTTATAAGAAATATTTTATATTTTAATTTATATATATATAGATATAAATAAATATATCACTGTTCGGAATTGTATAACTAAAGTCTTCGAATCGAAAATCGGACCAATTTTAATGGTTCTACCATTTTAAGAACCAAAACTACAGTCTTGGAAAGCAAAATGGGGCCGATTTTAATGGATTTACCATTTTAAGAACCAAATTTGAGACTGAAATACTAAACCAAGTCAGCAATTTGGATCAGAGTAAATTGGTTTACCGATTTCATCGATTCTTGTTGTTGTTGTAATTTTTGGAGTTTTGTACCATATAATTTGACTAAAAGCTGATAAATATAAGATACTCAAAATCTTATAGGCTTTTAATCTTTGATGCTAAAATGTTTGAGATTGAGACATACTTTGTCCTGGTTAGAGCCATAGACAAACAAATTCAATAAATGAATGTTTTCTAGTCATTTATTTGTACGGATTGATGTTATCACCATTATTAGCCATGATGTGGATTACCTTTTTGTTTTGTTTTTTTTTATTTTTAACTTGAGATTAAAAAGTGTCGTTTGGGATGAGCTTTTTAACTTTTTTTTTTTTTATGAGAGAAAAACTGAAATAATTATGATTTGGATGTGATATTTTGTCTTATTAAATTAAAAAATTTATTTTGTCTTTTTATATCTAAAATAACCTCAACCTCACCCAAACTAAACCTTCATGCCAAATATAGCCTTAATTGTAAAAAAAATCTCCATTATATAATTTGATGGGTATAAAAAAAACTATTTTATTGGATATATGACTTTTTTAAATTTAAAATAATGATAAATTCACGAGACACATCTCCCAAAAAGGGGTATCTCATAGAAGTAGTTATGATATTTTGTAATGCTGATATAACAAAGTGCTATAATCAAATCACTTTTAATCATAATTAAAAGCGCACAATGGATCATAACTAAACACCTTGAAATATAACTAATGACTTCTTTGGCCATAATAACAAAAATAATAATCGCAATAAGTCATAATTAAGTCATAACAAACATTACAATGATTCATAACCAAAATAACAAGCGCAAGAGGTTATAACTAAATCATAACCAACATTACAAATCACAATAAATTATAACTGAGGCATATGGTACTCTTTTTTTTTTTTTTTTTTTTTGAGGTATGTGTTATAAGAATTTTCTAAATTCACATGACATTTTACCGAACCAAGCATAAGAAGAAATATTCCAATAAAATGAACATTTCGTTTTAACATTCATTCTAGTGAATCTGCTTTAATATTTGTATTTTGAAATGTATATTTATAGTATCATTGTTGAGATGCACCAAAAATAGTGATTATCAAACAATAATACTACATATCCAATTTTTTTTATTAAAATTTATCAATATATAATCAAGATTGATTCTATACACCAACCTCACAATATATATATATATATATTTTAATCGACTAATTGAAAATTTCATTAAAAATATAAAATTATACAATATATTCATTTAATCTTAACTACACATTTACATTGAGAGTAAGTTCTTTACGCATATTACTTTACTTGCTTCAAAATACCATAAGCTGAGCCCAATGAAGCCAAGTTTGTTGAATTTTATATCAAAGTGGAAAGGATTGACATTAATGGTCAACACCAATGGATTGCATAAAAATAGATATAGATATATGGAGTTGAGGGGAGAGAGAGAGTTTGTATATATTCATGCAAGAGTCATTAGCATGTAGCAAAGAAACGGTCCCCCCATTGCCTCAGAAACTTCCAGGGTTCACGAGCTCACTTTAAAACCCTTGCCATGTGATGCTTGATCATGACTTTGACATATATATATATATATATATTTAAATTTTTTAATAATTTGATAAATAAGCAAGATAAGTTGAATTTAAAAATGGTCAGCAGTTATTTTTTTTTGATCAGCAAAGAAAAATTTCATTAATCAACCTGAAATTAAAGGTACAGGAAGATGAAATGCACTGAGAGAGATTCAAAAGGTACAAAATACCCCTACTACTGCTACTCGCAACCATACAACCAACCCCTTTGCCTCACGAATGGTCAGCAGTTATTAACAGTTAACAATACTAGCGTTTTTGAAAGAAAAAAAAAATAAAAAAAAACAAAAACAGTGACAAAGCTTTAAATTTGTTTTGAGTTGTGTGTTTTATATAATATATATATATATATATATTCCAGGACATGCATGTGAGTAGAGTACATGAATGCATTTATCATTTACAAGTTGGTGTTAGTAACCTGGTAGCATTTGTACATATATGAACAAGTAAATCATAGATGGCTCGTGAAACAAGTTAATGAAGTTACAGTTGGGTTGAAGATGATGGGAAGTGCTCATATGTTTCAGACAGTAAAAAATTAATGTAACAGGTATATCATTGGTTGATAATGACATGATTTTAGGATGGTATTGAATTTTTAGTTTTCCCAAAAAGTAATGAGAACAAAGTTAAAAATGGTGTGTCCAAAGTATTGCTTCGAATGAAAATGTGTGGTTGAAATAGAATTTATGTATTATAATGTGTAGAATGAAACTGGATCAATATTTAAGTTAAAATCCGTACATAATATTATTGTTCATGTAAACAAAATCATGCAATGATTTAGTGATTTTGTGATGTGGAATTGTTGTGGGTGTATCTTGAATTGAATTCAAATTTCTACTTTGTTTCAATTAAAAGACTAGGGCAAGGTGTGGATAGAAATCCAATATTTTGCAATGGGAACAATGTTAAAAATTGAAGCCAATTTTTTGATGAAAATAAAAGATCTTGAGCACCTGGCTTATAGGCGTGCAGTGTTTTCCAGGATAATCCATCATGCAATCAAAAGAATTGATCTTATTGAATAATCGATATTTTATTCCATGTAACTTTGAGATAACAAGAGAACATTAGTTTGACAAATAACACTAACATTCATATTCCTCCTTGGTGGCTAGCACAAGCCGATTAATTGGTAAATAGCAGTTCGACCTGAAATTTATATTTGGATCTATTTTGACCCGTTTTGTTAATTTTAAATCCTTATATATATATATATATATATATATATATTGGGGTTTATAAGAGTTTGCAAAAAGAGAGCATGCTTATTGTAATCTACTCATTTAGTCAAATTTTACCTCTGAACGTATACAAATTGCCGAATTATATAAGCCCTTATATATTTGAGTGTTTATTATGTTTTAATTTTTCTCATCTTCGCATTTTTTATTTTCATTTTTGGATCTTTATTGATGTAATTTTGTTATACTACTTGTACGGTTTTATTCATCAATAAATATTTTATTTTGTCGATAATTTTTTTTTATAAGCAGCATTTATTGTTTTAGTTCATACAACTCATGGCAGGTAATTGAGATAAAAATGTTTTAAGGACAACATGTCGGATGCGAACATGTTGGAGATCTACGGAAGGACCAATTTGACACTCATCAACTCTTAAATATCTATCTCTACAAGGATGGTGCCCTATGTCGGCCAAAGCCTGTCCTAATTATGCCTCATGTGACCTTGGCTAAATTTTTATGTTAGGTCACTTCAATATAGAAAATTATTTAGTAATCTCGAAACATCATATGATCTTATTTAACTTTTGTTTTAAATAAATCATAAAGTCAAAAAAATTTATGAGTGGAATGTTGATTCATCATTTTTGTTAGATTACATATTTAATAATTATAAAATAAGAATACAAAATGAATGCCAGATAATACTCTAGGAATAATTTTCCTAGTTCAAGGGGAGAATTGCTAAGTGACTCAGCTAGATTGTTGGAGTATTATGTAATATTGTTCATGTGGTCTTCTCAATTAATGATACTACAATAAATTAATATTTTAATTGTCAAAAGTGTCATTATTGTATTTTTAGTAACAAAATTAGACATTTAGTGATGAATACCATTTTTTTGTCTAAAAAATAAATATTTTTGGAATTTTTTTTTTATTTCTAAAAGTGCATTTATTAGCGATATTTTCAAAAATTTGTCACTAATTTTTTTTTATTACTTTTTGAGACGACTTTTTAATGATTATTCTCTTAACAACAAGAATTAGTCCCCAAATATTTTTTGCAATTAAATTTTTATTTTTTGGAAACAAAAAAAATTAGTCCCTAAAATTTTTATATGTTATAGTATGATATAATGAAAAATTTTATAGGCACATATCTTTTGACCCACCATTGTTAGTTAATTGCACAATAAAAATGACTCACTCTCTGTTTTCTAATTTTGCATTTGTTAGGGATATTACATAGATATTTGTCACGAGTACTATGTAAATAATACTGTATAAAATTTTAAGGTGCTTAATAATTTTAGGAAAATATTGCGACCCTTAAAAGGCTCTCTTAATTTTACACACAATAAAACATATTATGTGTTAATTTTTAATTTGTTACAAATTCAATTATATATGACCTAATTTAATTATCATATTATTATACATAAATTATGAATTCTAAATTATAATCGGATTGTCGCATTAGTGGAAGTGACATATTCACCTGAGACTGGGAGTATAAAACCAAAAAAGATGGTAGAAGAAAAGAGAATGACTTGATAGGTTTTTTTTTTTTTTTGGTCAACCAGTAACCTTTTTCAACCCTGTTGTTTGTTGATTTCGGAATAAAGTATTTATCGGTTAATTGATTGGAGTAGAATGAGAGACAAATTTCAGGTATGTATGCACACACCATTTTAGTCAGAGAGTGCAGCTTTCACGATTTGATCTCACACCCAAGTCCTGGATACAGGTCGCTTTTAGATAGCCGTTTTAAAATTACTACACCAAATCCCTGAGAGTGTGGAACTTAAAACCTTAGAACTTATACCCCCAAAGCTTTATCAAAGTGCCACAACCCGTTCGATTAATGACTTGGCAGTTACTTGGCAAATTGAGGATTTGCTTTTTTTATTATATATATTTATTTTTTTAATATATAATGTTTTTGTCTTTTTTGGGCGTGTTCTTCGTGTTTTTTAGTTGATGGGAAGGGCCCTTGAACAATAAAATGGTGATTGCACCCTACAACCCATACTGTGCATGTGAGCATGCCAACTCATTGATCTAGACCATTCATTAGTTAGACATACTCATCCACACTAGTGATGGTTACAGAAAATTGGAGAACTAAAACTAGTGCTTCTCTTGACAGGTTCATCTCTTCTTTAGCTTGTATGGTCCCTTGGAAAGTGGGAAGTCATACCTTTTTCTATTAATGTATATTACAGTTATAAGAACTTAAAAAAAAAAAAATTAATGTCATTTTTATAAATTCAAACTATTTTTTATGAGTGTTCTGTTTTAAAATAAAAAGTTGATTTTCAATATCATTATGTATAAAAATTATATTTGAAATTTGGCGTAAATTATATTGACGTCATTGAAGTTTGGAGAAAATATAATAAATTTCACAAATTTATCATAATTTCATAAACCTCCTATTTAATAAAGGGATTGGAACTAACATAGATGACATGTACACACATGAAGATAAACAAGGTAAAAAATATATTTCAGTCTAAAAAAGCTGACAATATTATTTTTTTATTCATATGAATTATGGATGAAAATAGAGTTAAGTGTTGTATAAATTGAAACTTTAAAGGAAATCCAACGTCATATGTAAAATTAGCGGCGTTATTGTATTTTCAAGGTAAGTCAATATAATTTACACTTGAATTTTCTATTTGTATATCGGTTTAGAAGAGAGTGTACTGGCCTACTAGATGAGTAATGAAACATAATTTTTGTATTGAATTTTTTATACACAATGATGTAACTGATCATTTAATTTCAAATAAAAACATCAAATATTATAATTCAAATTTAAAAATTATTTCTTTCACATCATTCCCGTACGGTCAATTTTATGTACAAAGATTATATTTGTAAGATTGTGGATGTCATAAAAGGTGGCATCCATTTTCAGTTAGCAGACAAACATGAAACCTGCATTACAAAGTCATTAAACACCTTGCATTTATCACATGCAAAAGTTAATTCTAAAATCATGCATAAGTTTCCATCAAAATTAAAGTTCGATCTTTAACTTGTTCGACGCAAATAGGTAATTATCACGTACTATTACATACCCAAAGTTTTTATTTAGAATTTTATTTTGAAAAATCAATGTACTATTTAAAATTTTTACTTGAGAATCTATCATTTATTAATGCAGTATTTCCAATTTACTCTTTTGATTGTAACCAAATAGAAATGGCAATATAGTGCACAAAGTTCTCATAATTGAGAGTTTACAAAGAGTCAAATATGTGCAACCTACTTCATAATAAAAACTAAAAAAAACTATTTCATATTTGAAGAACTTGTTTCTATGTTTTCAAACATATGGCACCTAAGTCACATTAAACACTATGTTGAATGATTTGCCCTTGGATTTATTTTGCCTCTGATAAGACAATGATTGTCTTTGGTACCCTTTTTTAGGTGATAAATAGAAAGTAAAACTTAAATATATATATATATATATATTTTAAAATTTTTAAACAATCAATTTTTTTTATCTTATTTATAGTTATTTTTACCTCAAAAACTATAAGTAAAAATTATATTAAATATATACTTTGATGCAGACTTCCATAATTTAAAAAATTATAAACAATTTCTATGAATTGCACTAGAAAGAAGTCAAAAAGGACTCAAATATGGAGGTAGGTGGAGGCAATAGTAGCCCAAGATTCTTTGAGACCTTAGGCTAAATAATAAAATGAGACATTTACGAATAATAAATTTTTAAATTTTTTTTGGGAGCTTTAGGCGATAGGTTAAGTGGCATAATAGAGAAGCCACTTTTAGCTGGAAGAGGAGAGGGGAGGAGAATAATATTCAGCCAATGGCCGACTAACATCTTAGATGTTCAGGTGAGCATATATAAGAGAGAAGATAGTAGTATGATGTTGGGTGAGAACAGTTATGAGGTCCTTTTTTGAGAGGCTAGCAAGCCATGCCAAGGACTGGTTAGTGGTGGTGGTGGAGGAAGAGCCAACAAGCCAAGGTGGTGAATAGTAATAGTGGTAAATGCGGTGGTGGTGCAATTTAGTAGCAGGTGACTTGGGGTTCATTGTTAGCTCAGCTGTGGACCTAATGGCTGTGGGAACGGAACGCACATGCTTGCACATGCCCTTATACTACTTTCATCACAAACCCTTCTTCCACACCCAACATGTTCTCCAAATGGAGGGTGGTGTCCTACCTCCCTAATTGTGGGGGTCACAAAAAGGGATAATTGTTCAGTAATTTTGGAGTATAGATACGTGATATTTTATAGTATTGTGATTAGTGAAGAATGTGGGTAGGTGGGTATTGTGTTGGGTGATTGGAGAATATAAGGAGACATATTGAATAATAATTGGTTAAAGAGTATAGACATGTGATACTTCGGGAATATTAAATAATTTCCACACAAAAAGTTTTATTGCTAAATAAGACTATATTTGGATAACAAATTTGAGTAAAAAATTATGAAGAAAAAAAGACTTTTTTCTTTCTATTTTCGTTTCTATTCACAATTCCTATTATTCAAACATAGCTTATCAATACTTATTATTTAATTGACTCGCATGACATGGGATACTAAACTATTAATTTTTTGTCATTTTCCCTCTCTTTTTCTTTTTTGTCTACAAATTCAAGATTCAAACACAATCTAAGGATATTTTTGTTTACTTGACTCACATGGCATGGGTACTAAAATCTTTTAAATTTTTGTTACTTTTCTGTTCTTTTTTCCTTTCTATCTCAATTTATTTTATTTTTCAAATCCAAAATGCAAATAGGGTATTTTTGGTTCAAAAAGCCTAGCACCAGAAAATTGTCATGAATTTCAAATCAGCAGTATATTGAAAGTTGCTGTTGTGGGGCCATATTCTAAATGAATCTTGACTATTGATGTGAAATTTAAGAGAGTTTAACTTCTTCTTCTTCTTCTTCTTTTTGTGGAATAATAGCATTGTTGTTTTTAGTTTACTTGACTCATGTGACACGAGATACTAAATTACTAAATTTTTAATACTTTTTAATATCCTCTACAAAATTTTATTAAAATTCAAAATTCAAAATTCAAATACTGCCTAACGATATTTATTTTTTAATTGAGTGGCATGGCATTGGCATGTGTACTAAACTATTAACAGAGACCGACCAAGTGTAAAGATTATAAAGAACCACAACACCGTTTTAGTGTTTTTATTACCCAAATAAGCTCAAATGCATGTGGGTTTCACTCTTAGCTGTGATATATATTGCTTTTTCATATGGCTCTCCAGCTATGCTAATATTGGTGGTGGTATTGAGTGCAAAACCACAAAAGGGTTTGTGCACCTGGTAGCTCTTTTTTGGTGAAAGCATACATGGCTGCTATATGCATCCCAAAATCATTTTTTGTTCAAGAAATATCCTCCCTCATCAATCACATTGGATTCCATCAATGTTATATTCAGAAAGAAAAAAAAAAATCAAAATTTAAAATGTACAGATTAAATTTATTTTGAGTATGATTCAAATTATATAAAGTTTAAATCTATATAACAGGTGAGAAAAGAAAAAAAAAATGATTGCGATTTTTAATCTGGGCAAGGAAAATGGGAAATCTATGATGTAAACTCCACAAATGGTACTTAGTTAAAAATTACAATATTTTGGGATAGTTGGCAATAGGCTAATTAGTTATAATTAAAAAGTCATTAAAAATGTTAAAAAGCTAAAAAATCATATAAAAAAAGAAAAAAAAAATCTTCTTATTCTCTTTTTGTAAAAATTACAAAAATAAACACTCTAAATTTTTTTATCTTATATTTTAACAAAAAAAAACCACAAATTACAAATATTTGTAGTGTGTTTTATCAATTTCTAGTAAAAGTAACATATTGCAAATTTACGATGTAAACTCTATAGTAAAAGTTTTACTTTTTGTGGAGAGTAAAATATATACTTTTTGTAGTGAAAAAAGTATGTCATTTTATGGTTTATGTTATAAAATTTTGTAATGTTGTTATAAGGGCATATCATATGCAGCTTTTTAAAAATGTATATAGTAGCATCTCTTACACATCCAAACAAGTGATAGAGTCGTTTTTTTTCCCCTCACTATTTCTTTTATTTTCTCATAAAAACTATCAATTATCAAATAAAACATAATGTAAAATTCAAATTCTAAACACTTTTTAAATATTCTATTTTGGATAACTTGATATAAGAAAATAGAGACAACTTGATATAAGAAAATAGAGAGACGAAGACAGAGGACTACATTGGTCAAAGTTGATTAGTGTTGAGAAAATAAATAATGAAGTTATTGTTCTCTAATAATTTAAGTTTTTTGGATGATTATTAACCTAAACATTATATCAGAATAAATAATACATTTTGTGTGGGGCTGTATTTTCAGAGTACCAACACGTGGTAAGGTGACGCCGACGTGTCAGCCTAGGTTCCACGTGTCCTGGTAGTTGTGCTGAGGTGATCTCGGGCGTTGCCGAGGTTATCTCAGAGCTGCCGAGGTTCACTCCGAAGAAATCGGAGTCCGAAGAAAGCAGATAAAGGACAAGAGTCCTAGAATGAGGAAAGACTTCCGAATAGATAAGGATAAGAACTCCTGTAGAGTTTATCCTTAACTATGCGGAAGAATCCTAACTGAATGAGAGTCCATAGGAGTGAAACTTCTAATGGGATTAGGAGGGGTTCTACTATAAAAGAGAGGCGCCCCCGGCGGGTCTAAGGTACGCAATTTGAAGTCTTGAGCAGTTACTTAAGTACTTGATTTATCTTTGAGAGATATTGACTGGATCGTCGGAGTGCCCCCGGGTGGAAGAGCCACCGCCGGTGCCTTTTCTTTCTGTGCAGATTACAGGGTGCCATCTACTCTGCCTGTGTTCTACAGCTGGATAACTAAGGAGGGCAGTGTGATCGGAAAACCACTCACACATTTTGTATTCGAATCTCAAATCTGTCTCTCATAATTTAACCCCTGTGGGTTGAGATTAAAAATAATGAAATTATCACCATTTTCAATAATCTAACCTTTTGACATAATTGATGATGAAGTTGATACAAAGTTCACACTTCATGTTGCCCAAAGTTCCTTTGGATACATGATTATTGGACTTCAAAAAAATAAAAGAAAAATAAAATAAAACGACTTCTCAATGTTTGAGTCGACTAATGATTGTTTTTCATATTAATAATGTTACTGCACCCAAAAAAAAAAAAAAAAAAAATTACAGAGAAGCAAACAGAAAAATTATGTAACAAATAGGGAAAAAGGCACAGATCCAGCAAAGAGGGTTGTCTTGACTATTGACATGAAATCGAAACAGCATCTTTGGAGCCCTATAGGCCCAATTCCAGAGAAATGCTAGATAGTTATAATTTATGTTCACAAAATTTATTTATAATGATGTGATAATAGAGTTGAGTCCTATATAATTTAATATGTGATAAAAATTGATATCTATCCTATCACATTATTGTGAGTCTAATTGGAGGATTTGTTTTAAAGGTTTGAAACATTTTTATTTTTATTGACCTTCTCTAACGAGGATGGACCATTGGTTCTATAAAATACTATATTATAGTCCTGGGGTAAACTCATGTGACCTACTAGTTTTTTTATTGTCTGAAATAGTGGAACAGATTATTTATTAGTCTCAAAGTCTTATTTTAAGTACTTTCTAATTTAGTTGGATGGTGTTATATAAATAATTCAAAGATGTCATGAGATCTATTAATATAAATGATATTTAAATGTGCAACAGGTTATTTATATCAATTTCCTGTTATATAGGCTTGATATGCCTTGATCCATTTAAAAATTATAGTAACAAGTTATGTCGAATATTATATCGTTTTAAAAAATGACCAATCTTAACTTACTAATTGCCCCGTTGGTAGAGCTGTGGAAAAGTGATTATAACTTATAGCCTAACAGCTTATAGCTTATACCTGTGAACATAAGTTGATTTTTGACTTATAAATTAAGCTTTTCCTCCCCCACTCAAAGAATAAGTTGATTTTTGACTTACAAAAAGCTATAAGCTGTATTGTTAAGCTGAACCAAATACATCAAAATATCTTAAATTAAGCTAAAAGCTAAAATAAACTGGAAATAAGCCCTACCAAACCGGGCCAATATTGTATACAGTTTGAGCCGTATTATCATGCATGCCAATGATGGTTCCAGAAATGGAGGTCCCTCCACATTCAGGTCATGGACCAATCTTCTAGACCCATAAACAAAATAAAATAAATCTGCTGAGCCCAAATCAAGCTAACTTAAAGTAGAATAAAAAATAAAAAACAGACCAGATTCGTAGGCTCATATTGAGGCTCTTCATAAGGCCCATTTTGAGGGATTTCGGGTCACATCTGATCTGACCATTCTAGCAGCCCATACAAAATTAGAATCAAACAAGCCCATTGCTTGCTTCCCACTCCAGGCCCACAGAGGCGCCAAATACTACGCCGTTTAAGGAATTTAAACCGAAATTAACAATTTCAAAAAAAACCATTAAAAAACACTAGTCTGCGGTTTGTTTTCAATCCATGACCTATGGGGTTGGATTATTAATTTTGTGAACTTCACAAGAATTATATTCTATGTCAAAAAGTTATTGTCTCGTGGTATTAAGAACACCGGAACTACTACTCGGATTGGGAACACTATTCAATTAGGAGACTAGTAATTAGATGAGATTTTTTATTCAAAAAATTAGATATTAATAAATGATTATCTAATCCTCCATTTTTAAAAAAATAACAAAGTCATGTTTTACATTATAAGAATTTTTGCTTCGTTATATATTTTTCTGGTCTAATGGATTTCACAATAATCATATTTTAGGTCAAAAAAATAATTATTTTGTAAAATTAGGAACTCGGAGGACTATTAATGCGATTAGAAATATTATTTAATCAGGAGACGTTGTTAGAGGTGGGCGCGGGTCGGTTGCGGCTACGGAATCTCCAATTCACAATCCGTCCGCCAGATTGACGGATTGGAGAAAATCAATCTGCATCCGTCCGCCAATCCGGCAGATGTGGATTGAGCGGATTGACGATTTTGCGGATGGATGCGAATCGGTTTGGCAGTTTAAAATTTTATAAATTTTCAACATCATTCAACTTGTGCACTTCCTCAAAAAAAAAAAAAAGAGTATTAAGTCAATGACTTAAAAAAATATTATAATCACTGCATACCTCATCTAAAGTAAAAAAGTTTGAAATTTTAAAATATCACAATCACAGCATTTCTCATCCACATAAAGTATTACAATTTGTGATTCTTAAAATATAAAAACAATTCAAACTACTAAAACCATAAACAGAGCAGTAGTAGAGATTATGCGCCGTTTTGGCAACAACAATAAAAAGCTGCGTTTTGCCATCACTCCAAAAATGCCAAGCTTGGCCAAAACGCTGAAAATGGTGATTTGGGAAGATCCAAAAAAGCAACACCCAAATTTACCAAACTACCCTCTAAAACATTTTAATTTATTAATTTAAAAATAAAAAAGTAAGGATATTTTGGTCATTTTAGAGTGATGTGACACTTTTAAAAAATATTAAACCAAAAATCAAAAAAGCTAGCTTTTTACTAACTTCCCAAATCACTTCCAAAAAAGCCAAAAAACTTGGTAAAAAGTCAAAAGCCAGTTTTTTACCAACTTTCCAAAACATCCCTATATGTCTCTGTATTGTTACATCTATATCTGTTTTTGAAAACAAAAACCAACCAGCATATATCATATTTTCTATTTATTATTTTTAGATATAGATTTAAAAATAAAAAATATAGATAAATAATACGTTTATTTTTTTCAATTCAAAAAAGATATTCAAGTTGAAAACTTTTTTTCAACAGAATATTTAAACTCTTTTTTAATTAAAAATATAAACAGAATATTTAAACAAACTGAAAACACAAAGTCTTATAAATTACTAGGGGTGCTCGCGGTTTGGTGATTCGGTTTCAACCAAAGGAATCTCAAATCCGCTATCTGTCTGCCAGATTGGCGGATTGGAGAAAATCAATCCGCAACCGTCCGCTCGTTATCGCGCATCCGTAAAAAATGCGGCGGATCAGTTTGGTTCGATCAGTTTTGGCGGATCGGTATATCCACTGCTCACCCTTAGACATAGTAATCTTGACTTCTATTTAAAACAGCAGTGTTATCTGCATCAATTAGTGTACACATTAATATACTAACTAGTGTTATGATATTATTTGTAACGCCCTCAAAATTAAACCCATTAAACATAAAACAAGGCATGCATTATTAAAAGAAAAACATTATATTATTTAAATCATCAGAGTAATATGAAATAAAACATCAAAATAAATGCCCTACGGGCTTACATCTTGCCAAGCCAACACTTGGACACAAATTCATGAGTTCTAACTCAAACAAATAAAGCCCTAGGCTTGAATGTTTACATTATTCAAATAAAACGACTAAAACAAATAAAACAAGTCTTCAAGTCCAAATCCTCACAAGCTAAGTCTTTGGAGGTAGTGAACCGCCTGAACCTGAAAATAAAGTTCCCATATAGGGTGAGCCACAGCCCAGTAGAGAAATACTAAACCAAACATAAGAATTAACTAAAGCAGTAGTACCCGATACATGGTTAACACAAGATAATCAATTTACAGTTTATTGACACGAATGTCTACGTTGTCTATGACACATGGTCTATGACACCTTTTACTTTCCATTTACACAGACATGGCTCAGAACCTGGCCAAACAACTCAACAAGGATAACAAATCAGGCTAAACCTTTCTTATAACATAATAAACACACATGCTGGTGTTATATCAATCTCAATCAACTTCACTTCCATACTTCCCAACTGATACACATGGTGGTGATGTATCATATCAACAACAAATAGAAATATTTCTATTATCAATAAGCATATACATAAGTCATGCTACTGGAGTCCATCCCCTATCTCCTCCCAACAAGTTCGGTTTAGAGGTCCATCCCCTATCTTCCCCTAAACCGTGGAGTTCATCCCCTATCTCCTCTAAAACCAAATGCATATGCAATAAAATACACAATTGCCATATACAACACATAATTAATACATAAATGTTCTGTATTAACTCAACAGTCAAACAATTGACTCAATTCCAGTTATACCTAAGCCGCATGCAAGGTCTACAACAATCAATGGCTATCCTCCACCGATAGCCCAAAACAGTTATTTCTAAACAAGAAATAAATACATCAATGAATGTAAATTTAACATTCCCAAAGGTAAATATTTAAACTACCCAATTCCATGAATTAAACCAAATTCCACATTGTTCCTTTAAATTAATTATACAAATTAATCTAAACCAAAACCCTAAGGTTTCTTCCAAAATTACCCAACTACCCCCACATACCAAAATACCACTACTTAGGATTAAAACATATAAATGGAGTAGGAAAATCCCTACCTCGAAGCAAGAACCAGAAAAGATGATGATGAAGAAGATGCTCGAAACTCCAAAGTGCTCCAAACTGACAACTGCTCAGATTAAATGGAAGCCCTCACTCTCCTCTATCTTATTTGTAAAAGAACTAG
The DNA here is from genome assembly GCA_030407325.1 of Camellia japonica. Classification (NCBI taxonomy): domain Eukaryota; kingdom Viridiplantae; phylum Streptophyta; class Magnoliopsida; order Ericales; family Theaceae; genus Camellia; species Camellia japonica. Next base: position 150,859,198 of record JAPPVO010000017.1, on the reverse strand, counting down.
GGCAAAAACCCACCCTAACTAGATCAAATCAAGGAGAGAAGATGAGTTGGGAGAGGGAGAACTCGTAACCTAGGGTTTAGAATATGAAAGGGACTCAAAAACTGAATTAAAACACGCTGCTGCGTATTTAAGTCTGACAGGCTCGCTCGAGCGAAGACATGGTCGCTCGAGTGACCAGACACAAGAAATCCTCGCTCGAGCGAAGAAAAGATCGCTCGAGCCAAAAACTCGATGCTTCAGGTCTGCAACCCAGAAGCTCGCTCGAGCGAAGGAAAGCTCGCTCGAGCGAAGGACTCGAAAACATACACCTCGCTCGCTCGAGCGAAGGAAGCTCGCTCGAGCCAAGAAACATATCTCTCAGGTCTATGTACTGGACGTAAGGCTCGCTCGAGCCAAGGAAATCTCGCTCGAGCGAAGAACCAAAAACGAAGACCTCGCTCGAGCGAAGAGAAGCTCGCTCGAGCGACCAAGCCAAAAACTGAACATGCAGACTTGGTTTCTAAACCCAACCAACCTGTAATCAACCTGCCCAAAAACATCCTATAACTCACAACTGAAGAATTAAAGGACTACAACAACAATAATACAACAATGGAATCTACGGAACATAAGTCCGGATACAATAATCAAAAGGGAAAAGACCGGGGTCGCTATATTATTATTGACCACATTTATTATACAAGTTATAAATATTCAAAACCATACAAATGATGTCAAATTATCTGTTGGTATACCAATGTGTACATTAATCGATATATATATAGCATTATTCACCATGTTTGGTTGTTATTTTTCAAATTCATTTTTTAAAAATTTTAGAGTATTTGTTTGGTTATATCGAAAATTGAGTTTACTTTTTAAAATGATATGTTGAGGATTTTAAGGAGAGACAATTTTGAAAATGATATGTTGAAGATTTTTCAAATTGAAGTCTCCCTCCAATTTAAGTAGATAGACAATTTTGAAATTTTGTAAATCATAAATTTAAACATAAATTTACGATTTTGTAAGTAAATTTAAACATAAAAAATTGTAAATAAATTTCCAAAAATTATGATTTTTTTAATGCGAATTTGTAAATCAATTTTCTGCATAACATTTATGAAAAATTAATTCTACGAAAGAAAAATTTTAATGCCGATTTGGAAAAAAAAAATTACGTTTTTTATGGTTGAATTTTTTTTTAATTCTTACAAAAGAAATTATGTTTTCATACATATATAGCATATACATATATATATATATATATATATATATAAAACTAAGATGAGAGTATTTTTTGATGTGACAATTTTTTTTTTTAAATTGTCTCTCTCCTTGAATTAGAGAGAAACTTAAAATTGCAATGATACAATATTTTGAAAACCAAACAAAGATTCTTTTTCAAAATAGAGTTTTCAAATCGCTTTTTGAAAAAAAAAAAAAAAAACAAAGAACCAAACATAGTGATTCTTATTTAAAAAAATTAGCGGTTAATGATTATTTTATCCTCGGCTTTAAAAAAAGGGAAATGCTAAAGAGTTCTAAATCTAGAGCTCTAATTTGAGCTCTGGTGATGTGTCAAAGCAAAAAAAAAAAACAAAAAAAAAACAAAGCAAGACACAAATATCACATCAGGATGAATCCCACATTCCCATTAGAGCTATTAGAGCTCCTATATTAGAGCTCTAAAGCATTTTTGTTAAAAAATAATAACAAAGTCCTATAGGGTCGCTAGCAAATTAATTCCATGATACTACTATATAAACAAATACGATCTATCAACTTGATAATCCCACAAATAAACGGAGCCTAAACCTCTAGCAAAATAGTTAACCAGGATTCTGTGTTCCTCGCCGCCGTGCTCAGCCGTGTGAGACCTAGCTCCGCCTGTTCTGATCACCGCCACCGCCACCAGCGATGGGAAAGAAGTGTAATGCTCCGCCGGAGTGTGTCCCGGACTACCCGAAGGACGAAGCCTATCTGAAAACCGTGATTCCCACACGCATCGCTCTCTTCGAATCCATCAAAGCCCAACAACTCGCTCACCGTCAATCCATCGGCGGCGATCCCATCAAGTACTCATCCTTCACCATTCCCCTCAACTATAGTGGCATGTTTGTTTTGGGTGGATATGACTTGGAATTAAATTAATAGAAAAATGTTCAAGACCCACCAAAAAAAAAAAAAATTCCAAAATTATACCCACATGTGCTGGTAAAAATATTTTTTATAAGGATTTTTTTGCATATGTCGCTAATAATTGACCTGATTTTTTTTGTCACAATTTTTATGAACTGTCGCTAAAACTTACCATTAATGACTTTGTTTTGACGAATTTTTAAATTGTTGCTGAAAGTTAAAAATTAGTGATTTTTTTTGTGACGATTTTTAAACTGTCTCTAAAACTTATAATTAGTAACATTTTTTTATGATAATTTTTAAACTATTACTGAAAATTAATAATTAGTGACGTTTTTTTAATTATCATAGGACTTATTGAATAATAAATTTATCTATTAGGACCTAGACATAAGTCTCTTTAATCTTGAACCCTATATTTGGTTAAGAAAATTAGAGTTGGATGAAGGGTTCATTTGGGAAGTAGCTTTTTTAGTCCCTTATTTGGCTATACAATATGAGGCTAATAAAGTTGAGTTATTTAGAATGACTTTTTTGGTTTTTTTATCAAAAAATAAAGGAGAAAGAATGAGAAAAAAAATCTTTGACATTAATTTTTTTGCCTTTTGGTTTTTTGATTTTTGTAATTCCTTTTTGACTAATTTAACCTATTGCCAAACGTCCCTTAATAGTAACAGTACATCTGAACATAGTATTCCGTAGGCCATATATGTTTGTTTGGCGGACCGAATTACAGGGTATTAGCATTGCTAGACAGTTAGTCATGGGTTTATTAATCCCTTTTGGATTGACTTAAAATTATAAGGAGGGTTTCATAAATCCTATTAATTTTTGTAATTTAATTATTTAACTAATTAGTATGAACCTCTTTTTAGCCAAACATGGGTATGTATTTTGTTGAATTGTTAATCCAATCCCAAGGCCTTGTGAGTTCAATCCCTAGGGGACTATTGAATCCCAAGAGTGAGTGTCAGGACATGTTTAGACTAATTAGTTAAATTACAAAATTAATATGATTTTGTTAGATCCTCACCAAAATGGGATATAGTTTTGATTTGAATTTTTGTTGTTGGAAGGATAATATTGAGGAATGGGAGTGTGAAGGATGGGAAGAAATGGATATCAACTCCACTCGATATTGCGAAAGGGATTTCCAAGGATTGGGGAGAGAATGCGTTGATTTCGAAGGTCAACGGAGTGCTGTGGGACATGTTGAGGCCACTTGAAGGTGACTGCGAACTCGAATTATTTAAATTTGACAGCGATGAAGGTCGTGACACCTTTTGGCATTCAAGTGCTCACATTCTAGGGCAGGTATAAGCTCACATTCAATGTAGTTGGCAAAAAATTTGTATTTGGGTTGAAGTGAATTGGTTCTCTTTATGATTTGTGCAGGCTCTTGAGATGGAATATGGGTGCAAGTTATGCATTGGGCCTTGTACTACAAGAGGGGAGGTGCATTATATTCTGAATTGTTCACACTTGCATACTTATTAACTAAGATATATTGCAGTGTAATTTCAATTTTATATTTTTATCAGGAATTTAAGATGATTAACTGTTGATCTTGCCATCATCAAGCTCTTGAATATATACATATATATATTAACCAACATATGACACAGTTCCTACTTTGTCTGCTATTAAAAAGAGCTCAATGGAAGTAGGAGGAAATTTACGACATGTAATGCATTGTGTGACAATAGACTGGTCTTACTCTTTAGACACTTGATCAGTGCAGTGCTAGTTTTGCACCAATTTTGAACAATTGTTCTTCACCAATCAGAAACAGCATAATTTGGGCATAACTGTCGTACTTTCACTTAACGTAGCTGAATTCTCTCTCTCTCTCTCTCTCTCTCTCTCTCTCTCTCTCTGTTTTTTAAATTTTTAATAGAAGAGCATATGGTAATTTTGTTTGTAGAGAATTAGGTATTAGTGAATAATTTGACTTTTAAGTCCAAACCATGAAAGTTCATGTCTAATTAGATTAAATATGGATTTTTGTTTTAGTGGTGTTTGTTATTCATGTGGATAAAGACTAAAGAGTGGTATGTGTGATCACTAATCATTATTGGAGAGCTTGATATGCAGTCTTGGGTTTGTTTCCTAACCATTTAAGCTTTTGGGACTAGTGGTGATCTGGCATAGTATTAGAGCTCAAGTTATGAGAGGTCTTGAGTTCAAGTCTCTCCATTTGCATTTGTTTCTCCAATTGTATTATGTTTCTCTACATGTTTGGAAGTTTGCATCTTCACGCACAAGACGGAGTTGCATGTGAGCAAAGTTTTAAACACGAATATGTAACGCAAGGTGTTTTATCCCTTTTGAGGCGATATGTAGTTATAGGTGTTGAGACATAAGCATTTCAAATTTTATATTTAAAAAATAAATAATATTTGAAAATAGTAAAAACATATTAAAAATAAAATATAAAGTCTATATTCTTTTTCTTAAAGACCTCAAATTTATTTATTTATTTATTTAAAAAAAGATGGAAGCTTACCTTCATCGAAAGTGAATACAATTACACAACATTGTTAGCTTAAATCATCGATTTTCTCATTTAATCCTTAACTTTGTGTTTTTTCTAAGTTAGTCATTTACAAGATTTTTTTTTCATGGGATGAAGTTACAAAAGAGGTTCTTCTTTTTTGTGCTTAAACTATGTATAACAATAGTCCAAGACAAGCTCTCCATGTACGTATTCTTTATTTGCTTATGCACAAAAGGCATACAAGGTGCTCCTCAGGCGCACACCTCAAACTGTGATGCACGCAAGCCTTTAAGGAGTATCTCCTAAAAATCAAAGTTTTGATGCATTTTGTTTATCCTTTACGTTGTGTAAGTTTGTTCTTTGTTACAACTGCAATTTTTTCAGGTTCTCATGAAATGGTTAATTGCCCTTGTAGGGTTTTTATTATGATGCTTTTTATGGTGATCTGGGCTTAAATGAGGATCACTTCAAACAGATTGCATCAGGCGCAGCGAAAGCTGTTGGGGTATTTCTCATTTACTTGTTTTATTTAGAAGTTGGCCTATTATGAAGTTACACTTGGTTTTTTCCTTGTTAATTATATACTATTGTTTGAGGTGCTATTGTTTATTTATTTATTATTTATTTAATTCAAATTCAGTACATGTAACAATAAATATGCGTTTTTAAAATTAGTTTAGGACAGTGCAAAAATCTTATCAAGAATTGAAAATTAGTGATTATTGTTTAGATGTCGTGATCATTCTTTCTTAAAATTCAATTGCCTTTGACATATTATTTAGTTATGACCATGGATTGGATTTCAAAGGAGATTTGGTAGTCGTTTCAACATCATTTCTTCTAAATTATTCCCCTTTGCCTTTTGATGAAATGTTATCAACTTTTTTGTTTTTTACATGAACCATATTCTTTTGGTGAATATGAATATATAGAGTTCTCTGTTTTCTCTTCATGCTCAAGGTAGGTCTCTTTATTATATATGCATGCACACAAGTGAGTTTGTTCTTATATTGTGTCTAACATTTGGATTCTGAATTTGTAGAATCATGATAAAATTGTGGGATTTCTTTCTTAATTGCTTTAGGTTTATGATTTAGCTCATAATGTTTGTGCTTTCAATGCATTGCAAAGGATACTCTTCCATAAGCATATATTACCTTAAATGCTTTTCATTTCAGGAAAAGCAGCCTTTTGATCGCATTGAAGTTACAAGAGACCAGGCTCTTGAGATGTTTTCTGAAAATAAATTTAAGGTAAGTTTACCTCACTTGAAGCATTTGATCCTTCAATTGCTTTGATTTATTTCCTTCTTTTTTTTTTTTTTTTTGCATTGTATCTTATACTTTGTTTTTCTATTGTCTTAACCAGATTGAAATCATTAATGAATTACCTGAAGACAAAACTATCACAGTATACAGATGTGGCCCCTTAGTTGATTTGTGTCGTGGACCACATATACCAAATACATCTTTTGTGAAAGCATTTGCTTGTTTAAAGGTTTGGAGTTTGGTTATTCGCATGCATTTTACAAGTATTTTGTCTGTGTTATTTACAATTTTAATATTCAGGCTTCATCAGCATATTGGAGGGGAAATAGAGATCGTGAAAGTTTGCAAAGAGTTTATGGGATATCTTATCCTGATCAAAAAAGTTTGAAGGTAATATTCATTTGTTATGCAATTTCTGTGTGTTATTTCTATGTATTTGCATTACTTTTCAAATCTATTGTTTTTGTTAAGCTGCAAAGAGTTCATGTGTTATGCTTTTCTTCTGAACGTGTTCTATTGTTTGATAGATTTTTCGATTTGGGTTCTATGAGACCGGAGAATAAAAATATATATTATTGGTGATGGATTGTTACTTCTGTAATGAAAATTTGCTATGCTTTTGTGCAACAATTTAAGTGGAAGTGTGATGTACATGTTTAAAATATATATTATAATTAAGAAAAAAAAATTCGTACAATATATTTATAAATATAAAATATCTAAACACTCCCCTAGGCGCTCCCAACTTTAGATTCTTTTTATATGCATGCCCCTGCCCCTCTCCCACTTTGTGCAACTAAGGTCCATGTGTCTGCGACAGTATGTGGTCCTCTTAGTTTTTACGTATTAAATATAAGAAAATTTACGTATAAATCCCATCTTGAGGAATGATGATCCATTTGGTACTAAGGATTTTCTTATAGACCAATTAGTCATTTTGATTTTGAAAAGGTAGATTTAATATATTATTTAAAAATTAGATTTACGGTTATACCCTTGTTTCTATTATGTTTCCTTCTATTTTTTTCTTTTGTGCTAGAAAGGTAAGGTACACAATGTATGAGAATCAAATTTAGATGAATTTTTATATGAAAATCTTTTTTATTTGGAAAACATTTCAAAATGAGTATAAAAATGACTTGAAATATGAGATTCTTTAAACATTTTAAAAAGATGTGGGATTCTTCAAACATTTCAAAAGGAATATAAAAACTATTTAGTAAGTTTTGGCCAAATGTATAATTTCAAATTGTAATACTCCAATGTGACACACCAAATTTTTTTTAGTGTAACACCCTAATGTAACACAAAAAAATTCCTTCATGTACTTTTCTTGAATGTAACACTCTAATATAATCCTTCAAAAAAACTCCGTAGTGTAACATTCTAATATAACACACAAAAATTCTTTAATGTAACACTCTAATATAACACACACAAATTCATTAGTGTACTTTTTCCAAATGTAACACTTTAAAAAAACTCCTTAGTATAACACTTTAATGTAACACACAAAAAAATTCTTAGTGTACTTTTCCTAAAACTCCAATGTAACACTCAAAAAACGGATGTGGAATTCTTCAAACCATTTCAAAAGGAGAAATATTCCTTAGTAAGTTTTGGGCAAATGTATAATTTCAAACTGTGAGTTTTATGTTTGAATGAGTTTTTTAGTATTTTTGTGTGTGTTACATTGGAGTGTTACGTTTGGGATTACATTGATTGGAGTGTTATGTTTGGAAAAAGTACACTAAAGATATATATATATATATATATTTTTTTTGGGTTACATTAGAGCATTACGTTTGGAAAAAGTAGACTAAGGAATTTTTTTTTAGTGTTACGTTGTTATGTTTGGGAAAAATACACCAAGGAATTTTTTAATGTGTTACATTGAAGTGCTATGCTATTGGAGTGTTACATTAGAGTATTACGTTTTTATTTGTAATAGTGAGATTTGTTCCAAAATGAGGAAAAATTCAAAATTTCTATAGTGCGTATTGCCCAAATGTGTAATTTTACATTTTGAGAAACCCACTTTTATCCTTAAAAAATTAAACCCAAACATGTAAGTGACTACCTTTTTATGTAGTTTTCACTTTAATAGGACCTTTGGGTTCATAAGAAAAAAGAGAGGATTAAACCGTCTATAAGATTGTGGGATTTATTGATGCTTCACCCTTAGTAGTAGGAATCGCTGAAGTTGCTCACAAATCAGTTGAAGAAGCGCGATTTTGCGCTTCTGAGGAAGAATTGGAGAAGAATTGCGAGTCTAATGCTAGAGAAACGCAAATCTGAGAAGAGAAGGAACTTATCTAGATTTGTCATCCTCACTCTTGACCTCAATTTCTCTGTCGATCGTCTCTGTCTTCTCTCTCTCTCGATTGATCTCGTCGTCTCTCTCTTTCTCTCAATCTCATCGTCTCTCTCTCTCGGTCGATCTTGTTTCCTCTCTCTCTCTCTCTCTCTCTCTCTCTCGTCTCCTCTCGAGATCGATTGATCGATCTCCTCCTCTTCTCTCTATCGTCTTCGTCTTCTCCTTCTTCTTCTTCTTCTCTCTCTCTCTCTCTCTCTCTCTCTCTCTCTCTCTCTCTCTCTCTCCTCTTCTTCTTCTATTCCATTCATCTGTCTTCTTTTTCTCCTCTCCCACTCTCTTCTTATATTTTATTTTTGTAAGAAAATAAATTAAACAAATAATTTTAAAATAAATAGATAAAAAAAATAATATAAATATTTTAGAATAAATATTTTATAATAAATGAAAAAAATCTAATAAAAGTATATAATTATAATATTTTAACATACGATTTTTTATACTCACTCCATCCCAAAATATTACTCCCTTATTCCATTTTTCATTGTCCCAAGATATTAATCCCTTTTCAAAAATCAAGGAATAAAATAATATGAATTTACTATTTTGCCCTTCTTTTAAATTCATTAATAACACAAAAAGTTCTATTATGACAATTGATATTCTCAAAAAAATGTACTATCAAAGGGTAATTTTGAAAAATTAATATTTTTAAAATATAATAATTATACTATAAAAAGAGTTGGATTTCCTAAAAGGGACCATTATTTTGGGACGAAGGGGGTACTCTTTATTTATTTATTTAAATTTATAACATATATTTTCATTATCATTAGAGGAAAAAATACATAATCTTACAATATATTTTTATATATTATATTATTTAATATATATACAAACGCTCCCAACCAACAATTCTTGGGATGTCTACGATTCCCCGCTCCCGCTTTGTGCAATTAAGGCTTCACCCTTAAATATATCATGTAGTTATGAGAAAAATTATGATGCTGTCGTGGGTTTCAAATGACAATATTTTTAATGTATAAGAATCATTGTTGCAGGATTACATCGCCAGACTGGAAGAGGCAAAGAAATATGACCACAGAGAACTGGGGAAGACTCAGGAGCTTTTCTTTTTTCACCCACTGAGGTATAGTTGTTAGTTACTCAAGATTACTTCTATGTAGTTAGGCTTATGCTTGATACAACTTGCTGCGTTTTGTATGTTTTTCAGCCCAGGAAGCTGTGTCTTCCTTCCGCATGGTGCTCGGATTTACAACAAATTGGTGGAATTCATACGAAATCAATATTGGAAGAGAGGATACCAAGAGGTAAATATTTTATGCCCATAAATACTGAATGACATCAGATAAGTGCATGTGGTATATCATTAACTTGATTTGGGCAGGTTGTGACACCAAATATCTATAACATGCAACTCTGGGAAACATCTGGTCATGCTGCAAACTATAAGGAAAATATGTTTTTAGTTGAGGTGAGATGCTTTGCATTTGTCCTGATTATGATGGTTTGCAATTGAAATCTTGGGCATTTGAGTGATTTGTTGTTGCTCATTGCGTGCCTACATTTTTTGGAGTCATTTTTCTTAAATATAATATTTGTATGATTTATATTTAATTGTATATTTTCCTTTGCACTTATTGTCCTTCGTAAGAAATATGGTAGTTCGTTTGAGATTTTTGTAATTTAGGCTCCGTTTTTTTCGATGTAAAATATTTTTCTTGTAAATTGATTTTACACCCAAAAAAAAAAAAAATTTGTTTTTATTTTTGTTTTTCGGCTTTTGGTTGACACTTGAAACAAAAACATTCTATTACCTAAAAGCGAAATTTTGATTATATAAAGTGTCATTTATGACTTTTTAGTGAGTTAAGATATTTATTTGAAAAGGCTAAATGTGTTGAAAGGTAGTGAGTGAGAATCAATTTTGTAAAAATTGACTAACGGAATTTTTAAAGGTAAGTAATTTTTGGAAAAATGATGCAAAAGTATTTTTCTTAAAAAATGTTTTACTTACTTTTTGTTCAACCAAACAGTGGAAAATGAGTAAAATATTTTTGAGAAAAACATTTTACGTCAAAACAAACGGAGCCTTAGTGGAGAGTGAAATTCTTTGTAGTGTATTACCTGAGTAATATAGATTTGTATCTGGGTTCATATTTTCTTTCTTCAGTGGGTAAATGCTTGATTATATAAGTAATATTTCTGGCTTATTGGTACAGATTGAGAAGCAAGAGTTCGGACTTAAGCCAATGAATTGCCCAGGGCACTGTTTAATATTTGATCATCGAGTTCGTTCATACAGGGGTTAGTTCATTTTAATCCGTACAACTTTTAGATTGCATTTTCATTCCTTTTGTCTTTCACCTGGGTTTTTTTATTGGGCTAAATTATGCTCCATCTTGAATTTTATTGGGTAACTGGGTGTGTCGAAATTGAAACTAGCTTGGTCTTAAGAATGAGTGGAAAAGGTTGATTTGAAGAACTCCAAACCTGTATTTATCTTGTTTTCTCCTGTATCTATGCTGTGTGGATTGAATTTGTTTTGTGTAGAAGTTTTGTAGTCTGAGCTTATATTTCCCCCAAAGCTGTGTTATCATCTATTGTTTCCTTTGAGTGATATGTGCTGTTTGTACCCTGATTTTTTCATATAATTCTGCAGAACTTCCTCTTCGCCTGGCTGATTTTGGAGTCTTGCATCGGAATGAGGCTAGTGGTGCACTTAGTGGGTTAACTCGTGTCAGGAGATTTCAGCAGGTAGCTTTTTGTTGTATTATGTTAGGACTAGTCCTTGTTATGATATTTTGTGATCTTGATGAATTTACTAAACTTTTGTCCTAATTAAACAGTAGCTATTGTGCTAGCACTAGTATTTCAATTCCTTGAGCCTCAATTGGCTACAGGCTACTGTCCAGCAAGACCGTATTCATTTGGAATTTAGCTGGTCCACTGTCGTGTAACACTTTAGTAAATAAGACTAGTAAAAAGAAAATGACAAAAGAGAACTTAACATCTTTTTACTACCAATTGAGTAGTAGTCCATGGCTGATGGAAGCTCTTTACGCCTAACACTACAACTTTTGAACAGGATGACGCTCACATCTTCTGCAGGGAGGCCCAGGTTAGATGAACCTTGCTCATATGTTGCTAAGAACTGTTAACATTTTGTTTTGAATTCCTGGTATGACTATTGTTGTTAATTGTTCAGATTAAAGATGAAGTCAAGAATGCATTAGAGTTCATCAGTTACACCTATGAGATATTTGGGTTCACTTTTGACTTGAAGCTATCAACGGTATGACAATATGGTACTCATTTGTGCATCAAAGTTATTTGTGTAATTGTCTTGAGTCATACTTCACATGTTAATGGTGATTTCCAATTTTTCTACAACTTGGGTGATGCTTTGCATATGTGAGATGACTAAGATAAAATGAGTTTATTGGTTGGTGGCTTCTTCTGCTTCTATTGTAATTAGGTTTTCAAAAGCTTACCCAAAAGAAAAGTAGTTAAGACGTAAAAAATAAGAAACTTTTGTACTTTATTGTTAAGAATATTAAAAATATACCCCATTTAGTCTCCCATTGGATGGCTGTCTGGGAGGGTAGATTGGGTACAGACCTAACCTTCCTTTGGCATTATTTTTGCACAAAGTGGTTGTGGTTGCTCTTAGGTTCTCACTGCCAACTTCAAATTTTATAGGCCAAGTTTTAATCATTGAACCAGTGGCCCTCTATTGTAAAGAACATTATGGACCCAATAAAAACTTCATTTGATAGCCCAATAAGGGAGTTGGCCCCAAATAAGCCCCATGGACTCATACTGCAGGTTGCCATACCAGTCTGTCCTAGACTCCTAAAACTTGATAAAACAAAATAAAGTTATAACAGCAGCAGTAGTCTTATTAAAAGCATAAGACTTGAGTTGAATCCAACCTTGTTTAGATGTGATCATGTGGTCTAAGGTTTGGCTCTGTTGAATGTAAAAACCTATAACTTACTCCACCTACCACTACCACCTACTACCACCTACCTACTCCACTCCATTACCTACTCCACTCCATTAGTGCTCCACAAGAAGCAAGTGCTCCATTTACCCTAATGCTCCATTAAGTTGTTTAGTGCTCCATTTTAGGTTAATTTAATTCCTCCATTTGTAACTCATTCTCCCTATAAAAGAGAGATCATTCTCTCCATTGTAAATACATAATACACACATCAATCTATCTATCAATAAACATTAATACAGAGTTAATTCATTTTGCTCTTTCTCTCTCTATCAATTTTTCTTACATGGTATCAGAGCGGGTTTAAAATCTAGTATTTTCGCTTTACCGGCGGGCGGCACCCTCGCCTTGGCCGCCCGCCGGACCTCACCCCAACCCGTCAAACCAAATCCATCTCAGATCTACACCTTTGGCTCTTCTTTATGTTTTCTTTCAGCAACACCATTGGAAACTTCCTCTCCTTCAACAAAGTTCTCCCATATTTTTAACTTCTGCCTTTTAGCAGACTGCTCAGCCTGCATAAGAAGATGAGCATCTGGGATCCTATCAGTGCCAAAGGACATTTGAAGCTTTGCCAGGCCAGCTTCCAAAAGTGTCACTGCCATATTAGTCTTTGACTCCCACAAAGATCCCAAGAAAGTTCCAGTTCTATCAACAGTTTCCACTTCAATCTCAACATCCCTCTGCATTATCTTTCGTCTCATAAGCGCAATTGCTTCATCAGAAAAAGGCTCTTCTCGGGCAGGGCATCTAACACCAGAGAACGCAAACATAATGCTGCAAGTCTCCTTGGGAACAAACAGTTTAAACCGATGTCCACTGAGGACATATTCCTCAACAGTAGGCAACCTTTTTCGTTGCAGAAATGGCAGGAAATCTTTAGGTTTCTTCGCTGAACCCGTGGTCAGGTCTGCTATGTGCGTTGGTGCAGAATCCTTGGTAGAATGGATCCCCTTCTTCCCAGCGATGGCACGGGATTCAGCAGAGAGAAGGGCATCATAATAGTTTGATCTTTCCTCAAAATCTCGATGCCTAATTACAGTGCCATAGCCACGGGATGCCATCCAGCTGAGAACTCCAGGGTCATGAGTCTGATAAATTTCTGTCTTACTTCAAGCCGTGTATTATACCATTGGAGGGTGGTGTTGCATCTGGATTTAAGACACCAGCGGAGGAAGAGTTTGAAACTCGGTTATACATCTGTAAAGGGAAACGAGTTGTCAGATTGAAGCAGGTCCCTTTTTCTCGTTCCTCACTGAATCATGATGATGTTTTTATCCTCGACACTAAAGAGCAGATTTTTCAATTCAACAGTGCAAACTCCAATATCCAGAAAAGGGCCAAAGCATTGGAAGTAATTCAATTTTTAAAGGAGCAGTATCATTTTCTTCCACCAAATCCCTACCTTTATTTTATTTTATTTTATATATATATATATATATATATATATTTTACTTCATCAATTGCTTTTTTTTTTTTTCAATCCATGTTCCCCACTGATTTTCTCTTTTATTTTCTTTTATCAACAGTGACAACCACCACGCACATTCTTTATTTTATCCATATATCCATATATATCTCCATTACTATCTTATTCTTATTATTAAACCATAAAAAAAAAAAAAAAAAACAAAAAAACTCATTTTTATCCAATTGATTTTTCTGCTCAGTCCTGTACCTTCATGCCATCTGCATTTGCACAACAAACTCATTTTATTTATGACGGGGATCAAATCCGATCACCAAAAAAAAAAAAAAAAAAAAAAAAAAAAAAACAACCGGCCTCATTTCTTCGCCTCTTCAGCTGTTCTCTTCTTCTTGCCTTTGTCTTGGGCGGCACTTGCCGGTGCTGCCTCCGTGTTTCCCACGCCGCCGAGCACGTTCACTTCCCGTTGCTCTTCAACTGTCACATATGGCGGCCTTCCAAATCTGAGCATCACGGTGGCCTTCCGCTTCAGTTCCTTATTTTCTGCCTTCAGCCCACATATCTCTGCTCGGGCATCCTTATACATGCCCTGGAGCAGAGCCAGTTGGGCGTTTAACCTCTGCACCTCATTGGTTCTACTCTGAAGCCGGTGCGACAGGTTGTTGACCGCCGTCATTGTCTCCACACAAGACCTCAAAGTATAATAATTGGCCTCAATATCAGATTGAGCAGCCATTATCTGCTCAACTGCCACCATCGGATAGTTCAACGGTGCAAAACCAGGGGGGCTTGGTCCAAGGGCGCTTGGTTGAGGTTCAAGGGCCATATTCTGGGTTGTGGCCTCGTTGAGGTCGGGAAAGAGAGTAAGACCACGGGACGACGAGGCTATGTTCTGGGTAGCTGAACGGGAAGAAGAGGCCATATTCAGGGTTGGTTGTAGAATGTTACAGAGTATCTCTCAGAAGTGTTACAGAGTATCTCTCTCAGCAAAAACGAAGAGGTTTTCAGCGTTTTTCAGCAAGTGTTTTGTTCTGTCTAAGCCTTTGCCTCAGCCTCGCCTTTGTTTAAATAGGCAAGGCAGACACGCGCCTCACGCGCCTCTCAGCGCAAGACGACAAAGCGGCGCGCCTTTTGATGGCTCGACTTTTGATGGATGTCGGGCACACCTTTTGATGGCACGCGTTTTGATGGCGCGCCTTTTGATGGCTCGACTTTTGATGGCTGTCGGGCACACCTTTTGATGGCACGCCTTTTGATACGATTGGGCACGCCTTTTGAGGGTGCAACTTATATGGGTCCGACAAGACTCTGTAAACTGTCCCGACTTTGATTCCGGTTAGCTTCTATATGGGTCCGACAAGACTCTGTAAACTGTCCCGACATTGATTCCGGTTAACTCCTATATGGGTCCGACAAGACTCTGTAAACTGTCCCGACATTGATTCCGGTTAGCTCTTATATGGGTCCGACAAGACTCGGTAAACTGTTCCGACATTGATTTCGGTTCTCTTCTACAACGGTCCGACATGACCCAGTAAACTGTTTTCTACAACGGTCCGACATGACCCAGTAAACTGTTTTCTACAACGGTCCGACATGACCCCGTAAACTGTTTTCTACAACGGTCCGACATGACCCAGTAAACTGTTTTCTACAACGGTCCGACATGACCCAATAAACTGTTTTCTACAACGGTCCGACATGACCCCGTAAACTGTTTTCTACAACGGTCCGACATGACCCAGTAAACTGTTTTCTACAACGGTCCGACATGACCCAGTAAACTGTTTTCTACAACGGTCCGACATGACCCAGTAAACTGTTTTCTACATCGGTCCGATATGACCCCATAAACTGTCTTCTACAACGGTCTGACACGACCATACAGTGTCTCCTATCCTCTTTTATTTTATTTGTCATTTTATTTTTCCTGTTTTGTTACTCTCTCCAAACTCAAGTTGGTTAGTTCCTAACCCCCTTGAGTTTGAGGGGGGCTGTTGAATGTAAAAACCTATAACTTACTCCACCTACCACTACCACCTACTACCACCTACCTACTCCACTCCATTACCTACTCCACTCCATTAGTGCTCCACAAGAAGCAAGTGCTCCATTTACCCTAATGCTCCATTAAGTTGTTTAGTGCTCCATTTTAGGTTAATTTAATTCCTCCATTTGTAACTCATTCTCCCTATAAAAGAGAGATCATTCTCTCCATTGTAAATACATAATACACACATCAATCTATCTATCAATAAACATTAATACAGAGTTAATTCATTTTGCTCTCTCTCTATCAATTTTTCTTACAGGCTCCTATTAAAGAGTTGGTGGGTCTTGAAATATAATTCTTGTGAGTTGTGTTCTCATGAATATCTTCTATTGTGTTTTGATCAGTTTTAGTATACATTCTCACTTTTGGACGTGCATTTGGTTGTGCTGAAATTTTAGCAATCATTGATTTCTTTCTAGTTTATAGTCTACCTTTTGCAACATACAAGAAGGATAATGTTTATTACCTTATTTCATTGTTTTGTCTCTCTTTTAGTGTTCTTTTATTCTGGTATACAAATTTTATTGTTTTACCCTATTTTGTTCTACGCATTTCATTGTGCTTCAATAGAGGAGGTCTGAAAGAGAGTATTTATTCTTGCTAACACATATTTTGTATTGTAGAGGCCAGATAAATATCTTGGGGACTTAGAAACATGGGAAAAAGCTGAGGCTGATCTTACAGAAGCATTGAACGAGTTTAAGAAGCCATGGGAGGTAATTACAGATTCACTTGTCTTGAGGTTCTTTTTTGCCACATGTTCTACATTTTCTTTTCTTTTTTTTGTTTATTTTCTTAGAATTAATTAATAAGTTTAAGTTTGTTGATTAGACTAGTCCTATATAGTTCAGATGTAATTCATGCTTGGGTTCATTCTAGTCTTTTCTCCCATGGTACTGTGTTGCTCATTAATTGTAGGAGAGTGTTCTCCACAATTGCCTTATATCAGTTTGTCTTCAGGCTGTGTCTGGGTTTTGAATTACTAGTGCATGATCACTCTAGTAATGAATTACATCTAGATAACATACGTATTGCTGTACACTATTTATTTCATGTAAAATATGTTTATTTATGTATGTATAAATGTACTTATGCATGGATAGTAGATATTGAAGTTTATAGTACTTGGCCAAGTAGAGCTTTGGCTTAATCAATCCATGAGCTTAGCTGAGAACAAGTTCAAGGTCTAAAACTTTTCAAACGAAGGCTGAACCCATAAATAATAACCAACTAAACTAAGCCTTGTGTCCCACTCAACCCCACTGAAGAATACCACACAAAAATGGTTGTTGTGAAAAGCAGGGATTGCGGATGGGATTGCGGATAAGTTTGGAAATCAACAGTTACAGTGAAATCAAATCATATACATATGACCTTATAATAAAGAATTACAGTGTGAAAATATGTGCTGTCTATTGGATTATCAGAACCCAATGTTGAAAAACAAATAACCTACAATATGATGGAGTCAGATTTTGGATGGCATCATAATTGTGATCTGCAAGTTGTTTTGTTATTCTTGATTCTCAAACTGGCTGTGAACTAGTATATAAGATGGGTTACATGCCCCATGGCAACCATTAATCAACGAACTAAGAGAGTCGCAATGTTTGGAACTACACATTTGATGAGAGAAAACATGCAACCATGGAATGGAATATTTTCTGTTGGTGAATTGGATATTGATCATTTTTGGATGCTTTTTGTTTAAAACTCTGTTTGCTGTGCAATCAATCATTTGCAATTTCATTTTCTTATTAGGGACATTGGTGGAACAGAAAGTGTAGAAAACACTTTGGGTGCTTCCGCTTTAAAGTTTATAATAAAGCAATAAAATTTCAACGAATTTGGGTAATTTTGGCTATGTATCTTTATGTACCGGGCAGCTTTGTTCAGTAAGAGGTTTTGGTCCGAAGGTAGTTGCTTTGAGTGATTTATGTACAGATATAAGTGGTTGAAATGGGTTAGATGTCGATCCGTAAGTGGTCTAGGTTTGAATATGTGAGTGTTTACTTATTTGGTCATCTGGATGGGATTTTGTTTGTTAAGCATTGTTCTACGTATTTCCTCTTGGGTATCTTTATGCATTGCAATTCACCTTTTGAGTCATGTTATGTAGATAAATGAAGGTGATGGTGCATTTTATGGGCCAAAGATTGATATAAGTGTTTCTGATGCACTGAATAGGAAATTCCAGTGTGCAACTTTGCAGGTTAACTTGTTAATGCCTTTTGTTTTTCTTTGTTTCTTTTTATTTTATTTTTATTTTATTTATCTTTATCTCCTATTTTGTCAGCGTCACATAGTTCTCACTTAATTGATAATTATTGCAGCTGGATTTCCAACTTCCTTCTCGTTTCAACTTAGCGTACTCAGCGGAGGATGAAGCTAAGAAGGAAAGACCTGTTATGATACACAGAGCCATTCTAGGTTCCGTTGAACGTATGCTCGCTATACTTTTGGAGCACTATAAGGGCAAATGGCCTTTCTGGCTTAGTCCGCGTCAAGCAATTGTTTGCCCTGTTTCGGAGAAATCAGAACCATATGCACTACAGGTTGTTTTGCTTTATGTGCTTTCATTGTTCTTTCCTGTTTCCTGTTTCCTGTGAATTTTGGCTTGATGCACATGCAGGTGGTAGAAGCAATGTTGGTTGTGCTGTTTCTTGTTTTCAGTATTTTGTGTCCTAATTCCCAAGTCTTGAATAAAAAATCATGCCTTTTACTTCTCATTATGCTTGGACTTGCACTTGGTTAGGAAATTGTTCAGAGTCTGTTATCACATCCATTACTGTAACTTATTTTTATTTATGGACTACATGTGCTTTTTCTGTTTGTTGAATTGCCCTTCTATATTTAATTTAAATGGCAACTGCAACTTTTTCCCTCTCAATGGTAGTGGTAGGTATGATTTAAATGTTAGTTGCACCTATTGCTTAGATGAAGCCAAATCACTGGAAATGGTTCGTAAATTGTGTCAAATGTATCTGTCTTACTTTTATTGATTACTGAATGATTTATACAATCAATGTTATACATATTTTTGTATTGATCTGCATCTTGGAAGATTCTTTGTAGGGCAAAAGCTTTTGATTTCGTTTGTTATCGAAGTTATAGGATATTGTTTCTTACAATCAGAAATTTGAATAAAGCTCATGTAAAATTACACTATAATATGTTAATAGTCTTAAGCCATTGTTCTGTTGAGTTATTCTAATGAACAGATGAAAATTTTGAATTTGGGGTATCAACAGCTAACAATGTCTCAAGGATTTTCATGTCTATCATTTACATAAACAACTGTTCTTTGCCTCTTCCCATTTGCACATTCCAGAAGCTGAGCGGTTTGAATGTCTTCTTGTATTTAATTTTTAATAGGTAAAGGACCAGATTCATGAAGCTGGATTTTATGTTGATGTTGATACAACCGACAGAAAAATTCAGAAAAAGGTGAGCTTACAACTCCCATTCTAGGCCTCAATTTACCATACTGCTACCATGAAAGTTTTTGCATATAATACTAATGAACAATGCTCGCTTGTGCAATTTATTTGGCTTTAATGAACTGCTTTGGTATCTTGTGAGGCTGTCTAATTGGATCCTGAAGACATTTCTTCCCTAAGTGCTGACTAAGCACTCTTTTTTAGATTAACAAACTTAATCTTAAGTTCACACATATTTATTGACTGGTGGGATTACTCAAGTACATGCCAATATCCAGATTATCTTTAAAAACACACTTTTATTCCCTCTCCTACTTATAAGCCCAATCATTCAACCCCTTCTCTTGTGCATTCCAAAATAGAGAAACATAATTATTGTGCAACTCATTCGGAAAATATTGCCCTTGACTATATTTTGGGGTCATTAATTTTTTCTTGTTAAGCAAATAACTGATGGTTTATTTATGACCAATTCCATCTAATAACAATTTACCATGGCTTGGACTTCCTCGTATCAAACTCCAAACTGTTTATTGATACTTGAACTCACTATCCATCCCAAATACCAGATCACGCAACAGTTTTTATTCATTGCCCTTTTGTCATGTTTCCATTTAAGTTGATTTTAATGTTAAAATTGAAGATACAAATTTCTGTTGGTTCTTCTGGACTTTATCTTTGAATTTTGTTCTCATTAAAGAAGAAAAGAAAGGAATTTTTCTCTGGGCATCAACTTCAGAATTTTTGATACCCAAAATTTTAGGTAGCGTTTGGTAGAGTTTTTTAAATATGATTTGAGAATATGAGTTGTATTTTGAGTTTGTGAGTTTTGGAATTATGATTTGAGTGAAAAATTTATTTGGCAAATGAGTTTTGAAAAGAGTTTTGAATTGAGTGGGGAATTTTTGATGTGACATATGATATTTAATACAAAAACTTACAACTTATAACCAAACACAACTCAAAATTCTATTCAAAACTCCTAAAAAATTTTAAAAAATTTCGATTTTTTTATTTATTTAAAATATAAAAAATAACAGGTGCCAATTGTAAAAATAAAAATAATAAAAAAATTATACTATTCCGGTCAACCGGCCGGACATCTGGGAGAATAACCGGCCAGACATCCGGGAGGACAACCGGTTAGCCCAAATTTTCCTGCCTTGGAATAAGTTTTCAAAAGTGGATGTGAAATTAATTTTTAAAAATTATAACCAAACACCACGTGCAAATCAAGAGGTAGAATTACATTTCCAAAACTCTTCCAAACAGAGCCTTAAACTTTCATTTTTGATTTCCAAGAGAGTAGTACTTGTATACTGAGAGTTTTGGCTCTGTGCAGATACGAGAAGCTCAGTTAGCACAATACAACTACATATTGGTTGTTGGTGAGAAGGAAACAGAAGCTGGAACGGTAATATCCATTCCCTGGTGGTGAATAATGATCAATGTATAAATATTGATGTTTGATAGTCATATTGAGCTTGTGAAATAGGGAGATTCTATTGTAGCAATTGAATACAAAGATATTGTGGAAAATTGATGGAAACTAGTAGTAGAAACATTTAGACAATTTAAATGATATTTGGCATATGTTGGAAAATACTCACCGGATTGTTCAAATATCTACCATTCTGTGATTAAATCTCCTATTTCATTTTTGTTTCATGTGTTAATCTTGTCCAGAATTCCTATGAATTTTGCAATCTGATTGTTCAGACCGTTTGAATTTTATGCCTCCAATCTAATGCTTTTAAATGTTTCCAGGTAAGTGTGCGAGTGAGAGACACAAGGGATCTTAGAGATGAGAGCATCGAGGACCTGCTCAAATTCTTCAGGGACGAAGTTGTTGCTTTTCGTTAAGGGTGTGCTTTTACATAAGGATACCGATGAGACAATCAACATCAAGAAACTTAAGCCTGGATGTTGAAGAAGTTTCTAATATCTCATTACAGTTTATTACCTGTATTCCTTTCTTTCTTTGGTTCCTCATTTTAATCTCATTATGCTCATCATCTGCTATACGTTTATTTAATTTAATTTTCTGATTTCCTAATAGTTTTTTTACATACATTCTCATAATTGTAAGACGGAAGTTATTAAACACATCATTTAATTGTTAATATTTAATCCCGAATCTCTCTCACATCTCTTTATGGTATTTTCATGTATGCGACGCACATATTCATGTTGAAGTTGAGATATCGAGTAGACCATGATGACTACATGTTGAAACTAGTATTTGCAATTCTAAAATATGTTTAAGTTTGACTTATTTACTTAATGAGAATTTTGAAAAAGCTTTCATTGAGTTAAATACTAGTCGAGTTTGAATAGTTTGTTAATTTACAACTCTACACGTATCTGCATACGTATTGACTGTGTGTGCCTTGGCAATTGTAAAATGAATTGGATGAGTGCACTTCTATCTAGAAGGCCATGAAGCTAAAGTTAATATAAACCTTTTGTTTTTTCAAGCAGCTTCTCTGTCTTCATTTTTGTTGCGGTTTCTATATTTCTCTTATTGCAAACCTAACAAAATCTGATTCATATACGTCTCCCCAAAACCTATATTACGAGTTGTAAATAAAAATCCATAATTAATTGGGTGGGTACAATTTTGCATATATGTGTTTGTGTCTCATTTTGTGGAATTTTAATGGTAAACTACTCATAAGTTTTTATAGTTGGACTTAATTCTTATTAAGTCTTATTGAAAGTTAGTTCTAATAAAATTGTCGTTAAATTTTTTATTTTTTTATTTTTTTTTGTGATGCTTTTTTTGTGTATATGTTAAAAATTGATAATTAGTGACTTTTTTTTATTGTAATTATTATTAATTGTTGTTAAAATTTACAATTAGTAACGTTTTTATGGGCAAATTTTTAAATTGTTGCTGAAAGTTAAAAATTAGTACTCCCTCCGTCCCAAAATATTAGTCCCTTATTCCATTTTTCATTGTCCTAAAATATTAGTCCCTCTTCAAAAATCAAGTACAAAAATAATATAAATTTCCTATTTTGCCCTTCTTTTAAATTAATAAACAATATAAAAAGTACAATTATGACATTGATATTCCCAAAAAATGTACTATCAATAATTTTGGAAAATCAACTTTTTTCAAATGCAATAATTGTACTACCAAAAAAAGTTGGATTCCCCAAAAGGGACCATTATTTTGGGACGGAGGGAGTAACATTTTTTTGTGATATTTTTTGAAGTTGTCGCTAAAATTTATAATTGGTGATTTTTTTATGATAATTTTTAAACTATCATTGAAAATTAATAATTAATGATATTTTTTAATAATATTTAATAAAAAAATATTATTAGTTATTATAAGAACTATTAGATAATAAATTTATTTATTAACATCTATATGGAACTCTCCTTTTTTATTTCTCAGGACAACTACTACAATTGGGTGGGTAAAATCTTGCATTCAAATTATTTATTTATTAAATTTTTTTTGGGTCAGAGTGGTCTGTGTGGAGTACAATTTGACAGATTGTTCAGGATAGACTTGTTTAAAATTGTGTGTGGTAGATTTGGATCTAGTGTACTAAACTGCAGTACAACTGTACAAGGACTGCAGACTGTTACAACCAAGTAATGGGCATCTTTTGTAACTCTTAAATACCCTCCCTCCCTCATGTACAAGCTTTATCATCTTCAGCTTTTACCGTCCTGATTTACTATTTATGGATACCTATATAATAAGCTGCTGTTCATGATTTTACTGTGACTCCAATTATCACTATTTTTTTCACCATTGTTGTGGTTAAAGATAAAAAACGAATCACCTTATTTGAGTTGGATTGATATTTGACTTGTTAAAAATTCATTTAAAATTAATTTGTTATGTAAATAATTTTATTTTGAACATATTTTAAAACTCATTAAATTTTCAAATTCAATTTAAATATCTTACTGGATAAGCATATATATCTTGTAAAAACTAAGTCAACTTCAACTTGTGTTTGATTGATTAAAAGTTTATTTGCGATCGACTTGTTATGTAAGAGCATCTCCAACGGTTTAGCAAATTTTTCACCAAATTTGAGAAAAAAAAAGACAATTTTCTCCATCTAATATGAGCCGCACCAACCGTTGTACTGTAGCATTCATCAAAATAAAGAGACCGTCCGGTGTGATGACCGGCCGATTGACCGGCTAGACCTGAATTTTTTTTTTTCAATTTGATAGTCAACCGGTTTTGTCTTATCTTGATAAGGAACCTCATTTTTGTCTTATCTTGATTTTACAAATAAAGCCTTGAAAGCTTTCATCAATGGCGGTTTTAGATCTCATGTTTACTTCGTGAAGAAGGGTTGTGAATTTTTTCCAAAAACAATCAAAAGTCTACATTTTTTTTATCCAATAAGCAAGGGTTTTTTACAATTCCTTAACTTTTTCTTTTTTCTTTTTTCTTGCTGATTGTTGTCTTCCAAACAACCAACTATCCATATTCAGCTGAAAAAGAAAAAATAAAATAAAACCCAAAAGAATTACGTCATTTCTAGATAAATAATGATGTGGGTTCGAAATAAATTTGTGTAAAGAATTGATTTTTGGGTTTGGGTTTGTTTCGAGAAAGTGATTTGAGTTTTGATTGCTCGATTCTGGGGTCATTTTCTTTCTCAGGAAAGTGAGAGAAAACATGAGAGAAAAAGTGGGATTCGTTGTGTGTTTTTGGTTTCTTCTATATGGGTCTTGTTTGGGTAGATTTGTGGTGAAGAGGAATAGCTTGAAGGTGACTTCACTTGACTCTTTGAAAGGTGTTTATGAATCTGCAATTGAGAATTTTGGGGTTCCTCAATATGGAGGAACAATGGTTGGAACTATGGTTTATGCAAAGGCTAATCAAAAGGCTTGTAAGAGCTTTAGTGATGTTGATCTCTTCTTAAAATCCAAGCTTGGTGGTCTTCCGATCTTCCTTCTTGCCGATCGAGGAGGTGAAATTTTTTAATTTACAATTTTTCTTTCTTACACTCAATATGAATGTGTTCTTTCTTACACTCGATTCTTCTTTTTCTTCTTTTGTTATTTAATAGTTGACTGCAAGAGACGACCGGTGGGATGACCCATGGGACGACCGGTGGGTCAACCGGCCGGACATCTGGTTGGTTGACCGGTTGGCCCATCTCAACGTTACAGCACAGTGAAATGATGAAATCTCGCACTTGTCCTCAGTTTGATGAAAGTTTTGTTCCGTTCTCAGTTTGATATCAATTTGGTACAACTATTGAAGAGAAAAAAAATGGACTTTTTTCATTAAATTTGAATTTGATGCTTAATCTGATGCACCGTTGGATATGGCCTAAATAATCAAGTTTAAACATATTTTGAAACTTATTAAATTTTTAAACAAAATTTTAACCACTTATTACTCGACAAGATTAGGCTTGGTTGCAAGGTATTACAACTCTAGCAATGGTACATGATAAAATATTAGTCGTCTTACATTATTTCTTAAACGACAGACAATCATGAATATTTGCGTAAGCGGTTAAAAAAAGTTGGCGACATGATATTTTTAGAAAAAAGTTATATACTTCAAATATAAAACGAAATATATAGTGTGGATTCAAATTTGATTTGTTGTGGCCCACGTCTTGAATATATAATTTTCATAATTCATTTCCAAGATAATTTTTGAAATATTTTGATTGCCTAGTATTGCTGAGCATTTTTCTTTGAAATATCTTTTCTAATCCCATTTTTACCCCATTTTCAACACTTACACATAAATGAGTGAGTCTCATGGGCATTAGAAATAAGAAAATAGATTATGTGTAGAGTTGCTCTAAATTGAAAGTAGTTACTATAACACAAGTCTTGCAATAAACATAGAAACAGAACACACAGAATGTGATAAACAGTATGAGGCCTACAAGCATATGCGACTGTTTGTGTCTCGTTTTGTGTTTTTATAGTTGGTAGAAATTGGGTTAGATTTAAAACCCATATCCGATTGGGTCGTCCATGATAGCATGACCTACTAAGAAATCCAGTTAGGAGAGATTCATTTAAAATCTACTTATCCTAAGGATAAGAGTGTATAATTCACTATCTTATCTCTTGAGGAAATAGAATTATAGGTAGTTATAACTGTTCCACATAATATACATATTATATTTGGGAGGTAAGATTTTAATCGTATGGGTAATCAGAATCTATTTTCTCTCTCCTAGACTCTCTCTCTTCTTTCTCTCTCCACGAAAACACAGAACATAACTTTTGTACTGTAAATAGTTCTCTAGTAGTTTCACTCCACTACTGAGAATTATTCGAAAACATCAATGGAAGTACATGATTCACCCACATGATTCATGGATTTAGTTTGAACGTAAAATAAATGGTCGAATCCATTTATTTCTACTGATTATTATTTCTTTTTTTTCTTACACTAGTATTCTTAGTTATAGTGAAAAAGAAAACAAATGTGCTTAAAAACAACAAATGAGTTCAGAAACTAAAGAAAGCGGAATATTTTTATAAGCTAGGTTTCAATTGGCTTCCATAACCACCAAAATCTAATTAACAACAACCACCACTTGACCAAAGACTTACTAAAAACCTACAATGTTAGAAATCAAAACCATTTGATTCCTAAATTTCACTGTTGTTTTCTCTGCTACTTACATTCATATCATGATGATGATAATTAAAATATTGATGTTGATGATGATGATGAGGAGGGTAAGATGACATGGAACTACTACTCTCACCCACAAGATCCTTCTCATGCCTATATTTCTCCTCATGGTCATCATCATCAATCTCTTGCTTTGCCACTTTCTCCATTCCCATCAGCTCCATAGGATTAGGCCTGTTTGATGATGATAAATATGGTGGCGGCTCAGCCTCGCAGTAGATGGCAGGCGTTAGCGGCGATGGTGGTGGTGGCATGACAGATGGGAGTTTTGAGAGGAGAGCTTCAAGGCTGCTCATGGAGGGAGTGATTCTCATTGGTTGATTGAAGTGATCATAGAATTCCACTGGCGGTGGTGGTGGTGCAAGATTGCCTTGGAAGTGCCATGCTTGATGCTCAGGTGTACCATACGAGTACGACCCATCAATCTTGAAGGGGGATGAGAATGTTGATGATGATGGTGATGATGACGATGATGGGTGTGGCAATAGCACACCTGGGATGCTTTCAATGTAGCTGAACTTCTTTCTTAGCAACACTACATAGCTCAAGTCCTCAATCACCTTCAATCCCATAAATGAGAAATTCAAAGCTTGATGATGATAGTGAAAAACTCAAAAAGGAAAACGCGTAAAAAATTTATATATATAATTCGTGATAAGAATAGCGCAACAGTGATATTTTTAAAAAAGAAATTTAAGTCATGGAGCCTTTTGCTTCAAAATAATAAAATCAGAACTTGTCTTGTCATTCTGTATTAAATAGTGCTACTTAAAATAAAAATTAATGTGCATGAGAGAGAACCTTGTGAACAGCTCCTAACTGAACAACACCTTCTCTAACTGCAATCAAGGCTATAGTCTGCAAGATATGTGAGTTTAACAAGTAAGGAAAGTTCCGAGGACTAGTTGCAAAATCTCAGACACTCTTGTGATAAAAATAAAATAAAATTATAAAGTAAATAAATAAAAACTTGATCTAAGTTCATTTTGAGGGTGATTTTTATTTATTTATACCTTTATTCCAGACTGGAACTGGGCCTCCCATGTCCTAGGATGCTGCAAAGAAACATTTCAGAACTAAACAGACTGTTTTTGGAAAAAGCAAATTGTAATGGTTTAAAATATTAGTATTTTTTTATTTTGGACTTTTGATGACTATATCATTGATATTGCTACTGATACTTAATTTGATATTGCTTACTGAGTCAGCTGAGTTTTGCCAAGCAGAGAAGAAATTGATCTCTTGATCATTTGGTTCCTTATATATCCACTTATGACCGTGATCTGCCGCTACTTTTCCAATCAAACTGTCACCAAAACCAAATCAACTTGTTGACTCTCTTGAATCTTCATATATACCCATCAATTATAAACCTAATTTTTGTATCAATATCCATGAAAAAAAAAGAAGAGAAAATTTTGGTTCAAGATCACTCTCTTCTATGTCCCATTCTTTGTTCCCTTATTTTTTATTGGTTTATAGAGTTTTTAATAAAATTCAAATGAACAGAGAATGGTGCATGAAAGGGACAAATGATCTCGCTTCGTAAAGTAGAGAAGACCTTATTACTTACTTACCCTTCGCCGTAGTTATAGATTTCATGAGACATCTTGAAGAAGAGCTCTGGTTGGAGACCTTGGTAGTGTTGATATTCACAGTTTCTATCAACTGAGGAGGAGCCAGGAGGACAATCTCCCCCGCAGCCCGTTGTGATCTCTGCTGTTGTTGAGGCTGCAAAATTGCAAAACCCATCTTCCCAAACCAATATCCTTAGGAAGAGAGAGAGAGAGAGAGAGAGAGAGAGAGAGATAGAGAGAGAATATCATCAAGATATAGCAAATTATATCACTGAGAGAGAGACAGAGAGAGAGAGAGGGAGAGAGAGGCAAATACCAGTTCCTTCTGTTTCCTCTTGACCTGTCATAAGCTCCTCCTTGGCTATCCCATCTATTAGAGAGAAATAAATACACAATGCTAAAAAAATGATATTTTCATCTATATATAGAATATGAGATTATTTATGATTTTTACACCTAAAGATTCTAAATAAATAAATAAATAAAGGAAAAAAAATTATATTTGTTTATCTTACTTGGGTGGGGGATAATTTCTAGGCAAGATCCTCCAAAAGACAGCATAAACCCATTGAGAGTTATCATGAATGCATAAGCTTCTCAAGGTGTGTTGAAGGAGATGAGTAACAGCTAATGGAGTAGTAGTATTGACTTGTTCTTCCATTACTCCTTAATTTTACACCATGCCTCCTCACTCTACTCTCTTTTATCTTTAAATGGGAACACCCAACATCTAATCCTCCCTCACATGTATAAGCCCACCAACAAGGAAATCTCACATTTATAGCCCTACTCTCTCTCTCTCTCTCTCTCTCTCTCTCTCTCTCTCTCTCTCTCTCTCTCTCTCTCTCTCTCTCTTGTTTGTTTGATGAAGCTTTAAATTTTACCAAAATGATTTCCTAAGGCCCCACACTTCCTAGCCATGTTTCCAATGGTCCTTTTTTTCAACCATCCTCTCAAAACTATCTTTCTTAACTTGTTTGTTACAAATTTCACCTTATTGAAAACCAAACAATTGTGTGAGACAAGGAACAATTGAGAACTAAACAATTGTGTGTGATTCATTATCTACTTCATTGGCAAAATTACTTTTTTATCCTTTTTATGACAAGGAAAGTTTTCGTAAAAATAATTTAAGACTGGATAA
This sequence comes from Camellia japonica, assembly GCA_030407325.1. Classification (NCBI taxonomy): domain Eukaryota; kingdom Viridiplantae; phylum Streptophyta; class Magnoliopsida; order Ericales; family Theaceae; genus Camellia; species Camellia japonica. The sequence continues at coordinate 150,830,673 of JAPPVO010000017.1, read as the reverse complement.
TTATGTGTGATTCATTGTTCGACTTCAAACACATATAACAGTAAAACAAAGGATGAGATAAACTTACTTACCTTGGTTGTTATCAAGGGGTAATATCGTGAGGCCGATGGGTTGGTTAGATGGTTGCGAGTAGTAGTAGTAGGGATAGTCTGTACTTTCTCGAATCTCTCTCGATTTTTGTCATCTTTCTGTACCTTTAATTTCATGTTTTTTTATGAAAATTTTCTTTGCTAATAAAAAAAAAAATAAAAATCAAGGGGTAAAAGCATTCTTACCATGAGAGACTTTATCTTACACCTACTCTTAAGGCAATAAAATTCGATGTCAAAATTTCAAAATGCTTTCCTTTATAGAATATGACACGTATAATTATGATACACGACACATAATTACTACAAACTACCATTAATTACTTGTTATATTGTGGGAATTCACCATATTGAGAGTAGTCTACTGAATCTATATAACTATGTTGAATGAGAGATGAACAAGTATTTATGGAAGAGACAATCTTATAATTTAGTCCAATACGTTGGTCATCAAGTAAACTAGTTGGTTTTCAAACATTTTTCAGAGTTTGATCTTGTCTGATTCATGAGTGACTGGTCATTCCCAATGAATTGATATGGTCCATATAAGACTATTCCTATGCCCCATGAATTAGTTCGGTTCATCAGCTTTCGGTTTTCTTTGTTAAAAAAACTGATCAATTTTTTTTAATGTAGATTTAATTCTAAATGCAATAAAAACGCCCGAACTTCATCATTTGGAAGCCTATTTCCACATGAAATAGGTTGGTCTAAATTCATTTACTATTTTTTTGTGTTATGAACCATCTTGCACTTGCCGGTTCAAAAATAAATTTAAGTCGCCAAACATTCACAATTTTTTTCTTTTAAATCAAAAAAAGTAAATTTTAAATGATAGAAAGCTCTATTAAAGTACTAAAGAATAGCATCCACTAATTTATGGAATTGCAAAGTTTTTTTTCTTCAACATAAAATGACTGTAGAAGTAAACTTCTTTTGAGAGTATTATGGTCACTTTGTAAGACTAATTTGTGGAATTGCAAAGTTTTAAACTCCTTTTGAGAGATCTTTGAGGGTGTTATGGTCACTTTGTAAAACTTACTTTGCTTCTTCATTTTAAGTCCAAATAATTCTCCGAAGATGTGCTTTGGGAGTTGGTTTCCAAAGAATATTTTAATTCAAGTACAAAAAATAATTATCTAATTTTAAAGCTTATGAAATTTCAAACCATATTAATTTTTGTCGTCGTATAATATTCTAGACACTTGTCTCAATTTTAGAACCATTCAAAATGAGATGGTAACAATATTATTCAAAAAATAAATATTGTTTGATAGTGGTTAATAATGTTCACAATTTACTTCTAATTTCTTACTCTCTCTTTTTCTTTTTTTCTTTTTTTTTCTTTTTTTTTTTATCAGCAAAAAAACGAAAGCTTTATTGATGAAAAAAATCACAATACATACAAAAATTACATCAACAAAATAGAGAAGTGCAAAAAACATCATAGCTAACCTCAACAATCTTAACTAGGTTGGCACTACAGAAGAAGCACAATCATACGCTAGCACTTGATCCAAGATTGGTGAGAAACCAATCAAAAGCAACCAAAGAAAAAACACATAGCAACCAAAGAAAAAGATTTGCAGCCAGCTTCTTCCTACCCAAGATCAGTAACAAAGCCCAACTGAAAGAACTCAGCAGCATAAAATAGTTGAGTAGCTAAGAAGCAATAACATCCAGCAGCAGCACACCAGAGTCAAAACTCAACAATAGCCATCTATTGAACACATCTCTCATATGAAGAAACTCAGCCAATTTTACCAAACTAACAGATGTATAGCACAGCTCCCTTAGATTACCCAAAAGCAGTAGTGTCATCACCCGAACCTGCCCCTATGGGTTAAGGACATAACCGGCCAGTAATCAAGTGATTACCTACGGCCTCAAACCAAACAAGACATAACTCATCAGAGTAAAGGAGCCAAACAGAAGGAATTTAAAACTTTTGTCTATAAAGCTGTGCTTACGTGGCACATCATAACAGTCCATATATACATATCTGTTAATATCTCACATCAAAGGGATAACAACACAAGGTTCTGTACATACTCAAGATCATTCAAGTCTTAGTCAGCCTAACCAAAACTTATATACAAAGGTAATCCAACATTCTCGCCAACATAACAAAATGTAACAAAATAGCAAAATGGCGAAAACAAGTCTCGTGCGTGAGACGTATGGGCTGACTCTTCAAAACCTTGATTGTTCCTCACATATTTCACCGGGGCTGGGTTTGGACGTTCCTTGGCTCACCTACATAGACATGAATGAGCGTGAGCGAAAGCCTAGTGAATAAATCAATTAAGGAAGATACATGAACAATCTTTGAAACAGTTACATCAAACGGCCTTGGGCCCAATTCATGTTTCTATTTAATGTATCAATCGACTAAAGTTCTAGGCGTATCAAACGGCCTTGGGCCCAATTAACTCATACCCGACGGCCTTTGGCCCATCCATTAATGTCTAACGGCCTTTTTGGCCCAATCGTTCGTATCCGACGGCCTTTGGCCCAATCGTTCAGATCCGACGGCCTTCGGCCCAATCGTTCGTATCCGACGGCCTTCGGCCTAATCGTTTATATCTGACTATCATTCATGTCAGACGGCGTTTGGCCCAATCATTCATATGTCAGACTATCATTCCTGTCAGACAATCATTCATATCAGACTATCATTCGTGTCAGACGGCCTTTGGCCCAATCATTCATATGTCAGACTATCATTCATGTCGGACTATCATTCGTGTCAGACTATCATTCATATCAGATGGCCTTTGGCCCAATCATTCATATGTCAGACTATCATTCATGTCGGACGGCCTTCGGCCCATTCATTCTTTCATTCATGGCAGACGACCTTAGGCCCTGTAGACACCCCTATTTTTGACCGCCCTTAAGACTTGGACGCGACTGATGGTTTACATGGTGGAGAAAGGTGTGCAGGGCAAAGGTTCAATTTCTTCGGCAAGAGAAGAGTTAAGTCCCAACCTTACACCCCATTTTGGACCAAAGCTATTTTGAATGGTTTTTAGACCTTAAAACCCTCTTTTTCAAAACATTTTTGAAATAAAATTCATACGATGTTCCAACGCTCGCATTTTGTTAAATGTTGCGCTTTTCGGTAAACCAAGCAAGGACAAAGTGGAAATGAATGGAAGAGAGATGAAATCTTTGAAAAATCTTTCAAAACACTTTACTTAGGGGTTTGGAGTTGAAGAAAACAAGAGAAGAGGGAAGAAACCCAGTTGGGGGAGAAAATGGGCATGAACTGTTAAGAGAGCGTCGAACAGCCCTCGCCGAATCGAGCCTATTCATTTGCATACTTGGAATCAAGCTATGAGGCCACCACCGTTGGAAAGCTTACTTCCGGGGCTTCATTTTGCATTCAAGAATCTCCTAAAGCCAATTCCGGACGGGGGAGATATGGTTGATTGAAGTAGGGCATCACTCCGGTTGGATTGAATCTGCGCGGCTTCACCAAAACAGGCATAACTTTTTGCATAGGAGGAATTTTAATGCAAGGTTTGCTCCATTGGAAAGCTAACTTCCGGGGCTTCAATTTGGACACCTAGTCGACCATATTTGGACTTCCCAATCACTGGCCGACCACCTTTCTTTCCGGTAGACCAATTTTTGTCCTGAAAAGTAGCAGGCCGACCATAAAAGGTGGTAGGCCGACCACTTATGCCCAGAAAGCCCAAAATTGATAGATATTCACCTTTTAGCTGTCTTCCACAACCTCCAGCTGTCCTTAAATGAGATATTTTCGAGCTAACTCTGAGGTTTGCCATATATGAGTTATATCTCTCATTTTTCAAACACAATCTTCCTAAGCAAGTTTTGGGAGCTTCTCACTCTAAAAAAACCCCTCTCTCTCTAGAAATTCCAGAGCCAAATCTCAACCTCTCTCTCCTTCTCTTGCCTTGGTGTGCATAGCAAGAGCTATACTTGGAGATATACCTCTCCTTTGCCTAGGCACCCTTGATCAAACTCAACTACCATTGGGCTGAGGTTCTTTGAGGATCATTTTAAGCTCCAAAATATGGTTTTAGCTCAGAGTTTGGACCCCTTTTTCTGCTGGAGTTCTTGGCTACAAGGGTAACATACTTTTTCCCTCTTTTGGTCTTCATTTTGCTCCTTATTTTTGCCTTATTTGCAAGCATTTCTGGACTTTATCATAAACTGAAAAGTGTCATATTTTGAGCCCCTCTTCAACTTTGTTTAAGGGCACTTTGATGTTTGAAGTCATCTACTTCCTTGTTTGTTCAATCTCTCTTTTAGGGCTATTTTTGCATCCTATTTTAGCCTTACTTGTGAGCATTTTTGAGATTTTCTATAAACTAAAAAAGATCTTGTTTTAATCTCCTCTTCAAGTTTGGTTAAGGTCCCTTCTCTGTTTGGGGTCATCTTCCCCCTATGCATGCTTCATCTCTTTATGATTAGGGCCATGCATTAGAGCACTTGCATTGGCCATGGTTTGGCCTCTTAGCCACTGAAATCCAGTGAATTTTCAGTGGCTTAAATGTATTTTTGAGGGCCAAAATTAGAGGGGGGTGACCCCCTCTCTCTTTGTCTTGTTTGGTGGTCTTTTGGGCCTTCCAAAGGGACCCTATTTTGCATGCATCGAAGTCACTTTCTAGGCCCTATTATGTGAGTTTTGAGGTCTGCCTTGGCGCTGTCCAAGGCCCTTTTGGCTATATTTTATGTCTACAATGCATGTGTAGAGCAATCCCATCCAAGGCCTTTCAAAGGGGCCTTTCTTTGCATGTTTCCTATACCCATTTCAGGGCCAATTTGGTGAGTTTTAGGGCTGTCATAGTCCATTTCTAGAGGTGATTTTGCTATGCTACATGTCTATCTTGTATGTGCATAATAACCCCTTGTATAGCCCTCTAAAGGAACCCATCATTTGTGCATGTGTTGGCTGCATTTCAGAGGTTATTTGGGCATATTTTGGCATATTTTATTCACTGATTTTTGCTGGTTTGATGATTTCTCATACGCTTCATATACATGCCATGTAAACCATGTTTGCTAGTCAAAGTTGCATGCTATTTTAGCCCATCATGCTAGCATCTTTTGGTCACACTTTGAACTAGAAATGTTCATGTTTTGGGACTGCCTTGGCTCTGTCTTTGTGCTTCTTAGTCAAAAAATGCATGCTTTGTATAGCTATAAGTCAATACATGTGCCTAGTTTTGAGTTTCGGGGTTTACTTCATGCATCGGGTGACATGTTTCCATGTTTCGGGACCTTTTAGCATCATGTTTTAGTGCTGGAATTTACATGTTTGAATGCCATGCTTCATCCTTGCCACGCCTTATTAGAGTTGCATGTTGTGCCTTAGGTTCGGTCTTCGGTTTGCGTGCATGTGTGCACGCATTTCGATAGTCTCATTTTCATCTTATGGCTGCTGATGTGAGTGTGGCTGAGGTCCACTCATGTTGGTGTAAGTCCATCGTGCATTGTGTATGCCATTTCAATTCATAGCATTGTGCATGCTAGGTTGCATGTTAGAGCATCATGTATGCTATGTTACATCGAGCATTGTGTATGCCATTTCATAGCATTGCACATGCTAGGTTGTATGTTAGTCACATTGTGTATGCCATCTCATTTGCATGGTGTTTGGGATAGGAGTTAGCCCAAGCACGGGAAACGATGGACGTTTCGTACTCCGAGTGACGGAACGTGTCTCAATTCCCGATTGTCGACACTCCGGATTACCCATGATGGAGTCTAGGCCTTGTTTTGTTTATATGTGCATTCATTTCACATTGAGTCATGCAATTCGACTCTTCGGCCATCATGCATCGAGATGCGTGATTGGTGGCACGAGGATCGAAGACTACACTCTCGGAAGAGTAGTCAAGCATACATATGTGAAAATACATTGCTATGCCCCTTTCTTGCTCTCTGTTGCAGCAAATCAAGAATCAACAGCCTTCTAAAGCCTTGCACAGCATTCCGAGATTAATTGCAAACAGAGGCAAACCGGGGCATCGCAATGGATTTCCACGCAAGGCAACTCAAGCATGCATCATTCATCATTTGGAACAGAGCTAAGGCGGTCCATAGATTTACGTGCTAGTTTACTGCTTTCCTAGTTAAATTTGTTAATTAATTAGGGTTTTGTACTTATTTGGACTGTATTACTTATTCGGGACTGTATTATTTATTCGGACCCTCCGAGCGAGGGCAAAATTGTAATAAGTGTGCATGTGTGCGATGTATGTCTTCCAACCCCACGTCTTTCTCCCTTTTATTTACCAGCTTATGATGGTTAGATTAGGGCATGTTTCAATTAGCATACAGTATGATAGTATGTTTGCATTCATTCATCCGTTTTGCATGCACCAAGCTCGGCGCATCATACTAACTGCATTTGTATTTCAATTTCGAGTTGAGTACTTGTTAGCTGTAGCATTTCACATGCCATCTTTAGAATAGCCGAGCCTATCTTAGTTGCATTTTGCATGTGTTGCATTAGGCATTTCTGTATAGTTAGGATCATGCATAGATTTCTAACATAGTTTTTGTTTTGGCTTGGAGTACTCGGTAAGTGTTTATGCTTTAGCATCCTTGCATGCGTGTGAGTGACTGCCATGATAGCATGCTTACCATGAGGCTATGTGCTTATGTGACATATATGCCTGAATGCCTGTGGGTGAATGTTGGATTATCTGAATTGGAATAATGCATTGACTGTGAGTTTTAAGCCCACTAGATAGTGGCAAAACCATCTTTTTCTAAGCCCACTTGGGGGTGGCAAAAATTTGCATTTTTAAGCCTACTTGCGAGTAGCAAACCGTTTCCAAAATGAACATGAAATGTTTTGTTCCAATTCAGGTGACCCAGTCTATACTTGTATGCTGTGCGCATCACATAGTAAATTTAGGCTAATAACCGGGATAAGAACGCATAATGTTTTCAAAACTAGATATCATGGTTAGTAGAGGCCGATCTTTGATCGGGCGAGCGGGGGTGCTCACGAAGTGACTTTCCCTAATCGTAACCAAGTTCCCGAGCCGAGACAACTTTGATGATGACGGACACGTGGCCTTAGGCAACGAGTCAGGGTTTCCTAAATTTCCCAAAATAAAACATTTAGGTGGCAACTCTGTATCTGACAAAGCAATCCATGTTTGGCACTTCTTTCAAAAAATCCGTTTTCAAAACCGATTTGCCGGATTTGGACTCTTTGATGATTTATCGGTCTTGCATTGCACTCTGCGAGATTAGATACAGGACCGTGACATTGAGTCCTGAACTGTAGTGAGCCCAAATGAACAGAACGGGATTTCCCTCCCGGGACATTCGGGGACGTCTACAGGCCCAACCATATGGCATAGCAAACATTTGTCCACAATTCAAATTAACAAACTTATAAGACTTATAGGGAAATAAGTAATTGGACAAATAACATACTTCAAAATATCTTTATTAAGATATTACTCACTGTGTTCTGCCGGTGGATTTGCCCTGGAGCTCGACCCTACACATTACATAACACATATGGGTCATAATCAATTCAATCCGTTCTTAATTCATACATCCCTCTTAGGCTTCTTTATTATTCTTTTAATTCATTCATAATATTTAATGCATGCCTAAGAGTGGTTAGAAGTGAAAGAGAACGGAAAATGAAACACAGAACACTCTTACAAAATTTCTGAAACAGGGGTCCCCGCTCGAGCGTGGGTTCTGCCGCTCGAGCGGACCCTCATGGTCTGCAAAAGTACTGGTTACCTCATTTTTACGCTCGAGCGTGAATTCGGACGCTCGAGCTGAAGGTCACACTACATGGCTCCCCGCTCGAGCGTGAATATCCCCGCTCGAGCGGACATCCATGTCTGCAAAAAGTTCTTGGAGCTCGCATTTCACGCTCGAGCAACGGTTCCCCTGCTCGAGCGGACATCATGAATTTTGGGTTTTCCAGAACTGTTCTTGAGGCTCAAACTTGCATTCAAACTCAAACAACTTGCATACCACTACTTATACTTCACATGCAAACCTTCTAACATGTTACAAATGCTAGATTACAACATTATGAAGCTTAATTTCCATGAATTACTTACACACACACACGATTCATATCAAACCCATCATCAATACTTCAATTTCATGCATTCAACACTCATGCTTCTATGAATTGCACTTGCATGTGAACTATAACTTCCATTTTCAACTTAGATGATACAAATGATGATCAAAAGCATGAATTTTAACCACAATTCTACATGGATCATATTTTTCATGCTCAATTATACAACTTCATGACAAATTCTTACATGCATGCACATATAAGCTTTAAATTCTTCAATTTGATTTCAATTCATGTTCTTGATTACCTAACTAGCTTGAATGCACAAATTTACAAACTTATACTCATGAATCCATGCTCAATTGCTCACCCAGAGGTTCAATTCTTTCAATCTATAGCAAATTCTTGAGTTAATCTTCAATATTTCCAAGCTTCAAGATCAAAGCTCCAATCCTTCCACCTTCTCTCTCTAACCGACCCTCACTCCCTCTCTTTAGCGTAATTTTTCAGCTTGAGCTCAAAACAAAGTGAATATAAGTGTAATAGAGCCCCTTTTATAGTCTCACACTTAATCAAATTGATTAAGGTTAATAATAGTGCCTAATTAATCGTTCTGAATCTAATTATTTTGATCTGAATAAATTTTCAATTAAATTTCACCGTAGGCTCTGAAAATTATGCCAATCACAATGGCGTAGTCAATTTCGGTTTCTGTGGCCGATAAGGCCTTCAATTTAAATTCTAAAGCAGATAATCAAATAGGTTTTCCTACAGTGAATAGATAGAAATTCAAAACCATATATATTCATACAAATGGCACTCAAAATCATATCAAACACATAATCACATTCGTAATTAAGATTAATTAGCATAATACGGAGCAGGGTTATCACAAGTAGACTAAACACTGCAACATAACAGGGCACAAACTACACTCCAAACTACCATGCTCTCCTAATCCATCATACTTAGACTCAAACATAACTCCTTTAACCCAAGCACATCTGCCACATCATGCATCATGCAATAGCAACAACAAACCCAAGAACAAACCAATCATCAAACCTCAGCATCCTGCTGCCATGAACTCCACCTATCAATCACTTCCAAGCAACAAACAAATACCCAACAACCATTCAGAACAAAGAGCCAACTGGTGAGACCTAACAAAACACCTCAGCAAAGTATCTGTTTCAAGATAACAGACATGATCCATAACATTCAACCACCATTTTTTATACAATACTTCACCAGAACCTTCAGAACCAGCAGTAGCACATGTACTCCTCACTTGATGCATTTCCTGACTTAATGAAGATTTAATACAAACTGGTGAATTGAATAATCACTTCCTACCATATTAGACTTCATCCACAAAGCCACTCTAACCTTGATGATTTCGCATAGGACTTCAAAATTGGGTTGAACCTTATTGAAAATAACTTCATTTCTATGTTTCCACATAGACCAAAAAATTGTTATTGGTAAAGTTTTCCAAATCTAAAATTTCTCTTTTTTAAATTTCCACCCATTCCACCACAACAACAAGCTTTCCACTAAGCCTAGTAAAACCCACTGCACATCCCACCATTTGATGATGTTGGACCATATTCTCCAAAGCGAAAGGGTAGTGAATCATTATGTGGTTAAGTGATTCCTCTACTAAGCTACACAAAGCACACACAGCACCCACATTTGTAGTGACAACTCTAATTTTTTTTTAAATACTCAATTGTCTTAATTCTTTCCTTCCACACCAACCAAGCAAAGAATTGGGCCTTTGGGGGTGCGGATTTATTCCAAATTAAAATAGATAACTTTTTCCTTGATCCAACATTCAACTCACACCAGTGAAACACTGACTTCACCTTGAAACAACTTGAACTGTTAGCTTTCCGTATGATGCTGTCAAAACTCTACAAACATAGTTCTGGCCTTGTTCCTAACTCCATCTTCAAATTTCTCAGATCCTCCTATTCCCAAGCCATTAAATTCCTTCTAAAGTTGAGACACCACTCCGTGTAACTTATTTTTTTGTCATCAACTCTTTCAAAGTTACCTCTTTGTCATTGGAAATACTAAATAGCCTCGGGTACTTCTCTTGAAGACAACCACTACCCAGCCAATCATCATCCCAAAGCATAATCCTACACCTATTTCCAATTTTAATCGCAACATTTTCCATAAAAAACTTAAGAATTCTGGGATTTGCTTGTGCTACTGATAATATATTGCTCCATATCCTTGAGCTAGAACTATCAACCATGCGGAATGGAAATCATCTCCTACCAACAAAACCATATCGGCTACAAATTAGCTTTTTCCAAAGTGCATCATCTTCAAACCCAAACCTCACCACCACTTGGCAAGAAGGCTTTCATTGACTGTTTTCATGTCCCTTATTTCCAATCTCCCAAACTTTTTACTAATTGCAACCTCCTTCCACTTTACTAGATGGATTTTCCTCTTCAAATCAGTGCCTCCCCACAAAAAAGCTTCTTGTATCTTCTCAAGCTCCTTTACAATTCCTTGAGGTATCCTGAAAATTTACATGTAGTAAATTGGTACATTGGCTAGCACAGATTTAATGAGGGTTACCCTCCCAGTAAAAGAAAGCACTCTTCTCTTCCAACCAGCTAATTTAGACTTGAACATATCCACTACAGGTTTCCAAGATTGATTTCTTCTAGGATTAGCCCCTAATGGTAAGCCCAAGTATTTGAAAGGAAGTTTATGACTTGTGCAATTTAATCTAGAGGCAAACTCATCAACTATTGCCTCATCATTACCCACTCCACTGACATCACTCTTACGGTAATTAATTTTTAATCCAGACACAACTTCAAAACACCTCAATACTCTCTTAACATTTGTGACCTCCACCCAATCTGCCTCGCAAAATAAAATTATGTCATAAGCGAATTGTAAATGTAATACATTCACACCACCAGCCCCAATAGTAGCCCCTCTTATCAGACCTAACTCTTTTGCTCTTACCAGAAGCATGTTTAAACCTTCAGCAACAATGTTAAACAAAAATGGTGAAATTGGATCCCCTTACTGCAGACCTTTCTGTGGAATCACTTCCTCAGATGAAGACCCATTCACAAGAATTGATACACTAGCAGAAGCTAGACAAGATTTCATCTATTCCACCCATTTTGTCCCAAAACCAAATTTGCTCAACATATCAAACAAAAAATTCTACTTTACAGTGTCATATGCCTTTTCAAAGTCAAGTTTTATAATTAGTCCACTTATCTTGTTTCTTTTCCACCAATCTACCACTTCATTTGCTACCAATATACCATCCAAAATATTTCTCCCACTCAAGAATGTAGATTGTGCTGGACTAATGATGCTTGGTAACACACGCTTAAATTTGCCGGCCAGGGACTTTCATAGAATCTTGTACATTGAGTTTATAAGACTGATTGGCCTATAGTCCTAAATAATGGCTGGACTATGCTTCTTAGGAATTAGTGTTACAAAAGAACAATTCAAACCCTTCACCAACTTACCATTCTCATGGAACTCAGCCATGAATTTAAGAATATCAACTTTCATAATCCTCCACCCCTTTTGCATGCTAATCAAATTAAATCCGTCAAGGCCAGGTGCTTTATTCCCATCACACTCCTTGATTGCTGCCCATATTTCTGATTCAAAAAACTATTTCTCCAACATCTCAGCTGGACCTATACATTCCTCCAATCTCGGGTCTATTCTTCCAATGTTCTGCAAGAACTTCACCAAAATAACTTGCAATTTCTTTCTTCATCTCTGCAGGGTTATTGAAAGTGTTACCCTTGATTGTAATGGAGTCCATCAAGTTTCTACTCTGACGTTTTGTAGCCAGGATGTGGAAGAATATAGTATTCCTATCTCCTTTTAACGCCCAATCTGCTCTAGATTTCTATACCCAGATCCATTTCTTCATTTTCCTTAGCTTCCACAACTCCCCTTTAACCTCTCTTCTTCTTACTAGCTCTTTTTCATGTAATGATCTCTCCTCTGAAATTATTTCTAAAGCCTGCAATTCCTCCTCTGCTTCTTTGATTTTAAACTCAACATTCCCAAAAACTTCATTATTCCACACTTTTAGTGCTTCTTTCAAAGCTTTCAGTTTGGACTTCAATCTGAATCCCACCCATCCAACCACATGTGTGCTTTCTCAAACGTCTCTTACCTTGTTCATGAAAGTGGGATGAAGAATCCAAGCATTTAGGAAAATTAAAAAATTATAAGAAAATATCATTGCTCTTAGGTCATGTTTAGATTACCAAAATAGAGAAGTGGAATGAAAATATCATTTCAAGTCTTGTGTGAGTGATTTTCTGACCACACTGCCCGCTTAGTATCCAGCTGGAGAGCACCGGCAGAATAGATGGCGCCTGACTAACCTGCAACAGAAATATAAGAATCCCGCAGTGGTTCGCCACCCGGGAGTACTCCGACGATCAAGTCAGTACTCAATATCTCTCAAAGATAATCCATTATTCAACTCACAAGCTTGAGCATAAAAAGCATACCTTAGACCCATGAGGGTGCCTCTCTTTTATAGCCAACATAAACCTAGTCCCAATAGAAGCCTAACTTCTATGGACTCAGGATTACTGCTAATCTTGGACTCCCAGTAAGATTAGGATAAACTCTCTAAGAGTCTTATCTTAATACAAACTGAAGTCTTCTCTCATTCTAGGACTCTTGTCCCTCATCCAGGTTGAGTTCCCTTTTCATTCTAGGACTCTTGTCCCTTATCCACTTATCTCGGATTCCGATATCTTCGGAGATAACCTCGGCCTTGCCGAGATCACCTCGGCGTCACGACCAGGACACGTGGCACCTCGGCTGATACGTCGGCGTCACCTTCCCACGTGTTGGTACTCAGAAAATATATCCCCACAACTGCCCCCTAGGTTCTATTACCTCGGCATTCTGAGGTGATGGAACCTACACTGTTCGTTCATCTGTGCCCCTCTGTCCGAGATCAAACTCGCCGACCTCAAAGTTCTCTGGACTTTACTCTCCACTGGTGTCAAGAATCAAGTTTCATGCTTTCCAAGCTATTTGAAATCGCACCTCCTAGCCGAGGTTCTAGTTCCATTAATTCGTAAACTCCAAGAGCTTTGCAACTGCTCCACTCACACTCTCTGGTGAGTTCCCGATTTCCAGTCATCTATTTGACTCCGGCGATTTTCATATCGGCGTTCATTTCACTTGGTAGGTTCACAAACTCTTTACTTGCTATCTAGCTCAATCTTTCATAACTCCTCTGAATCTGTTTACTTGCCATCTGTTGCCTTCTATTTTCGTCTGTCTTCAAGTTTTGAATTGTTTGAATGCCTGGCACTGTTCTTGTCATATCCGCTTTCTGTTGCTAGCATCGTGTCTGGGTCATTACTTTCTTGTTCTTTACATACTTACTTAGTGCCTGTGCACTTGGCTTTATCTTTGAACTTTGTCGTCTTCTTGACTATTTTTCTCTTTTTTCATTCAATCCTCTGGCTTTTTCTCTTTTTAGCTCTTTTGCTTAAATCCGTCATTGTTCCAAGCTTTCAAGCTTCTGCAACTGTCTTCGTTCCTCTCCTCCGGTGAAGTTTACGTCATTCTGTCATTGTCGTCAGACTTCGACAATTCTCATTCCGGCTTCCCTCTTTCTGGTAAGCCACTGTTTTCTCCTGGTTTTATTTCTTGTTGCTTTCCAAGAAGCTCTGCTTCATTGTTAATCACCATTGTTGTTTTACCCGTTGTTTCCAAATCATCTTCTGTTGATTTCTGCCACTGTTCTTGGCTTGACACACCTGTGCAATTTTTTTGTCTTGATTTCCTGATAGTTTCATCACCATTCTTGATTACGAATTTCCAGATTCTTGCTTTCAATCCTTGCCTTCAAACTCCGAGGTGCCAATCGCCGAGAAGAGCCTTGATCAAACTCTTCGGGAGATCGATGCTGAGCTCAAGGCCGAGAAGGCTGCTAAGAAGTCTTCCCAACTGTCTTCTATATCTTACCATTGATGCCGAGTAGTTTTGTTTCCTTCTTTTACTCCTTGTACCTTGTACCTTGTACTTTGTCCGTCTTTGTATGCTTTTAATCCGGCCGACGTGCCATTTTTGTAGTCTGAATAATTTATTTTTCAATATTCAGGCCGAAGTGCCTTCTTTCTTCTTTAAATGCATTTCTCTGATTTCTTCTTTGAATGTATGTCTTCTTTTTTCTGCTCCTGTATGATTCTATACTTAGAATAATTTGCATGTCTTCAAAGTACACCTTGACTGTGCAATCTCTTCGAGTAAAATACCTCTGTCACAACTTCTAATCTTGCTCATCTCGGCCTTGTCCTAACACTTGAAAATATTGTAACAAATATTTTCACAAGTGTTGCTTAGGACTTGTCACTTTCTCAATGTCTTCTATCAAGACTTCAGTTTTCCATATTTCAAGTTTTGACAACCTGGTAGTCTCGGCAAGAACGCAGATATTGCTTGAGCTTGACTTTAACTTGTAAATTTTTCTCAAAAATTTCAACAAGTGTTTAACCATCATCCTTTATCATAACCTCGGCTTAACTTCAGCTTGTAAATTTTTCTCAAAATTTTAACAAGTGTTAAACCAATCTTCTTCCGATACGACCTCGGTTTAACTTCAACTTGTAAATTCACACAGAATTTCAACAAGTATTTAAACCAATTTTCTTCCGATACGACCTCGGTTTAACTTCAACTTGTAAATTCACACAGAATTTCAACAAGTATTAAATATCACATCGGTTTAACTTCAACTTGTAAATTTACACAGAATTTCAACAAGTGTTAAACATCATCTCGGTTTAACTTCAACTTGTAAATTCACACAGAATTTCAACAAGTGTTAAATATCATATCGGTTTAACTTCAACTTGTAAATTCACACAGAATTTCAACAAGTGTTAAACATGACCTCGGTTTAACTTCAACTTGTAAATTCACACAGAATTTCAACAAGTGTTAAATATCACATCGGTTTAACTTCATCTTGTAAATTCACACAGAATTTCAACAAGTGTTAAGTATCACATCGGTTTAACTTCAACTTGTAAATTCACACAGAATTTCAACAAGTGTTAAACATGACCTCGGTTTAACTTCAACTTGTAAATTCACACAGAATTTCAATGAATGTTAAACATCATCTCGGTTTAACTTCAACTTGTAAATTCACATAGAATTTCAACAAGTGTTAAACATGACCTCGGTTTAACTTCAACTTGTAAATTCACACAGAATTTCAACAAGTGTTAAACATCATCTCGGTTTAACTTCAACTTGTAAATTCACACAGAATTTCAACAAGTGTTAAACATCATCTTGGTTTAACCAACTTGTAAATTGCTACAAATTTCAACAAGTGGTAAACATCATATCGGTTTAACCAACTTGTAAATTGCTACAAATTTCAACAAGTGGTAAACATCATATATCGGTTTAACCAACTTGTAAATTGCTACAAATTTCAACAAGTGGTAAACATCATATCGGTTTAACCAACTTGTAAATTGCTACAAATTTCAACAAGTGGTAAACATCATATATCGGTTTAACCAACTTGTAAATTGCTACAAATTTCAACAAGTGGTAAACATCATCTCAGTTTAACCAACTTGTAAATTACAACAAATTTCAACAAGTGGTAAACATATTCTTCTTCTCTCTTCCCCCTACATGGCTTCCACATACTCCTTTGCGAACCTTATAAAAGGTCTTCAACCTGGCTAACTACAGTCCAACCTTGTGTGTTTTCTTTTTTATCTTCTGGGATCTGAGATTTGCTCACTAAGCTCTTCTCTTTTCGGACTTAAGTGCCGAGATCTTGTCTGCTAGAATCTTGGATCTGCTCACTCAGGTTGAGCTCTTCTCTTCTCGGACCTACTCATCTAGGCCGAGATCATGTCTTCTAGGATCCGGGATCTGGAATCCGGGATCTGCTTACTTAGGCTGAGCTCTCGTCTTCTTGGGCCTACTTGTCTAGGTTGAGATCATGTCTTCTCGGATCCGGGATCCAGGATCTAGAATACGGGATGAGCTCTCGTCTTCTCGGGCCTACTTGTCTAGGCTGAGATCATGTCTTCTCGGATCCGGGATCCAGGATCTGGAATCCGGGATCTGCTCACTCAGGATGAGTTTTTCTATACTTGAATGTTATCTCCTTGGAAGCGCTCATGCCCCCTGTCTTTGCATCCCTTCTGGAAGGATCTTCGTTCCTCCGTAGGTATCTATCCTTCCATACCTGGAGGTCATCTTCGTTGTAGTATCCGCTTTGATCTGTTGTCTTTGGTGCGTCACCTTCCTGGCCGGTGTCTTTCACTCCGTGACTCTGGTCACGAGTTTCTGTGTTGCGGTTGTCCCCTTCAACGTCGAGGTTGATAGGTCTCCCATTCCCAGCAGGAGCGTTGTCTCCAGTCTGATCCTTCTGTCCGTCATTGACCATCCATTCTTCTTTCTTTCATTAGCCATCTATTCTTTTTTCTTTCATTGGCCATCTATTCTTCTTTCTTTCCCACAGACGGCGCCAAATTGTGTGAGTGATTTTCTGACCACACTGCCCGCTTAGTATCCAGTTGGAGAGCACCGGTAGAATAGATGGCGCCTGACTAACCTGCAACAGAAATATAAGAATCCCGCGGTGGTTCGCCACCCGGGGGTACTCCGACGATCAAGTCAGTACTCAATATCTCTCAAAGATAATCCATTATTCAACTCACAAGCTTGAGCATAAAAAGCATACCTTAGACCCATGGGGGTGCCTCTCTTTTATAGCCAACATAAACCTAGTCCCAATAGAAGCCTAACTTCTATGGACTCAGGATTACTGCTAATCTTGGACTCCTAGTAAGATTAGGATAAACTCTCTAAGAGTCTTATCTTAATACAAACTGAAGTCTTCTCTCATTCTAGGACTCTTGTCCCTCATCCAGGTTGAGTTCCCTTTTCATTCTAGGACTCTTGTCCCTTATCCACTTATCTCGGATTCCGATATCTTCGGAGATAACCTCGGCCTTGCCGAGATCACCTCGGCGTCACGACCAGGACACGTGGCACCTCAGCTAATACGTCGGCGTCATCTTCCCACGTGTTGGTACTTAAAAAATATATCCCCACAAGTCTCTTTCTTTACATTGTTTGGGTGTGCCTAAAATAGAAATGTAACTTCTAATTCAATTTTCAAAGTAGAATGAGATCCCCTGATTAATTGGAATTCTATTTCCCCATTCCTGCACGTAAATCTCACATTCAAACCAAATGTTTAAATTACATTGACATATAAATATTTTTACTAATAATAAGACTTTCGATAATATAATTCTTCTTATTTTCTAATTTCTATCATTCAAATGTAATCTTATTAAATTACAAGCATTATACTATATAAAAATAGAAAAATCACAATTTAATGATAGTCTTACAAAATAATTATAAATTCATAAAAAAATTAAAACTTTAATTACGAGTATTTGTAAAATTTACTACTAATATAAATATTTTTATTTTTATTTTAAAACATACACTTTTTTTTTCTTCTATAAATCAACTGGGATTATGGCACGTTGATGTCATTGATTGGATACTTTAGAATGCTTCACGTGCCAATGTTTGCATTGATGACATATGCATTTAAAAATTCACATGGCTAATTTGGAAATTTTGCCAACACATATTATTAAAGAAAAATATTTGTGGGCCACAAAATCAGCGGTTTAAATGGTTTGAAATTGTCAAAATGATATCGTTTTGCGTCATTTTGAGCTCAAAATAACGTCGTTTTGATAATTTCGAGCCATTTGAGCCACTAAATTTCAGGCTACCAACAATTGCTGATTATTAAAACAATAATGATTCATCCCCCCTTTTCCCCCCACCCCCTTTGACCCCCTCTCTCTCTCATTGGTCCCCTTTTTTTTTTCTTTTTCTTTTTTTTCCTGCTCCTCCAATCACCACCCGCCACGTGGCAAAGGGGGGTGAGGGGGTGACCCCCAAAAGGGGGTCCCAAGCATTATTCTTATTAAAATGAGTCTTCTTTCATATTTTTTTTTATTATATGAAATATTAATAAATAAAAAATTATAAAATTTATTAATTTTTATAACATTTTTGTTATTAGTTTAATATTATTTATTATCATTCCGACATTCAAACTAACCAATAACATAACCTAGAGTCGGTCAAAAATAAATTAAAATTTGCATAGCTTGGTGCAATATTCTCATGCTCATCTCTATAAACCTTTTTTATAATCGGAATTTTTTTTTCAATTGATTTTAGTTCAAATTTCTAAAAGTATTATCAATTAGATTAAGAAAATGTAAGAAAAAATTAATGCAATTAAAATTATAACAACCAAATTAATATCAAAGATAAAATAAAGAGACTACAAATCTAATATGCCCATATATATATATATATATATATATATATTATCTTGACAAATTTTAATTGCTTAAATTATTTTAAGATTAAAGTGATATTCTGAAGTAGAAATAATCAATGATTCTTGTTTGGCTTTTTTTTTATTTCTTTTTTTAGGTAAACGTGGCATCATTTGAACAAATTAACAGGCTTTTTCCTTTTAAGACATTTGTTAACTTGTGTTTTTTTTTTAAAAAAAAAGGTGAAAAAAGAAAAAAGATGGCTTTTAGTGTTCGGTTAACAAAGTATTAAGTACAATTTCTATATTTTTTGACAATTAATTTTTATAAGTAAATGCACAATCATTATTGGGGTTTAGATCCTCTCCCAATATTCCCCCTCCGGCCATCTACCAAAGGTCTTATTTAGGGTGTAACGCGTGTCTTTTTGAAGATCTAAAATATAAAATATTATCGCTTCACGAGAAAATCTTGACTTAAGTAAAACGATACCATTATATTATTTCAGAGAGAAAATGACATTGTTTTAAAGACTTAATAATGAGAATACGTTAACGGAAGGAGACAAGCCACTCTTGACTCTAACTCTTCTAATTTCACTATCGCTATCATCCCTCATCCCATATCCACAAAAGGAATCAAATTTTATTCACATACTTGATAATAAGATATTTGAACAAAACAAACCTTGTTATTTATTAAAACAGTGCGATCCTTCCCACGTGTAATCCTTGACCGATAAATGTTTATTCCTCGACAACAATGTGTATGTTTGTAAGTTTTGGTACAAACAATTGAGTGTAAATTTTGGTACAAACAAAACAACTTTTCTTAAATCTCCCCCAACACAATTATGGATCATCATCATCCTAAGGAACAAGCGTTATAATTCATTACACATCATGATTAGATCCTTTGTTGAGTCTCAGCAGTACTATCTATCCCTCATTTCTTTGAAGACCCTTTCTCTGCAACTCCCCATGGCCTCATGTATATTTTTCTTGCCATTCTGACAAATACTACTCATTTCAGTCCCTGCAACAAAATTTCCCATTTCTCTAATTGGCTTATTGAAATATCAATACTTATGGTAAAACCAAACTCATACTATATTGACGTTCTAACAGACCATTGTTTGGGAAATTTTATTTCTACACATCTACTTATCTCAGTACACATTATTTTTCAATGCACCACTTAGTAATTTGATTATTAATTATTGTTCTCATTCTACACACCAAATATTCTAATCATATCTTAACTTATATCTTATACATACACCACCTCAACTATCTTTCCACACATTCTCACATCAATCTAGCTCCTCTCATAGAGTCGATGAGCAATTCGTCCAAGGCCAAATCGATGGAGTGGATCTATAGTCAAGAGTAAGCTCTGATCAAGAGGAAATTGAAACTCTAACAAATAGCAGCTTTGAACTCAAAAGAATTTCATTTCTATTATCTTCATTAACCTCTATCATCAGACCCATCTTTTCATTTTCCAAACAAGCCCTAATATTTTTACTTGCATGTTGATTAGTTGAATGAAATCTCATCTGGGTCTTTGTTATTAAGATGTTCAATTTGCGTTTTTGCTTCATCATGGTACCGATTTGGTACTAAACAAACACATTGAGAATGGAGGAAGAGAGCAACAAATGGAGAGTGGCTGTGGAAATGGACAAGGGGAGGGGTCTGATCCACCATAGAAGTTGGGATAAGATTGAGATTAAGAACTGCAATATATATGGTTTTTAGGGTTTAGTTCATAAGAGTCTATTGTAGAATGTTGGATTTTTTTTTTAAACAAAAATTTTAATATGTAATGAAAATTCCTCCACACAACCAAGAATTTTTAATTATTTTATAATGCTTTTATTTCAGTTGAATGTATAAATATGTGATCTTAATCTGGTTGATTGACTAGAAAATTGATGCTAAGAAGAAAGAAAGAAAGATCATAAAAATCTCTTAATTTACTTTGTTTCTTGCTATTTTTTTTTTCTAAAGTGGAGGAATTAGGATTTAGTTTTTTTTTTTTTTTTAATTATTAAAAGATGTGCATTGAGAATTTTTTATTTTTTATTTTTTATTTTTTAAAAAGATGTGTACAAAAAATATTTTCCTATAATATTATGGGTGTGTTTTAATATCTATTATGGTCATTTTACTTTAGGTTATAATTGTCATTACAATAATAATTCATTAAGTGTGTATACTTAGATAAGTAGCTGTGTGGAAATAGAATTTGCCCCATTGTTTATTCATTCCAGTTGAAATTCCATACCCTCATAAGACTACATACATTAAATAATTGGATAAATTACAAATATACCTCCTGAAATTTGTTTAAAAAATAGATTGCTCTTGTAATTTTAAAAATTATAAATATCTCATTATCAGAATTTTTTATTTAACAGAATTAACAAAAAAAAAAAATCCTAACTACTCTCTTAGAAAATAATAAAATTACCAGAATTGTTAATTGAAATAAATATCTAAAATCATTAAGAACAATTTTTTTTTATCGGCGAAAATTATTTAATTTTTTTTTTGATTGGCGAAAATATATTTCTAAAATCATTAAAAAAATTAATTGACTTAATAATTTATTAATAAAATGGCTTATTTATTAAGTAATTAAAAATTTAAAGGGGCAATATATAATTTCTAAAATCATAAAAGATAATCCATATTTTATGCAAACTTCAAAGAGTATATTTCTAATTTACCCTTAATAAAAAAATAAGAGTGTTTGTTGGGTGTAGCAGAAGCACTTGGAATCTATATACTACCTCTTTCATATTTCCCTTCTTATACTACACACAAATAAGCCATTTACCACAGGGGTAACCTAGATGGCAGTGGGTTTGCTCCCCATATGCTCAACTCAGATTCGATTCTTATCAACTCATTTTGTTTGTTAGGATCATGCGATTCAGGAGTGTCGATTGATCCTTGGGTTTTGTCAAGGGTCCTTGATAATGTTTGTTACAATGAATAAAAGGTTAATTTTATTTTAAATGGAGAAATTACAACCAAAAAAATAAAAATAAAAAAAATCACAGAGTTGTAATAAAATAGAATCTGAATTTTTAATTTAAATCATAACATTTTAATTTATTTTTCAGTTAAATTTGTTTGTATTCTTTCATTAAAACACCCAGTGCTCCAAATAATAATGCATTCTTTTGATCATGCTAGAGCCAATGAATAACAAATTTTGTTACTAATCAAATATGCTAAATAAGTACATATATATGACATATATTGGTCTGAACATTGTGCATAACAAGAAACCAAAACAAGGTAAAGAGCCAAGTACTTATTAATTACTTTGATCAGAAATTGAAGTGCTAGAGCACAAAATCACATGATCCTCATCTCTATATGGCCATCAATGAAATTGTTTAGAGTAATGCTATAATTTTTGTGCATAATTTATATACAGAATGAAGTATTCTTCATACCAAAAACACTGTAATTTCAAATAAAAATATTTGTCATTGGGAATACAATTTTAAAAATATCACTATCATATAAATTTTATAAAAAATAAAAATGTTTCTTTAAAAAAGTTGTGATCAACTTCCATTTGAATACATGTTTTATGAACCTGTTTGGTGGAGCTTTTTTAAGTTAAAAGCTAATAATCAGAAAATATAAGTTAAAAGCACCTCTATCCCAACTTTCAAATAATCAGTTTTTTTCAGTTTATTTAAGCTATTTCTGGCTAATAAAGCTATAAGCAGAAGTTGCACCAAACAATTTGGTACAGACTTCCAGATCAAAATAAGTTATGGGCTTTGATAGAGACCCCCTCCAATCACTACCTCCACCCCCCCCCCACCCCCACACACGTGGCAGGTGGTGATTGGACGAAAAGGGAAAAAAAAAAAATCTGACCAATCAGGAGAAAAGGGAGTCTGGGTCTTTTTCCATAAATTATAATCACCTTCAAAAGCTGTAACAAATCGTTCTTATATCACCAACCGGTGGAGCTAATTTATTAGCCACAACTGTACCATGTGCAAATGCTAGGTGTTGTGTTTTGATCTTGTACATTTAGGTGCAAGTCTTAATCTGTGGTCCATTGAAGAGGCAACAACACATTGATCAAACATATTCCAACTAAAAAAGGCTTGGGGCTCACTTGGTGCTGTATTTGCTATTGAGAGGGCAAAATCATGTTATATGATGTTGAATCGCACTATGATTTTGTTTAGCATAGTTTATTAAAATTATTTAGGTGTCGTTTAATAACATTATTTGATTCCTATTCTCTATTTACAAAAACTATAAACTTATGGTTTGGTGTATAAAAATATTATGAAAACAAAAATAAATAAAAAAAAGAATATTTAGTGAGTTGTCAAAGGTAGAGATTAGACAGATATGGTGTATAGTGGTGCCTCCAGAGTTTTTGGCCAAAGTGTTCTTGGAGGTCATAGGGTGACCAGAATGTTGTCTAAGGTGGCAGGAAGTTAATCAGAGCTCGTTGGTTGTCAGACGACGATGCCAAAGGTTGGTGGTGGCCAGTGGCGTAGTCAAGAAATTCATGGAGAGGGGCACAAATTAATGATAACATCAGTATATTTGGTTTGAGTTTTTTGGATTAAGTTTTTTGAAAATTGAGTTTTTTTGTTTTCGTGTTTTTTTTGTTTTTAGTGAACATTTTTTAAAATTTTAATTTTAATTTTTTTACTTTTTTAGATACACTTTACTTAGATATATTTAAAAAGTAAAAAATTTGTGAAAAAATATTTTTAAAATTAATAAATACATAAAAATACAAATAATATAAAGAATTCTCATATTTTTTTTTATATTTTTGGTATTTAGTGAATTTTTAAAAGGTTTTTTTCACAATTTTTTTTTTATTTTTTAGATATATTTATGTTAGGTATGTCTAAAAATTAAAAACACTACTTAAAATATTAAAAAAATTCAGTAAAAATAAAAAAACAGAAAACAAGAAAGTAGAATTTTCTGAAAAGTGTTTTTGGAAAACTCTAACCAAGCAATTATTTTTTATTTTTTTAATAAACAATAATGAGATATTATTAAACTTAAATATTAAGAGTCTATTTGGATAAATGTGAATTTTAAATTAAAGGATTTGAGATTAAATTTTATATAAATATTAGGGAGTAATTATTTACAGGTAGATTGAAAAATTAAAAAAGAAGATAAGTTGAGATAGAAATAATATATTTTAGTAGAGAAATTCTATAAAACACACCATAAAAAAAAAGTATCAATCATATGTCGTAATTATGATCTTTGTGGTTTTTAGTTATGACACATTATAGTGTTAGATATAATTTAGTTATAATTTCTTGTGGTTGTTATTTTGGTTATGACTATGTATCAAGTAATAATTAGTTATGACTCATTTTGATATTAGTTATAACTTGTTGTAATTTTTTATTTTTATTTTCATAATTGAAGATGTGTTGTTTGATTATAATTTATATAGTGGTCATTTTAGTTATGAATGGAAAGAAACATATGGAGGACAAACTCTACATATCAAATGTACCTAACAATTCAATAAATTTCATATATCTTCATTGATGTTAATTATGTTTGCATGTCAATAATGATAGACATTACTATTATATTGAAATTTTCATAAATAATAATATAACTTATTATAGTCTCTTTACTTTCAATTAAAATAATCATTATTGTTCTCATAATTTTAAAAATGTCATTGATATTTCACTTTAAATAATATTTTTATAAATTTTTTTATTTAAAATATTTTCCTTATGTTTGAAACCAAAAAAAAAAAAAAAAAAAAAATTCCAAAAACCCAGGGGGGGCACGTGACCCCCCTGGCCACTATGTGCCTCCGCCCCTGGTGGTGGCTATAGGTGGTGGGAGAGGGAGGCATTAGAGTGAAAATTTTATTTTGAAAATAAATATAAACACTTTTTTTCCTCTATAAATTTTGAAAATTTTAGAACCAAATTTACTTTTAAAAAAAATGAGAATAATATACCAAATAAATTTTTGTTTCCAATTTTTTTTTAAAAAAAAGAAAATGAACACTAGAAAACAAGAAATAAAAGTGTCACCAAACGTATAATTTGTTTAATATATATTTTAGGAATTCGTATTAGAATATTTCGTACAACTTCTATTTATATTTTACAAGGTAAAAATAACTTAAATAAATAAAAAAAATAAAATAAATAATTATCTGAAAAGTGAAAGAAATGTGCTTTTAATTGTTATTTTCTAATCAACTCAAAAGTGAGAAAAAAAATTAATTTTTTTTTTAATTATCAACTTTCAATTTAAAAAAAAAAATAGAAAAAATTACTATACACCGCCTCTAACTTCAACTTTGCTTTTATGAAGTTCCCTTTAAATTACAACTAAAATAATTCAAATTTATGTGTATATAGATAAATACTTACACATTACAAGGAGGCACTTGAGATGTGAGATGATTTTTTTACTTTTTAGCATTTTAAATATTTTAATTTTGGGTTAAAAAGTTTCGTTTGGGATGAATTCTTTAATTTTTTTAACTTTTGTGAGAAAAAAAAAGAAATAATTATAATTTAAATGTGATATTTTATTTTATTGACTTTTTAATTTATTTTATTAATTTTTTAATTTAATTTATTTTTTTATAATTATTTTAATCTTTTAATTCCAAAAAATTTCATGTCGAACAAGGGCTATGTATAGGTGAGTACTCAAACATATATGACCGCAGGTGGTCCAACAAAATATCCAACTATACTTTTCTCCTTTAGGGTAAATTTTACTATTTTTTGTACACTTCCAAATACAGTACGGCATGGCATACACAGTGAATTAATTAGAGAGAGCTGAGAGCAGATAAAAGTTAAGTTAGTAAAAAATGTTATGAATTCTAAATAATTTATTAAATTATGAGATTTATACAAATTTATATGTATGTGAATCTCATATTTATGTGAGAAATTTGATAAATTATTTGAAATTCCTAATATAACTCTGAGTTAATTCCCTCCCCTCTCTCTCTCTCTCTCTCATGTGTGTGTACGTCCGTATGTTACATGATGACTACAAGAAGTTCATAATTGTCGTTTGGCAAAAAAAAATTTAATTAACTTTGTAGAGTTAAATTTTTTTTGTTTTTTAATTTGAGACTAAAAAATTCATTTGGGTTGGTTTTTTTTTATTTTTATGAGATAAAAAGTAAAATAATTATGGTTTGAAGATAACATTATGTTTTATTGATTTTTTAATCTATTTTATTTTTAGTGCTTATTTTAGTCTCAACTGAGATAGCCAAACGAAGTCTACTGCTTTAATTTTATCTCAATAGTTTTAGATTTTTAGAGAATTTTACGAATTTTATTTAACAATTGAAGTGTTGGGTATAAATTTAAAGTTAGTGTGTTGTAAACTTCATTTGAAATAAATTTTATTCACACATTTTAATTCTAAATAAAATTGGAAAAAAACACAGCTCAGTGAAATTTTGAAAAATTAATTACTAATTAATGGAAAAATTTATCACTTTATATTTTAATGTTGATAAAATTTATCATTAATCTGTAAATATTTTTTCAAACCTACTTTGTTATGTAATTTCCTCAACAAAATTTTACCAGAAACTATTAGCCACATTTGGTGGTCATCCTACAAATAATAATCGCACCCTTATTAGTGTTGGTGTTCACACCAATAAATGATGAGATTAGAAGTTGCGGCATTGCCACTAATGATAGTGAATAATTTTTCTTTTTTGATTGTTCATTAACGAAAAGATAAATGGTAAAATATCTTACAAAAATCTATTATATATAATGAGAAGTGTTATGAAATTAGTGAAACATTAACATATTACGTTCCTTTTTTTTTAGGGGTCATTTTCTTGTATTCCAGAGAAACTCGTGGGAAAAATTTGAAAAAAGAAAAAAGAAAAGAAAAGAAAAGAAAGAAAACTCTAGAAGCCCAGAATGTGGGTCAAGAAATATACTCAGAAAATAAATGGGCGGCTGAGATTTGAATCTCAACTATAAATTGATAATTTTAGGTTTAATTTTAAATACAAATAATTTTAGATTTTTAGGGTTGGTTTGGGAAGTGGATTGGTTTTTTGGTTTTTTTGGCTATTTTATCATGGGCTAAAAAGCTTGGTTTGGGAAGAGCTTTTTGGCTTTTTTGACTTTTTTTGTGAGAGAAGAGTGTAATGATTATGAGTTGGATGTGATATTTTGTTTTTTGTGGCTAAAATAGTCTATTTTGTCTTTTGTGACTAAAATAGCCAAAAAAACCCCAAACTCTTCTTGCCAAACGGTGCCACAGGCTAAACGGTGCCACAGGCTTTTTGTATAACTGTGTATGTATATATATAGGTCTATATGAAACCCTATTAGCAATGCAAAAATGGAGTTGTGTATGTATATATATAGGTCATGTTTGTTTGGGCAGACTGGATTAGCATTCCCATGACTAATAGTCCTAGGACTACGAATCCGTTGGATTATGTATCCTATCTTAACTAATAGTCAAGTTTAAAATAATTAGTCCGTACTTCAATTGTTTAACCAAACATCGGATTAATAATTTTATTGGACTATTAGTCCAATCCCAAGCTCATGTCCACCCAAACAAACATGACCTTAGGGTAGACAGTGACACACATTGCTATCTTCATTACTTTCTCTTTGGCTTCTTCCTATTAAGTGCTCATTTGGCATGTGGGCTTGAGTGAGATTGGGACTATTTTAGTTATCAAAAAAAAATAAGTTTTTTAGTTTAATAAGATAAAATGTCACATTCAAATCATAATCATTTTATTTTTTTTCTCACAAAAGTTAAAAAGTCTATCCCAATGAGACTTTTTAGTCCCAAGTTAAAATAGTCAAAATGTAAAAATATCAAAAAGTCAATTCATATCCCAAACGAACCGATCAAATCCACTTTATGGGAAGGGAGGGAAAGAGAAATGAGGCTAAACAAGAATGAATTCGGTATAATCACTATGAAAACGCGAAAATATGTGCGAAGGTGTAAATTCTTGTAATATTAAATTCTTTAATATAATATATGATATTTTAAGAGTGCAGGCTTCCTGTGCACTCTTCTAGATCTATAAGATTTTGATATGTTATTATAATATTAAGGGGCTGTTTGGAGTATCCTAAATAAGTATACTTTTTGTTTTTTTAAACTAAAAAGTTGAGGAAAAAAATATGGATATTTGGGTTAATTTTTTGATTTTTTATAAAAAAAATGTGTATTAAAAAATTATATAAATAAGTGTATAGGGGAATAAAGTAATGGTATAGGCCGTACGGTTGGAAGCAGCGCGGCAGAGGGTGTGTAGGAGATTGATTCTCTAGTTTTTGGGCATAAATTGGTCGGTTCTATTCGGCCCATGAGGGCCCACCACGGGTCCCGTTTTACTAATCGGAACCGTTCAATGTGTAGAATTCGTCGAGTACTGTATGCTTATAAAAAATCACGTTGATTGGATATCCATAGCTATTTGATCGTGTTAGTTTTTTTTGTTAACTGTTAACTATAACACCATCTATTTTTATACAAAATTGATTTGATCATAGATTTAGCGATATTCAATAGACGTGATTTTTTATAAATATATAGTAATAGACGAGTTCTACATATTGAACGATTCAGATTACCAAAACGGGACTCATGGTGAGCTCTCACGGGCCCAGCTCTACCATCCAATTCAATGAATATTTTACCCCCTATTTTTTTTTGTCACTGACGGGCCCATCACGTCAGTACCTTTTTTAATTGTATTTTTTTTATTTGTATTATTATGTGGATATTATTTTTTTAATATTTTTTTTTAGTGAATAGTGTTAACTTTTTGACTTTTTAAGTAATTTTTTTGACTTTTATAATGTATGCCAAACCAAACCTAAATTGAAAAAATGTCAAAATAGTAATATTTACATAATATAATTATAAATCAATGATAAACTTTATAAATATCAATAAGTAAAAAAAAAATAATAATAAGTAAAAATATACACATTTTCATGTATCTATAATGATTTCTTTGAAAAGTATGTTGAATCGTAATTTCTCCTATTAAATTGTGTCATGCGTGTATGTACAGTACAATCCCTAAAGGCGGAGTAAAATTTGGACGAACTCTGGTGCAGAGTGATGTAAGCAGATGGAGAGTGTCGGGTTTGCAATTGACAGTGCCTTGGATTTATTGAAGGATCGTGATGGTTATAGTGGACTCATATTATATATTAGATTTTTGTTTTTTTGCATAGTAATGACACGATTTGTTGAGAATTTTTAATTATTATTATATGACATCACATATTCACATGGGTGAAGGAATTGAAGAAAGTTGGTAATGGGTAATGAAAGAATGGGCAAAAGAGTCTTTAACCAACATAACAATGTGTTGAATTCGGGTGCTTTTACTTACACATTACTTTTCATTTCAAGACATACTTTTAATTAATTTATTTTTTTTATAATATTAACCTTATGTAAAATGATCATAAAGAATAAAAGATTTTGATACACACCTTACGTAATACACATCAATTACTCATTGCACATTACACTTATTTTTGATTTTTGATTTTTCACTCAATATACACTATCAATTTTTAAATACTCCCAAAATATCTTCATCTTCTCCAACCATAACCCTAACCCTAACCCTAACTCTACCCCGCAGCGGCATTCGTTGTCACCATCAACCGTTGCCATCAGCCATCCTACCTCTTTTTGCCACCGCTACCCTCCGACTGACACCATCCCCTCATCACTCCACCGTCGTCGTCGTCGTCGTCGCCTTCTCAACACAAATCTTAATGATCAAACATGGCCTAATTGGCTTATGGTTTTTATTTTGATATTCTTTTTAAAGTTGTTCTAGTGAGTATAACCAGTCTTGTATTTTTGTTAATTTTTAGTCTTACTGTAAGAATGTTCTTTTGGTTGGTCTTGCTTTCTTGTTCTTATGGATGGTCACAATTGCTTTCATGGTCACTTTTTCTTTTTTATCAGCTTCTTGGTCATTTATCTTCTTGTTTCTTTTACACTATCTTCGGATCTTTGATTGGTCAAGGGAATAGAAAATTGAGATAGAAATAAGTTAGTTAAAATATTTGTATTCATATTTCTTTTTTCTTTTTTATTTTTTGGTTCTTTTTTTTTTTCTGTGGTAACCACCTAAATACAATGGATTTTTTGATAATTATTTTTTTTCTCTTTTTTCTTACCCAACTCAATGGAGGATTGAAGATTGTAGGTGGAGTGTGTGAGTAAGTAAGGATAAAGATGGAAGATTGTAGGTGGGGTATGTGAGTAAGAGTAAAGATGGAAGATTGTGTATTGAGCAAATTTCTTATTTATTAAATTACTAAAAGTGTGCCTTAGTATTAGTGTGTCTTGAAATGAAGTGTAATATGTAAATAGAGGCACCCGTTGAATTCTCCATCCCTTTCCTCCGTTAAGAAGTGGAATATCTATCCTAACAATGTTAGGTACATAGAAATATATCCCAAAAAAAAATATTGTGTGATTTAAATTTATTTTACGGGTACGTCTTACAATATATAAGTTACATCTAAACTACACAATATTTTTTTTAATATTTATATGTACACAAATTTTGTGCACATCATTTCTATCCTTTCCATTGTCCCATATCTATATCTAATAATAAAAAAGTATGTCATATGTAAGCATATTTTTTTAATGGGAATAACATATGAGGGTAGAAGATTAAATCAATTTACAAATTAGTGATGGTCTTTTTGGGTCTCTAGGCTTACATTAAAAAAGATTCTCTCCAATTTGTAGTTTTGTACTTCATTTTTCACTTATACCTTATTCTCTTTTTTCTATAAATAAATTTGTTCTTACTAGACATAAAATTAATGATATCCGTATTAATAAATATACGTGAGATTCATTGTCTATATATATATATATATATATATTAATATTAGAGGGTCATTGTCTTTATATTTAATAATAAAAAAATTGATAAAAATTGCATTTATTATAACATTTTCATACATAATATTTTTTTATCTGAAAAAGTATAGAAATAGTTAATTAAAATGGCCATGTAGGGATGGATCAAGGGAGTCGCTAGGAGTGATTGGTACCTCAAAGTTTAAAGAATTTTGTTATTGTAGTGATAGAAGCTATGAATATTTTCAAATAATATAGTTTGCCTCATAATTTTTTGAGAAAAATTAATACTTGCCTTCTTCCCTAAATTCTTCTACTTTCGGTTTGCTTTTCAATTATTCTTTGTTTTGGTTTTCTTTCAAAGATAAGAATGTTCCATGATGGTGAAATTGGATTTTTGAGGCAATAAACATAACATTCAATAATGCATGCTACAGAGGGAGCGTAATTTTTTTTCAGAAAGTTACATCAATTATTTTTTTGGGTTTTTTTTTTTTTTTTAATATACCAATGATTTGGAACAGTTTATATTTGTAATATATTAAGTGATGAATAAAGACAGTTTCCCATTTTTTATCATTAAAAAAGAAAAAGGACAAGAAAAGAAACTAAGAACTATAGTTAATTGATTTTGTTGAAAAAAAAAAAAAGGTTGATAATTAGCTATTGGTGACTTCTAAAGTTATAAATTTCAGTGTTTTCTTGGGAGTGACAACAAGATGATCTTCTGCAGGTTTTCTAACATTTTTACCTGTAAAGATATAAAATGGAATCCACAATTTCCAATATGGTCTGTCATTCTTTGGACCTTCTAAAATCAGAAACCTAGACTTTACTTTTTATTTTTTTTATTTTTTATTTTTTTTTAGGATTTTTCACTATTCCTTGAGTCTAATAGTACACCTAGTATTGAAAATATAAATAATAAAATTATTTTTATTTAATTATTTAAATTTTTAGATGAGATGATGGTTCAATTCAATATTATATTAGGACAAATAATAAATTTCAATCTCATTGCTTATCTAATAATTAAAAATGTTTGTATATGTTTGGCCGGTTTATGAGAGGGAGTTTGACCACATGTGAAGAAGCGTGTTGAGAAAAGAGTAATTCTTAAGTATGCAAGTGCATACCATATGTACTTGTGCAAGTTCTCACAAATATATGTAAGTTATTTCACAAAATCACGTAAATTCTCACAAATGATTTTTCAAATTTTTATGAGTTAATTTATGTATATTTGTAAAAATTTACGTGATTTTGTAATATATTTATGAGAATTTATGCAAGTACATATGGTATATACTTTATACAATCAAATATTTTCTTTAATTAAATTACTCTTCTCTTTAGCAACTTAAACTTTTAAATTATGAAATGGTGGTTAATAAAAGACAGGAGATTTGGACATAGAATCTCTTGGCTTTGTTAGTACCTATTATCTTTTTTTTCATTTGGATACATTGGAGGGGGAGGGGAGAGAGAATGGAGTAATTTTATGTTCTTTTTTTTTTATGGAAAATGTGTGAGAGTTCGAATGCGTAGAGCTCGAATGGCCCGAATGGTACGGAAAATATTATCTTATCGGTAAGAGAATAAAAAAAAATCCTAAAATAACGTCGTTTTGAGATTTCGAGCCATTCGAGCCGTTGATATTTCAAGCTACGTAGCAGAGTTGTTTTTTTATTTTTTGTTTTTGACAAAGATAAAAGTTAATATGTTTCGTAGTTTTTTATTGAGAAAATTACTTATTAGTGGGTCAGTCAGAAAATTATTACAAAATAATAAAAAAAAATTGTCTTTTTAATTATTAATGTGTATAAAGTTTACCATTTTTTTAAATTTTTTTTTAAAAATATTACACTGAATTGAAATTCCCCCTTTCTTATTTACAAGGGGTTGGAAAGTTAGTTTTGGAGGAGATGGGAATACAAATGTCTTCCTATCGTGAATCTAGCTATCCCTCACCAATTGAAAGTATGAGGTTAGGGAGAGGAATAACAAATAAAGGAGATTTGAGAGTACAACTCCAATTGATCAACAACACAATGATTAGGATGCCATATGGACTAGAGATTGATCTTGGAATATTGAAATTGAAAGAGAGACCTTAACAAATTGAAGAATAGGTCTCCAAAAAGGGACAATAAAGCTATGGGTCCACAATTCATACAAATAATTTATTCAGAAAAATAATACGACACAAATTCAATTATTAGAATAGATCTCTGAAAAGAGACAATAAAGCTATGGGTCTACAATTCATACACAATAATTTATTCAAAAAAATAATACGACACAAATTCAATTATTGTACGATGAGTTTTACATTTAAAATAAATGTAAATCATATTTTTTAATTATTTTTTTGTGTGCGAATTCTAAATCAATAAAATGTTTAAGGGCAAATTAAATTGGTAATCCCTATATTTTGACCCTTGTGTTATTTTAGTCCCTATAATTTCAATTTGATAGATTTTGACCATAAATTTATAATTTTATTTTAATTTGATCCAATTAATTATAATTTATAATGTGTTTTGAAAGAAAATGAATACATAAGCAGCATGTGTCATGTTTTTATAATAAAAATACAAATTTATTCAACTTAGTGAGTTAAATTTAACTAATCCAGTAATCATTTTTCTTCAAAAATCTTTGTCAACGTTATCAATTAAATTAAATTGACACAAAATTTAAAACTTAAGATTGAAGTTGAACTAATTAAAATATCAAAGACCAAAACAACATAATATACAAAATATAGAAACTATTGAGGTAATTTGGCTAGGTCTTTAGGAGGGAGAGGGTTGTTTGCGTGGGTGAATAAAGTTGGTCATTGCACCAAGACACTATCCAAGTCTTCACCACCACCCCACTGAGAAAAACTCTAAGGCATCACGTGAAGGCATTGGTCACAATCTTGGCCTAAAAAAGGGCTTCTGTCTGCCCATCCAAAGCACAAAAAAAGAAGATGAAAGAAATAAAGAAAAGAAAGAGGGTCTGTCACCTTTCTCTATCCTTTTCATTGTTGTAAAATAAGGCCACTTTCTAAAAATTCAGTTGCAATTCTTGACTTCACTTTACATATCATCGATGTAGGATAAAAGGCAAAAATTATTCAGTAGCCACTTTGTGGCATTATCATAATGGTTGTGGTGGCTAAAAAAATCCCAACAAGATCTAACCCGTAAGAGACAGGCTAAGGTAAAAGGCCAAGACCCTAGATTGAGAAGGGTGTACCAACTGAACTCTTCCGGATGAAAAAAATAAAATTCTCGAATCATAGAATATCGATGATAAAATTAAACAAGAGGTTGATAGCAACAAGGCATGTTGCCAGTTAGCTCCAATTGACGTTTTGGTGGCGAATGCTGCTGTGCAAAGAATTGTCACAGCTAGAATGACGGTTTAGCCATTTTCAAGAGAATATTTTATGGGAAAAGACGATCGAGTAATGGCATTCAATATTATAAAAGGGGATCAAAGGTGTAAGACAAAGGTACGAAACAATCTCTAAAAAAAAAAAAAAAAAATAGATAAAAAAAATAGGGGAATAGTTCATTACTTTGTTAAAAAAAGATAATTTACCGATTTGACCTTTGGAGCCCCCTTTTGGCCAGACACCCTTGAATCGGCAGCTCTCACGTCATATTCTTTTGCAAGGAACTTGAAGTCTCGTACTGAATCATCATGCTCTCCCACACATGGCCATTCATTCATTTGCCTTTCCCATGAAAGAATGTAAACGAATTGGAGTTTGTGCCATTGTTTATCAAACTTTTATCACTCAACTCAAATTGGCCAACTATACACCCAATACCCAGCTTCCCAAAAATGATATGATTATTAATTGATTAGTATTGATTGCCATATTATTGGGGGAAGTTTGGGAGAGAAAATTGGGAGAACGAAACATTTTTTAGGTATATATAATAGCCCTCCTTATGAAAAATAAACAATATTAAACTAGCTAATGATCTTAATATAAACAAAAATTATTTAGCAAACTCCGAAACACCAATTGATGATATTAACAATTTCTCAAACAAAAACCAAACTTTCAATTGCAATATTTACTCATTAAGTACATCTCTACACAAATAGTAGTTAGAATTTATTTATAATATTATCACATCAGTATAACTAGCAATAATCAATAATGACTCACATTGGTAGTGTTTTGGCTGCTGCATTGGTAGTGTTTTGGCTGTTTTGGCTATTGCTGGTAGTGCTGGTCTGGTTTAATTGCTGCTGCTGGTCTGGTAGTGTTTTGGCTGCTGCGTTGGTTGATTTGTTGGAGCTTTTGTTGGTTGTTTGTTGCTTTTGTTTTTCCCTGTTTCTTTTTTTGGTTGCTTCTGATTGGTTTCTCACCAATCTTGGGCTAGTGCTAGCATATGATTGTGCTTTCTTTGCGATGCCAACCTAATTGGAATCGTTAAGGTTAACTATAATGCTTAGTGCACTCCCCACTTTGTTAATGTAATGTATGCATGTTTTGTGCTTTATATCAATAAAATTTTTTACTGATCAAAAAATAAATAAATAATCAATAATGACTCCATGAAATGTCACTCCCAAACTTAATGATATGGTATGTACTACAAATTGTACATTAAAAAAAAAATGATCCATAATTAAATCGAGGCCATTGAATTGGTTAAGGAGTACTGAGCCATATTTGTCAAAAGTAGAGATTGGTCAGAAAATTATAGCCCTTTTTAATTTTGGCGTTACGACGGTCAAATAGAAAGCGATTGATCAATTGAACTTTCAAGATCACACCTCCACTCCCACTTAAAAAGATCCGATATTGAACTATCTAAATGGGGTCCACCTACTCTTATTGTCAAGAGTTTACATCATCATCTTGTACCCAAGATAAAAGCAAAAGACTAGTCTCTATACCCTAGGCTTGAATGTTACTACTGGCTTACATATTATATATATATATATATATATTTGAGTAAATTACACTATCGATCCTTTAATTTAAGTAAGGTGTCACTTTAATTCTCATAATTTTAATTTAAATAATTTGATTCCTATATTTTTAATTTTATTACAATTTTGTCCCATCATTACTTGTCATTAGAATTTGAAATAAAAAATAAAATTAGATGGATCAAATGAAACTCAAAACAAACTATGGAGACCACTAATATAATGTATTCATGACACCAATGGTTTCCATAGAATTTTTTTTTTTTTTTTTGAATTTTACTTTGATTTCTTTAGTTTTCAAAATGTTAACAACACATGATAGATTGATCACATTACACCAAAATTAAAAGTGTAGAAATTAAATTGTTTAAATTGAAACTATGTGAACTGAAGTAACTACTGATAATCCGAACCATTGAATGTGTAGAGTTCATTGAGTACTTTATTCATGTAAATAATCATGTTAATCGGATATTGATAACTACTTGATCGGATCAGATTTTTGTCAATAATTTATTTTGAAAGTTATATTTATTGTTGATAGAAATTTGATCCAAACAAATAAGAAAATTTGATCCGATTAATGTAATTTTTACAATAATAAAATACTTGATAAATTTTATATATTAAACAATTTAAATTATCAAAATAAAACTCCTACTAAATCTCCTGTGAGCTCAATAATCAACCTTGCTACATCCCCTAAAAAGAGCCCCCCTAATCCCCCTAATTTTCATATTAAATAAGAAAAAAAAAAAAGG
Organism: Camellia japonica; assembly: GCA_030407325.1. Classification (NCBI taxonomy): domain Eukaryota; kingdom Viridiplantae; phylum Streptophyta; class Magnoliopsida; order Ericales; family Theaceae; genus Camellia; species Camellia japonica. Next base: position 150,794,487 of record JAPPVO010000017.1, on the reverse strand, counting down.
GGTACTTACCAATTAGTCCTATTAACTAGACTTATTTGCCTACAGGTCCTAACTAATAAATTTAACACTATAAAAATAAGAGAGTGATAAATTCATCACTAAAAATTTATTCATAAAAACAAAGAGACTGATAAATTTATCACTATAAATTTATTCATAAAAATAAAAGACTGATAAATTTATCTTTATCACTTAATAAATTTATCAATAGGACTTAATGGGTAATAAGTCTCCAAAGTAGGACTTATTGGGTAATAAGTCTCCAAAGTAGGACCTATTAGTAATTTACTCAAAAAAAAAAAAACAGTTACCAAAATAAAAAATTAAGAGAATTAAGGAGCCTCTTTTTAGGGCTCCAAATCATTTCCCTCGATAACATACCCCAATTCAATCTCCGATTGGAAACACGCCAGGCCTGTCTTTAAACATATCAACTGTTTTTTATTTGGGTTTTTATTTTTACAATTATTTATCAACGTGCGACATGCAGTGTACGGAGGGGTTATACTTGTTTAATGACCTTGGTCAGTGGGCTTTGTTATGTAGACATTCAAATGATTATTGGATAATTAAGCCCTCGTTTGATTTTTTTTCATTGGAATTAAAAAAGTTCAAAAACACAAAATAAATTATATAAGTCAATAAGATAAAAAATAACTTTTTACCTATAATTATTAAATTTTTTTTTTCATAAAAATCAAAAAAGTCCCAAAATAAAAATTAAACGAGACTAAAAAAGTCTCAATATAAAAAAATTGACTACATTAGCTAATGTCAAACGACTCCTAAATCATCAATGTGACATATTTCTTCAAAATATTTGAAAAGTACTAACCATGGCCTATTAGATCAGAGAAGTTGTTGGTTGGTTTAGGTGTTCCATGTGGCACTATATATGCATTGTAATTAGTGTAGAGAGTAAAATTTATAATTTTGTGTTAAATGATTGAAAAATTTGAGAGAATATAAGAATTTGTGATTGGTCTAGACCAAGACCACGTGATACCTCAGGAGCAACTAATAATTTTTTATTAGACCATAGTCAATGTTGGCATATTTGCATATCTATATCTATCTATATATATATATATATATATTATATAAGTAAAAAAGAATTTTCGTGAAGAGTATTGTGGGAGTTCCAAAACCGCATATTCCATCCGTCTTAAAATAATAGTCATTTTTAGGGAATTCAACTTTTTTTTAGTAATACAATTATTACACTTTTAAAATATTAATTTTTCAAAATTGCCCTTTGATAACACTTTTTTTTTTATAGAATATCAATTATCATAATTATATTTTTCGTGTTGCTAATGAATTTACAAGAAAGACAAAGTAGAAAATTCATATTATTTTAGTCCTTAATTTTTGAAAATAGACTAATATTTTGGGATAATAAAAAATAGAATAAGGGATTAATATTTTAGGACTGATGGAGTAATAAATTTATGGATATATTCAAATAAAAGATAAATTTAAAAAGTAGTATTGACATTGAAGTAATAGTTTTTAAAGTATTAATAATTTAATAATTTATAGTTTTCAAAAGAAAAGATAAAAATAAATAAATATATTCTATATCTTTCTAACATAATTCGCTCCTACTGATTTTTACTTCCTTTAAAAAAAACTAAAACTTGTTTCCTACTATATTATTATATTATTCATACTATATATAACTACTCTCAAATCTTTAAAATTCATGATAAAAATTAAAAACTTTTAAAATATTTTGATTTAATTACACACATTTAATTTCTTTTGTACACCTTTTTTTTTTTTCTTTTTTGATTTGATTTGTTTTGTACACTCATATATACTAATATTTATGCCTACATTATAATTTTTTTAATACATATGATTGGGTGTGAAAAAGTGTGTATGATTATAAGCACCCTTCTTATTAGCCACATTCATTGATTTTGTTTTCCAAAAAAAAAAAAATTTCAATATCTCATTAATTTAACTCTTTAGTTTATGAATTTTCACATTACTAAAAGACAATTTTTTTTGTGTTTTTTTATAATGGTAACTTCATTTCACAAATAATTAATTAATTTTAAAATATTAAAACATTTTACTTGAAAATTTATATTAAATAAAATTTAAATTGAAAATTATGATTTATTTTGAGGCTTCACTTCTTTGATCAAGTTCTATACTAAAAATAAAATCTATAAACTACCTCAATCTGATCTTAAATAATCTAATCTTAAAAATTCTTTTAGATGTAAATATAATTTACATTATTAAACATATTTTAAGAATAAATATATAATTTCTTAATTGAAGTTTTAGAATATTAATGAATATGCCAAATATATATTCATATTTTTTTTATTATGCTTATAAATTTTTTTACATTATTCTTATCATTTAAAAAAATAAATAAGTGTGTAATGTGATGGTTGGGTATAAACCAAAACGATTATCTAAAAATTGGATTAATGTATAGCATAAAAATTAACCAAATCTAGTTTCTACACTACTTTTAGTATGTGATCCGGTATTAGCTCATACCCATCATAACTTAACAAATTATTAAACATAAGCTTAAATTGATTATTATTAACTATTTTCACTAATTAATTGGTCAATTTTTAAATTGAACCCAAGGTAGAAGTAGAACAAGCTCTATATTTTAAGTCAACCCAGTATTATATAATTTTTTCATACATAAATATACTTAATTATTTGTGTAAGAATTTTTAATATAAATATATAAATTTTTTACAAAAAATAAATAAATGTGATGAAAATATACATATATTTTCTTATTTTGTTATAAAAAATAATCATAATATATTTACTGAATTTAGAAAAAAAAAAACAAAAAATAAGTGGTTTAATTAATCATTAATTGGGTATGAATGAAAATAATTCTCCAAGATTTTAATTGTTGGCATAAAATTTGATCTTAACCTAACTTCTAAACTACTTTTAATGTTTAATGCCAATGCTATTCCTCAAATTAGTTCATAATATTCAAAACCTGAGAAATTATAATATAATTTAAACATAAAATTTAAATTGATTATTACCAACTATTTCTATTAATTGATCGATCAAAATTTAAATCAATTCCAAAGTATAGTTAGAATAATGCCCATATTTTAGGTTGGAATTGGATAATTTTTTCACATATAAATATACTTAACTATTCATGTAATAATTTTAAATATAAATATAAAATTCTATTAATTTTTTTAATAACTATGCATAAACATGTACATATTTATTATTTTATTATAAAAAATATTAACATATATTTATTTACCAATTTAATAAATAAATGAGTTAAGTGGTTCATATTTAAGCATAAACTAAGACAGTTATCTCATGATTAGGCCATGACTAAGTTGAGTTAACTACATTATGTTACTTTTAATGTCTAGCACAATTATAAATCTTCAAGCCAACTCTTATATATTTTATTACAAAAAAATACTATTATATATTTATTCACTAATTTAATAAATAAATGAGTTAAATAATTTATGCTTAGGCATACACTAAAACAATTCTTTAATAATTAGGTCATGGCCAAGTTGAAGTAAAAATGTTGAGTCAATTAGATTATGTCAATTTTAGTGTCTAACACAACTATAAATCCTCAATAATTTTAAATATAAATATAAAATTTTATCAAAATTTTAATTTTTTTAATAACTATGCATAAATATATACATATTTAGTATTTTATTATAAAAAATGCTAACATATATTTATTCACCATTTAATAAATAAATTAGTTAAGTGGTTCATGTTTAGGCATAAACTAAGACAATTCTCTAATGATTAGTTTATGGCCAAGTTGAGATAAATGTTGAGTCAATTAGATTATGTCACTTTTAGTGTGTAGCATAACTATAAATCCTCAAATCAATTCTTATTATTTTTTATTTGTAAATTATGGCATATGAGAAACTTTAATTTTATGCCTAAGTAGACATATTTTTAATTTTTACAAAATAGATAATGGGTAGTTAATAAATTGACAAATATAATTTATTATATGATTGGAGTATCTTTGACATAAAATAAACTAAATTACAAAATTTATAAGACAAAATGCATTTATATTTCATTGTAAAAATAGTTTTTATAATTTTATTGCACTTTCTTAAAAATACATTCTACCATAATTTATTTATTTCTTATAAATAAATTTTATGTTATTATTTAATTTCAAAATTAATTTTTAATTATTTATTTAAACTTTTGCATAGCACGAATACTAAGGTTTATAAAATAATTTTAAAAAATTACATCTATGCTATGAAAATCCGTTAAGCAAATGTGAGTGAAAGAGAAGAATAAAAAAGAGCGCAATGTGAGATGCCAAAACTAGCGATTGTGAGAAAATTTAAAAATTGTACTTGGTAGGTAAATACTGATTTCAAGAAAGATAAAGGGTCATTGGTAATTCATTATTTGTCATTTTCATTTTGTTATTCAATTTTTTAGTTTAAACAAATTTTGGTAGATTGAGTTTCACAAAACAAATTATTATTATTATTATATGATATACAAAAAAAAATGTAATTAGTAAAAAATAATAATAATAATTATTGAGTTTCACATAATTTACGATATCATCTAATATATGACAAATTAAAATTATGAAACCCTTAGAAAATAATAATGTATTTATATTTTATCATAAGTGTAGTTTTTGGTTCTTAAAAATAAAAATTAAAAAGTGCAATTTTATAATTTATCAGAATTTTTGTTTAATTTTTACTAATTACATTATGATTCATGTTATTGTTATTTAGAAGTTAAAACATAACATTAATGGTAGAGGGAAAAAAACCATAAGCGAAATTGTGATAAAAATAGTTAAAATTTAATTAAGTTCATTTTTTTAATATTTAATTTTAGTTTTAAAATTAATTATTAATTATTTATTTAAAACCGTGCACATCGGTATTACGCTAGTGTAATATGTATATATATATAATATAAAAAATATAAGAAAATATGTATTAAAATTTTAATTTTTTGATATTATATGACTTTTAACAAAAGTTTATATTTTTAAGGCCCAAAGGCCATATTACAAACAACCAGTAACTTCTTGCAACACCAGTGAAGCAAGAGAATTAGGAACATCCTCCATTCAAATCCATGACGACGAGTAACGTATAACCGAACTAGCCAGACAATGTGCTATGTTGTTGCTTTCGTGAAGAACATGAGGAACATTTTAACATTTTTTATCCCCTTAAAAAAATGAGTTAAAAAATGACATTATGCTTAAAACAATTCATCTGGTGTCTTATATGTGAGAATAATCTCAAGGAAAAAAATATCCATCTCTAACTTTGTATAGTAGGAGAGATTCAAAATATATATATTTTTATTAGTTAAGATCTCTCAATGAAATTTCTCTATGTTCATACTAAGGAAATTTTAAAATTTCTCTGTAAAAATTGAATTTCTCTATGTCTGGAGTGAAATTTCTCTGAGTTTGGTCGAAATTTCTCCAAGTCGGGCACAAATTTCTCTGAGTCAAATTTTCTCCGTGAAAATGTTGAATGACCCTAACTATTATAAAAATATTGTATATTTTTTATCTTATAAAATTTTAATATCAAGAATTTAAAAAAAAATTCCCCTAATCTCAAACTATTTAGAATATAAGTGTACTTTTCCGCATATATTTATACATTTTTTAGGTTATTTTGATTTGAGCTAAAAAAACTAAGGGCCTGTTTGGTAACGTTTACGTTTTCAGTTTATATTTACAAAATTTTTATAAACTGGCTTTTATTTATTTTTTGTTTATTTTTAGAAAAACATAAACTACAAACGCGTTTGGTTTAGACAAAATGTTTAAAAAAAATTTAAAACATAAAAAAGAGTGAGAAATGGTAAGTGGTGGTAGGTGATGGTGGTGGTGGTGGTGGTGGTGGTGGTGGTGGTGGTGGCGGGTGGTGGTGGCATGTGGGTGGTGGTGGTGGCGGGTGGGTGGTGGTGGTGGTGGTGGTGGTGGTGGTGGGTGGTGGTGGCAGGTGGGTGGTGGTGGGGGTGGGTGGTGGGTGGTGGTGGTAGTGGCGGGTGGGTAGTGGTAGTGGTGGCGGGTGGTGGTGTGTGATGGTGGGTGGGTGGTGGTGGTGGTGGTGGTGGTGGGTGGGTGGTGGCGGTGGTGGTGGGTGGTGGTGGTCGTGGCGGTGGCGATGGTGGTGGCGGTGGCAGTGGTCGGTGGTTGGTGGTGGTGGCAGGTCGGTGGTCGGTGGTGGGTGGGTGGTGGCAAGTCGGTGGCGGGTGGTGGTGGCAGGTGGGTAGTGAGTGGTGGTGGGGGGTGGGTGGTGGGTGGTGGTGGCGGAAGACGGTGGTGGAAAATGGTGGCGAGTGGTGGCTAATGTTGGGTGGTAAAAAAAAAAAAAAACTCAAAACTCAAAACAGAAACACATTTTTTGAGTTTACATTTTTTGGCCAAATTTATAAACTAAGACCACTGATTTATAAATCAAAAATTTACCAAATAAGTTTTATTTGAGTTTTTAAAATTTTTGTAAATATAAACTGAAAACGTAAACGTTACCAAACGACACCTAAATAAACAAATGGTTTATTTATTTGGTTCGATGGGACGTGCTATTGACAATTTGATGGGAAGCATAAGACAACAAAGTGGGTGTTTGGAAAGTGGCTATTTTATGAGTCCGGATCCTCTCCAGCTAGTGTCTTCAGCCTTTCCTCCAGGTGACGGTCCAGATTGGGCCACGTCACCCCACTCAAAATATATGGCTCAGATCAGCTTAAAAAAAAAAAATACCAAATTTCAAAAACGAAGTTGAGTTTGTTCTTCTTTCTTTCTCTGCTTCAAATTCTTAAAAAAACCCAACTCTTAATTTAATGTAGTGTCTCAAATCACAGAGAGAGTCAGAGTTTACAAATTTTGGGATATGGTTAAAAAAATCCAACTCATAATTTCCTTTTCTGCAAATTTTTTTCTACCTCCGGGAGCCCACCGCCATTGATGGAATCTGCAAATTTACCACCAAAGTTTCAAAGATTTAGAAGAACACCCAACAAATCATCAAGCCACAAATGTTAAAATCATCAAAATCTGAAGCAAACCCACTTTCTCTCTCTAAAATTCAAGCCACAAATTTGAAGCAAACCCACTATCTCTCTCTAAAATTCAAGCCACATAAATCATCCAAATTCAACACTCTAATTCTGGTTGCTTCAATTTCTTTTTTTTCTTTGATTTTTTCATTTCTTTCTTTATATTTTTTTTGGATAGTTATTGATTTAGAAGAAGAATGATGGAGGGTGATGTTGGATCGGCCGAAGTTGGTATGGATGGGGTTGGAGGAGAGGAGTCTGGTGAGTTCTGGCGGTTGCGGTGGTGCGTGAGGGTCGCCGAAGGGTTTGGAAAAAGAAAGAATGTAGTATATATGTATGTATGTATCAAATGTAAAATTAAGAAGAGAGAGATGGAGAAAGGAAGAAGATCAAAAGCAGAGCATTCATAGAAGATTGAGAGAGATGAAATTTGTCTCTGTTTTTGAAATTTTTTTTTTTTAAAGTTGATTTGAGCCATATATTTTGAGTGGGGTGACGTGGCCCAATCTGGGCCGTCACCCGGAGAAAAGGCTGGAGGCACTGGCTGGAGAGGATCCAGACTTGCTATTTTAGAGGCTTTTTGACTTTTTGGTTATTTTAGTAAGCTATTTTAGTTTTTATGTTTGGGAAGTTAGGTTAAATTTTTGGGTTGGTTGTTGTAGTGAAAATGTGTTTGAAATGATATTTGAGATTGAAATGACAAATTTGCCCCTAATTTTATTTTTCTCAAAATTGATCTACGGGGACAAAATGGTAATTTAACTGTCTGTGGGTTGGCAGTAATAGCCTTAGCCTACTGTAGACACCTCATTTTTGACCGTCCTCAAGACTTGGACGTCATTGATTGAACACTCAGTGATCACCCTTGTTTATGTTCGTCTTGAGTTCCCGGAAGCCTTGGCAACGCGCCTCGCCTCAGGACCTCTCGACTCGACTGTTTTGTGTATGGTTTTGCACCAAACACTTGTGTTTTGCCTTTGAGAGGCAGGGTAGGGCTTGTAGACCATCCCCACCCATCACCGGCCAGGGCTTGAGGCCACCGGCTGTGTTTTGTGGCCACCGGCCAAATATTTGGCCGGCCGGCACTATAGATGGCCGGCCGGCTATCTTTTTTTGGTCAATTACATTTTTGGCCAGCCGACTACTGTGCATCTGCTTTTGCAGATATTTTCTCACAGCTGGCATGCATCTGGCTCCCCTCCATACACGTGTATGGAGGGATCTCTCTCTTTAGAAGCTTGTCTTGTAAGCTTTACAAGACAAAAAGCTCTATAAAGAGAGGTCTTCTCTCTTGTTTTGGAGGGTTAGACATTTTAGACAGCCATTTTTAGGGTTTGAGTTCTAGGGTTAGGGTTTGATTCATATCCTATCTCTATATCTCTCTCTAGTGAGTGCTTTGTCTCATTTTTGCTCACAAACACCCACCATCACACCATCTTTTGGAGCTGAGGCCCTTGAGGGTTGTTTTGGCGTTTTGGAGCTGGTTTCAACCTAAAGGAGCTGCTGGAGCTCCATTGTTGAAGAGGGTCTTCAAGGATAAGAAGCTTGTCCCTTTATTTCCCATTTTTGTAAAGCTTTTCTACCTATCTTGCAATTGTTTTTTGGCTTTGCATATAACACATAAAAGTTCTGTTTTTAAGGCCTCTAAATAGTTTGTCAAGAGTGTTTTGTGGTTTGAGGTTGTTTGACCCCTTTTAAGCCTTGTTTGGCCCTTGTTTTGTGCTATTTTGTGTGAGCTCCGGGACCACAGTGTTTGGGCCTCCTCACCACTGAAATCTTGAGAGATTTCAGAGGTGAGGATGGTGCCTTGAGGTCCCAAGAAGGAGAGGGCCACCCCCTCTCCTTATTGTCCTTGAAAAGGGCCATTTTTGCCTCTTGAGGGAGCATCTAGTTTAAGTGTGTGTTGGCCATGCCTTAACTGATTTTCAGGCTTATAATGTCATAATATAGCATTGTTGTATGTTGATTTTGGTACACCATGCTTGCTTAGCATACATGCCTTGTAATGCCATTTTGTTGCCTTAACATGCATCTAGGTTTTAACCCTTATTCAAGCATGTATTAGGCCTAGCTTTGTAAAGCTTTTGTACTTGTTTTGCCATGTTTAAGCTCTGTCCTTGGCTATTTTGGTCGACCAAGGCTCCCATTATATAGTTCTTTTGCATTTTGGCTTGTTAGCCTTAAGTTTTAGACCATTGTTGCATGTTTAGCCTATCTTGTTTGCTTGGTTTGGCACCATCTTAACATGATTTCAGAGCTTATATTGTATGTCATTAGTCCATGCTTAGCCTCTTAAAAGTGTGCTTGAAAGTTGCCTTTGTTTGCTTAAGTGTTGGCTCATTAACATATGCATTCTTGCATGTGTGTTTGGTCCCATTTCTTGAGCTTTTGGCCACTGTTTTAGGCCTAGTTAGGGCTGCCTAAATCATGTTTAAGTCCATCTCTTTGCTTGTTGCATATGCTCCTTGTATGTTGTAGCATATTGGTGAGTTGTTGCATGTTTGAACTTGCATGATTGAATGAAGTCACATGCTTGCTTGCATGCTTAAACACCTACATTGTACCTTGCATGCTTGTTGGTTGCATTGTCTCATGCCTTGCATGTTTTGTATGCTTCTTTGCATTTCCATGTTGCATGCTAGCCAACATGCTTAGGATTGCATTGCATAAGCATGCGTGCTAGACCTCTTGAAATGAGTATGATAGAGGTTGGGCCTCCTTGTGTGTTTATTTGGTTTGCATTTCATTTGAAATTGAAGTTGCATACTTGATTCTTTGGGCCATCATGCATGGAAATGCATGATTGGTGGTCCGAGAATCGAGGCTCATGTCCCTTTGAGTCATAAACATGGTAAGGGATATGATTGGTGCATACATTGCTTGAAATGCATTGCCATGCCAAGTATTCCCCTCTGCTGCTGTCAAACCAGATTTTGCAGGCACTTTCATCCGACCGGCCACATTTAGTGCCGAGCGGCCACCATTGTTGGCCGATGGATCAAGTTCGTGGCCAGTGACCATTCTACATGGCCGGTGATGTTCTCCTTCAACCGATGGTGTTCCCTGGAATCCATAGAGCAAACCCTAAGACTTTGGCAGTCATCAGAGGAGCAGAGCAGGGAAAACAGAGGCATCTTGAGCATGACAGTGGATTTCTGAGCGAAACCGAGCGCGCATGCATCGAGCCCTCTCCCTGAGGCTGCTGTTTATTGCTTTCTTAGATTAATTAATTTGCTTAAATAATTTAGTTGGTCTGTAATAATTAATTAGCTAGGATAGTTAATTCATTATTCGAATTGTATTATTCTTTTGGTCCCTCCGAGTGAGGGCAAATTTGTAATAAGTGCGGGTGAGTGTGTGTATGTCTTCCAACCCCCACTTTTTTCTCCCTTTTACTTACCTGCTTTGATGGTTAGTATTAGGGCATGTTTACTTTAGCATATCCTATGCTATGCATGCGTACATCATTCATCACTATTGCATGCACCGGGCTCGGCGCATCATGCTAATTGCATTATATTTCAAAACAAATTTGAATACATGCTACTTGTACATTTCACATGTCATCTTTAGATTAGCCGAGCCTATTCTAGTGACATTTTGTATGCGACGCATTAGACACTTAACACGGACTTGGATCATGCATTGATTGCTAACATGTTCTTGTTTTGGCACGGAGTACGATGTAAGTATTTTATGCTTTAGCATACCGCATGCGTGTGAGTATTGCCATGACAGCATGCTTACAATGAGGCTAGTTGCTTATGTGATATAACTGCTTTAATGCCTGTGGGTGAAGGTTGGATTGTTTGAGTTGGAACAACTCCTTGAAATCCGTATTTTAGCCTACTTGCAAGTAGCAAATTCCAAAACGCTTCCCAAATAAACGGATATGCAATGCTTGTTTCCAAATTAGGCGATCTAGTCTATACTTGTTTGCTGTGCGCATAACATAGTAATTCTAGGCTAATAACCGGAATAAGAACACATAAACGTTTTCAAAAACGGATATCATAGTTAGTAGAGGCCGATCTTCGGATCGGGCGAGAGGGGGTGCTCATAGCTGACCTTCCCCAATCGTACCCAAGTTCCCGAACCGAGGCAACTTTGGTGATGACGGACACGTGGCCTTTGGCACCGAGTCAGGGTTTCCTAAATTCCCTCATTAAAAAATATTTAGGTGGCGACTCTGTATCTGGCAAAGCAGTCCATGTTTGGCACTTCTTTCAAAAAAATTTTTGTTTTCTCAAAACGATTTGCTGGATTTGGACTCTTTGGTTCAGATTTAGAACCACAACAAAAACGGGAGTCCGAAATGTAGCACCGAGGTCCCTCGCGGGCTTGTTACAGTTTCTGGCGACTCTGCTGGGAAATGTAGAGAGCTTGACTTGAACTCGTGATATCCTGTTTTGATTACACTTATGTGTTTCTTTGCATTGCATGTGCATTGGTGCGCCTAGGACACCGTGTTTGCCATCTGCCATTACTGAACAGTTTGCCGGAGACTTGTCTTGTCAAGGCATGACCATAAGGCTGACCGGTTGTGGGCTCTGACAGCATGGGAATACAAACCCCGGTTTTACTAGGGCACCCTTTTCGACCATTCGACCTAGTGCATATTCGGAATCCATAGTGACTATTCCAAACTAGGACAGGTTGCTTACCCGATGTTAGGTTGTTTGAAACCGCTGCGTGCATAGTGAAACCCTAGCTCCTGACAAAATAGGACAGGGAAACCCTACCCCAACATAGGGGTGTATTGGCTCTCATCTACTTGCTATGTGCTTTTAGAACGTATCTCTGCAGGGGAATGTATATATCAGTTTGCAAGTTTGAGTATCAGGGTCTGAGGGCACCGATATCAGTTTGTGAGAATCAGTTATATTTGCGGATATCCGATTCAGTATTTTGGGATAGTGAGTTTTGGGAAACAGTGGACAGCAGTAGGGTACAGTTATTCGGCTACATCTGTGTTTGATCTGTTTGGGCTGAAATGCTACTTGTTTTTTCCTTTCAGTTTAGAAAGTTGATCCAGAATAGCCAGTGTTTCCCCCTTACTGAGGCAAGACTTATGGCGACGCAGAATTCGGAGGAGATTGTGGTTATGACAGCTGCATTAGATCAAGGAATCACTTTGCAAAGTGAGACCAATGTTGATATGCCGCATCCACCCAGGTCGCCTGCCGCGCACCCGGTCTGGGTTCCCCAGCTATATCAGGCTCGCGAGCCTACTACATTCGAACTAATGGGGATGATAGGAGACCTCCAGAGGTTCGTGGCGGATCTCGTCTATGAAATGTCAGCTTCGTCACCAGCCACATCGTATGCCGGGAATTTTGTACCCCAGGAGCCTCCGCTATTGGGACGGATTGTGATCGAGCTCAGCCAACCGGAGATGGCCTCCAACTATGGTAATGACGTATCAACATCAACCCAAGCCCTCGATCAGGCTGAGGCCAGAGGTAAGGACAAAATGAAGACGCCGATCCCGTCGAACAACTGCTGTGGGCAGTCGAGACTTTGAAAGCCGGGGGGATGAACAAGCAACAGATATCTGCAGTTGTGACAAAAGCTGTGGAGGATGCTTTTCCCACTCCACCTAAGAGTAGTTCAAGTCAGTCAGAAAGCCGGGATAGACCCCATCACGCTAGAACAGTTCCTTCCACTCCCAACCTCGTACCCGGGAAAGATCAGAAAGCCAAGGTGGCGCCTGCCGACCCTTTCGCTAGTGCGTCAAGCAAGAGTGCTCAGGCCTCAAAGTACCTGCTCCGAGGGCGCAGGGTCTTCCATGCTCTCTACATGCCGTTGTCCAAGGCACTTCAAATCCTTGCCGAGAGAGGGCATCTTAAACCCTTGGAGCCTCGGCCTCTCCCGAAGAATCTCCCTGCTACACATGATGCTGCTTTGTACTGCGCGTACCACCAGCAAACAGGTCATGCTATCGATAATTGTTTCCGCCTCCGTCATGAGGTGCAAGATTTGATCGACAATGAGGTCATCCTCCCACCCACCTCAGCCAAGTCCGTTACTACCCAGCTATTGGACTTTGAGGATACTGATACTGCGAGTATATGATCAGGGAATGAACCACCTGCGGGCGACGCCCGGTATTTTTGATATGGCGTCTGGCACGCATTTTTGAGCATCTGCGAATGCTAGTTTTGTAAATTCTGGCTTGGGTGTCGAGTCAATCTTTTGTTTTGTTTTGAGTCTGTCTCATTGTCTTGAGTCAGTCTTTTTTTTTTTTTTTTTTTTTGCTTAAGGGTCTGTCTTGTTGTAGCGAGTCAGTTCTCTTTGTATAGAATATCGGGTGATTCCGGGGTTGTTGCCTCGAACACCGTTTTGTTTTGTAATTACTCATTGTGCTTTCTTTTTGAGTCCGTCTCTGTTGTGAAGCCAGTGATAAACCAGGAAATCTGAATTAAACAGCTGTGACTATCTTGTTTCCGTGCTTGCTTTCAGTTTGAGCTAGGTGTGCCAGAGGAGGTGAATGGAACGACAGTACGTTCTACCTATTCTTTTGCGCCCTGAAAAATCATTGTAATGACCTAAGTTTAAAAAAAAAAAACCCTTTTGAACACTGCGGTGAAAACAAAGAGGAAGGAATTCCTCAGGTTTTGCAAAACTTTGATCAATTTGAGAGAAAGATAGGCATGCTAAGCCCTTAATGAATGAAATCATGCTTGTTAGCGTGAGTACTAAGAAGGACCCTGGCTTGACCCAGATTGGTTCCACACTATCTTCAGCGCGAGCGATTTGTCGCTTTCTTAAAAACTTTTAAAAACAAAATGTTTTGCGCGGTCCTGTGAAGACCTGTGTGGAATCGCTCTTGAGATTGTGCAGCCTAGGATCGCTCTCAGCCTCAAGATTCAATCCGTTTGTTTTCGAACCTTGAACCCATTCAGAACGTTCAACGGTCAACCGCCATGTGAGATCTGTGTGGCCAGATCAGAAGCACCCCTTGAACTAGGGGCAGCAAAATGTCGGACATGCTCGAAGAACCAAATACAACAGCCATTCTCCTAGACGTAGAGGGCTTCAATCTCAAAACCATTTGGCATGGACTTGTTACACTTTTACCCTTTGAGAGGCTCGCTGGGCCGAAAACTCGGAAGGACGACCCAGGCAAAAGTTAGAGCAACGAAAAAATATATACAAAAGAAAAAATATACACAAAAGAAAAGAGAAAAGAAATACAAAAAGAAAAGAAAAAAAAAGGATACAGAAAAAATATACAATACGAAGAAAAAGAAAAAAAAGAGAGAAAAAAGAAAAACAGAAAAACAAAGCTCGCAAGGTCGAAAACCCGCATCGGGCGCCTTGGCAAAAGTTAGAACCTGAAAAGTGAAGGTTAAAATACCCGAGTGTACCTTAACCAGAACTACGTAAGGCTTGATTCCCATGTTTGGGATACGTAGGCAACTTCATCCTGAAGTCCAGCCCTAACGCTTTCATAGCGCCTTAGTCCATGTAATGGGTTTGATCACCTTTGCCTCTTCTGAATCTGACAGTTCGGTTGTGACAACCGGAACTACGTAGTCAACTTCCTCCTGAAGTCTAGCCACTAACGCTTTCACAGTGACTGTGTCCATATATTGGTTCAGACCGTCTTCGTCTTCTCTGTGTCCGGGAGTTCGATCATCATTTGTGAAGACTATTTTCAGCATGCTGCGACATCATCCAAACAAGGGGCAACTTTTTGTTGCCATCCGTTGCCATGCGTTGTCATAAGTTGCCCTGAGTTACTGTCCAAACCAGGGGCAACTTCCTGTTGCCACGCGCCCCTTCAAGCAAGAGGCAATTTTCCATTGCCTCCGATCCGAGGTCGCGCATCTCGAGGGTAGGTTTCATACTCGTTTAACATTGGCTGTTTACGAAAATAGTTTTTGAAAATTTTTACTGGTGTTGGCTATTTTCTCGAAAAACTATTTCATTTTCCAAAACCGGACCATTTTCTTGGACCCAAAAAAGGAAAATTTTCAGTGCTTATAGTCTAACTTGCATGATTTCAAATAAAAAATTGAACAAGTATGTTAATCTGACTCTCACTTTGGTCAAAACTGTTTTAGGAAGAAAACAAAAAATGGTCAAAGTGATGAACTAGGGGCACAGTCGAGTCAGGGATTCTGTCTTTCCTCCGCCGTCAACATACTTGCCAGAAAGGCACCCTATTCGCCGGAAGAAGCTTTCCCTATCCGGAACCTCGACTAAACGTCGCCGGAAGAAATAGCCGCGGGCCAATAGTATTGGGCGTGAACCCACAACTTCCTATTCACCCGTTAATAACCCTAGGGAGGGACAAAAAAATGAGAGAATAAAGAATAGAGAGATGTACGATGAGAGAAAAAGTAAGGAAAGGGTTTTGAGAGAAAAACCGAGCCTGAGGGCCGAGTGATGTGAGAATCACAAATCAGAAGGGGTGGGAAACATACCCGGAGGGACTGGCTCCCCGAGATCTAAGGTCTTTCGTTTTTGTAAACACGTCCGTGTGTCGTGTCTTTCGTCTTGTTTAGCCCAACTTTTGTTTTGAGTCTTTTCCGAGTGTGTCTCGTTGTGTTTAGGTCGTGCGCCTCTTCTTTGAGTCTTTTTCGCTGCGTTCAGTTGTAGGCTCGATACCTCGGTTGAAAAACCCTTTTTCAATTTCTAAAATCATTTATGCTCAGAGTGCTGTGCCATTCTCTATATTTACGCGAAGCAAAAGAAGAAAAGGGAAAATTTGGGACATCTGAGCGTGTTTCAACTTCAACCGTTTCAACTTTTGTAGTCCGTCTTGTCAGATTGGGCTGTTTGTTCAGGGTTTGCTGTGTGCAGAATGAACCGAGTGCTGTGTTATGGGCTGTATGTAGACTGATCCCCAACAGAGTATGAGCTGTGTGTTCAGAATCAGGTTAAGCTGTGGTTTGCTTGGGTTGTTTTACTGTTGGTTGGTAGTTATCTGATTATTACAGTACAAGTGCTCAATTTTCAGACAATAGATCAATTTCATTTACATTGAGGTGTAATATGATATAGCGTGATGTAATGCGATGCAATGCATGAGATATACAAATGTAACACTTTTTCAGACAAAAAGTTTGTTCCATTTCATCATCTTTTCAAGTACATAGTTTTGGAAACAAAAATCTGCCTACGGCAGTACAAGATACTCTAATCTACCAGCAAAAAAGGGGGAAAATACAAAAAGAGAAAAAGTAGCAAAATCTGGATCAACATCAAGAGATCTCAGGCCTGGGAGCTCGTCCTGGTCCTCTTCCTGGACGAAGCTCCAGGAGCATCATCAGCACTGTCATCTGAGCCCGAGTCCGAGCCGTCTCCGGTCTCTTCCTCCGATGACTCTGCCTCCGCCTCTGTCTCCGCCTCGAATGACTCCTTGTCATCGTCTGGAACTGGCGCCCGGGAGCTACTCCCAGCATGAGTGCGCCCCGCCTTGGTGCGGGGAAATACTCTGCCCTCCTCATCTCTCCCTCGAGCAGGAACGGAAGGTCCAGCTGGAGCACCTCCTACGGTAGGAATCTGGAAGGGAGGCTGAAAAACATAAATCGCAGACGCATCAGTATGCTACGCGAAACAGTGAATCAGTGCAGAATACAGTGTATAAGTACAGTGTGTAGATGCCGTGAGCAGTCAATCAGTGCAGAATACAGTGTATGAGTACAGTGTGTGGATGCCGTGAGCAGTCAATTAGTGTAGAATACAGTGTATGAGTACAGTGTGTGGATGCCGTGAACAGTGAATCAGTGCAGAATACAGTGTATGAGTACAGTGTGTGGATACCGTGAGTAGTTAATCAGTACAGAATGCAGTGTATGAGTACGGTGTATCAGATGCCAGTAAGGGCCGTATGTCAAGTGTTGTATTATGTATCAGATTACGTCAAGCAGTTTATGTATGGTTTGAGACTGTGGTTAGAAGAACATACCGGAATACTGTAGAGGGCCAGAAGGTCGAAAGTCCGCTGCAACATCCCCATCATGGAGGCATTCAACTCCAATGACTGCCGGGTGTACTCGGAGGAAGCCTGTAGAAATATCAGATGCATTAATATTCTGCGGAATATCAAATAAACTGAAAATGAAATGACAATGCAAGATGCAAAATGTAGTAATACATACCGGAGGCAAGTCGTGGAACCCGACCAGCTCGTGATCAGCCGGAGGAGGAGCAAAGGGGATCTGGTAGGTCGCTCCGCCCTGCCCTCTGTATGTCATCGAGGTGGGCAGTGCAAGCCAACAAGCCCCCCGCCCTCTCTGAGCTCCACCCCTGCCGCGGACTCGGGCTCTCCTCGATGCTCCTGCTCCAGCCCCCGCCCCTGCCCTAGCCGCTGGCGCCGCAGGCCTCACTCCTTCAACCCGACGGCCACTGCTCAGAGGCCGCATGATGTATGTCTCCACATACTCTCTATAGTCGCCGATGCCTCTGAAGCGGATCGCGTTCCAGCCGATCGTATACTCAGCCATCTGCTCGGCGGTGAGTCTCTCGGTATCCCTCATGTGCTCCGGAGGGTGAACCGGAACTATCTGCTCAGGTAACCCTAGGGTCTGGCGTAGGAAACGCTCACCCAGGTACCAAGCCCGACAAACCGGGCCCTCTAGCAAAATCCGGAAACGCTAGGTCTCCTCAGCGCCGGCAAATCAATCTCGCATCACGGCTGGCAAGGGAGTCCAAGGCTGCCAGGTGATCTGAAAATGAAATACAGATTGTTATCTACTGTTATTGAAAACATACAGTGAAAAACAAAGCTTGAATGAACTGCAAGTAAAACATACCTCAGCATGGGTGATAGTGTCGAAGTAGCGGCGGAAAAAGATGAAAGTCTCCCGTGGCCTCCGCACGCATCTCCTGTCAAAGCGGCGTGAGAAAGGGACGACAAGAGGAGTCTCTGCGTCTGGCACTGGGGCAAGCCTGGGAAAGTAGGCATACACCCACAACTGTAGAACAAATACCAGTGTGCTTATCAGACAAAGTAGAATACAATAATAAAGCAAAAATGACAGAGCCATGTATTGTGCAGTGTATTGTGCAGGCAGTGTATTGTGTAAAGTGTACAATATGAACAGTATACAGTCAGTGTGCAGGCAGTGTATTGTGTAAAGTGTACAATGTGAACAGTATACAGTCAGTATAAAGCAGAGTATGTGTGTGCCGTGTGTACAGTATACAGCCGGTGTAAAGCAGACTACAGTGTGTGCAGTGTACAGAGTACAGAAAATAGAACAGCAGAAATGAAAAGCAGAAAAAGGAAACTTACCTCCCAAGCACGCTAGTAGCCCCCGAGCAACTGTCCGCTGCCACGGGAAGCTGAGCTCATATACCCATAGAGTGTGGCCAGAGCGGCGCCACCCCAGTCGTAGTCCAAGATCCGGGTGACGTCCACAAGAGCGCTGAGCAAACACAAGGGCACGGTATTCGCCCGTTCGGCGAAAATAGTCGTCCCTAGCAGGAACATCAGAAAGCCGCGGGCGTACTGCACCACAACCTCCTAAGTCATCGGAGCCTCCTCCACCAACGCGGGCTGGACCTTGAACTGCACCTCAAACCAGGAATAGCGGACGAAGCCTGGACGGGCGAGAGGCGGCACCTCGCCAAGCAGATAGACCTGAGCAGCAGTCCACTCGTCCATATCAGTGTCGAAGGGGATCAGATCACCCCCTACCCCGATGCCTGTGAGCATCGAGAAATCATAGGGAGTCATCGTCATGTCTCCCGTCGCAGATAGATGGAACGAGTCGGTGGTGTCCCACCACCTCTCCGCTAGAGCAGCAAGGAGAGGCCTGCTCGTGGTAAGCCGGGATAGTCCTCTGCAGAATGCGTCGAAGCCGGCCTGGTCGACGATGTGGCGAACCGCCTCGGGTAGCTCTGCGTACCAGTCTCGAGCGGCAATGTTCCCATACCCGCGGACGGTATGGGAATCTCCCTATTTTCAAGCAGACAGTTGCGAAGCGATGCTAAATATACCAGTTTTGTAAGGCATGCAGAATTGAGGTAAATATAGCATGTGTGCATATTTTCAGATTCAAACAGATACCGGGTGCCGGTGTGCTCACAGTGAATTACAACGTGCAATGTGTCAACATGTTTGAGTGGTTCAGTGCAAATGTGGCATGCGTGCAAGTTTTTCAGATTCAAACAGGTACCGGGTGCCGGTGAGTTTGCAGTGAAATACGGTGTGTGCCGTGTGTTTGAGTGGTTCAAGGCTAGTGCAATGTGTGTGCACGTGTCAGTCTCAAACAGATATCAGTTGCAAGTGCGTTTGCGATCAACTACGGTGTACAGTGTACATCAGTGTATCTAGGCTGAAGCAATTAAAGAACATAAACAGCTATGGCAGTTGGCAGTTTTATATTCTACATTGCAGAAAGTAAAGCAGAGGAAAGAATGTTACCTCGGAAGTGCCGAAGGACAGATGAGAGGTAGGCTCACGTAGTAGTAGCTCGGGAGGCATCGCCCTATCGAAGCTCCGAAACTGGCGAAGTCCATCGGGAAGTAAGACGTGGATCGCCGGCCGGTAGGTCGCCGGGTTGAATGGGCGGACGCTCAAAGGGAGGAGCTCGACCCCGGGATCCATCTCATGATCCGGGGGAGTCCCGCCCTGTGGAATCTCGTCGGCCATGTCGAAATGGTGAGAAAATAGCCGGAAGAGGGAAAACCGGGTGAAAATGTGGAAAGTCAACTGAAAGTCAACCTCGGGAGGGTAGAAAATGGCCGGAAAAGCCGGAAAGTGGAAGAGAAACGAAGATCGAGAGAAACTCGAGGGGAACAAACCCCAAAAGGCGGAAATAGCAAAAGGGACACCGAAATGGAGAAATATTCGGTTCAAAGTGTTCGAAACGCGAAGGTATACGCGAATTGAACAACGAAACGGGCGTGAAACGCAAGGAAACGGAGAAAGGAGGAAAGAAAAATGCTCTAGAAAGAGAGGGTGGCTAATTTCGGCTAAGAGAAATGAAAGAAATAGGGTTTAAAACCCTATTTTAAAAGACCCGAGGCGAAAAGTCAAAATTGCCCCGATTCAGGCATTTTTGGCCGGTCGGCTACATTTTTGGCCGGCCGGCCAAATGTTTGGCCGGTGATGTTTTTTGTTGGCCGGTGGATGGCCGGTGGCCTCCCCATATGGTCGGTGATCCTTCCTCAACCGTGTTTGGGTCAAATATGTGGTTTGGGACCTTCATTGCTCAAGATAGTTCAAGAACAGTGCATTTTCAAAGCTCAACCAGCCTCCGTTTTGACCCCGGACCATGTCTTCTGTGCGTGGCACTCGAAGTCATGCAAGGTGTATCCTTTTTGTTTTCTTTTTGTCTTTTACAAAATTGAAAAGTTGTCCCGTGTGCGTTGCACGCATTCATCGCACTGTTTGGTGCATTGCATCGCGCTGTTTTGCGCATCTCATTGCATTTGGCATGCAGACTGGTCTGGCGAGACCTTAAATACGCCCGGTCTGGCGAGACCTTAAAACTGCTTGGTTGCATTGTCGTGCATATCTTAAGCCGCGCGTTGCTGCGCATTTCAAGTTCACTTGCATTGTCATGCATTTCCTGTGCATACTCGGTCTAGGAGACCTTAAATCCTTGGAAGGTGCAAGACCTTCGGTGCATTGGTGTGCACAGTTCATGCATTTCCATGCATCTCAAGCCGCGCGTTGTCGCGCATCAAAAAATACATGCATTGTTATGCATCTCATTGTAAATCATGCATATGTCATGCATCGTTGTAAACACATGCATTGTCATGCATCATCATTTCAAACAAAAAAAAAACAAAAAAAAAAGCATGCATATGTAATGCATTCATTGTAAATAGTGCATTGTCATGCATACATGGTAAATATTGCATTGTCATGCATCGTAGAAAATAATGCATTTGTCATACATTTCCATTGTAAATATTGCATCCATATCCACTTCCATTGCATATTTGTAGATATTGCATTGTAGATTGCATTGCATTCACTGCATCACCCTCCATCTATGGCTTGCGCCTTTCCATGTTGAGCTTGGTCTGGTATGTGCCTATGCATTTCACGTCAAAACATAGTTCAGTAGACCGTTCTATGTTAGCCGCGGCTTGTATGTGTACATGCCTTTCCTAGGCAAGATTTGGTTTGGCCCGCGTGCCATATCCATTGCATTGCATATTTGTAGATATTGCATTGTAGATTGCATTGCATTCCTTGCATCACTTCCATCTGTGGCTTACGCCTTTCCATGTTGAGCTTGGTCTGGTATGTGCCCATACTTCTTGTGTTAAAACATAGTTCAGTAGACCGTTCTATGTTAGCCACGGCTTGTATGTGTACATGCCTTTCCTAGGCAAGATTTGGTTTGGCTGCATGCCATATCCATTGTATATATTACATTATAGTGTAATTTTGCATCCAGCATTAGGATCATTATTCTTTCTTCAGCGGGTCGTTTCCCCACTTATGTCATCCCCCTAATACTCGTTCTTGTGTCCGTCTACATTACTCATAGTTCAGTAGACCGTTCTATGGTAGACGGACTTGTTACCTCCATCAATCTATTTGACATATGTGTGGTTTCGAACTGCTCATGATTGGATCATGACTCAATTGCTTTGCATATAGTTTGCATTGTGTTAATTGCATTGCATTTTAGTTTGCATTGTTTATACATTGTTTTGTATATATTGCATATCATTTTGAATTCATTTTTTGCATTGTCATGCATGTTGCTAATAACATCGTACATGTTAAGTTGTTTTCTTTGCAGGCACGATATTGTATGTACGGTTCATTTGTGGCTGGTAGAACCAGACGAACCAGATAGGCATTGTATCCTCCGCGTGAGACGTATCGAGAATTGCATAATTCTCTTACACCCTTTCTGCATTGTAGTGTAGTTTGGTGTATGCTTGCTTAAAACTGTTGCATTGTCATGCTTCGTTACAGCTTTCTTTGCATGATCATAAGTTATGCTGGGCTTTGTGCATTGTCTTGCATTTTGCCCCTGCCTTCGAGCGCATATCTTCTTTGTCTTGCATGTTTGTCTAAGTCTTCGGCCTTGTCAAAAATGGGTCGTCTCTGGGCTTTGACATTCACTCCCGTCATTGTTATGACTTTCGAGTTCTGTCAAAGAGGGGCAACTGTAGACACCCCATTTTTGACCGTCCTCAAGACTTGGACGTCACTGATTGAACACTCAGTGATCACCCTTGTTTGTGTTCGTCTTGAGTTCCCGGAAGCCTTGGCAACGCGCCTCGCCTCAAGATCTCTCGACTTGACTGTTTTGTGTATGGTTTTGCACCAAACACTTGTGTTTTGCCTTTGAGAGGCAGGGTAGGGCTTGTAGACCATCCCCACCCATCACCGGCCAGGGCTAGAGGCCACCGGCTGTGTTTTGTGGCCACCGGCCAAATATTTGGCTGGCCGGCACTATAGATGGCCGGCCGGCTATCTTTTTTTGGTCAATTACATCTTTGGCCGGCCGACTACTGTGCATCTGCTTTTGCAGATATTTTCTCACAGCTGGCATGCATTTGGCTCCCCTCCGTACACGTGTATGGAGGGATCTCTCTCTTTAGAAGCTTGTCTTGTAAGCTTTACAAGACAAAAAGCTCTATAAAGAGAGGTCTTCTCTCTTGTTTTGGAGGGTTAGACATTTTAGACAGCCATTTTTAGGGTTTGAGTTCTAGGGTTAGGGTTTGGTTCATATCCTATCTCTATATCTCTCTCTAGTGTGTGTTTTGTCTCATTTTTGCTCATAAACACCCACCATCACACCATCTCTTCGAGCTGAGGCCCTTGAGGGTTGTTTTGGAGTTTTGGAGCTGGTTTCAACCTAAAGGAGCTGCTGGAGCTCCATTGTTGAAGAGGGTCTTCAAGGGTAAGAAGCTTGTCCCTTTATTCCCCATTTTTACAAAGCTTTTCTACCTATCTTGCAATTGTTTTTTGGCTTTGCATATAACACATAAAAGTTCTGTTTTTAAGGCCTCTAAATAGTTTGTCAAGAGTGTTTTGTGGTTTGAGGTTGTTTGACCCCTCTTAAGCCTTGTTTGGCCCTTGTTTTGTGCTATTTTGTGTGAGCTCCGGGACCACAGTATTTGGGCCTCCTTACCATTGAAATCTTGAGAGATTTCAAAGGTGAGGATGGTGCCTTGAGGTCCCAAGAAGGAGAGGGCCACCCCCTCTCCTTGTTGTCCTTGAAAATGGCCATTTTTGCCTCTTGAGGGAGCATCTAGTTTAAGTGTGTGTTGGCCATGCCTTAACTGATTTTCAGGCTTATAATGTCATAATATAGCATTGTTGTATGTTGGTTTTGGTACACCATGCTTGCTTAGCATACATGCCTTGTAATGCCATTTTGTTGCCTTAACATGCATCTAGGTTTTAACCCTTATTCAAGCATGTATTAGGCCTAGCTTTGTAAAGCTTTTGTACTTGTCTTGCCATGTTTAAGCTCTGTCCTTGGCTATTTTGGTCGACCAAGGCTCCCATTGTATAGTTCTTTTGCATTTTGGCTTGTTAGCCTTAAGTTTTAGACCATTGTTGCATGTTTAGCCTATCTTGTTTGCTTGGTTTGGCACCATCTTAACATGATTTCAGAGCTTATATTGCATGTCATTAGTCCATGCTTAGCCTCTTTTAAGTGTGCTTGAAAGTTGCCTTTGTTTGCTTAAGTGTTGGCTCATTAACATATGCATTCTTGCATGTGTGTTTGGTCCCATTTCTTGAGCTTTTGGCCACTGTTTTAGGCCTAGTTAGGGCTGCCTAAATCATGTTTAAGTCCATCTCTTTGCTTGTTGCATATGCTCCTTGTATGTTGTAGCATATTGGTGAGTTATTGCATGTTTGAACTTGCATGATTGAATGAAGTCACATGCTTGCTTGCATGCTTAAACACCTACATTGTACCTTGCATGCTTGTTGGTTGCATTGTCTCATGCCTTGCATGTTTTGTATGCTTCTTTGCATTTCCATGTTGCATGCTAGCCAACATGCTTAGGATTGCATTGCATAAGCATGCGTGCTAGACCTCTTGAAATGAGTATGATAGAAGTTGGGCCTCCTTGTGTGTTTATTTGGTTTGCATTTTATTTAAAATTGAAGTTGCATACTTGATTCTTTGGGCCATCATGCATGGAAATACGTGATTGGTGGTCCAAGAATCGAGGCTCATGTCCCTTTGAGTCATAAACATGATAAGATATATGATTGGTGCATACATTGCTTGAAATGCATTGTCATGCCAAGTATTCCCCTCTGCTGCTGTCAAACCAGATTCTGCAGGCACTTTCGTCCGACCGGCCACATTTAGTGCCGACCGGCCACCATTGTTGGCTGATGGATCAAGTTCGTGGCCGGTGACCATTCTACATGGCCGGTGATGTTCTCCTTCAGCCGGTGGTGTTCCCTGGAATCCATAGAGCAAACCCTGAGACTTTGGCAGTCATCAGAGGAGCAGAGCAGGGAAAACAGAGGCATCTTGAGCATGACAGTGGATTTCCGGGCGAAACCGAGCGCGCATGCATCGAGCCCTCTCCTCGAGGCTGCTGTTTATTGCTTTCTTACATTAATTAATTTTCTTAAATAATTTAGTTGGTCTGTAATAATTAATTAGCTAGGATAGTTAATTCATTATTCGAATTGTATTATTCTTTTGGTCCCTCCGAGCGAGGGCAAATTTGTAATAAGTGCGGGTGAGTGTGTGTATGTCTTCCAACCCCCACTTCTTTCTCCCTTTTACTTACCTGCTTTGATGGTTAGTATTAGGGCATGTTTACTTTAGCATATCCTATGCTATGCATGCGTGCATCATTCATCAATATTGCATGCACCGGGCTCGGCGCATCATGCTAATTGCATTATATTTCAAAACAAATTTGAATACATGCTACTTGTACATTTCACATGTCATCCTTAGATTAACCGAGCCTATTCTAGTGACATTTTGTATGCGACGCATTAGGCACTTAACACGGACTTGGATCATGCATTGATTGCTAACATGTTCTTGTTTTGGCACGGAGTACGATGTAAGTATTTTATGCTTTAGCATACCGCATGCGTGTGAGTATTGCCATGACAGCATGCTTACCATGAGGCTAGTTGCTTGTGTGATATAACTGCTTGAATGCCTGTGGGTGAAGGTTTGATTGTTTGAGTTGGAATAACTCCTTGAAATCCGTATTTTAGCCTACTTGCGAGTAGTAAATTCCAAAACGCTTCCCAAATAAACGGATATGCAATGCTTGTTTCCAAATTAGGCGATCTAGTCTATACTTGTTTGCTGTGCGCATAACATAGTAATTCTAGGCTAATAACCGGAATAAGAACACATAAACGTTTTCAAAAACGGATATCATAGTTAGTAGAGGCCGATCTTCGGATCGGGCGAGAGGGGGTGCTCATAGCTGACCTTCCCCAATCGTACCCAAGTTCCCGAACCGAAGTAACTTTGGTGATGACGGACACGTGGCCTTTGGCACCGAGTCAGGGTTTCCTAAATTCCCCCATTAAAAAATATTTAGGTGGCGACTCTGTATCTGGCAAAGCAGTCCATGTTTGGCACTTCTTTCAAAAAAATTTTTGTTTTCTCAAAACGATTTGTTGGATTTGGACTCTTTGGTTCAGATTTAGAACCACAACAAAAACGGGAGTCCGAACTGTAGCATCGAGGTCCCTCGCGGGCTTGTTACACCTACACTGTGTTGGTCACAGTATAGGCTATCCATACATGACAGCCACTGCCTTTTCTTTATTTTATTTTTAAATCAATGGTTGGTGTGGCTAAAAGGCTTTCTTTTATATTTGAGGCTAAAATTATTTTAAATCTCAATACAAGTTTTACACATCTTAAAGTATTTTCTTTTTTACATATTTTTATATAATTTTTACATATTTAGGGGCACTTTGGGAAATGACTAAAAAGGCCAACTTTTTAGCTTTTTAGCTTTTTTAGCCAAAAAAACCAGTTGTTTTACTCAAAAGAACCAAGCTTTTGCCAAAAAAGCCACAAAAAAAGTCAAAAAGTCAAAAAATTAATTTTTTACCAACTTCCCAAAACACCACTTAATCTTATTAGCAGGCCAAAAGCTGTAAGCATTTTCCCTATCCTATCTAGAAAGGAATCTAAAGTTGGGTTGAAGATTGAATCTAAGTCTTCGCTTGGGGAAGAGTTAAAATAACTTTTATTTTTGACATTTTAGTTATTTTAATTTGATTTTTTTAATCTTGTTTGGTTTTTTATTTTTGATTTTTTGACTTTTATGAAAGAAAAAGTATAATGATTATGATTTAGAAATGATATTTTGTCTTATTGATTTATGTAGCTAATTTTGTTTTTTTGTGTTTTTTTAGTCAAAAAATCAAAATCAAACATAGCCATTAATTTGTAATGGAATTGTTTACTTGATAATAGATGGTTAACTAATTATTTATTTTATCAATACAAAATCAATTATATAAAATAATTTTAAATATACATTTTACATAGTAGGATGTGTTACTAAAGTAACAGTTTAACTTAAATTATTTCACTATATAATTGATTTCATAGTCAATGTGTATAACTTAGCCTGAACACCCGATTATTAAAAAAAAATACTTTTGTAATTTATTTTACTTTCGTTTAGGATGTGAGTTGACTCTTTGACTATTTTAACTTGAAGCTAAAAAGTCTCGTTTGGGATAAATTTTTTGATTTTTGTGAGAGAAAAAATGAAAGTTAGAAGTGATATTTTGTCTTATTTAACTAAAATAATTAATTTTGTCCTATATAATTATTTTAACTCAAAGTAACATCCCAAACATAGCCATTGTGTCAATAGATTTATAGGCCAACCAATATGACTTTTTAATGTCATGTGGAGTTCAATAGTACTATTTGATACAATTTATTATAAATTAATAATTAATAATTAAAAAGTATTACTTACCTAATTTTTAAAAATTAAAAATTTTCAATTTTTTAAAATTATTTTTACATAATAAATTATAAGCAAAAATTTTATCAAATAATTTGATATAGATCTTTAAAATAAAAAACAAAATCATAAATAGCTTAGATAAATTATACTAAGTGAAATGAAATTAGGCTCCGTTTGGTAAGGAGGTTTAGGGCTATTTTAGTCACAAAAGACAGAATAGGCTATTTTAGCCACAATAAATAAAACATCACATCCAACCCATACTCATTACACTCTTCTCTCACAAAAAAAGTCAAAAAAACAAAAAAACCAAAAAGCCTTTCCCAAACCAAGCTTTTTAGCCCAGACTAAAATAGCCAAAAAAGCCAAAAAGCCAACCTACTTCCCAAACGGAGGCTAAGAGCGCCTTCAACACTGTATATTTTCTTTCATCAAATTTAAATTTGGTGAAAAGACTCCAGTTTTAATGTTCCAATGCTGTCATCAAATAGATATCAAATTGAGAATATCTTTAACTTTTCATCAATTTGGGAATGACTGGAGTCTTTCATCAAAATACTGTATGTGGTCTTTTGACAACCTTAGTAAAAAGCTACGTTTGTAGCTTAGGATAAAAAAAGCCACGTTAGCTTTTTTAGCAACAAATTATTTGGCAAGTTAAAAACAAGCTAGATGGAAAATTATAATTATATCATTTATATTATTTAGGGTTATACATGAATAAACATGTAAAATTTTTAAATTAGATGGGGTAGTTTGGTCATTTTATTGTGATGTGATATCATAAATAAATATTAACCAAAAAAGCCAAAAGCAGCTTGTTACCAACTTCCTAAATCACTTTCCAAAAATGCCAAAAAACTTGGTAAAAAGTCAAAAGCTAACTTTTTACCATCTTTCCAAAACACTAATCGTTGCAGATGTAGAACAGTAAGAGCACTGGACGAGCAGCCAGTTGTCCCTCGGGCGTTCACTTTCCTTGCAATTTACAATAAAAATTTACACTGGCCGATTGACCGGGTAGATGTTCTTCCGATCATCCTATTGGTCGACCAGTGATTTAATGAAATTCTATTAAAACACTTGATGTCAGATCAAATTTTTATTTAAATTTGATTAAAAAAAAAAAACTCTCTTCGTCCCAAAACAATGGTCCCTTTTGGAGAATCTAACTTTTTTTTACAGTATAATTTTTGCACTTTAAAAAAATTGATTTTTTAAAATTACCCTTTGATAGTATATTTTTTTGGAAAATATCAATATTATAATTGTACTTTTATGTTGTTAATGAATTTAAAAGAAGGGCAAAATAAAAAATTTATATAATTTTTATACTTGATTTTTGAAAAGGAACTAATATTTTGGGACAATGAAAAATAGAATAAATGACTAATATTTTGAGACGGATGGAGTATAAACATTAGAAATGTTCTAAGCAAATTAAGAGGTTGTTTGGGAAGTGCTAAATTAGTATACTTTTTGACTCTTTATGAAAAAATATGAAATATGGATTGGGTTTAAAATGATGTTGTAGAGATGTGATATGACTCAAATAAGATGATGTACTAAACTAGCATGTGCTATTTTAGCACATGCCAAATTATTAAGTGCTTCTTTGGACTCAAATAAGATGATGTGCTAAAATAACATCATGCCAAACAACTACTAAGTGCTTGTTTGGCATGTGTCACAATCATCTTATTTGGATCACATCACCTCTCTATTATATCACTTCAAACCAAACTTATATTTTATATTTTTTCATAAAAAATTAAAAATATACTAATTTAATACTTTCTAAACAATCTCATTAAACTTTAGGCCCTGTTTGTTTCACTGGATATAAAATGGAGGATATAATATGATGTGGGATTTAGTCAGGATATATAATGAATATGATATAGGTATTAAATAATATATCTCCCAATTCATGTTTGTTGACTTGATATATAAGATTGGATATATATTATCCATGTTTATTTTACAAAATATATTGTGAGATATAAACAAGTAATTTCCAAGATTGCCCTCATAATATTATATTATATTAAATTCAAAATTTTATATTAAATTATATTATATTAAATTAAATTTAATAATATTATATTATATTAAATTAAATTCAATAATATTATATTATATTAAATTCAAAATTTGTATTAAATTATATTATATTAAATTAAATTAAATTATTAAATAATATTATATTATATTATATTATATTCAATAATATTTATATTAAATTAAATTCAATAATTATATTATATTAAATTCAAAAAATATATTAAATTATATTATGTTAGATAGACAAAAGGGTAAATTAAACTTTTTAAATCATATCCCAACCAAGGAGATATGATATAACAACAATGATTCATCCCCCCTTTTCCCCCATCCCCTTTGACCCCCTCTCTCTCTCATTGGTTACATTTTCTTTTTCTTTTTCTTTTTTTTCCTGCTCCTCCAATTACCACCCGCCACGTGGCAAAAGGGGGGTGAGGGGGTGACCCCCAAAAGGGGGTCTCAAGCATTATTCATGATATAATGGGGGGTGGTGGTATTGTATATCCTCCACTTTTAGGGGATATACAATCCTATAGTATATTATGAGTTGTTTTGAGAAGTTGGTAAAAAGTTGACTTTTGGCTTTTTACTAAGCTTTTTGGCTTTTTTGGAAGTGATTTGGGAAGTTGATAAAAAACTGACTTTTTGTTTTTTAGTTTAATATTTATTTATGGTGTCAAATCAAATTAAAATGACTAAAATACCCTTACCCAACATAAAAGATTTTTTTTTTTATTTTTTTTTTATAAGCCCTAATTTATAATTTTAAAGCTGCATTTTTGGCACTTCCCAAAGTGATTTTGTTACGTTTTTGACAGCCACGTTTTTGGACATTTTATCCAAAAACATAACTTTTTACTATATTTCCAAATGACACTATATCTTTTTTGAAAAAAAATTACAAACATAAGATATGTAAATCCCACAAAATATAATATCTAATTACACTCTTTATATCCTGGAATCATACATAGCTTCAGATTATGTTTGCTCAACTTTAAAGGGAAAGAGAAAGAGAAAGAGAAAGAGAAGGAGAAAGGGCCATGATTGCACAACTTGGGTGGGGGCTTTATGATGATGTCAGTTTGTTTGGCCAACAATGATTCATTCCCCCTTTTCCCCCACCCCCTTTGACCCCCTCTCTCTCTCATTGGTCCCCTTTTTTTTTTCTTTTTCTTTTTTTTCCTGCTCCTCCAATCACCACCCGCCACGTGACAAAGGGGGTGAGGGGGTGACCCCAAAAGGGGGTCCCAAGCATTATTCTTGTTTGGCAAAACAAAGGTTGAAAAGGAGTCACAATCATAGAGGGATGGAATAGGCATCTAAAGCTCTGTCAATTGAGGACAACATGACTGAGATGTGTGGGATCCATTAGATTGAGACATTTGATCAATCACACCCCACAGAGTGTCCCCTTCTCTCTCCCTCTTTTTTCTCGAGAAATTATAGTTTGCTGAGTTTTTTTTTTTTAATTATTCTAAAAAAAAAAATAATTTAGAAAATTAATTCACTTTTTAAATTATTTAAGAAAATAATTTATTTTTTAAAATCACATTTTAAAAATATAATTTTAAATTAAAATTACATTTTTAACATGCAATTTTACCTTAAAATCGCATGTTATTAATAGAATTTATGATAACATGGACTTCACTTTTTGAAATTGTATTTTCAACGTATGATTTTAAGGTGAAATTATATTTAAAATTGCAATTTCAATTTCAAAATCACATTTTCAAAATGTAATTTTAAAAAGTAAGTTAATTTCCTAAATAATTTAAAAATTAAGTCAATTCTCTAAATTATATTCTACAAAAAAAAAAAAAAAAAAACTCATAGTTTGCTCCATGACAAATTCAAATGTGTTTCAACATGTATTTTATTGATTTAAATAATAAATTCTATCACTTTTTATCTCCTACAAGGAAATAACATAAGGATAGGTTTGACATTCCCTAAAGCCTTGTTTTTCATCCCTTAAAAAAAGGTTAAAAAATTAAAAAATTATTATCCTATTTAAGACATATCATCTTATTTAAGTCACATCACTTCTCTACCACATCACTTCAAACCCAACCCATACCTAACTCATATTTCATAAAAAGTCAAAAAATGTACTTGTTTAGAATATCCCAAACAACCCAGTTAAAAAGTCATTATCCTATTTAAGTTAAATCATTTTATTTAAGTCACATCACATTTCTATCAAATCACTTCAAACTCAACCCATATTTCATAAAAAGTCAAAAAGCACATTTATTTGGAATATCCTTAACAATCCTAAGTGTCCTAATTTGTGTGATACAGAACAATACTCCCGAACCATAAAATAACTTCTCTTTTTTTCTGTCTTACACTATGGCCGGTTTGCAAACTTGGCTATTTGAATTAATTTTTTAATTTTTTAACTATTTTATAAAATGGAAAAAATTATATTTGGGATGATTTTATTATTTTAATTATAGTTGAATTAGATAGTTGTGAGAAAAAAATTGACTAATTAATTTTATTATTTTAAAATTGACTACTTGACTAGTTGACATTTTATCTTATTAATTATTTTAGACTCTTTTATCTTTATTAATTATTTTAACAAAAAAAATAAAAATAAACAACATCCCAAATAGGGCCTATGTTTGAATGAGGTGATTTGATAAGAAATGATAAAAAAAAACGTTGAGAAAGATAATTCTATTTTCATGTTTGATTTGTAAGCTAAGTGATAAATTGTGAAAATGAATATTCTTTTACTAATCTATTTCATTTATGACAAAAATGAATGAGATTTGGTGATAAATAAGTTTATATGTTATAAAATATTTATAATACCAAATATTGTCTCTTAAAATACATGCAAAGAAAAAGAAATCTCACTCATATCTCTCACATGTTTTGTCTTCTTACTACTTTAACAGGATGGTGAGAATATACAATCATTTCTTCTTCTTCTTCTTCTTCTTCTTCTTCTTTTTTTTTTTTTTCTCAACTAGATAAGAGATCACAATCATTTATTTTCTACTCTCACCCTCCGATCTAAACAGAGTGTTAAGGAAATTACTAATCATTACTTAATTCATATTAATTAAGAATAATATATAATATAATAAGGACCGTTGGCTAATCATAGTTTTTAAGATGGTCAATAATAAGTACAAAATGTTATAATTTTTATAATTTTAATATATTTTTTAAACCAATTTTTTAAGAATAATAATTTTTAAAGACTATTAAAGTATATAAAATGTGTATTAAAAGTATAATTTTTATGACATTATTTGAATTTTATTCAAGATTGATTAAACAGCCTTTTTTCAAATATATCTTATTTTGTGTTTGGATTTTTGAATCATCGAGGGCAAGTATACATTGATTTTCTTAATGCAATTAAAGAAAAAGAAAAAAAAAAGAAAAAAAAAAACACAAGCTTACATTACATTTTTTTTTTCTTAGTTATTTTCTTACCTTAAAAGATAGATTACACCCCATTTTGAGACCACAAATGATGAAGAAATGGATAAAGAAAAGACCTTGCAAATTTCCCAAACACATAGAGGGAGAATATTTTGAGACCTCAAAATGGCTAATAAATTATTATACATGCCCTCTTGCTTATTCCTCCAAACTACCAACCATGGCTCTTGTACGGGAAAGAAATACACCTTCTCGTATAATTCTGTTGATCAAGTCTATGCTCCTCCGTACGACGTCGCTTGGTCACCTGAAAACACAAACGTGAGTTGGCCGGCGGGTGTGTGCCGGAAACCTCTCCGATGCCTAAGTCAGAAAGCAAGACAAGTAGGCAAAAGCTCAATGTAGTCAGGGAGCAAAGTTGCATTACCTCTCCAAAGGTGATATTAGTGAGCTTATATAGGTTTCGCGTGGCACAATCCTGGTAGGACTCTTATTCCTCCATGTGCAGAGTCCTTCTAGGATTACTCCTCCTTGCGTAGAGTCCTCATTGGATTCATACTCCTGGAAGACAATGCTTATCCTCCAACACCCCCCTCACTGCTTAAACCAAGTGAGATGGCTCTTCTTATGGCCGGACTACTTCAGGACCGAAGTAACTATTAATTCGGCTCTCACTTTACTCTCCCTTACCTCGGCTTTCCCATACGAAGACCGAGCTATCCATAAGGGAGTTAAAGCCGAGCTATCTTTAGAACCACAGCTTACTTCGGTTTCTCACATGCTATAACCGAAGTAACTATCGAAGACCGAAACCTTCGTGCTACTCCATTCAACCGGAGTAGAACTAAGTCCTTCCGAGACCGGGCTAACCACCACGGCTGTGTGATCGGTCTATCTTCAAAGTTACTTCTCCAAACCGGAGTAACCTACATGGCCTTTCTACTCGGCCCTTTTCATTTCGGCCCTAAGGCCCAATACCCAGCTCGGCCTAATTGTATATAAATTACCCTCTCAATTGCCCCTTAATTCCATCTGCACAGCATGATAGGGATTACCTGTCTACGAACCGAACTAAAATTTTAGCTTATCCAGCCGAGCTACAATCCTTCAGCTACTCCGGCCGAGCTGAAAACCTTTTTAGCTTCTCTAGCCGAGCTAAACTTAAGCCGAGCTAAGCACGTCCGGTAAAACGTCTCTTCAATCACAGCAACTGAAGCGTTCCATATTCCAATGACACGTGGCAAGCCCCTATTGGCCATTCACAGCTGTTGCGCCGCCCTCGTACTCCGAAAAATTTGAACAGTCCCGCGCTTTTTCCCTCATTCCACTTACACAAAACAAACCCTCTTTGTCTTCTCAAAAATCACTTGCCTTACTATTCACTCTTTCTCTTTATTCTGAGCTTCCCCAATCTTGTTCTTGCTCCTTCACTGTTCTTCAACCCCGTACCTCTGAAACTCGCGTTTTTGCTGCTGTTGGCTTCAGTCTAGTTCCTCTGCTTCTCTACCAGGTAAACACACGAATCTGTTCTTGTGTTCCTTTGTTTTCTGTTTTATATGTTTTTGCAAAACACTCTTTTGTTGCAAGTTTCATATTTTCTGGAAAAACTTGTCTATAAACTGTTAGAACTTCATAAGATAATCAATAGAATGCCATTTCGATCTTTATATATGCCCCAACCGAAGTAGAACACGGTTTGTGATGTATGTAAAGATATAGGTGAACTGAAACCGAACTAGCACTTGCGCACATCAAAGTAATTTCAATAGGTCACCAACTGATCCACAATAGCCGAAACAAAACCCACCGAACTAGAAACCATAGCACTTGACCGAGCTAAAACTTCAGGGGCCATGCCAGCATTCTGAGTTCCTAAACCGAACTCAGAAAGCTGCCCCTTGACGTTCAGCCGGAATAACAAAACCAAAAGTAGAACCGAGCTAACCCAACGCCTTGCCAAAACCGAGATAACACGCTCCTCTTTGAAACCGAGATAGATCCCGCAGCAATCCATCTAGCCGAAGTAAGGCTTCCTTTCCTTGTTCTGTTTTTTATAGCACGGTCGATGATCTGTGTTTAACACCTTGTTTTTCCAATTTGCAGACTTAGGTTGCCCAGGTACTTCCTCCGTGCGCTCAACCGAGCTCCCGAGTCCAAATCCCCAGCCGAACTAAATTATTTATAAGTTATCCAATAAATGGGAAAGTATAGGTGTCTAGTAGAAACCCCGGGAGGCCTAGACGAATTCAGAAAGGATTACCAAATCCCAGCCAATGTAAACCTTGTCCTAGCCAAACAAGATGTAGATCCTTGGGACAACGAAGGCTTCGTCCCTTTTACACTCCAATCAATAATAGAGACCGGACTACGATTCCCAGTCCAGCCCTTAATCTGTGAGTTTCTTAGGCAAACCAGACTATGCCCAACCCAACTCTCCACCAATACATACCGAATAATAATGGGTATAGCCGCCCTGAACCACCAGACCGGTCTCAACCTAGGCTTAGCCGAAATATTCCATCAGTACTCATTAGCATCAAAAAATGAAGGCTGGTGTTATTACTTGAGAATACGCCGAGGCCGAGAAAAAATAATTAAGCACACACCGGACAAAGACTTAAATGATGACGACTTCTTCTGGGTGTCTGGCAATTTTGAAGACCTTCAAGCCCAGATTCCTGGCAGGAGAATAAACTGGAGGTTCGGAGAGCCCGGTATACATACTTCGGTTGTATTTCAGTCTTTCCTTTTACTTTGGTGTTTCGTTGTGAACCGAACTAACAGTTGTTTCCTATTTGCAGATTCAGCTTACCTTCACTCCCAATACAGCTACCCCAACCTAGGCGTTCTACGCGCCGCACTACGAGTTCGGGAAAGAAGTTGGGCTAAACTTCTTGACTTCGAACCGACTTACCGCTACTCCGATCGCCGAAAAGCAAGGGTGACCGACTTTCTCCTTGAAGACCCACCAGAACCGGACCCATCCTTGCCAGAGATTGTCCTTGTGCCACTCACCGCCGAACAAGAGATGGCGGAGAAGAACAGGCTGAAGGCAATGTTAACCGCAACAAACCCAGCCGCAGTACCGCAGGCCGGCCAGAGCACTGAAGCCGTGATGGCCCTCGCAGCCCAACAGCCATCCACTTCTCGCCGAAACAAACGTGCTCGGACTACCCAATCCGAGCCACGTCTTGTTGATGAGGACGAGACCGTTCTTCCCCAAAGCTCTCCTCCACGCCCCCAACAAAGCCTCCAACCGGAACAATCTGACTGGACTGCCACTTCATCAAAATGGGCTCCTGTCCTTTCCTTTGACAACCGGGATATCACCGCTGATGATTCGGTGGTTGCTGATAAGGACCACTTGTTGGCTCACAGTCTGGCCAAAAGTGTGTGCCTCCCGAAGGACATGGAGCACCATTTCAAGCAGCTCAACACCGAGCTCAAGTCAATTCGGTCCTCCACTAAGTCCATGATCCTGGTAAACAACTTTCCCTTCTCCATGTAAATTTTTCCCAACTTTGAGTTCGGCTAATGTTACTTCTCCTTTGCAGGCTATCCAGAAGAACCAAGTCACTCACAGAAGGGTCATGGAGCTTAAGAGGAGTACAAGAGAAGCCATGGCCGAGGTTGAATTCAAAACGGCCGAACTTGCTGAGGCCAAGAAGCAGCTAGCTGAGCTGTGAGCAGAAAACGGTCGTCTGACCGAAATAGCTAATTCGGCTGAAGCTGAGAAGCAGAAGATCGCCAATGAGGCAAAGGACAAGTACCTGCGCCACTTGGCACAAATTGAGGCGAAGAAGGACGCCGAAATAAAACAACTGAAGGGAGAGATGAAGAAGGTTAAGAAGCAAGGCTTCAAGGAAGCCGAAGAAGCATACTCCCTTCAATGTGACGCAGCAAAAGACCTCTTTTTCAAGTGCGGCTTGAGGTCTGCGGTGGAGAAGCTCGGTTGTACGTCAGACACCGACGTCTACAACGCTCCACCGTACTCCATTCCAGCTTCACTCTCACAATACACTGCCGATCTGCAAAAAGCCTTTCTTGAGGGGTCCGGCGATGATGATGATGATGACGATGATGATGATGATGATGATGAGGAGCCATCTCTCATTCCGGTTGTCAACGAACAGCAAAATAACCAAACAGTTCGGTCTGAGCCAGTTATAGAAGATCCAACTCCTGAGCTGCAGCCGACTGATACCGAAGTTCAGGTTGACACCGAACTCCCTCATCAAACCGTGCTCCCCTCTGACACCGGACTCCAGGCGAATGCTGACATAGAATTTGACGCCGAACTGGACGCACTCCTCCGTTGATTTTTCTTTTTTGTTTTCGAACCTTTTGTAACCGGGCTGAAGCCCCCCCGAATTGTACTTGGTTTGAAGTTCAATGAAAATTTCTACAACTCTTATACCGGTTTTGTGTATGTATGCTTATATTTGCAATGAATTTTCCATACCCTCATTTGCCCAACTGTGATCTCGGTTAGCTATCTAACTCACTAGCCAACCACTCTTCAGCCGATATAACTTACTTCGACTGAAGAGTAACAAGAGTTGGTTTAATCCAGCCAACCACTCTTCAGCCGATATAACTTACTTCGGCTAAAGAGTTCAAAGAGTTGGTTTAATCCAGCCAACCACTCTGCAGCCGATATAACTTACTTCGGCTAAAGAGTACAAAGAGTTGGTTTAATCTAGCCAACCACTTTTCAGCCATAAACTTACTTCGGCTGAAGAGTACAAAGTGTTGGTGTAATCCAGCCAGCCACTCTTCAGCCGATATAACTTACTTTGGCTGAAGAGGACCAAGTGTTGGTTTAATCCAGCCAACCACTCTTCAGCCATAAACTCACTTCGACTGAAGAGTAACAAGAGTTGGTTTAATCCAGCCAACCACTCTTCAGCCGATATAACTTACTTCGGCTAAAGAGTTCAAAGAGTTGGTTTAATCCAGCCAACCACTCTTCAGCCGATATAACTTACTTCGGCTAAAGAGTACAAAGAGTTGGTTTAATCCAGCCAACCACTCTTCAGCCATAAACTTACTTCGGCTGAAGAGTACAAAGTGTTGGTTTAATCCAGCCAACCACTCTTCAGCCATAAACTCACTTCGACTGAAGAGTAACAAGAGTTGGTTTAATCCAGCCAACCACTCTTCAGCCGATATAACTTACTTCGGCTAAAGAGTTCAAAGAGTTGGTTTAATCCAGCCAACCACTCTTCAGCCGATATAACTTACTTCGGCTAAAGAGTTCAAAGAGTTGGTTTAATCCAGCCAACCACTCTTCAGCCATAAACTTACTTCGGCTGAAGAGTACAAAGTGTTGGTGTAATCCAGCCAGCCACTCTTCAGCCGATATAACTTACTTCGGCTGAAGAGGACCAAGTGTTGGTTTAATCCAGCCAACCACTCTTCAGCCATAAACTCACTTCGGCTGAAGAGTACAAAGTGTTGGTTTAATCCAGCCAACCACTCTTCAGCCGATATAACTTACTTCGGCTGAAGAGTACCAAGAGTTGGTTTAATCCAGCCAACCACTCTTCAGCCATAAACTTACTTCGGCTGAAGAGTACAAAGTGTTTGGTTATTCCGACCAAAACGTCCTGCAGCCTGGATCCTTATCCTGGGCTTAGGAAGGGTGTTGGTTTAATCCAGCCAACCTCTAAGTTGGTTTTTCCAGCCAACTTAGAATAAAATGTTCGGTTATTCCGACCAGACGTCTTGCAGCCTGGATACTTATCCTGGGCTTAGGAAGGGTTAATAGTTGGTTATTCCGGCCAACTATGTTTACAATGCTACTAACTTACTAAAGCTACTCTCTACGGAAAACAAATATACTGAAGAAGAATAGACTTGTTTTATTGAAGAAGTAGAAAATTATACATACTTAAAAAGAAAAAAGCTAAAAGTAAAATAACTTAAGATTGGTAGTGTTCCATGGCCTAGGAATTGTTTTGCCGTCCTCATCTTCCAAGTGGTATGCCCCTTTGCCTGCTAATCCGACCACTTTGTAAGGACCTTCCCAGTTAGGCCCTAACTTGCCATCTCCTGGGACCAATGTGTTTCCCATCACCTTGCGAAGTACCCAATCGCCGATCTTGAACTGTCTTGGATGTACTGTTTTGTTGTATTTCCTGGACAATTCTTGCTGGTAGGAGGCGATGTGAACCAATGCCTTTTCTCTTCTTTCTTCTGCCAAGTCAAGTTCTAATGCAATGGCTTCCCCATTTAGGTCTGGATCAAAGTTTTCGCTTCGAATTGTAGAAAGACCAACTTCTAAAGGGATGACTGCTTCCATGCCATAAGCTAAGGAGAATGGAGTTTCTCCTATTGACTGCCGTGGTGTGGTGCGATAAGCCCATAAAACATGAGGGAGCTCTTCTGCCCACTTGCCTTTGGCTTTCTCCAGCCTTTTCTTCAATCCGTCCAAGACTACCTTGTTTGACGCCTCTGCCTGACCGTTTGCTTGGGGATACGCCGGTGTAGAATTGTAGAATTCTATCTTGTACTCTTCGCAAAAGCCTCTGAAAATTTTGCCGTCGAACTGAGTGCCGTTGTCTGAGATCAGTGCTTTTGGTATGCCGAAGCGAGTAATGATGTTCTGCCAAACAAACTTCTTCACATCTTTTTCCTTAATTGACGCCAAGGCTTCTGCCTCCACCCACTTGGTGAAGTAGTCTGTTGCCGCAAGAAAGAACTTTCTGTTGCCTGGTGCTGTTGGAAGTGGACCTACTATGTCTAAGCCCCACATTGCGAAAGGCCATGGGCTAGTTAATGGTAGTAGTTCTCTGGCAGGTTGGTGTATTTGGTGCGCAAACTTCTGACACTTTTCGCATTTTTTGACATACTTCTCTGAATCCGCCTGCATGTAGGGCCACCAGTATTCTTGTGAAATCGCTCTATATGCCAATGATCTTCCTCCTTGATGGCTGCCACATACACCCTCGTGTATTTCAAACAGGAATGCTTCCACTTTGCTGGGGTGCACACATTTCAAGTAAGGTCCTGAGAACGACTTTTTGTATAATGCTGAGGATGGAGAGAGCCAAAATCGCTGCGGCTTTGCTCTGATTCTGTTGGCTTCTTTCTTTTCTTCTGGTAAGGTGCCGTTTTTCAGGAACAATATGATGGGATCCATCCAGGAAGGGCCTAATTCTGCGCAACATACCTCTTCTGCTTCTGGGTCTTCAATGCTTGGTCTAGGCAGATAGTCGATTAATAGTGGGTGAGGAATGGAGGTGTCTGCCATTGAGGCGAAGCCTGCTAGTTCGTCTGCTCTGCTGTTTTCCTCTCTGCCGATCTGTTCTATCCTCACCACTTCAAATTTCTTTATTTCTGTTCTGACCAACTCCTGGCACTTGGCCATTCTATCATCTTTTGCCTCGTAGTCGCCAGATATTTGGTTTACCACCAACTGTGAGTCGCTGTAAACCATTAGTTCGGTGGCCTTCATGTAGAACGCTGATTTGAGGCCTGCAAGAAGCGCTTCATACTCCGCTTCATTGTTCGATGCTGGGAAGCCGAGGTTAATAGCTTGTTCTACAACCAGGCCGTCTGGAGAGATGAGGACTATGCCAAGTCCTGCGCCATGTCGGTTGGATGCTCCATCCACAAAGAGCTTCCATATCTCCCCTGCAAATAACTTCCAGCATATGGAGGGATCGGATGATGCTGTGGGGTCTGGAATGTCGCTGGGGTTTTCTTCATGATCCATAGTTGCAGTCTGCCCCTTGTCTGCTGATGGGACCAAGTCATTAGTTGTTGGTGAGTTTTGACTTGGTGTAGCAGGGTCTGCTTCCTCCTTGTCTTCTCTACTCTGGTCTGCCTTGGGCTCTGGCTG
This sequence comes from Camellia japonica, assembly GCA_030407325.1. Taxonomy (NCBI): domain Eukaryota; kingdom Viridiplantae; phylum Streptophyta; class Magnoliopsida; order Ericales; family Theaceae; genus Camellia; species Camellia japonica. Next base: position 150,754,202 of record JAPPVO010000017.1, on the reverse strand, counting down.
AGTAACCTGCACTAGGGGTTGCGCTATTCCGGCGTCAATCTCCATCCCTGGTTCAGTTGTGTCAGTCAGGTCGATTGGGCAGACTTGGTGGCTTCCAGGACTGAACTCCGCGATGAAGTCTGCCAAAGATTGGGCCTTTACTGCGGTTCTAGGTTGGAACTTGATGTCGTATTGTTCCAACTCTACTGCCCACTTCAGAATTCGTCCTGAGAAGTTCGCCCTTTCAAATAAAGCCTTTAATGGGAAGGCCGTGAGAACAACTATTGTGTGGGCGTGAAAGTAATGCGACAACTTCCTTGAGGCCATCATTAAGGCCAATGCCAGTTTCTCCAGTGGCAGGTACCTTGTTTCGACGCCCATTAATGTCTTGCTGACATAGTAGATGGGCAAGTGTTGGATTCCTTCTGCGCGGACCAACACTACGCTAATTGCATGCTGCGATACTGCCAAGTATAAGAAGAGTTCTTCTCCAGGGATTGGTGTTACAAGTAATGGTGGAGAAGACATGTATTCTTTTAGGCTTTCCAGAGCTCGGTCGCATTCTTCGTCCCACTCAAACTTGGCTTTTAATGACTGAAAGAATGGACGCAATCTGTCTGAAGACCGGCTGATGAATCGGTTAAGTGCTGCTGCCATGCCGGTGAGATGCTGCACTTCTTTCACTGAGTTAGGCCTCTCTAACTCCTGTATTGCTTTGATCTGGGAGGGGTCTGCCTCTATACCCCGGTTGGTCACCAGAAAGCCTAGGAATTTGCCAGATCCTACTCCGAACGCACACTTCGACGCGTTGAGGCGTAACTTATGTTTCTTTAGGATCTGGAACATCTCACCTAGGTCTTTGAGATGGTCTTTCTCATCCTTGCTTTTGACCACCATGTCGTCAATGTAAGCTTCCATTGTTCTGCCTAACAATGGTTCGAACATCCTGGTGACCATCCTTTGGAACGTCGCCCCTGCGTTCTTAAGGCCAAAGGGCATGACCTTGTAGCAGTATAGTCCTCTTGGCGTGGTGAAGGATGTGATCTCTTGGTCTGGTTCGTGCATGACAATTTGGTGGTAGCCTCTGTACGCATCCAGAAAACTAAGTCGGTTGTGCCCTGCTGTTAAGTCTACCAATTGATCTATCCTTGGTAGAGGGAAGCCATCTTTTGGGCACGCTTTGTTGACCGTTTTGTAGTCGACGCAAACACGCCACTTGCCATTCTTCTTTGGTACTACGACGGTGTTAGAGATCCATCTTGGGTAGTGTACCTCTCTGATTGCCCCTGCCTCCAGCAGGTTTCCTACTTCTTCTGCCACTATTTCGGTGTGGTGGAGTGCCGATCTGCGGGTGCGCTGAATGATTGGTCTGGCAGAAGGGTGGACGTTGAGTTGGTGACTGATGAAGTTGGGATCAATACCTGGCATGTCGTATGGGGTCCAGGCGAACACTTCGATGTTGGAGGTCAAAAGTTCCAAGACCTCCAATCTCTCAATGCTGGACAACGACGAACCAAGCAAAAAGAACTTATCCGGGTTCTTTTCATCTACTCTGACCTCCACCAAGTCTTCCACTGCTTTCTGATCAGCCGCTTTGCCAACCTCTGCGAACAGTTCATTACTCTCAGGTTCTTCAACCGAATGCACATATCCTTTGGCAGCGCGGCTGCCATTCGTTGTGACGAAGCATTGTTTGGACATAATCTGGTCCCCATATACTTCTTCAATTATTCCGGTGTCGTTGGGAAATCGCATCACTTGGTGGTAGGAGGATGCCACCGAGCGCATGGCATGCAGCCATGTTCTGCCCAAGATAACGTTGTAGGTGGAGGGGACCTTTATCACCCAAAACTCCACTTGTTTCGTCACACTCCCTGCTCTGACTGGGAGGATAATTTTGCCGACGGGCCATTCTGGCATGGAGTTGAATCCGATAAGGGGAGATACGGCAGGCGCCAAGTCTTTATCCTGCAACTTTAGTTGCTTGAAGGTTTCATAATACATGATTTCACACGAACTACCTTGGTCAATCAGAATCCGCTTGACGTCAAAATCCTTGACTCGAAGAGTGACGACCAAGGCATCGTTGTGAGGGCAATAGATCCTTGCCAAGTCTTTATCCGAAAAGGACATGACATTTGTGGCCTCTATCTTCCCCTTTTTGACGACTGGTTGGACACTTAGTACCTCTCTGAAGTGCTCAGCCTTTTTGATTGAACCTCTGAGCTCGCATACACGCTCAGGTTCAAAGACTCCATGTATTACGTTGATGACGCCTTGAGGTGGGGCGTCGTTCGGCATGCCATTGGGCATATTCTGGTCCTGGGGGGCTGGCTGTGCCCCTCCTTCTATGTATTTGTCCAGGTGACCCGCTGCCACCAACTCTTCCAGATACTGCCTCAATGGTGTACAATTCTCAGTGCGGTGCCCCTTTTCTTTATGGAAGGTGCACCTCGCTCTGTCATCGTAGTCCTTCTGAGCTTCGCCTAACTTAGCTGGCCACTTGACGAAAGGCTCGTCTCGAATTTCGCTAAGTATTCGGTAGATCGGTTTCTTGAAGACCGTGGTGATGGCAGTGCGGACTCTCAACCATCTTTTGTTTTGGTCTTCTCCGTTGTCTCTTTTGCCACGTCCGTTTCTGTTCGGACGGTCTACTGCGTTGACCTTTGCTGAGGCCTTCTTTTCTGGTACTGCGGTCGCGCCAGATTTTGCTTTGGCACGTGCGCCATCCTCTTCCACCCTGATGTGCTGATGCACTCTCTCCATCAGGGCTTCCATGGTGAGGGGCAGTGTCATGGTGATAGAGTCCCTCAGCCTGTTCCCGACTGGGAGGCCCCTTTTGTATTGCGCAATGGCGAGATTGGTTGGGCAGTCCCCAATCTGGTTGAATGTCTCCCAATAGCGACTGTTGTATGATCTTAGGGTCTCCTTGTCGCCCATGTCGATGGAGAGTAACTGGTCGATCTCCACCGGGGTTTTCGTGTTTGTTCTGAATCGCGTTACAAACGCCTCCGCCAGTTGCGCCCAGGAGGCTATGCTGCCCTCTGGAAGCTTCTCAAACCAAGTCAAGCCTAGGTCACCAAGGCTTGAAGGGAATAGGATGCACATCAAGGCCTCATTCCGCCGGTATACAGCCATGACCTGGCGAAAGTGGCTTAAGTGTGAGTAGGGGTCCGTCTTCCCCTCATATGTTGTGAATTTGGGCTGGAGGAAGCCTGATGGTAGGGGCGCGTTCTCTATTGCTGGAACGAATGGCGAGGTCTGCAGCCTCGCCAACGCTTTGTCCGTTGGTTCGTAGGCGGGGCGCGGTATTGGCATTCCAACCTCGACGCTTCCATGCGTCCGAGGAGCCAACCGCTGTAAGGCAGACACTCTGTGTGGATCGCGCGCCCTGGCGTCCTCCTTCCATCGTGCTTTCTCTTCTAGCACGGTGCGTAGGTCTGACGATCTGGGCAACTCTGTTTGTCTAGACCTTGTCTGGTGCGTATGTGAGGGCCAGTATGTGCTTCCTTCGGTGTACGACCTTTCAGACCTCGTCCTCTCAGACCTGGAGTGACGAGTCCTGGAAGATCTGGATTGTGTGTCGCCTGTCCTGAGGCTCTTGTTCTCCCCTTGTGAGGGTGTAGTATTCCTACTACGACTTTCCGAGGGGCGAGGGGGCGTCTTGTTTGTGCGCCCCTCTCCTGTCGCCACTTCTTTTCCTTTCACCTGACGTTTCAGAGATTCCAAGTCTGCCGCCATCCGACGGATCAACTCGTCTTGTTCCCTGACGCGGTCTTCCAAAGTTTGAGGATCAATTCTGCGTCTTTGTCTTTCTGGGCTTTGCGAACGAGTGGGATGAGGGCTGTTATTCCGCCTTCGTCCCCTTGCATTCCTCCTGGAATTTTGTCTGTGTGGTTCCAGGTTCGCCATGGGAGTGACCACGGGTAGGCCTTCGCGCCTTGCACCCCCTTCTGGAGTTAGTCCGTCGACGGCGGACTGAGGTAATTCTTCGTTGTTCGCCATTGATTTTTTGGGAGAAAAAGTTTGATCAAGAGGTTGTTCTTGTCTGACTTCCCACAGACGGCGCCAATTGTACGGGAAAGAAATACACCTTCTCGTATAATCCTGTTGATTAAGTCTATGCTCCTCCGTACGACGTCGCTTGGTCACCTGAAAACACAAACGTGAGCTGGCCAGCGGGTGTGTGCCGGAAACCTCTCCGATGCCTAAGTCAGAAAGCAAGACAAGTAGGCAAAAGCTCAATGTAGTCAGGGAGCAAAGTTGCATTACCTCTCCAAAGGTGATATTAGTGAGCTTATATAGGTTTCGCGTGGCACAATCCTGGTAGGACTCTTATTCCTCCATGTGCAGAGTCCTTCTAGGATTACTCCTCCTTGCGTAGAGTCCTCCTTGGATTCATACTCCTGGAAGACAATGCTTATCCTCCAACACCCCCCTCACTGCTTAAACCAAGTGAGATGGCTCTTCTTATGGCCGGACTACTTCAGGACCGAAGTAACTATTAATTCAGCTCTCACTTTACTCTCCCTTACCTCGGCTTTCCCATACTAAGACCGAGCTATCCATAAGGGAGTTAAAGCCGAGCTATCTTTAGAACCACAGCTTACTTCGGTTTCTCACATGCTATAACCGAAGTAACTATCGAAGACCGAAACCTTCGTGCTACTCCATTCAACCGGAGTAGAACTAAGTCCTTCCGAGACCGGGCTAACCACTACGGCTGTGTGATCGGTCTATCTTCAAAGTTACTTCTCCAAACCGGAGTAACCTACATGGCCTTTCTACTCGGCCCTTTTCATTTCGGCCCTAAGGCCCAATACCCAGCTCGGCCCAATTGTATATAAATTACCCTCTCAGCTCTGTCTAAAATTTGACAGTAAATATTGTCATTATTATATTGAAAGATGTCTCCCAACAATTTCATTTCTTGTGAAGCAATGGCACTTCTAGTTTGGTTATTTAATTATCTCTTTACAGAAAGAAGGGCACATGGGGCCATGGCTAATGGTGAAGCTAAGATGCTTCTTGTTCTTTCTCAAAATTATACTAAAAATCTCCATAGTTTAAAATTTGTGTCGTGTTAATTCTTGACTTTTCAATTGTGACACATTTAATTTTAAATTTTAAATTTTTTTTTAAATAAGAACAATTGAAGATACTATTACTTAATTTCAAATGTAAAATTGTCAATTTGATAAAATACAAACTAATTTGACAAAAATAAATGTGAAAAAAATATTTTAAAAATTTTTTAAATTATTTATACCCACCAAAGATAAAATTATGTAAAATTGATAAATCTTTTAGACAATTTTTTTTCTTACCAAATTAATTTTTATTTTGTGTTTGGATGATGATCATGTAATGGGTGGTTGTTAGGATTTTAATATGTAATCGATATATTTAATATATGAAATGTTTTTAGTTTTAAATTTTTTGATTTAATGGATTGTTTTAATAACGATATCAAAATTGTCGCCATATTTGACTTTTGAAAAAATAGAAACTAATTTAATGAAAATAAAAATAGTCACCCATTATATATCATCATCCAAACACATAATAAAAATTAATTTGGTAAAAAGAATAAATAAATAAATAAATGTCTACAACATTTATCAATTTTACGTAATTTTATTTTTAGTGGGTAGAAATAATTTTTAAAAATTCAAAAAAAAAATGACATTTATTTTCAAATTAGTTTATATTTTATCAAATTGATAATTTTGCCTTTAAAATTAAGTAATAGTATCTTCAATTATACTCATTTGGAATAAAATTTAAAATTCAAAGTCAAATGTGTTACAAATTAAAAGTTAAAGATCAAAGTGACACAATCTCCAAATTATAGGGACCGTTAATGTAATTCTCCCCTCTAAAAAAAATAAAAAAATAAAAACTTGAATTTTTGGGACTTGGAAGATATGTATGTTCCATATTCGTACTTATATTCATACTAATAAACATTCTTTGCTCGTTAGATTCTTCCTCCACCAATCAATAAATCAGGATCAGTAAAAAAAAATTAAGGCCTTGTTTGGTTTGTTTTTCAGAAAAAATTTTGGGAAAAATTCTCTACAAACAAATTTTCAAGAGTAATCAAACCAAACAAGTTTTTTCAAAAAAAATCTCAAAATTTTGTTTGGTTACCTACTTTCCAAAATCACTCTCTCTCTCATACACATTAAATCAATCATTTTTTTTAAAACTCTCTTTCCAAAATAATTTTCCAAAATCATTTCTGAAAAAAGACAAACCAAACAAGTTTTCGTACTTTCTATCTTAAAAACTACTCTACAAACACAAACCAAACACACCCTAAATCTATCAATAAATTAGGTCGGATACTGAATTATAAAATAAATAAAAAATAAGACCAATAAAAAAAGTCTACAAATACAATAACTAGTCACAGAATCGGACATAGAATGTATAAAAATTCATAAGATTTTACATTCATTTAAAAAAAAAAAAAAACTTATGCGTAGGGCTATGAACAAGCCGTGTATTAGGTTGTACAACTTAATTTGAAAATTTAACAAGTTTCAAAATGTGTTTAAATTTAGTTTATTTTTACATAACAAGCCGATCTTGAATTATATTTTAACGAGCTGAGCTCAAATAACTTGGTTTTTTTTATAATGCATATAAACTCATTGAACCGAATAATAAGTTGTTCAAATTAATTTGATAACTTAACAAATTTTAAAATATATTTATGTTTAACTTATTTACATAATAAACTAATCTTGAACGAGTTTTTAAGAAGCCAAATACAAGTTGAGTAGTTTGGTTCATTCAACCGTCCTACTTGTGTGCTCATATTCATTTTGCGTATGATTTTGTAACATAATTTTAAAAGAAATAAAAAATTAGAAATTAAAGAAAAAGTCAGGCCCAATGATGTGGGCCTAACAGTACCATTTTCTTTTATTTTATTTTTTATTTTTTATTTTTTGAACTGGCCTAACAGTACCTTAAAAGACTGATGTACCTTACATGAAAAACATGTTACACAGAGTACTTTATAGGTTGTGGTACCCCAGACACAAACTTATCAAGTTAGGCCAGTTTTAAGAGTTGGCCCACTAGTTTGGCCATATTTAGTGGGCCACACAACTGATGTCTCACCACCATGTGGCTCTTCAATGGACCTTTCTCATTTTGGGCCTTCATTGTGCCGTAAGCCTCGAAGCTTTAAGCATGAAGTTTAAAGTCTTTTCTGGTAGTTTTTTTTTTTTCTCCTCCTCCTTCTCCTTCTCCTTCTCCTTCTCCTTCTCCTTCTCTCTCGGTCAACATTGGAACAGGGGTAAGAATCATGTTTGGATTGTGTTATTTTGGATTCATGTCAAAATTGTTGAAACACTAATCACTTTGTTTGGTTAGAGTTTCCAAAAATACTTTTCAGAAAATTTTATTTTCTTATTTTTCGTGTTTTTTTTTATTTTTACTGAATTTTTAAAATATTTTTACCATTTTTTAAAATTTTTTTAAACATACCTAACATAAATATACCTAAAAAATAAAAAATTTGTAAAAAAAACCTTTTAAAAATTCACTAAATACCAAAAATACAAAAAAAATATGAAAATTTAGTACATTCTTTGTATTTTTATGTATTTACTAATTTTTTAAAATATTTTTTCACAAATTTTTTACTTTTTAAATACATCTAAGTAAGGTGCATCTAAAAAAGTAAAAAAAAATGTTTAAAATTTAAAAAATATTCACTAAAAACAAAAAAATATGAAAATAAAAAAACTTATTTTTCAAAAAACTTAATCTCAAAAACTCAAATCAAACACACTAAATAGAATTATAATTTTTTATTTTGGATCTAGAAGACTTGTCAATTCAAATAGAACATAAAACAAATAATACCACTAACGCACATTACTCATATTTTATAGGGAAGAAAGGCTATAATCAATGATTTTGATTAAATTAGAAAAAAAAATTAAAAAATATATATATAAAAAACACAAATGGACAAATTGTGTGTGCATTTTTGCGTATGTAATGACCGTATATAATATTATTAGATGAAATAAGGTTAGTATATATGTAGGAATTAAATTAAATGCATTAGTCGTGTCAAATTTATATTATAACACTCATTTCATGGGTGATTCTATTTACACATTTTAATTACTCTTAGTTCACATCATTATTCATAAATTTTTAATTACAATTTTATTCTTCAATTAAATATCCAAATTGCCCTGATCTCTATTTCATCTCCTTCATCCATAAACCCTAACTTAACCTATTGACAGCCACTGCAGGCTGCTACCACCGTTATCGCCACTGCAGCCCCTTGCCTCTGGTCGCCTCCTCTCCATAGCTTTTCTCTCTACTTTCTGTACGGGAAAGAAATATACCTTCTCGTATAATCTTGTTGATCAAGTCTGCGTTCCTCCGTACGACGTCGCTTGGTTACCTGAAAACACAAACGTGAGCTGGCCGGCGGGTGTGTGCCGGAAACCTCTCCGATGCCTAAGTCAGAAAGCAAGACAAGTAGGCAAAAGCTCAATGTAATCTGGGAGCAAAAGTTGCATTACCTCTCCAAAGGTGATATTAGTGAGCTTATATAGGTTTCGCGTGGCACAATCCTGGTAGGACTCTTATTCCTCCATGTGCAGAGTCCTTCTAGGATTACTCCTCCTTGCGTAGAGTCCTCCTTGGACTCATACTCCTGGAAGACAATGCTTATCCTCCAACACCCCCCTCACTGCTTAAACCAAGAAAGATGGTTCTTCTTATGGCCGGACTACTTGAGGACCGAAGTAACTATTAATTCAGCCCTCACTTTACTCTCCCTTACCTCGGCTTTCCCATACTAAGACCGAGCTATCCATAAGGGAGTTAAAGTCGAGCTATCTTTAGAACCGCAGCTTACTTCGGTTCTCACATGCTATAACCGAAGTAACTATCGAAGACCGAAACCTTCGTGTTACTTCCCTCAACCGGAGTAGAACTTAGTCCTTCCCGAGACCGGGCTAACCACCACGGCTGTGTGACCGGTCTATCTTCAAAGTTACTTCTCCGAACCGGAGTAACCTTTATGGCCCTTCTACTCGGCCCTTTTCATTTCGGCCCTAAAGCCCAATACCTAGCTCGGCCTACTTCGGTTTAAATTACCCTCTCAATTGCCCCTTAATTCCATCTGCACAGCATGATAGGGATTACCTGTCTACGAACCGAACTAAAGTTTTAGCTTATCCAGCCGAGCTACAACCCGTTAGCTACTCCAGCCGAGATGAAAGTGTTTGTAGCTTCTCTAGCCGAGCTAAGATTAAGCCGAGCTAAGCACGTCCGGTCAAACGTCTCTTCAGTCACAGCAACTGAAGCGTTCCATATTCCAATGACACGTGGCAAGCCCCTATTAGCCATTTACAGCTGTTGCGCCGTTCTTCGTACTTCGTGAATTTGAACAGTTCCCGCCTTTTTGGTTTTACACAAAACACATCTTTTATTTCAAATCATTTCACTCTACTATTCACTTCCCTCTCCCTTTCTTCGAATTCTTCAACCCTCGAGCTCCTGTATCTTCACTGCAACTGTTCTACCTTCGATTTCTCTGCTTTTCCTGGTAAGTTCTAAAAAACTTGCTTCTGTTTCTCTTGCTTTTGCTTTTGTTTCAATCGATAGCAATTCACTTTGTGTATTTGCAAAGCATGTTTTCGTTTGCAATAGTATTTTAAGTTTCTGAAAAAACGTTTATAAGAACACTATGAATATGACGAAACAGCATGTAGAACACCTTTTTGATCTTTGCACATGCCCCAACCGAACTAGATCACTGTTCTTGCTATATACAGATTTAGGTGAACTGAAACCGAACTAATACTTGTACACATAACAGTAGTTTCAATAGGCCATCAACTGATTCACATTAGCCGAAATAAGAACGCACCTTGTTGAAACCGAGCTAGCTAAACCTGGGGGCTAAGCCAGCTTTCTCAGTTCCTAAACCGAACTCAGAAAGCTGCCCCTTGATGCTTAGCCGGTAGTAAGAAAAACCATAGGCGGAACCGAGATAACCAAACATCTTGCCAAACCGAGATAACATGCACCTTGTTGAAACCGAAGTAGACCCTGTAGTACCGTATGTAGCCGAAGTAAGACACCTTTCTTGCTCTGTTTTTTATAGCACGGTCGATGGTCTGTGCTTAACCCCTTGTTTTTCCAATTTGCAGACTTTAGGTTGCCCAAGCCACCCATTTGAGCGCTCGACCGAGCTCCTGAGTACAAATTCTCAACCGAAGTAATTTATTTCTAAGTTAAAATAAATGGGGAAGTACAGATTCCTAGTAGAAACCCCAGGCGGCTTAGCCGAATTCAGGAAGGATTACAATATTCCAGCCGACGTAAACCTCACTTTAGCCGAACAAGATGTTGACCCATGGGGCAACGAAGGTTTTGTGCCCTTCACCATTCAATCAATAATAGAAACCGGACTACGATTCCCAGTCCATCCTTTAATCTGTGAGTTCTTAAGGCAAACCAGACTATGCCCAACCCAACTCTCCACCAACACATACCGTATAATAATGGGCATAGACGCCCTAAACCGCCAGACCGGTCTCAACCTAGGCCTAGCCGAAATATTCCATCAGTACTCATTAGGATCCAAGAACGAAGGCTGGTGTTATTACTTGAGAATACGCCGAGGCCGAGAAAAAATAATTAAGCACACACCGGACAAAGACCTAAATGATGATGATTTCTTCTGGGTGTCCGGTAATTTTGAGGACCATCAAGCCCGGATTCCTGGCCGAAGAATAAATTGGAAAAAAGGAGAACACGGTATACATACTCCGGTTGCCTTTCTCACTTTTCTTTACCTCGGTTTTTCACTTTTGAACCGAACTCACAGTTTGTTTATTTTTTGCAGATTCAGCTCATCTTCACTCTCTTTACAACTACCCCAACCTAGGCGTTATACATGCCGCACTACTAGTTCGGGAAAGGAGTTGGGCTAAACTTCTTGACTTCGAACCGACTTACCGCTACTCCGGTCGCCGAAAAGCAAGGGTGACCGACTTTCTCCTTGAAGACCAACCAGAACCGGACCCCAGCTTGCCCGAAATAAACTTGGTGCCACTTACAGCCGAACAAGAAATGGCCAAGAAAAACAAACTGAAGGCAATGCTGACCGCTACAACTAGGGCCGAGGTGCCACAGACCGGGCAAACTACTGAAGCCGTAGTGGCTCTCCCCACTCAACAGCTATCTTCATCTCGCCGAGCTAAGCGCGCCTGGACTACCGAGACCGAGCACCGTTTGGTTGACGAAGATGACAACATCCTACCACCGAGCCCCCAACCCAGCCTCGTACCGAGCCCCCAGCCGGAGCAAGCAGACCGAACTGACGCCAACAAATGGGCTCCACCCTTCGTCTTCAACAACCGAGATATCCAAGACAGCGACTCGGTTGTTGCCGAGAAGGATCACTTACTGGCCTTCAACCTGGGCAGGGGTGTTTGTCTTCCCAAAGACATGGAGCACCATACCAGGCAGCTAAATACCGAGCTGAAGGCCATCCGGTCATCCACAAAGTCCATGATTCTGGTAAGTAGTACTGTCCTCTCTTGATCAGTCTAATTTTCTTTCCAACTCTCAGCTCGGCTAAAAAGGAACTATTCTCGCAGGCCATTCAGAAGAACACCATCGCCCACAGGCAGGTGATGGAACTCCGAAAAACAACAAGGCACGCAATGAGGGAAGCTGAAACAAAGACTGCCGAGCTATCACTGTCTAAGCAGAGGTCGGCCGAACTGGAGGCCGAGGTAGCTCGTCTCACCGGACTAGTTGCCTCGGCTGACGGCGATAAGCAGCGCGCCGTAACCGAAGTGAAAGACAAATATTTGTGGGAGATGGCACAACTTGAAACCAAAAAGGATGCCGAAATAACAAACCTGAAGCAGAAGGTTGAAGAAGCTTCCAAAGAAGGTTTCAAGGAAGCCGAAGTTGCTTACTCACAGCAATGCGAAGCAGCTAAGGATTTATTTTTCAAGTGTGGCTGGAGGAGTGCACTGGAGAAGCTCGGTTGTGGACCTGAAACCGAGGTCTACAACGCTCCCGAGTACTTCATTCCGGCCTCACTGAAAGACTATGCCGACGATCTCCAGAAACAATTTCTGGGGTCATCTGATGACGAAGATGATGATGAGGACGAGTCGACGGATACTCCGGCCGTCAATGAGCAAACAGTTCGGTTGGAGCCGGTTGTTGAGGGTCTTTCTGGTGTGTGGCCAACTGGAACCGATGTTCTTGCCGTAACCGGACTCCCGGCTCAGACCGTATCCCTTACCAATACCGGACTCCGTACAAATGCTGTTGATGACTTCGACGCCGAATTTGAAGATCTCTTACGTTGATTGTCTTCTTTTTTGCTTTTGTCTTGAATCTGTAACCGGGCTACGGCCCCTCCACTTGTACTTGGTTTAAGTTCAATGAAAAATTTCTTCAACTCTTATTCCGGTTTCGTGCATGTATGCCTGTACTTGTAATGAATTTTTTCATGAACTTATTTGCACAACTATGATCTCGATTTTGACTATCTAACTTACTAGCCAACCACTCTTCAGCCGGTATAACTTACTTCGGCGGAAGAGTACAAAGTGTTGGTTTAATCCGGCCAACCACTCCTCAGCCGATATAACTTACTTCGGCTGAAGAGTACAAAGTGTTGGTTTAATCCAGCCAACCACTCCTCAGCCGATATAACTTACTTCGGCTGAAGAGTACAAAGTGTTGGTTTAATCCAGCCAACCACTCCTCAGCCGATATAACTTACTTCGGCTGAAGAGTATAGAGTGTTGGTTTAATCCAGCCAACCTCTAAGTTGGTTTGTCCAGTCAACTTAGAATAAAGTGTTTGGTTAGGTCGACCAAACGTCCTACAGCCTGGATCCTGATCCTGGGCTTAGGAGGGGTGTTGGTTTAATCCAGCCAATCTCTAAGTTGGTTTTTCCAGCCAACTTAGAATAAAGTGTTTGGTTATATCGACCAAACGTCCTGCAGCCTGGATCCTGATCCTGGGCTTAGGAGGGGTGTTGGTTTAATCCAGCCAACCTCTAAGTTGGTTTTTCCAGCCAACTTAGAATAAAGTGTTTGGTTATATCGACCAAACGTCCTGCAGCCTGGATCCTGATCCTGGGCTTAGGAGGGGTGTTGGTTTAATCCAGCCAACCTCTAAGTTGGTTTTTCCAGCCAACTTAGAATAAAGTGTTTGGTTTTTCCGTCCAAACGTCCTGCAGCCGGGATCCTTATCCTAGGCTTAGGAAGAGTCACAGTTGGTTTAATTCGGCCAACTATGTTTACAACGCTACTAACTTACTAAAGCTGCTTTCTACGGAAAACAAATATACTGAAAAAGAATCGAATTGTTTTATTGAGAAAGGAAAAAATTACATATACGTAAAAGGAAAAAAGCTAAAAATAAAATAACTTGAGATTTGCTGTGTTCCATGGCCTGGGAATTGCTTTGCCGTCCTCATCTTCCAAGTGGTATGCCCCTTTGCCTGCTAATCCGACCACTTTGTAAGGTCCTTCCCAGTTAGGTCCTAGCTTACCATCTCCTGGAACTAAGGTATTTCCCATCACTTTGCGCAGTACCCAATCTCCGATCTTGAATTGCCTTGGATGCACTGTTTTGTTATATTTTCTGGACAACTCTTGTTGGTAGGAGGCGATGTGAACTAATGCTCTGTCTCTTCTTTCTTCCGCAAGGTCAAGTTCTAATGCTATGGCTTCGCCATTTAGGTCTGGATCAAAGTTTTCGCTCCGAATTGTAGGAAGGCCAACTTCTAATGGGATGACTGCTTCCATGCCATAAGCTAAGGAGAATGGTGTTTCTCCTGTTGAACGTCGAGGCGTGGTGCGGTAAGCCCATAAGACATGGGGGAGCTCTTCTGCCCACTTGCCTTTGGCTTTTTCTAGCCTTTTCTTCAATCCATCCAAGACTACCTTGTTCGACGCTTCTGCCTGGCCATTTGCTTGGGGATATGCCGGTGTAGAATTGTAGAACTCTATCTTGTACTCTTCGCAAAAGCCTCTGAAAATCCTACCATCGAATTGAGTGCCGTTGTCTGAGATCAGTGCCTTTGGTATGCCAAAGCGAGTAATGATGTTCTGCCAGACAAACTTCTTTACATCTTTTTTTTTGATTGACGCCAAGGCTTCTGCTTCTACCCACTTTGTAAAGTAGTCGGTTGCGGCAAGAAAGAACTTCCTGTTGCCTGGAGCTGTTGGAAGTGGGCCTACTATGTCCAGTCCCCACATTGCGAAAGGCCATGGACTGGTTAGAGGTAGAAGTTCTCTGGCAGGTTGGTGTATTTGGTGTGCGAACTTTTGACACTTTTCGCACTTTTTAACATACTTCTCTGCATCCGCTTGCATGTATGGCCACCAATATCCTTGCGAGATCGCTCTGTATGCCAATGATCTTCCTCCTTGATGGCTGCCACAAACACCCTCATGTATTTCAAACAGGAATGCTTCCACTTTGTTGGGGTGAACACACTTCAAGTAAGGTCCTGAGAACGACTTTTTGTATAATGCCAAGGATGGGGAGAGCCAAAATCGCTGTGACTTCGCTCTTATTCTGTTGGCTTCTTTCTTCTCTTCTGGTAAGGTGCCGTCTTTCAGGAACAGTATGATGGGATCCATCCAAGAAGGGCCTAATTCTGCGCAACATACATCATCTGCCTCTGTGTCTTCAATGCTTGGTCGAGGCAGGTAGTCGATTAGCAGTGGGTGAGGAATGGAGGTGTTTGCCATTGAGGCGAAGCCTGCTAGTTCGTCTGCTTTGCTGTTTTCCTCTCTGCCGATCTGTTCTATTCTCACCACTTCAAACTTTTTTATCTCTGTTCTGACCAATTCTTGGTACTTGGCCATTCTATCATCCTTTGCCTCGTAGTCGCCAGATATTTGGTTTACCACCAACTGGGAGTCGCTGTAAACCATTAGCTCGGTTACCTTCATGTAGTATGCTGACTTGAGGCCTGCCAGAAGCGCTTCATACTCTGCTTCGTTGTTTGACGCTGGGAAGCCAAGGTTGATTGCCTGCTCCACCACTAGGCCATCTGGAGAGATGAGGACTATGCCAAGTCCTGCGCCATGGCGGTTGGATGCTCCATCTACAAAGAGCTTCCACATTTCCCCTACAAACAACTTCCAGCATATGGAGGGATCGGATGATGTTGTGGGGTCTGGAATGTCGCTAGGGTTTCCTTCATGCTCCATGGTTGCAGTCTGCCCCTTGTCTTCTGATGGTACCAAGTCATTAGTTGTTGGTGAGTTTTGACTTGGTGTAGCAAGGTCTGTTTCCTCCTTGCCTTCTCTACTCTGGTCTGCCTTGGGCTCTGGCTGAGTTACCTGTACTAGGGGTTGCGCTATTCCGGCGTCAATCTTCATCCCTAGTTCGGTTGTGCCAGTCAGGTCGATTGGGCAGACTTGGTGGCTTCCAGGAGTGAACTCCGCGACGAAGTCTGCCAAAGATTGGGCCTTTACCGCGGTTCTGGGTTGGAACTTGATGTCATATTGTCCCAATTCCACTGCCCACTTCAGAATTCGCCCAGAAAAGTTCGCCCTTTCAAATAAAGCCTTGAGTGGGAAGGCTGTGAGAACAACTATGGTGTGGGCGTGGAAGTAATGTGACAACTTCCTTGAGGCCATCATTAAGGCCAAGGCCAGTTTCTCCAGTGGCAAATACCTCGTTTCGGCGCCTAACAATGTCTTGCTGACGTAGAAGATTGGAAGATGCTGATGCCTTCTGCTCGAACCAATACTGCACTTACCGCGTGCTGAGAGACTGCTAAGTAGAGGAAGAGTTCTTCTCCAGGTATTGGGGTGACAAGTAGTGGTGGAGAAGACATGTATTCCTTCAAACTCTCCAGAGCTCGGTCGCATTCTTCGTCCCACTCAAACTTAGCTTTTAATGACTGAAAGAATGGACGCAATCTGTCTGAAGACCGGCTGATGAATCGGTTAAGTGCTGCTGCCATGCCGGTGAGATGCTGCACTTCTTTCACTGAGTTAGGCCTCTCTAATTCCTGAATTGCTTTGATTTGGGAGGGGTCTGTCTCAATACCCCGGTTGGTCACCAGGAAACCCAGAAACTTGCCAGACCCTACACCGAATGCGCACTTAGAAACGTTAAGGCGCAGCTTGTGTTTCTTCAGGATCTGGAACATCTCATCTAGGTCCTTTAGATGGTCATCCGCATCCTTGCTTTTGACCACCATGTCATCGATGTAAGCCTCCATTGTTCTGCCTAACAATGGCTCGAACATCTTTGTGACCATTCTCTGGAATGTCGCCCCTGCGTTCTTTAGGCCGAAGGGCATGACCTTGTAGCAGTATAGTCCTCTTGGAGTGGTGAAAGATGTTACTTCCTGATTAGGTTCGTGCATGGCTATCTGATGGTAGCCTTTGTATGCGTCAAGAAAGCTAAGCCTGTTGTGCCCAGCTGTGAGGTCCACCAATTGATCTATCCTTGGTAGGGGGAAACTGTCCTTCGGACATGCTTTGTTAACCGTCTTGTAATCGACGCAGACACGCCACTTGCTATTCTTTTTTGGCACCACGACTGTGTTGGAGATCTACTTGGGGTAATGTACCTCTCTGATTGCTCCTGCCTCTAGTAGGTTACCCACTTCTTCTGCCACTATTTCGGCGTGGTGGAGTGCCGATCTGCGTGTGCGTTGAATGACTGGCCTGGCAGATGGGTGGACATTGAGTTGGTGGCAGATGAGGTCTGGGTCAATGCCTGGCATGTCGTAAGGCGTCCAGGCAAACACTTCGATGTTGGAGGTCAGGAATTCCATAACCGCCAACCTCTCAGCGCTGGATAACGACGAACCAAGCAAGAAGAACTTATCCGGGTTCTTTTCGTCGATTCTTACCTCCACCAAGTCTTCCACCGCTTTCTGATCAGCCGCTTTGCCAACCTCTGCGAACAGTTCATTACTCTCAGGTTCTTCAACCGAATGAACATATCCTTTGGCAGCACGGCTGCCATTCGTTGTGACGAAGCATTGTTTGGACATAATCTGGTCCCCATATACTTCTTCAATTATTCCGGTGTCGTTGGGAAATCGCATCACTTGGTGGTAGGAGGATGCCACCGAGCGCATGGCATGCAGCCATGTTCTGCCCAAGATAACGTTGTAGGTGGAGGGGACCTTTATCACCCAAAACTCCACTTGTTTCGTCACACTCCCTGCTCTGACTGGGAGGATAATTTTGCCGACGGGCCATTCTGGCATGGAGTTGAATCCGATAAGGGGAGATACGGCAGGCGCCAAGTCTTTATCCTGCAACTTTAGTTGTTTGAAGGTTTCATAATACATGATTTCACACGAACTACCTTGGTCAATCAGAATCCGCTTGACGTCAAAATCCTTGACTCGAAGAGTGACGACCAAGGCATCGTTGTGAGGGCAATAAATCCTTGCCAAGTCTTTATCCGAGAAGGACATGACATTTGTGGCCTCTATCTTCCCCTTTTTGGCGACTGGTTGGACACTTAGTACCTCTCTGAAGTGCTCAGCCTTTTTGATTGAACCTCTGAGCTCGCATACACGCTCAGGTTCAAAGACTCCATGTATTACGTTGATGACGCCTTGAGGTGGGGCGTCGTTCGGCATTCCATTGGGCATATTGTGGTCCTGGGGGGCTGGCTGTGCCCCTCCTTCTATGTATTTGTCCAGGTGACCCGCTGCCACCAACTCTTCCAGATGCTGCCTTAATGGTGTGCAATTCTCAGTGCGGTGCCCCTTTTCTTTGTGGAAGGTGCACCTCGATCTGTCATCGTAGTCCTTCTGAACTTCGCCTAACTTAGCTGGCCACTTGACGAAAGGCTTGTCTTGAATTTCGCTAAGTATACGGTAGATCGGTTTCTTGAAGACCGTGGTGTTGGCAGTGCGAACTCTCAGCCATCTTTTGTCTTGGTCTTCTCCATTGTCTCTTTTGCCACGTCCGTTTCTGTTTGGACGGTCTACTGTGTTGACCTTGGCTGAGGACTTCTTTTCTGGAGCTGCGGCCGCGCCAGATTTTGCTTTGGCACGTGCGCCATCCTCTTCTACCCTGATGTGCTGATGCACTCTCTCCATCAGGGCTTCCATGGTGAGGGGTGGCGTCATGGTGATAGAGTCCCTCAGTCTGTTCCCGACTGGGAGGCCTCTTTTATATTGCGCAATGGCGAGATTGGTTGGGCAATCCCCAATTTGGTTGAATGTCTCCCAGTAGCGACTGTTGTATGACCTCAAGGTCTCCTTATCACCCATGTCGATGGAGAGTAACTGGTCGATCTCCACTGGGGTTTTCGTGTTTGTTCTGAATCGCGTTACAAACGCCTCCGCCAGTTGCGCCCAGGAGGCTATGCTGCCCTCTGGAAGCTTCTCAAACCAAGTCAAGCCTAGGTCACCAAGGCTTGAAGGGAATAGGATGCACATCAAGGCCTCATTCCGCCGGTATACAGCCATGACCTGGCGAAAGTGGCTTAGGTGCGAGTAAGGGTCCGTCTTCCCTTCGTATGTTGTGAATTTGGGCTGCAGGAAGCCTGACGGTAGGGGCGCGTTCTCTATTGCTGGGACGAATGGTGAGGTTGCAGCCTCGCCAACGCCTTGTCCGTTGGTTCGTAAGCGGGGCGCGGTATTGGCATTCCAACCTCGACGCTTCCGTGCGTCCGAGGAGCCAACCGCTGTAAGGCAGAAATTCTATGTGGGTCGCGCGCCCTGGCGTCCTCCTTCCATCGCGCCTTTTCTTCTAGCACGGTTCGTAGGTCGGACGATCTGGGCAACTCTGTCTGCCTGGACCTTGTCTGGTGCGTATGCGAGGGCCAGTATGTGCTTCCCCCGGTGTGTGACCTTTCAGACCTCGCCCTCTCAGACCTGGAGTGACGAGTTCTGGAAGATCTGGATTGCGTGTCGCCTGTCCTGAGGCTCTTGTTCTCTGCTTGAGAGGGCGTAGTACTCTGACTACGACTTCCCGAGTGGCGAGGGGGCGTCTTGCTTGTGCGCCCCTCTCCTGTCGCCACTTCTTTTCCTTTCACCTGGCGCTTTAGAGATTCCATGTCCGCTGCCATCCTACGGATCAGTTCGTCCTGTTCCTTGACGCGATCCTCCAAAGCTTGAGGATCAATTCTGCGTTTTTGCCTTTCTGGGCTTTGCGAACGAGAGGGATGAAGGCTGTTATTCCGCCTTCGTCCCCTTACATCCCTCCTGGAATTTTGTCTGTGTGGTTCCAGGTTCGCCATGGGAGTGACCACAGGAAGGCCTTCGCGCCTTGCACCCCCTTCTGGAGTTAGTCCGTCGACGGCGGACTGAGGTAATTCTTCGTTGTTCGCCATTGATTTTTTGGAAGGAAAAGTTTGATCAAGAGGTTGTTCTTGTCTGAATTCCCACAGACGGCGCCAAGTGTACGGGAAAGAAATATACCTTCTCGTATAATCCTGTTGATCAAGTCTGCGTTCCTTCGTACGACGTCGCTTGGTTACCTGAAAACACAAACGTGAGCTGGCCGGCGGGTGTGTGCCGGAAACCTCTCCGATGCCTAAGTCAGAAAGCAAGACAAGTAGGCAAAAGCTCAATGTAATCTGGGAGCAAAAGTTGCATTACCTCTCCAAAGGTGATATTAGTGAGCTTATATAGGTTTCGCGTGGCACAATCCTGGTAGGACTCTTATTCCTCCATGTGCAGAGTCCTTCTAGGATTACTCCTCCTTGCGTAGAGTCCTCCTTGGACTCATACTCCTGGAAGACAATGCTTATCCTCCAACACCCCCCTCACTGCTTAAACTAAGAAAGATGGTTCTTCTTATGGCCGGACTACTTGAGGACCGAAGTAACTATTAATTCGGCCCTCACTTTACTCTCCCTTACCTCGGCTTTCCCATACTAAGACCGAGCTATCCATAAGGGAGTTAAAGTCGAGCTATCTTTAGAACCGCAGCTTACTTCGGTTCTCACATGCTATAACCGAAGTAACTATCGAAGACCGAAACCTTCGTGTTACTTCCCTCAACCGGAGTAGAACTTAGTCCTTCCCGAGACTGGGCTAACCACCACGGCTGTGTGACCGGTCTATCTTCAAAGTTACTTCTCCGAACCGGAGTAACCTTCATGGCCCTTCTACTCGGCCCTTTTCATTTCGGCCCTAAAGCCCAATACCTAGCTCGGCCTACTTCGGTTTAAATTACCCTCTCACTTTTCATCCTCAAACAGCTTCCTAGACGCTATCGTCCTAACCCTAACATCACTACACACCACTGTCGCTGCCGCCATCGCCATCGCCATCAACCCTTGTCATCGCAACCACTACCAACCTCTCTCCCTAGGCCTGTTACGCCTTCCCCAGCTCCGTCGTTCACCCTTTCGCTGTTGTACGCCCTTATCTCACCATCGCGAACAACCCCGCTCCACCTTTTTCCATCACGAATAACTCCTCCACTTACTTCCGCCACGAAATCCATCTCCCTTACCTCTTTATCGCTACTCAGCCCTCCTGCATCCTAGCCTTCTCCACTACAGAGAGAGAGTAAGAGCCCTAGGGTTTCTAGATCTAGACAATGAAAAAGAAGAGGAAGATAGAAGATGGGCCAAAGAGAGAGGTGACAGAGGTAGAGGGGCATAGGGCAGTGGCTTACGGCTGGTGATGGCCAAGGGTTTGGATTTGTGTTAGGGTTAGGGTTAGGGTTAGTTTGAGAAGATGGGGGTAATTTGGTATTATTAAAAAATTAATGGTGTATATTGAGACAAAATTAAAAGTTTTAATTTGTATATAGTGTGAACTAAGCAAGTGGTGTGTATTGAAAGGATTTGTGGTGTGTAAATAGAATCACTAATTAATTTTTGTATATTATTGACTTGTGTCAAGAAATAGCCAACTATATCCTGTAAACTTCATATATTATTTACCACGTTTCCACCTTCTGTTGAATGTTGATGCTCACGCAAATCATGATCATGTAGGGATGATTTGGAAATTTAGTTAAAAGTTGATTTTTTAGAGAAATTCTATTTCTATACACCATTTACTTTCTATCATCACACTTAATGAATTTTTTTTATTACATTTTTGTCCTAAAATGAAACTACCAAAATACCCCTTTCTCCTTCAATCAAAACCCTAACCCTCAATCAAAACCCTAGCCACTGCCTACTACCAGTAGCCATCGCTGACCACCACCCGCCACCAACCATCACCTCTAAACCCTAACCCTAAACATGGTAATATCTTCATCCCGTCGCTGTTTCACCATCACACCACTCTCACGCAACCTTCTCCACCATTGCAGGCATCGTGGAACCTAAATTTGGGAAGAAGACTCATTTTCTTACCATTCGGACTACTAGTATTGAAAGAATCACCTCCATTCGAAGATTAACCATCGAACCAATGAATTTGGTTCGACTATCAACATCCGAACAAAACGTATTGGTTTGACCTTCAACATCTGAACACATTGGTTCGATAGTGTACTTTCGAACCTTACATATTAGTTCGATACTGTATTTTCGAATGAAATAGAAAAATGTGTGTTTATTAATTTTTTGTAGTAAACAGAAAAAAAACCAGTGACGAATTTCAAAATGGAGGTCTTCTATGAAGGTCCTTCAATGGAAGTTTACTGGAATTTCAAAATATGAAACACAATTTTAATGGAAGTTCAAATTTGGTGTATACGTTAGGTGAGTTTGTAGGTGGGGATGGAGACTGGAAGTGAAAGGGAGGTTGTAACGGTGGTGCTGCCTCGCCGCCGGTGAGGTGGTTGCTGGTTAGGGTTAGAGTTTGGAAGATGAAGAAGATAAGGGTGTGCATACATTTTTTATAAAATGGGTATATGTAGAAGGTGGGGTGTGTGGACTGAGATAAATACCTAAAAATCAAATTACTAAGTGAGTAGAGTGAGAAATGATATGCACAGAGACAATGTGTTGTGTGGAAATAGAAAATTTTCATTTTTTGGCTTTTTTTGACTTTTTTTGTCCTTTTGTGTAAAAAATATGAGAGATAATGTGCCCCAAAATGAGTTAAAAACTAAAAACTAACTTTTAACCAGCTTGTCAAATTGCCCCATAATGAAATAGTAAAGATACTTATTCAGAAAAGTTGTTAAGGTGGTGTTTGGGAAGCAAAGTTGGGGCTAAATTAGCCACGTCCGGACAAAAAAGTCTAATTTAGCCACATGGAGACAAAAGCTTCACAGGTGCTTGGCAACAACCAATGCCAAGATAAATTTATGAAACTACCCCCACATGAAAGAGGGGCATCGCCTCAGCGTCAGCACACACAAAGTAAAAAAAAAAAAAACCTTTTCCCAAAAAACACATTTTCCCAGAAAAAATAAAGAAAGTTGAAAAAAAAAAAAATTAAAAACATTTTTTTGGTTTTTGTTAAAATATTTTATAAAAATAAATTCAAACTCTATTTATAAAAATATTTTTAAATATTTTAATTTTTTTGTTATGTATTTGGTTATGATTTGAGTGTAGAGTTGTGAAAGTAGTATGGAGTTTCGAGTTATGTGTTTGGTTATGAATTTTAAAAATAATTTATTAATTGAGTTTTATTTTATGTGTTTGGTTACGATTTGAGTGCAGAGTTGTTTTTAAATTTAAAATATTAACATTTTAAATTATTTAAAATTTTTGAATATTTAAATTATTTAAATTTTTTTGTTAAAATAATTTTTTGAATATTTAAATTATTTAAATTTTTACGATTTAAATTTTTTGAATATTTATTTTAATTTTTTACTTATTAATTTTTTTAGATTATTTACATTATTTAAATATTTAAAATAAAATAAAAATTAAAATTAAAATTAAACTAAAATTAAATATTTAAAATTAAATTAAAATTAAATTATTTAAAATACACAGGACTATAAAACAAAACCTCACTTTTTATCATTTCACAGAAAATGAAAAAAATAAAAGTAAAAATAAAAATAAAAAACACATGAAAAACCATTTGCAAAAAAAAAAAAAAAAAAAAAACTTAAAATGCATAGGACAATAAAATAAAACCTCACTTTTTATCATTTTACAGAAAATGAAAAAAAAAAATTTATTTTCAAAATCAAAATAAAAAAACACATGAAAATACAGACATCATTTTTTATCATGTGCCACGGCAATATATGATTTTTGACATTATTTTAAATAAATGACATGAAAAAACGTTTTTCCAAAAAACCAAACAAAGTAAAAAATAAAGAATAAAAAATTAAAAACATAAAATAGCAGTTGCCACATAATTAAAAATAATGAAAACACATGAAAAACCATTTTTGAAAACAAAAAACAAATTAATGTATACAAATAAAACAAAATTTTGTAAAGCGTAAATGAAAAAAAAAGAACCACAAAAATAAGTCTCATCACACCAAAAAAAAAAAAAATGTCAAACAGAAATTAGCATTTGCCTGTTTTATTTACAAATAAATAAAACACATGAAAACTCATTTTTGAAATATAAAAAGAAATTAATGTATACAAAGAAAAAAAAATGAAAAAAAACGTAAATTAAAAAAAAAGAATTTAAAAAATACGCCTCATCCAAAAAAAATAAAAATAAAAACATCAACACATCAATTAGCATTTGTCACGTAATTTACAAATAAATAAAACACATGAAAACCCATTTCTGAAAAACAAAGAAAAAACCATTTGCAAGAAAAATGACAACAACATAAAAATTAAAAAAAAAGAACCATAAAAACAAAAAAGACGCCAAATCCAAACGGAAAAAGAAATTAAAAAAAAAAGAAAGAAAATTCATTCTGGTCCAAGATGACGCTGACGTAGAGGATGTTTGTGAATGAGTTGACATGAGTCACTTGAAGGGCAGTTTGGTCTTTTAATATGGAGACACCTCACCAAAAAGTCAAAAAGTCAAAAAAGTCAAAAAGTCATTCTCAAACCAGGCTTTTTAGCCCCGGGTTAAAATAGCCAAAAAATCCAAAAGCCAAAAAGTCAACCCACTTCCCAAACGGAGGCTAAGAATTTTACTCAGAATAAAAAAGTGTAATTAAGGTTCAATAATTGTATTGTGGTGTCTATGAATGCAATAAGGACAAAATTAGAATTTCATCAAAAGGTCAAAATTTGAATAAAAAAAATTTCATTATATAGACACACACACACATATATATATATATATATATATATATAAAATAGGGTGTTTTGAAAAGTGGGTTAAAAATCACTTCCCACCTTTTAACCCATTTCTCTCTTTCACAAAAAAATAAAAAAAAATCAAAAAGTAATTTTTAACTATCTTTTCAAAACACCCTAATAGCATATGTAAATTATATATATACATAAAATAATAATAATAATAATAATAATAATAATAATGTCTTTTCCTAATTCAGTCCTTCACACATAAAACTAATCACATAAAATAATATATATATATTAAAAGGTGAGACCTATCATAAAAAAATATAGTTTCATTTAGATTATTTCACCTAAAATTTATTATGTTGTTGATTCATGCATCGGACTTATTGTTGAAGTTGGAGGCCCCACATAATACCAAACAGGTAAATAAACCTGTGAGTGTCTCAAAGCAAAGCAAAGGCCCCAAAACCCCACCGACTTGTTCTTTGTTCACCACCGTCCGACCATACTTCTGACCCTTTCTTCATATGTTCGAGTCAGTTTTAGGGAGAGAGAAAGTAGGTGCTTTGTAGAGCTGACCAGAAAAATCAAAACTATAGTAAACTAAACCTTCATTTGAGTGTGGGTAAACTTTTTAATTTTTTACTTATTTTAATATAGGATTAAAAAGTCTCATTTGAAATCAGTTTTTTAAATTTTTTTTAATTTTTGTAAAAGAAAAAATAAATGATTATGGTTTAGATGTGATATTTTGTCTTATTGACTTTTTAATTTATTTTGTCTTTTTATGATTATTTTAACCCAAACCCTTTATGCCAAACGAAGTCTGAACTAATATGATTTAGATTAATTTCCACAGTTTGATTTGATTTTCTGAATACATAGTTCGATTTTGATTCTTAAATAGATAAATCATACTTTATTGTTCGATTCGTAATTTCATAATTACGAATCCAATTTAAAATCGAATTAGATCATTTAAATATATACATATATATAATTTGTCACTTATGGGAGTAACTCATATATTTTATTAATATTAAATATATGTACATAAATTGTAATTTTATTTTAACTTTTGCAAGTTTATTCTTGTAGTGATGGAATTAGTCGTAAATAATTAGTTAAACAATTCTTAGGTTTGTGAACTATATTTTGTAATAAAAAAAAAGAGAAAAGAACAATATTTTGTGGTCATATTATTAAGGGAAAATTAGTGAAACATCTTTCTTTAACTTTATATAGTATGAGCGGTCTTTTTATTAGCTAATGTCTTAACTTTTTCATAAAGAAAATTTGACTAAAAAAAATTTTGTTCGACTCAGAGAAATTTCACCAGACTCAAAAAATTTTAAAATTTTTCTCTGAGTCGGGGTGAAATTTCTTTGAGTCGAATTTTCTATGTGAAAATGTTGAGGGACCTTAACTACTATGAAAATATGAATAAATTACACTTTGCCCCCGTAAAGTTTCACCTATTTTTCACTTTGACCCTTTAAGTTTAATTTTTCTCACTTTGATCCTTCATATTTGCAATCCTTCCCACTTTGGCCCTTTAAGTTTAATTTTTTTTTCATTTTGGCCCTTGATGTTTTCAATCCATCCCACTTTGGCCTTTTAAGTATAATTTTTTTTCATTTTGGCCCTTGATGTTTGCAATCCATCCCACTTTGGCCTTTTAAGTTTAATTTTTCCCACTTTGGCCTTTCATGTTTGCAATTCATCGCACTTTGGCTCTTCATATTTGCAATCCTTCTTATTTTATTCCTAACTTCTATTCAAAAAACTAACATAATCTGTCATATCACTAACACATCAGTTCCATGTGTGATGTAAAAAATTTACTAAAGATGCAAAAAATAAAAAATAGAAAACAAAAAAATTGGAATTTTTTTTTTTTAGTTTTTAGTTAGCCTTTTTTTTTCAAATTTATTCATAAATATTATTACATTATAAATGCATCTAGATTAGATGCAGCTAAAAAAATAAAAACAAATTTAACTAAAAAAAGAAAAAAGTTTATTAAAGACGATAAAAAATGAAAATATACTGGCTCTAACATTTGTATTGTTAATTTTGAAATGAAAAATTTGCTATCATTTTTTTTCGTCTTTAATGAACTTTCTTCTTTTTTTAGTTAAATTTGTTTTTGGTTTTTTAGCGGCATCTAATCTAGATGCATCTATAATGTAATAATGTTTATGAATAAATTTGAAAAAAAAGTTCATTAAAGACTAAAAAAATTTCAATGTTTTTGTTTTTTATTTTTTGTATCTTTAGTAAATTTTTTACATCACATTGGAGTTGATGGGTTAGTGATGTGACAAATTCTGTTACTTTTTTAGATGGAAGTTAGTTTAGGAGTAAAGTGGGAAGGATTACAAACATGAAAGGCTAAAGTGGAAATGATTACAAACATGAAGGGCCAAAGTGGGCAAAATCAAACTTAAAGGGATAAAGTGGGAAGGATTGCAAACATGAAAGACCAAAATGGAAAGGATTGTAAATATAAAAGGCTAAAATGGGAAAAATCAAATTTAAAGAGCCAAAGTGAAAAATGAGTGAAACTTTAGGAGGGCAAAGTGTAATTTACCCATAAAAATATTGTATGTCATTTATCTTATAAAATCTTAATATCAAGAATCTTAAAAAAAAATTCTCCTACTATTAATGTTAATAATAATTTTAAAAATCATAATTATAAATCCAACCGAACCACAATTTATTAATTTGGTATCGTTATGTTTCAAAATTTTTATTATTTAATTTGATTTCAGATTTCATAAACCGTGAATAATAATTTAATCCTCATTTATTCTTAAATTGAACAATGCTATCCTTTGTTTGTTTGGTACATGCTAGAGCTACGAATGACAATGGGTTGGGACAGGGCCGGGGATCACACTTCCCGTCCTCGATCCCCGATAGTGAAAATTTCTTTGTCTTTGGCCCCGATCCC
Source organism: Camellia japonica (assembly GCA_030407325.1). NCBI lineage: Eukaryota > Viridiplantae > Streptophyta > Magnoliopsida > Ericales > Theaceae > Camellia > Camellia japonica. The sequence continues at coordinate 150,727,123 of JAPPVO010000017.1, read as the reverse complement.
TGACAGGGAACCTATCACCATTCTTGTTTTCATCCCCGTCTCCTAACGGGGATCGGGTTTCCCCGACCCCGAATATTCCTCAGCCAAAAAAAAAAAAACACAAAAAAAACAAAAACAAAACAAAAGTAACAACATCAACAAAATCATCAACACAGATTTGAGATCTCATCATCAACAACATCATCAACAAAATCATTAACATCAAGAGATCTCAGATCATCAAAATCATTAACAACAGATCTCAAATCTGTGTATCTGAGTGTGTCACAGAGAGAGAGAGAGATAGGACGATAGAGGCGACAGTGACTATGACGAACGATGGAGGAGATCGGTGGAGATAGACGACGGAGGAGGTGGAAAGAGGTGAATGAGAGGTGTGAGAATGACGAGGTGGATGGAAGTGCAGAGTGGACGAAAATGAAGTGGCGGTGCGAGCTGGATAGTGACCCAGCGTCGCGAACAGTGGTTGTGGCGCTAAGGAGGATGAAAGGCATTAAGGAGGATGAGAGGTGAGAGAGAGAGAGAGAGAGATGAAGGGTCATAAAGCCTAGAGATATATATATATATATATATATATGAATGGAGGATAGAGGAGTATAATAGTAATTTTACTTCAGGGGGAAACGGGGATAGGGATGGGGTCGGGGTGGGGGCCAGGGCTAAGGACAAGCCGGGATTGGAAAACGTATCACGGTCCCCCGTCCAAAAATCATCGGGGATTCATTTTTGAACGCCATCTCCGGTCCGTCGAGGGTATTTTTCGAAAAAAAATTGCTCTAATCGGGGTCGGGGAAACGGGTCCCCGTTGGGTCGGTTTCAACTTGCCATCCCTAGCTAGAGCCAATAAGTTACATCGAATAGTCTCTCTCTCTCTCTCCGCGCTTAATGACTCCAAAGAGTGGTGGATCAGAGTATAGTTCGTGGTCAGCCAAACAAAAATAAAATAAAATAAAATAAAAAAATAAATAAATTATCAATATATTCTAACTAGCATATATGAACCCGTGCGATGCACGACAAAATAAATAATTAAAAATAATTTTAAAATTAAATAATAATATAAAATTTATTTAAAAAGTATAAAAAAATAATTTAGAATTAATTAAATTTTAAACATTTTATTGGAATATATATATATATATATATATATATATTGTGGTTATTATGTCATTAATTATATATTGTAAATTCACAATAAGAAATAGATGTCATAAAATAAAAATAATTGGTAAAGATGAAAAAAATAGAATAAATTACAAAAAAAATTATATTTATGATAAAATAAAAATAAATTTCATTTTATAAATTTTTTAGTTTTAGTTTATTCTATATTAAAGTTTGTCATAAAACTTTAACATACCTTTTAGAAATAAAACAATACACACACACACACACATACATTGATAAAATCGTTAAAACTGGTCAAAAGGCTAACCAAATTACATAAAAATTAAATAATTAAACTTTTAAATTTTATTTTATTTTAAAATTTAAATTGTTTTTAACTGAAATATGCACAATACTACAATATTAAATGGAAGCATATGTTTACTTTATATAACTGAAACAATTTACTTTTTTTTTCTTTTCCCGATGTGGGAATGTGTAAAATAAAATTTAACAATTGTTCAGGCGGAAAGTTTATTTCGAATCAAACAATATCAGTCATTTAATCTTTAATTTGGTCAATCTTTAGTTTATTTCGAATCAAACAAATCGAACCAATATTTTTGATAAAACCGCTAAGATCGCGGTTAAACCAGCGAATCAGTCAAACCAAAAAGGTTCAGCCTAATGGCTAGGTCAAAAGACCAATCAACTTACACAAAAATTAATTAATCAATTAAAACTTTCTTGAACTGAAACATGTACAAAATTATAATATTAAATATGAGTATAAGGTTCATTTTATATAGGTGAAATAACTCTTTTTTTTTTCTTTTCCCAATGTAGGATTGTAAAATAAAAATTAACAATTGTTTTGGCGGAAAATTTATTTCTAATCAAGCAATTAGCCGTTTAATCTTTAATCATGTCAATCTTTAGTTTATTTTAAATCAAACAAATCTAACCAATATATTTTGATAAATCACTAAAATCGCCATTAAACTAGCGAATTAGTCAAACCTTAAATGATTCAACCTAATCGATTAGGTCAAAAAATCAACCAACTTACACAAAATTAATTAATTAATTAAAACTTTCAAATTTTATTTTAAAATTTAAAATGTCTTGAATTGAAACATGTACAACACTACAATATTAAATGGAAATATAATATTCACTTTATATAAATGAAACAATGTACTTTTTCTTTCTACTTCCAATATGTGATTATAAAATAAATTATATCATATACTAGTTAGAGTTTTTATTTTAAAATTTAAACTGTCTTGAACTGAACTATGCACAACATTATAATATTAAATGGGAATATAAGATTTAATTTATATAAGTGAAACAACTCACTTTTTTCTTCTTCTCCCGATGTGAGATTATAAAATAAATCATAAACTAATAAGAATTTTATTTTTATATGGTTAAATAAAAGCTAGCCAATGTAAAAAAAATTATTTGTTTAAAATTAAGCAAATCAATATGAGAAATCACGGTTAAACCAGCTAATCAGTCAAATAAAAAAGGGTTCAGCCTAATCGATTAGGTCAATGACCAACCAACTTATACAAAAATTAATTAATTAACACTTTTAATTGTTATTTTAATTTTAAAATTTAAACTAACTTGAATTGGAGCATGCACAACATTACAATATTAAGGTTCACTTTATATAAGTAAAATAACTCTTTTTTTTTTTTTTCTCTTGATATGGGATTATAAAATAATAGTTAACAATTATTTAGACAAGAAGTTTATTTCTAATTAAGCAATCTCAGTTGTTCAATTTTTAATCAGATCAATCTTTAGTTTATTTCAAATCAAGCACATCTAATTAATATATTTTGATAAAACTACTAAAATAAAATTGTTAAAATCGCAGTTAAACCAACGAATTAGTCAAATCAAAATGATTCAGCCTAATCGGCTAAGTCAAAAGACTAACTAACTTACACAAAAATTAATTAATTAAAATTTTTAAATTTAAATTATATTAAATTAAAATATGCACAATACTATAATATTAAATGAGAGTATAAGATTCACTTTATATGAGTAAAACAATTCACTTTTTTTCTTCTTCTCCCGATGTGAGATTATCAAATAAATCCTGGACTAATTAGCTAGCTAATGGAGATTTTCTTAGTTGTTTAAAATTAAGAGAATTAAGAAAATTAGTATGAGATGTTGAAACTCTCATAGTGCTCCTAACTGAAAACGGTTAGGTCAAATGACCAACCAACTTATACAAAAATTAATTAATTAAAACTTTTAAATGTTATTTTAAGGGATACATTTTCATAAATCTCTTTTCACCTACTTATGTTCCATTTAGTCCACATTATTTTCTTATATTCCAATAACTCTTATGAGTGATATAGTTATCAAAATACCCTTAATAATGTTCACATTTACAGTGTGAATGTTTCATGATGTGAATGTTCACACCGTTAATGTGAATGTGTGAACATTCACATGTCAATGTGAATATTCATATTGTAAAATATGAATGTTCACATCACCGAATTGCTAATCGTTCAAAAAATATTTGTGAAAGTAGAAATGTCCATAAAATATTTTAACTATGAGAATTCAAATTTGGTAAATCAAATGTTCAAATAATATACTTATTGGAATACAAGAATATATCTTATGGATTAATTGGGAAACAAACACTTGAAAAAGGATTTTCTAATAAATCTCCCATATTTTAATTTTAAAATTTAAATTGGCTTGAATTGAAGTATAAACAATAGTACAACATTAAGGCTCACTTTATATAAGTAAAACAACTCAATTTTTCTTCTTTTTCTTCTTTTTTTTTTTTTTTTTCGATGTGGGATTATAAAATAAAAGTTAACAATTATTTGGATGGAAACTTTTTTTCTAATCAAGCAATCTTATTTGTTCAATTTTTCATTAGATCAATCTTTAATTATTTTAAATCAAACAAATCTAAACAATATATTTTCGATAAAACTATTAAAATCGCGGTTAAACCAACGAATCAGTCAAATAAAAAATGATTCAGCTTAATTGGCTAGGTCAAAAGACCAACCAACTTACCTAAAAATTAATTAATTAAAACTTTTAAATTTTATTTTAAAAATTAAATTATATTAAATTGAAACATGTACAACACTGCAATATTAAATGGGAGTATAAGATTCACTTTATATGAGTAAAACAATTTACTTTTTCCTTGTTCTTCCGATGTGGGATTATCAAACACATCATAGACTAATTAGCTAGTTAATGGAGATTTTATTAATAGTTTAAAATTAAGAAAATTAGTATAAGATATTAAAACTCTCACAATGCTCCTCACTAAAAAGTCCTTTTTTCTTATATAATATATAGATAATTGGACTTAATTCCTATAAAATTCTATTAAAAATAAGAAATAATAAAATTATCGTTCAAAATAATTTTTTGTAACGATTTTTTATATATGTCACTAAAAATTGATAATTAGTCAATTTTTTTGTCACGATTTTTATAAATTGTCGCTAAAACTTACAATTGGTAACATTTTTATGTGATGGATTTTTCAAACTGTCACTAGAAGTGACTTTTTTTGTGATAATTTTTGGATAAATTACAAATACACCCCCTGAGATTTACTTAAAGTACAGATTGCTTCTTGTAGCTTGAAAAATTGTAAATACCTCTTTGTTAGTATTTTTTATTTAACAGAATTAACTAAAAAAATGAAATTCATAATTGCTCTCTTATACAATAATAAAATTACCTAAATTATTAATTGAAGCATATTTCTAATATCATTAAAAACTGTTAATTCACTTGATGATTTATTAATAAAATGGGCGATTTGTTATAAAATTAGAAATCTCAGGGAGTGGAATGTAATTTCCAAAATCACAGGGGGTGATTCGTATTTTAATCAACGGGTGTATTTATAATTTACCCATAATTTTTTTAAATTATTGGTAAAACTTATAATTAGTGACATTTTTTATGACAAAATTTTAAAAATATTGCTAAAAATTAAGAATTAGTCATTTTTTTAATAGTATTTAATGAAAAACGTCATTAATTATCATTGAATAATAAATCCACATATTAAAAAAAAATACAGTTCATGGCCCCTCATTTCTGCACTTGACATCACTAGGGATGAGCATGGTCCGAATTGGTCCAGATTGGGATAAAACCAGAACCAATCCGTTATCTACAGTTCTTGAAAAATTGGAACCAATCTAATCTACTTAAATCGTAGAACCAATCCGTTTAAACACGGATTGGATCGGACTAGGACCACAGATTCCTATAATTAAATAACAAAAAAGATATGTCCTATATAATTTTTTTTTTTTTTACTTACAAATAGATTGATTAACAATGATACAAGTATGGTAGATTGATTACTTACAGATAGATTGATAAATTTTTTTACTTACAAATAGATTGATTAACAATGATATAGGTATTTCTTACTTAAAAATAGATAAAAACATAAAGAGATGGATGATCTAAGGAGATGGAATCACAAGAAGAACAGTTTAGTCTGAGAGAGAGAGTAGAGAGAGAGTACCAAAAGAGAAAGAGAAAGAGAAGAGAGGGAGCTGACCGAGAGAAAGAGAGAGCCAGCTACAGTTATCGATCTGAGATGGATGATCTGAGAAGATGGAGTCACAAGAACAATTCAGTCTGAGAGAGAGAGAGTAGAGAAAGAGTATACCGAGAGAGAGATGAGTATGAGAGTGAGCGGTGTGAGAGGTTCAATTAGGGTTAGGGTATACCTTTTATATGAAACAAGAAATGATATTATGTAGGAGGAGAGAGAGCCAGCTACAGTTATCGATCTGAGATGGATGATCTGAGGAGATGGAGTCACAAGAACAATTCAGTCTGAGAGAGAGAGAGAGTAGAGCAAGAGTATACCGAGAGAGAGATGAGTATGAGAGTGAGTGGTGTGAGAGGTTCAATTAGGGTTATGGTATACCTTTTATATGAAACAAGAAATGATATTATGAAGGAGGGTATACAATATAAATATAGACTTTCTATATGGTTCAAATCGGTTTCAATCCGAAACCGTGGGATTCAATTCGGAACCGATCCGTGGCCTTCAGATTTATGATTTTTCAATCCGAAACCAAACCACAGATTAAAAAAACAATTCAAATCTATCGGATTGGATTGGACCGGATTGGATTACGGATTACACGGATTCCCTGCTCAGCCCTAGACATCACACTGTTTATTCCTTACTCCATGGGCTCAACCTCCACGTGTTTCATGTTCTTTCATCCCACGTGTCTACATCACAAGTGTTAGAGTAAGGTAGTATTTGGGTTTTGCATTCGTATTGTGTTGCCATAATTTTTAGAATAATTTTTAGTATTTGGTATTTTTTAATTTAATTTAATTTTTTTATTTTAATTTTTCATGTTTCAAGAATTTTTTAATTAATTTTTATTTAAAATTAGAGAGAAAATAATAAATTGACAACCACGTAGTATAAAAAAAAAATTTATTAGTATATAATTCACACCTCTTACGCAAACTCAAATATCAATATAATAATATATTTTTATATTATATGATAGTTATCATGACATTTGCTATTTAATTTTGAACATAATTTAAATTTAAGAGTAAATTAGAAAAAATTTGAAATATGAAAGGGTAAAATGAAAAAAAATAAAATTTAAAGGTCAAATTGAAAAGACAGTCGAATATAAAGATGACAAAGTATAATTTGCTCTATCTTTTATGTAGCATTGTTATTTTTATTTTTATTTTTTTAACAGTAAGGATTGTATAGAAGAAATACTAAAGATGGGTAGGTACATCATGGGAAAGAATAGAAACTAAATCCAGGGGCACACAGGTTAACCAACTTGCAGGGAGTGTTGATCTAGGTTGAGCAACAACCACCCAATGAGCAATAGAGTTGTTGGACCTTCGTGTCCACAAGAACTTCCAAGATCTGTCCTTTGCAAAGCTACGAATATCATCCACAATTGCCATGATCTCCCATGGAGGGACTGTTTCAGACACACACAGTTTGATGAGCTCTTGATTATCATTCTCAATTTCAACTATAGAAAGCCCATTCATTTGGGCTAAACGGCATGCCAGATGCACTGTAAACGCTTCAGCTTACAAAACTGATGCCGAGAATAAGGAGGTGACAACCCCATCGATAAAATGGCCCCCTAAATCCTTCATGATAGCTGCTACAGAAGCTTTTGACGATGATCGGTTGAAAGATGCATCACAATTTACTTTAAAAGTCCCCACCCGAGGAGGTATCCATCTAGACTCTTCGCCGGATTCCCTGGAATTATCAACAATAGCCACTATGGTCTCTTTCCCATCCTGACTAATAAATTCATTCTACCCATGGTGTATTTTTTGAAGTGTGTCAGATGGATTTACAGGCACAGAGTTGAAAGTGAAATAATTTCGTGCCTTCTATATATACCAGCCAATCAAAGCAATTTTGCTTATGATTTCCTTTCCAGTCTTTAAATACCCCTATCATCTCCCCATTGAGCTGTCCATTGCCACATTTGTAATAGCTCCAGGTTCCATCCGAAAATTCAACATGCTCCCAAACCAGACTGCCTTTGTCCATTCACAGTCAAAAAGCATATGCTCCATGGTTTCCACTTCTTTATGGCAGACTGGACATATATTGGAAGCTGCACATCGACGTTTAGCCAAATTTGCCTTTGTTGCCAATACATTCTTGCAAGATCTCCACCAAAAATGGTAGATTTTGGGGAGGATTTTCAGGTTCCAAATTTGTCTCCAAAAACACCTAGGAAAAAAGAATGAGGATGAAGGTTGAGTTGAGAGGTGATTATCCAAAAGCTTGCGGGCTAAATGGTACCCAGACTTAACAGAGTATGTCCCCGACTAGGTTAGGTACCAAACAAAAGTATCTACCTTATCTACAAAAGGCAATGGGATGGACCAAATGGCGTGAAACTCCTCAAATGAGACAATAGTGTGTAGGTCAGTTACTTTTCATTGCTTATTCACAGGGTCTATAGCATCCGAAACATACAAAATACCACTTCCTGGGGGCTGATTGGATAAGACCTTAAAATCCATGAGTGATGGAATCCAGTTATCATCCTAGAAACGAACTGAGTGCCCATTATGAATCTGCCACTGGCACCCCTGTAATAATAAATCCTTGCCCTTCAACAAGCTTGACCATGCCCATGAAGCTTTAGTCCCTCTAGCTGCATGTAAGAAATCCGAATGTGGATAATATATCTCTTTAAACATCCTAGCCTAGTAAGAGTTGGGGGATTTGATTAGTCGCCATCCTTGTCTAGCAAGTAGAGCTTGATTAAAATGTGAGAAATTTTGAAATCCCATGCCGCCTTCATGTTTTGACATGCACATGAATGTCCACTTTTCCCAATGCATACCTCTTTCCCCCGGATCTCCCTTCCACTAGTAATTACGAATAAGCGCGTCCATCTTTTGGCAAAATTTTGAGGGTAGAAAAAGCACGTCATTGCATAAGAAGGGATAGCTTGCACAATTGCTTTAATAAGCACCTCCCTCCCGGTATGTGAGAGAAGATTATTTTTCCACCCTTGCCTTTTAGCAGCCATTTTTTCAAGCAGAAAACCATATGCTACTACCTTAGATCGCCCCTACACTGAAGGTAAACCCAGATATTTAACATTCAGTCTCTCTTGATTGATACCCATGGTTCTGTATATTCTCTCATTTACTTCTTCATCAGCATTTGTAGAAAAAATCATCTTAGATTTATCAAAATTGAGGAGTTGACTCGAGGCCGTGCTATATACATGAAGAATCTGGTGCATGTTCTGACACTCAAGGTTACTAGCTCGGAAGAATATAATAGCATCATCGGCAAAAAACAAATGGGAAAGAATCGGACAGTACCTACTCATTTGGAGTCTTGAGATGGTCTTTGATTGAATGCCACGAGTAATCAATTTTGACAACACATGAGTGTAGACAGGCCCGCGGGGGACCTCGCTACAACTCGGACTCGATTCGTGTTACGGTTCTTAATCTTGAACCAAAGAGTCCAAATCCGGCAAATCGTTTTGAGAAAATAGATTTTTAGAAAAGAAGTGCCAAACATGGACTGCTTTGCCAGATACAGAGTCGCCACCTAAATATTTTATTTTGGGAAATTTAGGAAACCTCGACTCGTTGCCTAAGGCCACGTGTCCGTCATCACCAAAGTTGCCTCGGCTCAGGAACTTGGGTACGATTGGGGAAGGTCACTTCGTGAGCACCCCCGCTCGCCCGGTCAAAGACCGGCCTCTACTAACCATGATATCTATTTTTGAAAACATTGTGTGTTCTTATTCCGGTTATTAGCCTAGGTTACTATGTGATGCGCACAGCATACAAGTATAGACTGAGTCGTCTGAATTGGAACAAAACACTTCATGTTTGTTTGTTTGAAAATGGTTTGATGGTGCTACCCGCAGGTAGGCTAAGATGTGGATTTGCCACCCTCGGGTGGGCTTTTAGGAAAACATGATTTTGCCACTATCTAGTGGGCTTGAAACAAACATTTGATGAAATGTTCCAATCCAAATAACACAACCTCCACCCATAGGCATTCAAGGCAGTTATATCACATAAGCAGTTAGCCTCATGGTAAGCATGCTATTCATGGCAACACTCACACGCATGCAAGGATGCTAAAGCATAAAAACTCACCGAGTACTCCAAGCCAAAACAGAAGCTCATTAGAAATCCATGCATGATCCTAGATACACAGAATTGCCTAATGCAACACATGCAAAGATGCAAACTATAGCAGGCTCGGCTATTCTAAACATGGCATATGGAATGCTACAGCTAACATGTATTCAACTTGGAATTGAAATACAAATGCAGTTAGTATGATGCGCCGAGCCCGGTGCGTGCAAGACAAATGAATGAATGCAAACATGCTATCATATTGTATGCTAATTGAAACATGCCCTAATCTAACCATCATAAGCAGGTAAATAAAAGGGAAGAAAGACGTAGGGTTGGAAGACATACATCACACTCACCCACACTTATTACAATTATGCCCTCGCGCAGAGGGTCCGAATAAATATACAGTCCCGAATAAAAGAATATTATAGTCCAAATAATACAGTCCAAATAATGTACAAATTCCTAATTAATTAACAAATTAACTAAGAAAGCTGTAAAACTGGCATGCAAGCCAGGGACTGCCTTGATTCCGCTCCGGGTGATGAATGATGCATGTTCGGGTTGTCTTTGTGCGGAAATCCATGACGATACCCCAATTAGCCTCTGTTTGCACCTGTTCTTGAAATGCGTGCCAAGCTCCAAAAATTTGCTGATTCTTCATTTTGCTGCAATAGAGAGCAGGAAAGGGGCATGGCAATGTATTTTCACAAATGTATGCATGTCTCGATCCTCGTGCCACCAATCACGCATATCGATGCATGATGGCCGAGGAGTCGAATTGCACAACTCAATATGAAATGAATGCATATGAAAATACAACAAAACCTAACTCCATTATGGATAATCCGGAGTGTCGGTGACTGGAGAATTGAGACACGTTCCGTCACTCGGAGTACGGAATGTACCTCGTTTCCCGTGCCCGGGCTAACTCCTATCCCGAACACGATGCAATATGCATGATATGCATGAAATGCAACTAAGATACAACCTAACATGCGAAAGGCTATGAAAGGGCATACACGATGCACGAGGAAACATGGCATACATAATGAGCTAATATACGGCCTAGCATACGCAATGCTATGGAATGAAATGGCATACACAATGCAATATGGGCTTACACCAACACAAGTGGACCTCGGCCACACTCACATAGGAGGCCATAATGATGAAAATGAGACAACTCGGGATACGTGCACACGTGCACGCAAACCGAGGACCGACCCTAAGGCACGGAAATGCCACTCTAACAAGACATGGCAAGACATGGGATATGATATTCAAACATGCAAATTTCATTAGCAAAATGAGATACGAAACAGCCCCGAAGCATGGCAAAAATGCACCCGATGCACGAAATCAATCCCGAAATGCAAGATTAAGCACATGAAATGACTTGTAGCTATACAAACCATGCATAATTTGAACATGAAGTGTAAAGACAGAAGCAAGGAAGCCCCAAAAAAAGCATGTTTACAGTTTAAAGAATGGCCAAACAGTGAGCACAAGTGGGACTAAATTAGCATGCAAAAATGGCTCCGCAAGGGAGGTAATGAAGCAAGTCACAAATTATGGCCCCAAACAGAGAAGGGGCCTTCTACAATATTGAAGAGGGGCCAAAAATATGATGTTTTACAGTTTATGACAGGTCCCAAAAACTGATGCAAGTATGCCAAAGATCTCATGCAAGAAATGAGCCAACAAAGGGGCAAAGAAGCAAGTAGTGGCTGGTGGTCTCAAACAAGTGAGGGCCCTTCAACAATGTTGAAGAGGGACCCAAAATATGGCTTTTTACAGTTTATCACCAGCCCCAAAACAGTATACAAGTATGCTCAAAATATCATGCAAAATGAGGCCACCAAGAGGGCTATAACATGAAGTATACAAAGGGTGTCTCAAACAGCCATAGACCCTTAATGAAACATGAAGAGGGGGTCAAAATAATGCCATTTTCAGTTAGGACCTAAGTCCAAAAATAGAGACACAATAGCCTAATAAATCATGCAAAAATAGGGACCAAAGAGGGGTTCAATGGAAAGTGACACATGGAGGTCCCAAACAGTGATGAGCCCTTCTTCAATGTTGAATAAGGGCTCAAAATAAGCTACTTCACAGTTTATTACAGAGCTCAAAACAGATTATATATAGGCCAAAAATATCATGCAAAAATATGGCATCCAAGAGGGGTAATGAAGAAAGTGGTGGCTGGAGGTCTCAAACAGGGTAAGACCCTTCAACAAACATGACAAATGGCTCAAAATAAGCCTAGTTCCAGTTAGGGTCGGAGCCCAAAAAAGTAAGCAAGCAAGGCTTAGAAATGAACCAAGAAAAGGCTAGAAAAGAGAAGAAGTGTGCTTACCCTTGTAGACCAATCTTTCAGCTGCCTTTTGGACCAAATTTCGAGCCTTTAACCTCTTCAAAACAGTCCCAATGTGCTGGAATGGAGAATGGAAGGGTGGGGCTAGGTGGTGTAGTGTAAATGATGCAAAGGCCCTAAGGTTTGGAGGCTTAGAATGGAGGGAAATGGAGAGTGTATGCAAGAGAGCTCTCTAGCAATTTTTGTAACCCTCAAAACCAGACCTGGGGTGTTGGTTATATAGGCAAAAAGAGGGGGAAAATGGGGGGAAAACAAACCAAGTTTCCCCCCAAAATGGCCAAACCCTCGGACATGGGTGTAGTGGAAAACAAAATATATGGCTAGAACACACTTGGGAGGGGGATAATGGCCGGCTAGTTTAAAAAGCAAAAAAAAATCATTTTTTTTAGATAAGTGGCCGGCCGGCTACTTTTTTCTGGGTTTTCTGGCCGGCCAGCTACTTTTTCTGGCTTTTCTGGCCGGCCAGCTACATTCAGGACAAAAAAAAGTGGGATGCCGGAAAGAAAAGTGGCCGGTGGGTGATTGGGAAGTCCAAATGTGGCCGTTCAAGTGTCCAAATTGAAGCCCCGGAAGTTATCTTTCCAATGGTGCAAACCTTGCATCAAAATTCCTCCTGTGGAAAAAGTTATGCCCATTTCCGTGAAGCCGCGCAGATTCGGTCCCAACCGGAGTGATGCCCTACTTCAATCAACCATATCTCCCCCGTTCGGAATTGGCTTTAGGAGATTCTTGAGTGAAAAATGAAGCCCCGGAAGTCTTCTTTCCAACGGTGGTGGCCTCATAGCTTGATTCCAAGTATGCAAATGAATGGGCCCGATTTGGCGAGGGCTGCTCGACTCTTTCTTAACGGTTCATGCCAATTTTCTCCCCCAACTGGATTTCTTCCCTCTTCTCCTCTTTTCTTCAACTTCAAACCCTTAAGTAAGGTGTTTTGAAAGATTTTTCAAAGATTTCATCTCTCTTTCATTCATTTCCACTTTGTCCTTGCTAGGTTTACCGAAAAGCGCAACATTTGACAAATGCGAGCCTCGGAACATCGTAAAAACTTTATTTCAAAAACGTTTTGAAAGAGAGGGTTTTAAGACTAAAATCTTTTAATCAAGATTGTTTTGGTCTAGAACAGGGGTATGAAGTTGAGATTTGACTCTCTCATTGTCGAAGAAGCTGAACCTTTCCCCTACACACCTTTCTCCACCATGTAAACCATCAGTCGCGTCCAAGTCTTAAAGATAGTAAAAAATGGGGTGTCTACAATGAGCTACTATCAGAAAAAAGGTAGGGAGATAGGCGATCCCCTTGCTTGATCCCACAAGTCGGGGTTGAAAGCAGCCCGCTTTTCGCCGTTAACCATAATTGAGAAACTAACGGTCGTGATGCAGTCCATGATCCACCGAACCCACTGTGCACTGAACCCTAATTTTCAGAGTACTATTTCTAGAAAATCCCATTGAATTCGATCATAGGCCTTACTAAAGTTCAGTTTCAAAAGCTAAATCCACCTGTCGACCTCCTCTTTTTATGTCTTAAAAAATGGAAAGCTTTATGCGCCACAAGAATGTTGTCCTGGATTAGTCGCCTTGACACAATGGCTGATTGAGTGGGTGTGATTAGCTGGGGAAGCACTTTCTTAAGCCTATTCGCCAAAATTTTTGTGATAATTTTCATCTTGAAATTACATAAGCTGATAGGTCTAAAGTGGTGCAAGGTCTTTGGGCTGTCACTTTTGATATTAGGACAAGATTCGTATGGTTCCAATCTCGCAAAACAGTCCCTCCATCAAAAAAGTTGCAAATGGCAGCACATAGAGAAGGGCCAATTACAAACCAGTGCTTTTGATAGAAAATACTTGGGTAGCCATCTAGTCCCAGAGCTTTGAGTGATCCTAACTGAAAAGTTGCCGCTTTGATTTCATCATCAGTGAAAGGTTTAGTCAGATCAGAATTCATTGCTTCAGAGACCTCACACTCCACAACCGCTAAAGCTTTAGACAAATCTCTAGCCTCCATGGCTCGAAACAGATTTTGAAAATGAGATAGGAACTAATCATTAATAGCTACTTCCGTCTCACACCATTCTCCTAAATCAGTTTTTAACTTGACCAATTGGTTCCGTTGCCTTGGTTGGATAACTATAGCATGAAAGAAAGTTGTGTTTTTGTCACCATACTGCAGCCAATTGATTCTAGATCTTTGATGTTGAAACATTTCCTCTCGGGCCAATACTTCTTCTAATTCCCTTTGAAGCCTCTGAATCTGGACTTGAGTATCATTTGAAAATAGTTGGGCTTGAAGTTCTTGAATCGAATTTGTTAAAGCAGCAATTTGGAGGCGGTTATCTCCAAATTTGTCCTTGCTCCACCTAGATAAACCTTTACTACATCTCTTGAGCTTCTGGAAAAAAACTAGACATGGTTGAAACTGCCTAATCCTCCCTCGAATTTGATTGGATAACCTCTGAGCATTCGGGGCTGGTAGTCTACTGTAACGGCTCCATCACGTATAATGATTAATACTTGATTAATTAAGAGGATTTGAGATTTAATTGCCGAGTATTATAACTTATTTGGGATTTATGAGAATTGTGGAATCTGACTCGTATATGATTTTATTGAAGGTTTATTTTGGAATTAGAAATTAAGGGTCCAAATGGCTTAAGTAAGTGAAGTTAAGAAGTTGAATCAATTTAATCTTAATTATGGACCCATTTGGGAGTTTAATTAAATATTCGATTCAGTTTAGTAAAATTGGGACTTGATTAATTAGGTTCTAATTGGAGTTGATTAAGTCATGAGGATTGTGAATTGTGGTTATTATAAATTAAATTTAATTATGATGTGTCCAATTTGAAGATGTAATTTGTGGTTGAAAATTTGAGTCTGATCAGAAATTGAAGGCCTGAATGATTTGGGAAATCGAAATTGATAATGATAATAAATTCAATTTAATATTTGGAGCCTTTTGGGAGTCTAACTAGAAATCTGATTCGGATTGATAAAATTAAACATAATTAATTGGGTCTTAGTGGAAGTCAAATTAAATCAATTAAATTATGAGGGATTTATGATTAGTCATAATTAATTTAATGATGTGCTAATTGAAATTTATTAAGACTAAGTGTTGCCTAATTAAATAAATTCTAAACATAAATTGAATCTAGGATTAAGAATATATGTGTGGGTGTGTACAGAGAAGTATGTGTGTGTGCAGAAAAAAGTCTGGTGGGTGTACTGAGAAACCAGATTTGTGTGTGTATGGGTGTGTGTTGGAGGCTTAAATCAAGGTGCATGTGTGCATGATGTGTAAACAAGAGATGTGTGCATATATGTAAGTGTCAAAGGAGTTGAATCAAGACCCATTTTTGGGTGTTCTGTTGGGAAGAAAAACCGTGGGAAAGAGAGAGAGAGAGAGAGAGTGTTCAACCCAAGGAAGAAGAAGAAAGGAAGAGGGTTTTATGGGTTGCCAAAATTCAAACTAAAAATTGTGAAAAAATCATCTTAAGGTAAGAAATTCTATCTTCTTTATAGTGTTGTTTAAATAATCTAGATATAAATTAATTCAAGATGAATTTTGAGAAGATTAAAATGAAGATTTGTAGATCATTTATATAAGTGGATAGAAACTAGATTTTTGCATGTAAATCAAGTTAGGTTGAAGGATATGAGTTATGATTTCTTAAATTTGTTAAACTTGGACTCAAAATCATGTAATTAATAGGAATTAGCAAGAAGATGAAGAAATTTTGAATTATGTGTTAAGATCATGGTTATATATTTGGAAATTAATTAGTTAGAGTTTGATTTCTATTATTCTTCACAAATTGAAGCTCATCCTTGCATGCATGTTGGAATTTCAAGGCCTTAGGTTTAATTCATGTGTAAAAGATTGATAAGTTGAAATTTGGGTTAGATATGAAGGAAATTGATGAAAATCTAAATTAGAGCAATTCAAGAATGAAATTATGATTTGATTTTGAATATAGAAAATTAGTTAGTTTTAATCTTAATTTCATACATGCAAATACTTGTCTGAGAGTCACATAACTTCAATTTCATATAAATTAAAAGGAATTAATAAAAGGGTGATGAAATTGAATTAGAATCAAAATTATAGAAGTTAATTTGAAATGGGTTACATGCATGTGAATGATTATGGAAAATAAATTAGAAATTAATTATCTTTGGCTTGATTTTGTAGAACCACCCTATAATACTTGGAGATTTGAGATTTAATTCATGGAATCAGGATGAAATTGGGTGTCAAATATAAAATAAGTTACATGCATCATGAATTAAGAAAGCTATGAAATTAGTCTCATGGATTAAGTAAGAAATTAAGTAGACTCATGGTTATGGAAATTAGTTGGAAAAATTCATAAGAATATAAAACTAGTAATTTTGATGTCAATTTCATACATGTGAATAATTTTCTAAGGAATTTATGACTTTAATTTCATGCTTGGAAGGAAAGTAGAAAGAGCTTGAAATCAATTTTATGTAACTAAAAAGAAAATGAGAAATTGAAGCTATGATCAAATGTATGAAAATTAATTTAGAAATTAATTACTTCGGGTGGAATTTATTTGTCCTAACATGAAATTAAGTTCCAATTGTACGTACATTATAAATTTTTCAAGAGTTTTGAAAGTTTAATTCGTGTTTTAAAATTTGTGGGCTTGAAATTGGGTTTGATATGGAGAAGATGAGTTAAAACTAAATTTGGCAATTGGGGCATGATTTTGAATAAATGATTTTTGAATAAATGATTCAGCAATTTATGACTTTAATAAATGGTTCTCCATGTTTGTATACCAAAGTACATGTTTTGAAGCTTTGAATATCAAATTTGAACTTTAATTGCAATTTTGGAATTTTAGAATTTTCATCGTCCGCTCGAGCGAGGGAAGTCTCGCTCGAGCGTGAAAATCGACCTCCTAGTAGTTTTCAAATTTTACAGTCCGCTCGAGCGACCAAAGTGGCGCTCGAGCGGAGACCCATTTTCAGCACATTTTGGAAAGTTGCATTTAGTTCATATTTTTATCCTTATCTCTTTCCAAAGCATTCTAGACATAATTTATGACTCAATAAAGATTAATAAACTACTAATCAACATAGATTAGTTAGTTAAAGAATGAATCATTGATCTTGTGGTAATTATTTAAGTAGCCAAGTAAAGGATCAATCTATTTGGAAAAGAAGGACTTAGTAATGAAAGAATATGTGAAATAAGAACCCGGTTTATTTAAACGAGAAAGAATAAACGTAGTAAAACTTCGGACTATAAAGACTAGAAAGGACAAGTTTAATCAAGGGAGTAATATTGTATTTCAATGTGTATATGTTATGTGCTTGTGTAGGTCACGCGCCATTGTCTTCCTGATTTTCCTGATATGTCCAGTCTGTCTGATTTGCTTCTGCAGCCAACTGTGAGTAATAACTTAGTAAAGATATGTTCAACTGTACTTATTTTCTGTGTGACAAAATGAGATATGTTTTCTGAAATGATATGTTCTGTACAATGAATGATTGTCCAATTTCTGACATGTATTCGTGACATCCTTAGTATCATGTGATATCTACGGCTGTTACCCGGTATCGGAGGTTCCTTTATGGGATTTATATCTGTCTGCACTCTGTTACCTGTACCGGAGGCCCGCCATGGGGGCTTAGCTATTCTGTTCTGTCCCGGATCCGGAGGTTCCTTCTTGGAACTAGGTTATTTATAACCTTATGCTTATGCGTTTTGTTCTGTTACGCTTATGCGTTCTGTTCTGTTACGCTTATGGATGTATCACGTAAACTTAATCATGACTCATGATTTCTGTCTGTATATGATCTGAACAAGTATGAATTTGATAAAACTGAATTATGATTTCTGAATCTGTATGGACTCATTCATTAAAACCCTTTACTCTGTTATTATTCACTGGACTTTAGCTCACTGTATTATTTATGTATGTAGGTGATCAGGCGCGTGACCAGGCTTAGAGGCTTCTCTCTAGAATCTGTTTTGTCAGCTAACCTATGTGCCTCCCGTGGAGGTTCCGGATATGTTAAGTGTTATCGTTATGTGATTTAAAGTTTAAGTTATGTTTTCTTGTTTGGTTCAGCAGTCATGTGTATTTTGAAAGAGGGACTAAGTCCCTTTCTGCCTAATCTGTATATATATTATGATGTGAGGATGATGTGTATATATGTACATGAAAAGTTTAAAATTTTTCTGTCTCATATAAGTCTGCACAGCTCAATGGACGTTGTATTTTGTTATTTGCTTCCGCTAGCCCCTAATATTATGTTAATCTGTCTCAGAGGCCGTCGGTAATCTCAGGATTATTGGCCGGTTACGATGCTAAACCTATAGGGGCTGGTTTGGGTCGTGACATCTACATAGATTCAAATTTGATCAGGCAAGGTATCTTCTTTGGTGGGATATGACAATGTAATAGAAAAGGACAGTGATTGGACCCTATCAATGCCTCATGGTATACTTGTGCATAAGGGAATTTCTGGTACCAACTCACTGTTGCAAATGCTTTATCCAATCTCTCTCTCACATTATGAACACCCTGCTGGTTGTTTGTCCAAGTGTATGGTGCTCCTTTAAACTCTAGATCCATAAGCTCACAATGCGAAAGTAAATCCTGAAAACTTTGCATCTTAGCTCTGTTGCATCGCCTTGCACCCTGCTTCTCCCACGACCAACTGACTTCATTTAAGTCCCCCAAACACACCCAAGGGTAGCTATTTTCTGCAGTCAAATTTTTTAGAGATTGCTAAAAAACTCTCTTGTCAGCCCAACGGGAGGGAGCATACACAAAGGTGGCAGGCCAACTAGAAGATGTTGTTCCCACACCAATGAAACATTTAAATATATTAACCGATTTGTAACTAACATGCAAGTCCACGTCATCTTTCCACCAAAGTGCTAAGCCACCTAACAGACCAATATGATCAACATAACTTTTATTTGGAAATTTAAGTCTCTTTTTCTTTCGTTCTAGCACTGTTTGCTTGTTTTTGGTTTCGAGGAAAATTATTGAGGGGCGATGGGTCATGCATAACCCTCGTAAGATCTGGAATGTCAGGGGTTGCCCCATCCCTTGACAATTCTAGCTGAGCATCAACATAGCCCTTGTGGCGTTTTAGGGCTCGCCACTACAGCCCATATGTTGTCAGATAACTCCCAATAGGACCTGTAATCAACACTTTTGAGATATTCTCATAAGAAATAGTACAACTGGTATGAACGCTTACCGGATAGGTTATCGCAGCAGTCGAAACTTTCTCTGCCTCAGCAATGTGCACATCTACCAGGCCTCAGTTTGTCGAAGTACTTTTCCTTACTCGAGGACTTCCTCTTTTCCCCCTTGCTTTTCCCTTGTCCAAAGGCATCTTCTGGAGCTCAATATTGGGCAGAGGCAGTGTATTCTGGAACACCCGCTGGGTAGGACGATCTTGACCTTCCTTCCTCAAACATTTCACTTGTTGCAAATATGTGCTATCGACATCAACCTTCTTCCTCTTTAGAGATAATTAGGTCAGGGCCGTTGATAGTAGCCCATCTAAGAGATATGGTGGTTTGGTTGATAAAGAAGAAGGGATTGGGTTTTTCAGGGCCAGTTGTTGTAGCTCCTCTATATTGATCTCACTACCCTTAAATTGGGCTTGACCACTAAGTGGGCTATCTGGAGGCTTAGTCATATAATAGCTAGGTTTAACCAAGGGGTCTAAAGGCCTCTTACCAATTGGGGCCTGTGTGGTAACAAGGTCCTGAGTCTGATCCAACCCATGTTATCTTCGGATGCGCATGAATATCTTGTGGTCCCAATTCTGGCGTAGGTTCCCACAGTACTATATGGACAGGAGGTGGAGTAGAGGGAGCTCCACCTGGCATTAAACTTGTGTTTGTGTGCATCAAAATGTCATGGGATTCACAATTTCATGAAAATATGAATTCCCTCCCATGGTGTGATTAGTATTTCCATGGAAGGGTTGGGATAGCTAACCCCTCCACACAAATTGATGGCTAAATTATCATTTTACCCTCCACTTTACAAAACTAACAAAATTATATTATGGCCATGTTTGGTGGAGCTTTTTTTAAGATAAAAATTGATAATCAAAAAGCAGAAACTAAAACCACCCCACCCCAGTTTCTAAATAATTAGTTTATTTAAGTAATTTCTGCCTAAGAAGTAAATTTCTGCCTAAGAAGTAAAAGCTACAACAAACAGTCTGGCACAGACTTCTAAATTAAAATAAGTCATAATCACCCCTCAAAAGCCGTAACAAATAGTCCCTATATGTGAGGAGGATTTTTTAGATAATTTTATAGATTTAGTCCCAATTAATTAATACCATCACACTAGTACACAAACAAATACACTTTATCTTGCATCTCTAATCTAATATCATCACATTAATAATCTTCTTACTCAATCATATCGTACTCATAATCTCATCCAATCTAATATGTCAAATAAATGAAACCTTATAATTGAGAGGGAGGGAGATAACTACTTTGTATAATTTGTATCATGTAACCTTTTAAACATAATAAAAACAATCATAGCAATCATAATAAAAAAAACCATAACAATTGTGGATGTAATTGGAGTTTCGATATAAATCACATAAATCATGTATGTTTGATTTTTTATTTTTAATATTATTATTTATATTTTGGATCTCATCAATTTGATTAAATGTAAGGACACACTGGTGTCACACGAGCCCACTGGTCACAAGGAAAAAAAATGTTTTATATAAATTGTGGTTTTTAGAAAAATTTCTACATGTATGAACTGACTGAGATGCAATTTGAACCCACTGTGAATAGTGCACTTCATCGACCTTTTCATTTAACAAATATATATTTTTTTGGTCGTCATGTGCAATTTTTTTATAAAATTTAGAAAAAAGAAAAAAAAAATTAAATGACACTATTCCTAAAAAATTTCGAAGTCGCCATTGATTAAGTATAGGGGCCATTTGTTTTCAGCTATTACAGTCCACTCTAGACTGTGATAAATGAACAGTAAAAATAGAACTTGTTTGTTTTTGTTTGGGAGGTCCGGATTTGTAGTCCGAAGGGACTATGGATGGGCTTTGACAAGGGTATTAGCAATCTGGAGTGAGAAATGATAGCAAACTAGTCCGTTCAGATTGGGTGTTACCAGATGTCCGTCCGGAAGGCCTGCCGGTCAACCGACTGGTAAACTGGTCCACGCAATTTTTTATTTTTATATTTTTTTTTAACTTGTTGGGCATTTTTTAAAAAACATTAATGTTTAATGTTTTTGTATTTTTTGTTAAGTAAAAATCATAATTTTATTTGTTTTATTATTTGATATTTATTTTATATAAAAATAATTTAACACTCTCCTCACTATCAATCCCCTCACTAACAAAACAAACACAATTTTACTAATCCCCTCACTATGAAAACAAATACAATTTTACTAATCCCCTCGCTATCAATCCCCTCACTAAGATAATTATTTTACAAATTAACAAATTTTAACAAATTTTTGTTGTTATACAAATGCAATAAAGAAAATTTAGAATTTGAATCCCACTTTAATCTTGCCAATGGGTTGTAATTTGTTTGGTTTAAACCAGGGGTAGGTGAAAATTTAGCATTGACCGAATTCTTTGATTTGGCTAATTCAAATTTGTCTGTAGAGGAAGAATTCATAAAAAGTATTTTTTATAAAACTTAAAAATTTGTACGTGAAGAATAAATGAACTGAGAAGGTGGTTGTATAAATACTTTCATTCCTAATATTTATGACGAACTCTAGTTAGTATCGGTGAAAATTATCTTTTAATGTTAAAAAATTAATAATATAAAATTATTTAAATAGAGAGCAAATTATAGGATAATTTTTTTTTTAGATTCCTGATATTAAGAGGTCCTTCAATATTTTTACAAAGAAAATTCGACTAACAGAAATTTCTTCTGACCCAGGGAAATTTCAGTTTTCACAGAGCAATTTCGTTGATTTCACAGATAAACTTTGAAATTTCTCTGGTATATATGATCATGGAGAAATTTTATTGAGGAATCTTAACTAATAAAAAAAATATTTTGGACCTCTTCTACCACACAAAGTTGGAGAAGGATGTTTCACTAATTTTTCCCCAAATTATATCACTAGAAAATAATTGTCACGCTTTTAAAGAATTTTTTTTAATTATAAATTTTAATCAATTTTGTAAGTATTTTCCATAAAAAGTCCTAAATGAAAGTATCAATTAGATCAAATTAACATAAAATTCAAAATTAAGAGTCCAAATCAAGTTTATTGAAAGTGTAAGAGTCAAAATAACATAATGGAAAAATTACAAGAATTATCAATATAATTTGTTTTTAAGTATAACATTTTTCTTGTACCTTACCAAAAAGATGAAACTGAAATTTCGATTAATTTATTTACTGATTTTATCTTACAAGCCTAGTCAATAGTGAGTGAGGAAAAATCATACGAATTGTAAGTTTATATGACTGTTAGAAATTGGGCGCCCATGTGGCATGGCCCTTTGAGCTTTTTGAGCCTAAACCTCTTGAACCTTATCCATGTAAGTTTGAATTTTAATTCAAACTTATTTGGATAACCATTCAAGATATCTATATCTATCATATCATTGGATATGGATAGATAGATAGATATTGGTTATATATCAGATTATATGGTTAATCTAATATATTGAATCAGATACGTATATCAGATACGTTATGGGGTTTTTACCCATAACCTTTTTTCCCAGACTCTCCTCTCTCTCTCTGACTCTCTCCCAAAAACAACGATCAAAGCCATTTGCACTGTGATTTGTGTGGGTGATATTCATTATTGTAATATCACCCCATTGCTGGGTTGATTGACCAGATTCAGGAAGCACGTGATTTACCCACGAGGTTCTTTGCTAAAAGGTATGATCTAAACATTTAATCCGCTGCGTTTTAATGCCTTTTGATTTACATTGGTATCAGAGCCATGTATGGGTTTTTTCGTGCTTTCTTTTATCATGTGTATATTTATATATATATGTACATATCGATGCTCATGAATATTTATAAAAGAGAAAGAGATCCAAAATATTTCATTTTTTATGATCATTAATGTAATTTTTAAGACCATAAATGATTTTATTTTGGAAAATGGAGTCCGGAAGTATAAAAATCGGACCAGAAAACACCCTGGAAGGCGGAGTGTGGGCTGCACGCGCCACCTGACGCCGTGAGCAGCCTCCACGCGCTTCCACGCGCTGGCCGCCCTTCCGACGCGCCTGCACGCGTCCTCACGCGCGCGTCAGCAGCGCTGTCCATGCGCGAGCCGTCGGCGCCACGTACGCGCGCCACGTGCCAAGCCGCGAGCCGAGCCGTTTACCCAGCTGGCTTGGCAGTAAGGCTCTGTTTGTTTTTTTTTAAATTCTAAATCGCGTTAATTGGCCATAATTTATTCGTTATAGCTTTGTTTTAAGCATGGTTGGTACCGTTAGACTCAGAATTAAATTTTGTATCTTCTGTAAAATTTTGAAAATTTTACGAAAATAAAAAATATTTTTTCTGTGTTAATAATTCATTTTTTATGCTTTAAAATGATTCTGGCATTGCATAAATAATTTTCTGGGGTTGAAATTTTTATTGTGGACTTCTGAAATATTTTACTATTTACTGGTATAATTGTTTCAGTTTATCAATTTATGGATTTTTTATTTCTAATTTTATGTGTGTTTATTAGTTATTTAAAATTCCAGAAAATTTCAGAAATATTCCAGAAAATTTCAGAATGATATACATTTTAATTATGGCATAATCTGAATATTGTTTCAGTGTATCAGTTTCTGGATTTTTTATTTCTAATTTTATGTGTGTTTATTAGTTATTTAAAATTCCAGAAAAATACCAGAAAATTCCAGAAGTGATATACTTTCTGTTTTGGCATAATTTGAATATTAAATACAGCATGTTGTTGTTTATTTGCCTAGAGTTTATAATATGTTGTAATTAGAATAGCATGATTAATTGTTTTTTATTTTAATTCCGTTATTAAATGTAACATAGCATGTATTGATTGTGAATCTACATTATGATGCTGTTGTATGGAATTAGAATTTTTTATCATGCTTTTAGACATGCCATAATCAGTGGGAGGTTATTCGGTTGAGAGAAATCTTTGTAGATTAACTCCCGAAAACCAATATTTTGCGCATAAATTAAATTAAATTTTGGATAATTGTCACCTGTGGCGCAAGAGATGATTACGAGCTTAGCGGATTTTCGATCTTGCGACTTGTGTAATATTGTCACTACTTAATTTAGATTTTTGCGGCAAAATTATATTATGCTAATCAAATTTATCCCAAATGCGAATTTCTCACTAAATTGATTTAGCTTATGGAAGTTAATTTGGTTGACCTAGACTTAGTAGAGATGTTCAAATGTGAACAATATAATCCCATTCTTTAGATGAGCAAAAGTCTTGGAGACTTTAGGTCAAACCTTAATTGAGCCAAAGTATGGAAACATGACTCAAAGTCGCCGTGTTTTTGTTGCCTTATTTGGCACAATAAAAACTAATGTGTGCGCTATGGTTAGTGGTACGCTATGTAGTTTTGGTTGGCGAGTTTTGAGGTTATGAAATTAGTAAGCCCTCAATAGATCTGTATATGATCTTGACTATTGAGTTGCGCGGATTGACTTTGTAAATTTGACTTGTAAATAATGTTACATCATTGGATGAAGTAACATTCAAAAGTCACGTCATCCAAGAAATGCGAGCTTAAATAAATTAGTCATTAAGTGTAAGACGAGTAGCCAGTATGAGCAGTGTTTTGCTCTCTACCCAATTACTGGGAGTGGATGGAGCAAAATTTCATGCACTATAATAGTGTGCGTTGAAATATCACGTGAAGTGAAAAGATTAGCGCTTAGAAGCTGCAAAATCTATTAACACTAAGTGAAAAGATTAGCGCTTAGTGGCTGCAAAATCTATTATCATTGCCAACTTGTCTAAGTCTGGACACTTACTGTTTCACACTTGAGTGTGAGACATGATGAGGTGCTTCTTTGTATTATTCCTTTACTAGGTTAACGTTTTTGAATAACGTTTACCACTAAGCGCAAACGTTGCAGCATAGTAATGAAAAGGTCAAGGCCGACAAGGTTGTTATGACTCTAAGAATTTGACGCATCGCTTGTGAGAGCATTGTGTTGAATTAGACTCTTTAGCCTAATTCCCGCTTAAGTTACTTCAAGAGCTGTCACAGATTGATAGCTTATTCTCTCCTTCTTGTGGATAGTAGAATTAATTGCAAGTAACTATGAAGCGAGAAATAGATATGGCAAGAGGAGTATCGTCATCTTTCAACTAGATGTATTAAAGTGTATGGAGAATAAAATTGACTTGAAGGTGCAGGGGATTAGCACTTACTAGTTAAATTTGCGACTTAGGCGCACTTGATATCTCCATGACATCCTTTTATGATCTAGTGAATATGAATTAGTCCTGAGTCATTACCTAGTTGGGCCTAAACCTTTTAAACTTATCTTCGAGAACTCACACATTAAGATGATTGGAATTAGTTTATGACATTGGTCATGAACCGGTGGCTTATTATACTTAATCACATTAATGAGATGATGACACGATGGTTTGAGTAGGCCTTCTCGGGCCCACTCGCTTGTGACATCCTGCTCTCATATAAATGTGTAACTTTGTTCGCAATGGGTGCGCACAAGTAAGTAGGAAAGCCGTAGAAGGTCATTTGTATTGGCGCATTTAGTCCACTATGTTTTTTGTGACTAGATATGTGTAAGGGTATGATAGCTAAGCCTCAATCTCGACACATTTATAGATTACGATACGCATCTGAGTCAAGACTATTTGATCTCTCATAAGTCAAAAGTTGTGAGATGATTTTTGACATTGCACATATGAGGTTGAGATCAATTAGATAACAGCTTTTTGTGCTTTTAGTTTTGATCAAGGTGGCGAGTATCTATTTGAGTTATTTTTAGAAAACTCTGTGAAGAGAAATGGATGGAAAATTGATTATTCCTAATACTCAACAACACAATGGTGTAGTAGAGATAAGGAATTAAATATTGTTAATGTTAGGTGGATAATGGCACAAAATGTTTCCCAATTGGGAATTGCACTAGTTTGTTGCCTATATCCCTAACTAAGTGCCCTTCATATCAGATTTTACACTTCATTTGAGTAATGGATTAGCAGAGAGCCATCTATGGGCGATCTGTAACCGTTAAGCAGCTTATCGTTATTTTACTTCTCATAAGATTGCGAAGTTAAGACCTAGGGTTCTATAGCGCATTATTGTATGCTGTCTTGTAAACACATAGGGTTGTGTGGCGCATTATTGTATGCGGTCATGTAAACCCTCCGGGTCATGTGCATATAGGTAAGCAGCTTTGTGGTGGTGTAACTAAGTCACATAAAGTTTTCTTAGTAAAGGTGACGTGTATAGAGTTTTGGAACTCTATAAGATAGAGAATTCTAAGCATAGCGCTTTTATGTAGCCTAGTTGAGAATGGAAAGAAATTTCCAATATCCTAGGGACAGTGGGAGCGATGTGCCTACTAATGGATTACTCCATTAGAGAAAAATACTCTACATTCTTAGTTGCGTGGTAGCAAATGTGAAAATTTTTCACGTCATCACTGGGTGATTGAGAAGGAAACATTCATGATTGCTCTGCAAGATGATAAAGAGCCTAGGATAATGCCAAAGGCTCTAGTCCCCTGTTTTTAGAAAGTGGATTAATGTTGCGCAGTTTAAGACAAAAGTCTTTGAGGATTAACCATTTCTATAATTGGTTGACTTTCCATTATGACGCGAAACTGTTCTAAAGTCATGCGTAATTTGGATAGTCATTGTTGAGGCATAAGGCTCGCTAGATACCGAAAAGTCGCACCATTGAGGAAAGTGTAGACTATGAGAAGACTTCCTCCTGGAGAGTGAGGTTATTGTGACTTAGGCTATGATTGACATAAGTTCGGAACATTGATTTGTGGACATTGTGACCCAACTTTCTCGTTAGAGAATTGGATAAGTAGATCCGTAGGGATTTACCTTCTGTTTTTATGGTGAAAAGTTAGGAGCGCAAAAAGGTTGCTAGTTCCAATAAATCTTTTACAGCCTAAAACAGTTATCCAAATAGTGGTTCTTAGATTTCGTCAAGCCATGATAGGCAAACGATGATCGTTGAAGACCACTGAGGCATGATCAATGGTCCAAAAGAAGTCTTTCCTTACTTAGTCATTATGAGCCAGGAATTTATAAGGATGTCGCCACCTAGGGTGGGCAGTCCTCTATTTTAGATATGATGGACATGGGTGATGTAATTTATATGCTCGAATGTACGATCCTTAGGGATTGTTTTGGGAAAATTCTCGGTTTGTCTTCGATGACTTACATAAGGAATATCCTAGAATAATTCTAGATGCAAAATTACAAACCCATTGACTTACTTATCGGTAAAAGCCAGAGCCTTAGCTATTGAGTGTATCCTCGGATTGTCTTTGGGAGAAACAGATGATCTATATTCCTTGATCTTTTCTTTGTTGTGGGAGCCTAAAGTACGCTATGTGGGCGTATTCGGCATGATAAGTGTTATCTTTGGTAAATGGTCAACTGAATTGTTTAGACATTGACCTTGCTCATTAGATTGTGGATAAAATGCTTTACTAGTGGTATATTAATTTGCTCCTTGTAAGATTCAATGCGCTAGTTGGGCGCATCTGCGCTAGTTGGGCGCATTAAGAATGAACGCAAATTGGTCACCAAAATATCTTTAGAGAGGTAATTGCGCAAGAGGTAGTGATCTTAAATCACTTCATGTGAGGCGCACATGGAGGATTCCGTTGTATATGCTTATCGCAAAAGGAGCTGATAAGGCTTATGCTTGGAATCTATAATTGCGCAGACTGTGGTCGTTTTTTAGAAAAATCGATCACTTATTTGTTATGAGATGATGGGATGTTGACACTATTATGATTTGTGTCATAATGATTAGCAGATGATGATGTCAGCAGGCAAGATTGGCTCACTCACACGAGCAATCGCCCTTGGCGCTTGGGAGCGAGCAAGGATGAGACTAGTGGTTTATTTTTGTTTGGAACCAAGAGAGATTGAAATTATCCACTACGCATGTCGCCTTGGTTACAACCAAGATGAGGTCGTGTTAAGGACCAAACATGGATGTTAGTACCCATTTTCCATGTTGTGCCTGTTATGATTAGCCAGATGCGAGATCTCATTTGGCGCCAAGAAGGCGAGCAAATAGAGAATTCGGGTTAGGCGCTAGAAAGCGACTAGACTAATATCTGTACGGTGTATCGAGTATGACGTCACTCTTTTGGAAGAGTTACTCCACCGTAGCATGTATTCATACTACATGTGCTTGGCGACCAAGTAATGAGGTGAGAGAATGGATCCCTGTTTCCTCACCGTGTGAGTCTTACGTGTCATTATTGATATGACTTTCATTTTTGTACCCTTTTGTGACTTTTGACTATGTCATAAGGTAAGGGGTTGATGTTCTGCTACTTTGGTATGTTGCCTGCGGTCATGTATGATTCGGCCTTAAGGGACATCACTGGGAAAGCGGTCAATCCTAAACTAAATGGCATGAGGGCAAAGGGAAGATCATCTAGTATTACACCACTGATGTATATTCACTGCCGGCAACTCACATCGCTCTGTATGAGAAGCGGATTGAGTGTGAATATATTGCAAGAATTGAGAGGGTCAAACATGCTCTTTTTGAGGGATTAGAGATGTTTTTTTTGGACCGGTGTAATTAGATGGGTCTGGGGTATATGAGACACTATTTTTGTTCCTTTTGGGTTGATGTCTCTATGCTGGCTCATTTTGAGTTTCTAGTATAGAGCTCCCACATGCAGGTGTTCTCAGCAGTCGCACGGTGCATTGGCTAGTATGAGATTGTTCATTTTATGGGAGATTGAGATAGAGATGTGGCAGTGTCATGCCAACTCATGTGCGAGTGGGAGATGTTAGAAATTGGGCGCCCATGTGGCATGGCCCTTTGAGCTTTTTGAGCCTAAACCTCTTGAACCTTATCCATGTAAGTTTGAATTTTAATTCAAACTTATTTGGATAACCATTCAAGATATCTATATCTATCATATCATTGGATATGGATAGATAGATATTGGTTATATATCAGATTATATGGTTAATCTAATATATTGAATCAGATACGTATATCAGATACGTTATGGGGTTTTTACCCATAACCTTTTTTCCCAGACTCTCCTCTCTCTCTGACTCTTTCCCAAAAACAACGATCAAAGCCATTTGCACTGTGATTTGTGTGGGTGATATTCATTATTGTAATATCACCCCATTGCTGGGTTGATTGACCAGATTCAGGAAGCACGTGATTTACCCACGAGGTTCTTCGCTAAAAGGTATGATCTAAACATTTAATCCGCTGCGTTTTAATGCCTTTTGATTTACAATGACATTACTCATGTAATAAAATACATCAATATAGCTAGGTGCTCTCTCTACTCAAACTCTAGAATTTATCAACAAAAAAAAAAAAAAAAATGCAGTTCAAATTCAATTAGCTTTATTATTTTTTTTATTTATAAGGAAACTCATGTTTAGAATGAATGTAGGCTACAAATTACTGAAAATTTTCAATGCAGACTCTAAAATTTTTGTCCAAATCATGTTCACTACTTTGAGTTACCAATATATATATGAATATATATACTTTTAAATAAAATAAAAAATGAGCCCACTATAATTTGCCTAGTTAGGAGTATGCTTAAGTGACCCAATTATGCGGGCCTAATTAAATGGACACAACTTACACTTCCATAAAATTACAATTATTTATCACTAAAATATAATTTTTCATCTTTTTAATATGTTCTATACGTCATGAAATCTTTCATACCCAAAATTTCTGTCTCCTATCAATGCATTTTCAACCACATAATCGTATTTTCAGATTTCATATTTCGAACTTTCGACAAATCATGCATTGAAAGTATAGAAACAAAATGACAAAAATTTTGAAGATAGAGAATTCTTAACCGACCCATCCAATCTTATACAAACAACATATGATTTGTTCAAGGCATATTTTTAATGTGGGATCACAATACAGTACAAAGTCAAGTCAAGCTCAAAAACATTATTTGATTCAAATTTAAAAAATATTTTAATTAAGCATTACAAAATTGTCATGCAACCTTCATTGGTTGCTTGTGAATATTTTGCAGAAATTTCCAATTAGAATTTGGTATAAAGGATTCCTTAATATTGAAATTGAAACAGATGCGAAATTACTTTAGCAACTTCTTCAAGATGACAACTGTTCTTTTTTTTGTTTTTTGTTTTTTTTGTTATGTAGGGTATCATGGGCCATCAAACTAAGTCCCTACAGTCCGAACAAGCCTTCCGAAAGAGGACTTACGCCCTGCGATTTGTGGCTCTAAGGTATGAAATTGCTGGCTAGGGGATTTGAACTTGAGACGTAGGAGAAAGGAAACCTCCAGACCCCAGTCGTCATCCACTGGGCCAACCACCCCGTGGTTATGACAACTGTTCTTATATCATCAACTTAGCAATATCATTTGTGATTGGAGGTACCTCTTGGACCAACTTGTACATCCTCCTATTAAGCATATCCTAAGGGAAGGGAACAAATGTGCAGACATCCTGGCTAGTGAAGGAAACAGAATGGAGGAAGGCCTCCAAATTTTTGATCAAGTTCCTTCTTGTATTAACAATCATCTACTTAATGATGCTAATGGGGTTAAATACCCTAGAACTATGTATGCTACCTTTTAATTTTTCAATCAAGTTCCCTGTTAACCAAAAAAAAAAAAAAATTTCCAAAACCATTATGTTATGTATATATCGTGTATTAATTGTTTTAGTTGCACATAATTAAATCACAGATTTGATTTTTTGTTATTAAATTTTCTCCTTCTTTATACTCGTGCATATTTGAAGAACAATTTAATATTATTTTAGGATACTATCATACAAGATTTTATATCGTTAAAAAATACAACTTTCCAAGCGTTGAAGGCTCAACTTGTAAATTTCAATGGAGCCTATCATCACCAATAAAAGAGTACAATTATTTGTGCAAACAAATATAAGTTGCATTTGAACGATGCAATGGTTCATAATACCACCGGTTATGTGTTCTCTTCATTTCTAATTGTAACATCTTGCTAAATGTCATTGACACATTATTGATATGTATTTTTTTTTGTTACAAATCACTTTCAATTTCAAAACTAAATCTAGGGCATGACTCAACTTGGTTGCTGTTTATGTAATCAAAAGTTGTATATCTTATCTTTAAGGTGGTTTTTTTAGTTTTCCCCTTAAATTTTGAAGTTTGCCTAGATTGACTGCTAAATTTTTTTTGAAAAATAAAATATTTTATTTGAAAAAAGTCTACTAAAATAGTCAGTTTTATTTTTTTGTTTCTTAACAAAACTCTCGAAAATCCATTTGGTTTAGTTTTTTAAAAGAGTTTTGAGTTGTATTATGAATGATAAGTTATTGAAAAGAGTTTTGAAAATTGAAAATTTATTTGGTTATGATTTTTGAAAATAATTTTGTAATGATTTGTATTTTATTTTATTTTATTTTTTTGTGTGTAGTTGAATAGATAGGTATGAGAGAAATTTTGGTTGATTGATATGTAAAATATGAGAGAATGAGAGAGGAGAGAGAAAAAGTAATTGATTGATTTATTAATAAAAAAAGAGATGGAGAGAGGAGAGACAAAAAAATAATTTGACAATGAGTTTTGAAAATTTGTTAACCAAACATGTAGTTTTATTTTTTTGATCTAAATGTTAATTTAAAAGCTAAATCAGACACCACCCTAATTTTGTTGCTGTTGGTATTTTGCCCATTTTTTTTGAAACTTTTTGCTTGGTTTTTAGGATTAGCTAATCTAGACAAACTTAAAAATTATGGATTTCTGTAACTCAATTAAGAAAATTTCATTGAAGACCAAAAAAATAAAAAAAATATATAAAAAAAGGAGCACCGAGATATGTGAAAAAAATTTCCCATAACCCACAATGAAATCAACAACAATTTTTTCATCACCAAGTTTACATACACTTCTTTAAACTGAAGTTTTTTAACAAAAAGAAAAGAAAAAAGAAAAAGAAAAAGAAAAGGAGACTGTCATGCCTTTCACAAAAGCTAGGCTCTGAGAAGTTTAGATACCGAATATACCTAGAATTCGGTTTGGCTGGTAAAAATTGAATTGATGAGGTATGTGATTCACATATGAAATAAATTCAAGCCATTAATATGAAATTCTAAGTAATTTCTAAATCCGTAACATTATTGTAATGTATTTTGGGAGACTTATGTATAGGTCTTAATAAGTGAATTTATTATCCAATAGGTCCTATGAGAATTAATGGTATTTTTCATCAAGTACTATTAAAAAATGTCATTAATTGTTAATTTTCAGCGATAGATTGAAAATTGTCACAAAAAATTTTCACTAATTATAAGTTTTAGTGACAATTTAAAAAATTGTCACAAAAAAAGTTACTAATTTTCAATTTTTAGCAACAATTTGAAAAATTTATCACAGAAAAACATCATTAATTATAAGTTTTAGCGATAATTTATAAAAATTGTGTAAAAAAAAGTCAATAATTGTTAATTTTTAGCGACGTGTAAAAAATCGTCATAAAAAATTATTTTTAACAACAATTTTACGATAATTTTTTTTCAATAAGACTTGATAAAAATTAAGCTTAATTATTAATACCTATTGATAGTTTACGGTGCATTTTTCCAAGGTATCCTCCTATGGTATCTTACACGAAAGAAGCTAATCATATTAAAGTGGCGATAGACCACCCAGAAAAGCCTGGCCATATATATCAGAAAAGCCTACCCATAAAATAAAAATTTTATTTTATACAAAAAATAACTAGCAAAGTTTTCTTCACTTTGTATTGAGTCCATCACTATAGGAACAAAATATATATATATATATATATATATAAATAAAGAAAACAAAAGGCATGGACAACTACAAGAAAATAAAGGTGATATTGAATCTGGGCTGTTTTGGGCTTCACCATTTATGAGTTGTGAATGGAATTGAACTTGTCCCTTCCATTCTTCTGACTCAAATACATCACAACCCTGGGCCGATATAGAATTTTAGGGCTTGGGCAGACCATCATTATTGGACCCAAATAAAAAACATCTGCAAGTGGGAAAAAAAAAAGAAAAAAAAAAAAGAAAAATGAAAAAAGATCGAGAAAGGAGAAGATATATAAATATTAATTAATGGAAGATGTTATAATGTGCACCCTCAAAAAGATACATATGATATGCTTTTCATAATTTTTTCATAAAATTTCATAACTTAAATCCAAAATGTCATAATTTTTTCACTATAAAAGTCATAATTTTTTCTCAAAGCGTCATAACAAAAATCACAAAATGTCATAACATTATCATTCCTACCTTTAGGGTACATATCATAAATTCACTATTTATAATTTTACAATAAAATATCATAACATATATCACAAACAATCATAACATCCATTATGAAAAATCATAATTTTTTTTTATAATGAGCAGTATTTGAAAAGACGCTCATTGTAAATTAATTTCTCCTTAATTAATAGAGTAGTAAGCTGGCATGGGTCTGGCTAGTATATAGCCCATGGCCTAAATGTTCTAGACTACGTAAATATTGATGGACATTGCTCCAATCTAAATGGATTGAAATAATAGGCC
Source organism: Camellia japonica (assembly GCA_030407325.1). Lineage (NCBI taxonomy): Eukaryota > Viridiplantae > Streptophyta > Magnoliopsida > Ericales > Theaceae > Camellia > Camellia japonica. The sequence continues at coordinate 150,693,138 of JAPPVO010000017.1, read as the reverse complement.
TCGAAAAGTTATTCGCATTTGAATGGCTTTATTTTGGTAATTTAATCGGTTATGTAGGTTTCTATGTGTAGATCGCTCATGAAAAAAAATTATATTCAATAATGATAGTTATATTTTTTTATTATAAGAATGATTTTAAAAGAAATCATCTATTTTTATGAAGGCAAATATAATAAAATATTATAACTAATTATGTGAATTTTTCATAGAAAAAATTATTAATTTATTTAATTTTTTCTATGAAAGACTCACATATGGGGACCTACAAAATATTGGTATTGAACTAACCATAGTTTCGTTCAAAAAAAAAAAACTAACCATAGTTGAGCCATAGTAAGCCCCATAAGCACAACGAGACGGTCCAATCTACAATTATGAACTGGAGAAGTTATGATCTTTATTTTTTATTCAACGCTGCTACCTACACCCACTGGGGGTCGACCCCCAGTGAGGTGGCGCGCAGCAATTGGCCCGTTTTCTGTTTTTTTTTTTTCTTCTTCCAATCCCGCAGTGCCACGTGGTATTGGGGGTAGTGGGGTGCCCAGTCACTGAGTGTATGTCGCATTTTCCTTTTTCATTAAAGAAGGGTGCATTGTGTTGACAGTGATGTTACTCTTTTGTGATATTCGGTGCATAAAAATAAAAAAAATTTACTTCAAAAAATGTCTTAAAAAAACCAAATTCATTTTAAGTACAGTCTAAGTGACATTAAAAATATTATAATTGAAACATATAGTACACAATTTAAAATGAAGTATATATTATATGGAAATGGCTTCCCTTCAGTCCGTGATCAGACTGGAGGGTACTATTGACCTTGTAGAGGCCCACCATGGGTTCCATTTCGACAATCCGAACCGTTCAATATGTAAAACTCGTCAAGTACTATATTCCTAAAAAAAAATACGTTAATCAGATATCGATAGTTATGTGATCAAATCATATTTTTGTAAACCATTTATTGTTCACCGTCCATTTTTTTTCCCATACAAAACTAATTTGATCACATAACTATCGATATCCGATCAACGTGATTTTTTACAGGCATATAGTACTCGACGAATTCTACATATTGAACAGTTTGGATTATCGAAACGGGACCCTTGATGGATCCCCATGAGCTCAATAATACCTTATAATTCGTGATTAGACTGGAGTGAAGCCATTCCTATATTATATAATTCACCCTAAAGTTAAGATCACATTTTACATCACTACAAAAGTAGTGCCATTGTGCAAAGCCTATGGTGTGCACTCCTTAGGTGTGCATGCCATATATATCCTATGATAAATTAATATAATTTTATCATAAAATTTCATAATATTAATCACAAAATAGGTAATTTCGTCACAAATTAGCGTGATAAAAAATATCATAACTAAATCACAAACTTTTGTAATATCAACTACAAGTTTTTAGACATTTTATTATGCTAATTTGTGGTGAGATTATATATTTTGTGGTTGATGTTACAAAATTTTGATAACATTACGCCAATTTGTGATAGGGTACACATCATAGACTTTCCCAAGGATTGGTTATCCGATTAAATTAACGAGATAATAATTTATTATGTATTCATTTTATTTATTATTCTTTCATACTTGAAATTATGATTTCAACCTCTCTTAATATTAAAAATTGGCCAATTTTGTCGGATTCAATGTCTGCCATACATGTAATTCGATTTATAAAATTTGCAATCAAATATGAGATTGTAAGTCCTCCATGAACTAACAATCCCAATCCTATACTATAATCCTACTCATTATGAGGCTATTTCGTAATGCATTTTACAAAATTCTTTAAAAAAAAAAAAAAACTTTATTAATTCTCCACTTCATTAGTATTTCATCAATTTTATAGAGTCAATTTTATTATACAAAAAGTATGTGTGACTCTCTTTATAAAAAAAAATTAATCAAAGATGTATGTATACTTTTTATTACTAAATTATGTTAACAAGAAAAAAAATAAAATAATAAATAATGAAGAAGCATCATAAAACAGTGATCAAATCAATTGTATACTAAGATCTGATTAATAGTTCAGAATTTAACAAAAATAATACCAAAAAAAAAAAAAAAGACTTTATAATTTTTTTTTAATATATCTTAAATTCATTCCGAGTTTTTAATTTGTAATAATAACATGTGTTATGTATACATGTGACATTTCCAAAACCAGATCATTGTTGGGTATATTTCACTTTACACTTATATTTACGTCTATTTTTATTTTATTAATTTTTTAATTATCTTAATCAATCATTTATAGTTCAACTCAAATTTTAGTTGGGCCAATTTGTATAATGATGTTTTGCGAACTAACTGAGAACAGTTACTGTGGGGATATATTTTCTGAGTCCCAACACGTGGCCGAGGTGACGTCGACGTATCAGCCTAGGTGCCACGTGTCTTGGTCATGACGCCGAGGTGATCTCGGCAAGGTCGAGGTTATCTCCGAAGATATCGGAATCCGAGATAAGCGGATAAGGTACAAGAGTCCTAGAATAAGGAAGGACTTCAGCATGGATAAGGATAATACTCTTAGGGAGTTTATCTCTATCTATTGAAGAGTCCAGGATAAGCATTAAGCTAAAGTCCATTGAAGGCAGGCTCCTATGAGGACTAGGATTGAGTTAGCTATAAAAGAAAAGCACCACCGATGGGTCTAAGGTACGAAATTTATATTCAGAACAGTGAGTTTAACAGTTGATTATCTTTGAGAGATATTTTACTGACTTGATCGTTGAAGTGCCCCCAGGTGAACTAACCACCGCAGGATTCTTATCTTTCTGTGACAGGTTGTTCATGCTTAATCTATTCTGCCAGTGTTCTCCAGCTGAGTGCTTGATTGGCAGTGTGGTCGGAAATCAACACCCACAATTTGGCGCTGTCTGTGGGAAAGAAAGGAGAATAGATGGCTAACGACGGACAGAAAGAGAGGGCTGGAGAATGATGCTTGGGAATTGGATTTTACAAGCTAAGATTAGTTTAACACTTGTTAAAATTTTAAAAATTTATAAGTTGAAGTTAAATCGAGGTCATATTTAACACTTGTTGAAATTTTAAAAATTTACAAGCTGAAGTTAAACCGGTATTTGTTTAATACTTGTTGAATTTTTAAAAATTTACAAGTTGAAATTAAACCGATGTCATGTTTAACACTTGTTAAAATTTTAAAAAATTTACAAGTTGAAGTTAAACTGATGACATGTTTAACACTTGTTGAAATTTTAAAAATTTACAAGTTGAAGTTAAACCGAGGTCATGTTTAACACTTGTTGAAATTTTAAAAATTTACAAGTTGAAGTTAAACCGGCATCATGATTAAATGAAGGAATGATATATGTTCCATCACCTCAAAATACCGAGGTAATAGAACCTAGGAGGCAGTTGTGGGGATATATTTTTTGAGTCCCAACACGTGGCCGAGGTGACGCCGACGTGTCAGCCTAGGTGCCACGTGTCTTGGTCATGACGCCGAGGTGATCTCGGCAAGGCCGAGGTTATCTCCAAAGATATCGGAATCCGAGATAAGCGGATAAGACATAAGAGTCCTAGAATAAGGGAGGACTTCAGCATGGATAAGGATAATACTCTTAGGGAGTTTAGCTCTATCTATTGAAGAGTCTAGGCTAAGCATTAAGCTAAAGTTCATTAAAGCCAGGCTCCTATGAGGATTAGGATTGAGTTAGCTATAAAAGAAAGGTACCCCCGATGGGTCTAAGGTACGAAATTTATATTCAGAACAGTGAGTTTAACAGTTGATTATCTTTGAGAGATATACTGACTTGATCGTTAGAGTGCCCCCGAATGAACAAACCACCACCGGAATCTTCTCTTTCTGTTGCAAGTCAGCCATGTGTCATCTATTCTGCCAGTACTCTCCAGCTGAATACTGAGTTGGCAGTGTGGTCGGAAAATCACTCAAACAGTTACCTAATAATAGCAATTATCAAAATCTTACTTTAGACTTTGTCAATTTTTGAAATGACACATTATATAACTGAGGGGTCATTTGGAAACATACTAAAAAAGTCAAAAGTCAGCTTTTAATTTATTTTGGATTACATCATCTTTCACATAAAAAAAATCAAAAAAATTTAAAAAATTAAAAAACTAATTTTTAACCATTTTTCTAAAACACCCTGAGTCCAATTATAACTTGATTCGAAGTTAATACGATTGATTTTCTTTTATTATTATTTTTGATAGGAAGAAATTACAAATTAAAGAACAAAAGCCAGAAACAAAACATCAGCCAAAGCATCCACTAAACCATGGGGGACGAGTAGGGCTGCAAATGAACCGAGCTGTTCGTGAACAGGCTCGGCTTGGCTCGGTAAGGGCTCGGCTCGGCTCGGCTCGTTTAGTAAACGAGCCGAGCTCGAGCTCGATTATTGGGCTCGTTTCGTTAACGAGCCGAGCTCGAGCTCGCGCTCGCATGTGTTCGGCTCGGTAGGCTCGGCTCGTTTATCTTTAATTAAATTATATAATAAATATATTATTTATATATTAAATAATATATAAATATATATAAATACATTATTTATATATTAAAAATATATAAATATATATATAAATAATAATATAAATGCATTTTTTATATATTAAATAATATAAATAATATTAAAAAAAATTTATCGAGCCGAGCCGAACTCGAGTTCGATAAAAATTAACGAGCCGAGCCGAGCTCGAGCCCAGTCCCTTATCGAGCCGAGCTCGAGCTCAATAAACGAGCTCGATAACTTAACGAGCCGAGCTCGAGCCCAGCAAAGCTCGGCTCGGCTCGGCTCGTTTGCAGCCCTAGGGACGAGGGAGCCAGTCCAAAGGAAGTTGATTTTTGAGGTAGGCTTGTGCAACCCAGTGTGCTGCCTTATTAGCTGATCTTGGACACCACCAAAAGGAAAATTGCCCATTCACAGCCAAGCATTAATTAAAACATTATGAAATAAAATGAAACTGAGTGGATAGATTATTTTAGTCTACAAATAAAAAAAAATTATTATAAATTGTCATACTATTCCCTTTATTTTTATTTATTTTATTTTTATAAAAATTAAAAAAAAAACTAATTAAAATGGTCAATTTTCAACCTATTCCTAATTATAAAGTAGGAAAGTGCAAAATACAAGTTGTCCTTCATCGGCACAGCTTTTGGGAATGTTTATAGCTTATTTTGATTTGGAAGTCTATGTCAAATTGTTTGGTGCAGTTTCTGCTTATAATTTATTAGGCAGAAAAAATTTAAATAAGTTAAAAAAAAAATAATATTTAAAAGTTAGGATAAGGATATTTTTAACTTTTATTTTTTTGATTATTAACTTTTAATTTAAAAAAAATTCCACCAAACAGCGCCATTGTACGCACATGGTGAGAAAGTCTGCTTATAGTTGAAGCCAAAAAACACACACAGAGACACACAAACAAGAGGAGAGAGTTGTGGGGAGAGATGAGAATGAGGGGTTTGGAGATAATAGCAATGCTTGGAATAGAGTGGTTGGAGGTTGGATTGAACACAATAAGCAAAGCAGCCATGAGGAGAGGGATGAACAACTTCATCTTCAATGCCTATTCAACAATCCTTGGTGTTCTCTTCCTTCTTCCTTTAACCTTCTTCTTTCACAGGTGACTCACTCACACCCCCTCCATCAATTCCATCTCTCTCTCTCTCTCTCTCTCTCTCTCTCTCTCACACATATATACATATACAGGATGACATCTCCTCCACCCCAGCTCACTTTATCCATATTCTGTAAAATCTGTCTTCTTGGAGCTATCGGGTACGTAGGCATGTATATCTATTCAGTTCTGCTGCTGCGGACACACCATTTTATGTGCACTAAAAAATAGTGAAAAATGATAGTATTTCCAATTTTATTCATATTTAATATATTTAGTAATTCTTTACTCTGCCTTTATCAAATTATGTGGATGTAATTTTAAAAAATTTCGAGAAGTGTTGTTGTTTTTTTGTTTTTTTTTAAAAATTATTATTATGAAAAAATGTGTAAAAAAGTAGAGAAGTAATTTGATTTAATAAATTAATAAATTATTTTTTTTCTTTTTCCTTCCCAAAATGACCTAATTTTACTATTTTTTTTCCCTGTGTTTATTATTTATTTATTTTACTTTTTTGTGTGCAGATACTGTGTACAAATGTTTATGTTTATTGGGATTGGGTATAGCTCCCCAACTATGGCCTCAGCAATGTCCAATCTCACTCCAGCTTATACCTTCATACTTGCTCTGATCTTCAGGTCTGATTTCCATTTAAAATGAAAAAAAAAAAATCTTTATCATCATCATCAATATTATTAAGATAAACTACACTCATAGCCTTATTAGTCTTTTATTTTTAATTTTTTTTTTAATTTGGTTCCTAAACTTATAAATTCTAGTTAAATTAATTTAGTTTCAAACGCATGTGTCTAAATAATTAACGGAATAATAATAAAATGCTCCTATGCCCTTTAAATTTTATTTAAATTAGTGACTCGAATTTGAGATCTTAAATTTTATTTTTAAGCATTTACCGTTTGGCCAACTCTTGAGATTGATTTGAAGGATTAAATTGACACAAAATACAAATTTTAAGGGCCATATTTGGACTTTATTACAATTCCATTAATAATTTACATGACCATTTATACATGAAAGATATTGATAAATTTAAAACTTAAAAAGACCATAGTGATAGGGTAGCAAACTTTATAGACCATATATTTATTCTATCCTTACTAATACATACATATATATTTGGTTAGTTTCACATAATATTTTTTAGTAGTAATCAAATAAATAAGAAGAAATATATTTTTTAGAGAAAATAAAAAAAAACAATATTATATTGATTTGAAAAAAATAAATAAATTTAAAAGTAGTTCATATGCTTTTTTACTAAATTTATAGGGTTAATTAATTACATTTTTAGTTCTCAAAATATGAATTTTGTATCATTTTGTTACTTTAATGTTTAAATTGTGTCAATATGGTCCATAATATATATATATATATATATATATATATATAATGTTTCAATTTAGTTCTTCAATATTTAATTTTTGTCTATTAACAATGTTAGATAATGAATTTGTATATATAAGGATTTGAAAAAAAAAAATTCAACTATATTTCATTCATTCATTATTTATTTTATTTTATTTTTTTAATTATTATTTTTTTAACGTTTTTAAAATTTTATATTCAAATCAATTATCCAAAACTCTCTTACGTGGGACTCTCATATCCTCTTGGCTTCCGTCCAAAATCATCTTACAAAATATCTAGCTAGCTTTTGTTGGTTTGTTAACTCTTCTCTCATTAGTTGCATTCATTACAATCAAACGAAAGCAATTGATGTTTAAATATGCTATTTCAAAATCAATAATTTATAATATGGTAACGAAGTCTAATAAATTATAATGACAAGTCATGTGTAAACAAAAAATTTAAATTAGATTTTACACTAAAATAATGTGAACAATGCTTATATCCCAACATTTGAAACATAAATTTGAATGAAGTAGCAATTCCCTCCATTTGCATAACTGATTTCGAATATTAACAGAGAATAGCGACTTGACAATATTAATTATATTTAACATTATTACATTTTTATCAAAATCTTACGTTAGTCTTTCAACTCTAGTCTTTAGCACTTTTACACTTTTATCAAAATTTTACCTTTTTTTTTTTATCATCAAAAAAATTTTTATTGATGAAAATTATCAAACAAAAAGATAATACATTAAAAAGAACAAAAAGAGGTAAATACAAAATGTATCAAAGTAGAAAAAATCGATCCACAAAGTTGATATGGAAAAACAAACTCAATTATGTGCAAGGCAAACACCAAAATTGATAAGAAACCAACACAAAAAAAAAAAACAAAAAAAAACGCTCAAAGACTACTCCAGCTAAAGCAAAATGCAAAACACTCAACCACTGTCAAGATCAAGGGAAATTTTAATACGCACCCTTTATAAAAGGGTGTATTATTTACATTCTTAATTATATTATTTTTTTAATTATTTTTTTTATCGGTTAAAGTTAGTTGTTAGTAATTAAATTAAGACTTATATGGGAATTAGGCTCCTCACCCTATGACTTCGTTTGGGAAGATGAGTTGGATTAGGTTTGGGACTATTTTAGTTATAAAAAGACAAAATAGGTTTTTTAACCCAATAATACAAAATATCACATCTAATCCATGATTATTATATTATTTTTTTTTACAAAAAGTCAAAAAAATCAAAAAGCCCTTCCCAAATGTGACTTTTTAGCTCCAAACTAAAATAACCGAAAAACCAACTCACTTCCCAAACGAACCCTATGCAAAGTACCAAGTGTTTACCCCACTTAATTCAACTCTTTTTAGGAAGAGTTGAACCCATGACCTTAAAGACTAAACCCTTAGGCAATGGCGGAGTCAGGAAATTAAATCAGAAGGGATACTTATTAATTATAATATTGATATTTTTTACAAAAATATTTCACATAAACTTTTATGATTGACTTTGAGAAAGATCCAAAAAGATAAAGTTATTTGTAACTAATGCATCATGACAATACAAAAAAAGTTATGGATACAAGTCTTAAAATAAATTATATAATGATAAAGTAATTTTTTTTATTCAAAATTTAAGTAAAAATTCAATATAATGATAATACCATGTCATCATTAACACATGATATCATCAATCAATAATAAAGAAACATATGGAGAGTGAACCCACATATCAAATGTAACTAAAAATTCAATAAATTCTATATCTTCAAAGTAAGATTAATTATGTTTGCATATCAATAATGAAAGATATCACCGTTACATTGAAATTTTTTTATAAAATTTTCATAAATAATAATATGGCTTATCGTAATCTTTTCATTTTCAATCAAAACAAACATTATTGTCCACATAATTAAAAAAATGTTATTGACATTTTACTCTAAATAATATTTTTATAATTTAAAAAAAAAATATTTTTGTCATATTTGTTAAAAAAAAAAATTAAAAAAAAGCCCCAAAACCAGCGGGGGCACGTGACCCCTGCCCCTCTCTATCTCTGCCCCTGCTGTTAAGAACGTCATAATCGCCAACCAAATTGGGTCTAATTAGTTAATTTTTTTCTTTAATTATAATTAACTTTCTTCTTTAAATATAATATTATTTTAATTATAAATCATGAAATTTAAAATTAGATGCAGCTTTCAATAGCAAGTGAATTTTTTTTTTTTTTCTCCAATGGGTTTGTTTTTTATTTTTCTCCAATGGCCTTGTGAAAAGGGTTCACCAGAATGTTTGCTATATGTAGAGAAGTGAGACATTATTGAGTGAAAAAAGAAAAGAAAAATGGGCAGTCATGTTGGCAGAGGAGAGAGAAACATTTAACACTTGACACATTTAGATGGGTTTCACTTTTGTATTATTGGAATATACACTTACTTTTTAAACTAATAAACACTTAATTCACATAAATAGATTTTACTTTTACTATTTTTTGTCATGTAACATATTTTAACAACAAATTTAATACTATCACTCTAATGTCTTATGTTGTATTTAATTATATTTTTAATTATGATTCAAAAAATATAAAATTATACCATTTTCTTTTTTAATTATACTAAAAAAATCTTTGTTTTGAGCTCTATGTTCAAAATAGAGGCTCCATCCACTAAACTTCCTTCAATAAGATATTTCCCCAAGCCCCTTCATCCAAATAGAGAGGAGACCATCTCAAACCACAATAGAAGCTTCATAACCTTTGCTTGAGAGACTAACCATATCTTCTCTGATTCAAGTGCTTCCCAGCAACAGACCCCTTTTACACTTTAGTTTTTCCATCAATTTTTGAAATGACGTTATTCGGCTGGACCCAATTATAACTTTACTCAAAATGTAAGAAATAAAATGAAACAATTAAAATGTTAAAAAAATAAAGTGAAATTCGATGTAAAGTACAAGAGTGCAAATTGTAATTTGTCCTTCATTATTTAACCTTACTAGCTAGTGTTTATGAACACTAATTGAATAATGATCTGGATGATATGTGAATAATTAGGATGGAAAAACTAGACATGAAATCCAAGAGCAGTGTGGCTAAGTGTATTGGCACCATAATATCAATCTTGGGGGCATTCACTGTGACGTGCTACAAAGGCCCACCAATCATTTTCAATTCAACAAGTTCTGCTAGCTCATTGCATGAGGTTCTTCAATCAGATTGGGTGATAGGAGGTTTTCTCCTTGCTGCTGGTACTTTCTTGGTTTCAGTGTTGTTCATTGTCCAGGTAGATAGATATCTCTCTCAAAAAAACCAAAAATAAAAAATAAAAAATAAAAAAAAAGTGACAATTTGGTCCCTTGGAAGTGTACACGTTTAAAAGTTGACAGTAATTTGAATAGAAGGACTAACTAAAACTGAATTTAAAATGCAGGGATGATATTGTTCAAATTAAAATAATAGGGATCACAATAAAATTTAAGTTAAAGGTTAAAAGTGAAATTTATCATAAGAATTATACATTTATCAAAATATTTTAGTGGATGTTCTTTTTCATACAGTTTATAAGTGGATTCTGCCATGTTACATGATGATGGGTTTTAATATTTTTAAGAAAAATGTCTCGTAGCTCAAATTTTGTGGCTCAAAAGTGGTTCAAATGGCCAAAACGACGTCGTTTTGACCATTTTTATGTTGTCCTGTATTCAAAACGACGTCGTTTTGGCCATTTGAGCCACTTTTGAGCCACAAAATTTGAGCTACGTAGCATTGCCGTATTTTTAAATGGAAGATGCTAAATTAATAAAAAAATTTGAGCAAAAAAAAAAAAAAAAAGTTGTATAGAATTACGTGTCAAATGAGATTTTGAAATTATAAATTATAGTGATGGACTTTTTGATTTTTAGAAATATAGAAAACTAGTTATACAATAGATTAATCTCATTACTTTCATTTTCTCATTGCACCCATTTTAAGATTTTATACAATATCTTTTTACACCCTCAACTTTACCCCATCTTTAACCTCATATTTTGTCCTAATATCCACACTATTCTCTTTCTCTCTACTCCCTTATTTTTCTCTCCCTTTCTTTGATGTATGGATTCAAGGTAGTAGGTGGTGGAATTAGTGGTCGAATTGTAGGGAGAAAAGGTGGTGGTAAGGGCTGGACAATGGTAGAAGAAGAATGTGAGGGGGGCAATAGAGAGAGAAAAGGGGGAGATTGGGATGGGAGGCAAAATCGGGGTAGGGAGGAGAGGATATGAGGGAATCGGAGTGGGGGTAGGCGAGGTGCTAGGAGCTAGGGGTGCTGTGGCAGCTGACAATTGCGGAGGTGGGTGGTAGAAAGGCTACAATGGTGATGGGTGGTTGAAAAATTAGGTTTTAAAATTTTAGGGTTTGATAATTTTACATAAGGATAAAATTATAATAAAGTAAATAAAAAATATGGGGTGTAATCTGTTTTTTTTAGGGATGACAATGGATAACCTATCCTGTGGGTATCTATGGAGACCCAACCCAAATACATGGGTTTTTCCCTTTTTTTCCTATCCATTGGGTAGGGTAAGTGATATTCTTTAAATATCCACAGGGGATGGGTTGGGGATGGGTACCCACTAATTTTTCCATATGTTTTTTTTTTTATTTTTTTTTATTTAAGATTCACAATCAAAACTAAATATACATTTAATCTTTTTTTCTTTTATTTATTTATTTATTTTTTCAGGTTCACAGCTAACTTTTTTTTTTTTTTTTTTTTTTTTTTTTTTAACATTCACAACCAAAACAAAATATACATTCAATCTTTTTTCTTTTATTTATTTATTTATTTTTTCAGGTTCAAAACCAACTTCTTTTTTTTTTTTTTTTTTTTTTTTTTTTTTTTTTTTTTAAGATTCACAACCAAAACTAAATATACATTTAATTTTTTTTCTTTTATTTATTTATTTATTTTTTCAGGTTCACAGCTAACTCTTTTTTTTTTTTTTTTAAGATTCACAACCAAAACTAAATATACATTCAATCTTTTTTCTTTTATTTATTTATTTATTTATTCAGGTTCACAACCAACTTTTGTTTTTTTTTTTTTTTTGTTTCTTTTTTTTGTTTTTTTTGTTTTTTTTTTTTTTTAAAGATTCATAACCAAAACTAAATATACATTTAATCTTTTTTCTTTTATTTATTTATTTATTTTTTCAGGTTCACAGCTAACTTTTTTTTTTTTTTTTTAAGATTCACAACCAAAACTAAATATACATTCAATCTTTTTTCTTTTATTCATTTATTTATTTTTTCAGGTTCACAACCAACTTTTGTTTTGTTTTGTTTTTTTTTTTTTTTTAAGATTCACAACCAAAACTAAATATGCATTTAATCTTTTTTCTTTTATTTATTTATTTATTTATTCAGGTTCACAGCTAACTTTTTTTTTTTTTTTTTTTAAAGATTCACAACCAAAACTAAATATACATTCAATATTTTTTCTTTTATTTATTTATTTATTTTTTCAGGTTCACAACCAAATTTTGTTTTTTTTTTTTTTTTTTTTTTTTTTTAAGATCCACAACTAAAGCTAAATATACCTCCAATCTTTTTATTTTATTATTTTTTTTATTTTTAAGGTTCACAACCATTTTTTTTTTAATTTTTAAGATTCACAACCAAAGCTAAATATACATTCAATCTTTTTTCTTTTGTTTTTATTTTATTTTATTTTTTATTTTTTAAGGTTCACAACCATTTTTTTTTTTTAAAGATTCACAACCAAAGCTAAATATACATTCAATCTTATTTTATCTTATTTGGCTCAACAATAAAATCAAATACACTTTAATTAACATTGTCACATTATTCTTGTCAAATTTTATGCATATCTAATTTTTTTAAATTTATTTAAAAAAATTAAGGACACTGTCTAGTGCAGGTGCAGGTTTCGGTTTGCTTTTCTATGTTATTTTATTTTGTTATGTATTGTAATTTTCAGAATGGTTTGCTTGTTCTGAAATTTCAATTAACGAGTATGAATCTATTTGTTTTATGTTATCACACAATTTATACAACATATATATATATATATATATATATATGAATGTACTTGAAAATAGGAAAATTGTAGAGAATCAAAATAAGCATGAGTCATGATTGGTTAGAAAAGATGGGTATAAAGATTTATTTGCTGGAAAAACAAAAAGGGGATACAAAGTCTTACTAAATAATTTTTTTTAAATAAAAGAATTTTTTTTAATTATGAACAGATTTAACTGAAATCAGCTAGTTTCCCAATGTTATGCTTCATTTATTTAGATAGAAAATATTTTTTAATGAAAAATATTTTTTATAAAAAAAATTAAAAATATATTTTTTTATATTTGGTGGTGGTGGTGATGGAACGAAGGTGAAAGTAGAGATTGTGACATAGTGGTGGGGTGATGGCGGCAGTGATGATGGTAGTGGCTATGGTGATGGCAGTGTGATAGTGAATGTGAGAATAGTGGTGATGGTGTTGTGAAATTAGTAAAAATTTAATTGAAAAAACATTTTTTGTTTTTTAAAAGTAACAAACAACAAAATTCGTAGGGGACTAAAGGAAGAAGATGGAGGATGGATTGGGTGTGGTAAGGGATAGATATCTTAAAATGAGTGGTTCAGATTTGTTAAAAGGTATAATTAGATTTTGGATAAATTAAAATGAATGATTCAAATTTGCTAAGAGAAAGATGGTTTAATGTTTAAAATGTCCGTGGCTAAGAGATCAACAAACAATTCCTTGTTTATGCCCTGATACAATTTAATATGGGTCTTATAACACTTTCTTCAAACAGGTTCTTTCACATTTTATTTCTTCAAACAAGCTCTTATAACATTGTAAACATGTTCTTATAACATGTAGGGGAAAGAGTGAGGGTGAGAGAGAGAGAGAGAGAGAGAGATGGTTGTAAATTTTTTTTTAATCTTCCACGTTCTTTCACATTTTTTTTTCAATTACTAAAACTTATTTGATTATCTCAAAATTATATATTTGATTATTATAAAAAAAACTTTTTAATTAATTAATTAATGTGTATTTGATTTTGTTGTTGAACCAAATAAAATAAAATAAGATTGAATGTATATTTAGCTTTTGTTGTGAACCTTAAAAAAAAATAAAAAAATAAGTTGTTAACATTAAATATATTAAAAAAGAAAGAAAAAAAATTGAAGGTATATTTAGCTAAAACCTTTAAAAAAAAAAAAAAGTTGTTAACATTAAATATATTAAAAAAGAAAGAAAAAAGATTGAAACTATATTTAGCTTTTGTTGGGAACATTAATAAAATTAAAAAAAAAAAAAAGTTGTTAACATTAAATATATTAAAAAAGAAAGAAAAAAGATTGAAAGTATATTTAGCTTTTGTTGTGAACATTAAAAAAAAAAAAAAAAGGTTGTTAACATTAAATATATTAAAAAAGAAAGAAAAAATATTGAAGGTATATTTAGCTTTTGTTGTGAACATTAAAAAAAAAAAAAAAAGTTGTTAACATTAAATATATTAAAAAGAAAGAAAAAAGATTGAAGGTATATTTAGCTTTTGTTGTGAACATTAAAAAAAAAAAAAAAGTTGTTAACATTAAATATATTAAAAAAGAAAGAAAAAAGATTAAAAGTATATTTAGCTTTTGTTGTGAACATTTAAAAAAAAAAGAAAAAAAAAAAAGAAGAAGTTGTTAACATTAAATATATTGAAAAAGAAAGAAAAAAAGAAGATGTTTAAAAAAGAAGAAAAAAAAAAGTGGTTGTTAACATTAAATATAAAAAATAAAAATAAAATAAAAATGGGGATTAAAGTGGGTTGGGGAAAATCCAAACCCATTAGGAAATGGGGAGAGTGGTATCCATGGAGAATGGGGAATGGGGAATGGGGAATGGGGAAAATTTATTATAGGGGGATGGGGATGGGGAATTAATATCCACCCCATTAACCCCCATTGCCATCCCTAGTTTTTTTGGAGTGTAGTTAGAATCATGTTGGATATAAATGAGACACATTACTCTCTCAATATATTTTGCACACAAATTTAGTTTGTATTACTACCCTTTTAAATATTATTAGTCAAGTATATACACATTTGTGTCATATTAATACACACTAATGTGAAAATAAATAGTGAAACATATGTGCGGCAAATATCCTTGTTTTGAAAAAGAAAAAAAAAAAAGAAGAGAAATGTAGAGCTCTAATTGAAAACATCATTGCAGTCATTTTATATCTAAAATAAAATTAATAAAGATTACACACACAAGAAGTTCTAAATATTATTGTGTTTCAATGAAAACAAAAACATAATCAACAGATTTAAATTAATATATTTTTTTTCTGATCTCTTCAGGCTTGGATTATCAGAGATTACCCTGCAGAGTTGATGGTAACACTAATTAGTAGCGCATTTGTGAGTATCTTATCGACGACAATTGCTCTAAATATAGTGAAAGATCCAAATGTTTGGAAAGTGAAGCCAGATATTGAGTTAGTAACCATTGTGTACTCGGTAAGCACATAGAATGTCATATATTGTGATTTATGGATTAATTATACTTGGTACACTTGTTTTTTAACTAAAATTTTAGTTGGACCCTTCCACTTTTAGCTGTGATAATCAATTCCTTACACTTTATGTTAAATTTGTTAAAACCAAGCACAACTACTTTCAGATGTTGAGAGAACTCCTTAATAAATTAAAGAACCAAACTAAAATTTTAGTTGGACCCTTCCACTTTTAGTTGTGATAATCAATTCCTTACACTTTATGTTAAATTTGTTAAAACCAAGCACAACTACTCTCTGATGCTGAGAGAACTCCTTAATAAATTAAAGAACCAACATGGCTATTAAATAGCCTTACGTCAAAGCAGAAAGGGAAATAACAACCCACGACTTTACAGCCCTAGAATCGTGGTGCATGACTAAATCTAAACAGAAAATAACTTGCCCCTTAAGACTAGGGATTATTATGTAGGACTTCAAAGCACTACAATCCTAAAAACAAGGAAACCCGAACCCTATCAGGTAAAAGATCCTAACAACTTTAACATCCTCCCTTAAACTAAATGCTATCAATATTCAGTTTATCCCTGGATATTCGCAGACACCCATAAAACCACGCATCTTCACGAACACCTCGAGCTTTAGTGGCTTTGTCAAAATATCTGCAATTTGCTCATGAGTAGAACACTGCACCAATTCAACAACTTCATCTTTGATGAGATTTCGAAGAAAATGAAAGCGCACATCAATGTGTTTGCTACGACCATGCATGACTGGATTCTTTGACAACTTAATAGCTGAGATGTTATCGTAGTGAACCACTGTTGGTTTGTATTGACCATGATTAAGCTGCTCCAAAATCCTCCTTAGCCACACAGCTTGGAAAACACTAGATGCAGCAGCGATGAACTCTGCTTCAGTAGTTGAAAGAGTGACTACTGGCTGTTTCTTAGAAGACCAAGACACTGCACTTGAACTCAGAATAAAAACATAGCCAGAGGTGCTCTTCCTATCGTTCTGATCACCAGCGTAATCGCTATCTGTGTAGCCAACAAGTTCCTTAGTTCCTCATTTCTTGTGGAATAATCTAGAACTGACTGCACCCTTCACATACCTTAACACTCTTTTCGTTGCTTGCAAATGAGTCTCAATAGGTTGTTCCATGTATCTGCTAATTAAACTTACTACAAACATCAAATCGGGACGAGTGGCAGTCAAGTACATAAGGCTTCCCATGATCTGTTTGTAATATGTCCCATCAATTCTTACTCCATTTTCATCCCTAGTAAGTTTAAAGCTAGGAACCATTGGATTGTGCATTGGATTGCACTGGGCCATATTGAATCTCTCCAAAACCTACTGAGCATACTTCCGTTGACTGATGAAAATACCATCCACCCTTTGCAAAACTTCAATTCCAAGAAAATACCTCATTTTACCAAGATCAGTCATGTCAAATTCCATCATTGTGGATTTCTTAAAGAGTTCAAACATAATCTCATCATTACCAGTGAATATAAGATCATCAACATAAAGGCACACAATCAAAACTTTACCTCCATCTGCCGTTTTTAAGAACAAAGTGTGCTCATAAGGGCACTTCTCAAAGCATTCTTGAACAAAATAGGTCTCTATTCGACTGTACCAAGCTCGGGGAGCTTGTTTGAGTCCATACAAAGCCTTTTTCAGTCGACATACCTTATGTTCCTGTCCCTTTTGTTCATAATTTGGTGGTTGATTCACGAACACTTTTTCATCTATCTCTTCATGTAGAAATGCAGATTTGATGTCTAGTTGGTAAATCATCCAGCTTTTCTGGGCAATAAGTGAGAGGACTACTCGAATGGTATCCAAATGAGCTACTGGTGCAAACACCTCAGCATAATCCATTCCATACTGTTAACTGTACCCTTTCGCAACGAGCCAAGCCTTGTATTTGTCCATTTCTCTACGTTTATTGAGTTTCGTTTTAAAAACCCATTTTACTCCAATTGTCTTTACTCCAGATGGCAGCTTGGTGAGTTCCCATGTATCATTCTTCACAATAGCTTTGATTTCAGCATCCATGGCCTGTTTCCATTTGCTATTCTTCACTGCATCATCGTATGTCAAGGGATCATGTTCAGAGAATAAGGCTAGATGAGCTACATCGACATTTTCTTCATCGGAGAAGCCCTGCCCACTTACATAATCTTGCATCCACCCTGGTGGTCTTCGAACTCGTCTTTCATGAAAAGGACTGCCATCACTTGAAGACTCTCCCCTTTCGAGTGAGTTACTTGGAACGGATCCTATGTTTTCAAGTTCATGTTCAGGAGTGATGTTTGCTTCAGTTTCCTCCTCAAGGCTTTCATTTGTCCCTGCATCTTCATCGTCCTCCCATTCCAAATCAGCCAAAATAGATTCCTTGTGACTATCATCCCAATTCCACCTTTGGTCTTCTTTAAAAACCACATCTCGACTCACGATTATTTTTTGAGAAATTGGATCAAATAACCTGTAAGCCTTGGATGCTTCACTTATCCCAAGTAATATGCATTTCAGACTTTTGGCATTGAGCTTTACTCTCTTGCTATCAGGTACATGAACATGGAAAATGTATCCAAACACCCTAAAGTGACTTACTAAAGGCTTGAACCCACTCTAGGCTTCTTCTGGTGTCTTGCTTCTCACAGCAAGTGTCAGGCTTCTATTCAAGACATGCATTGTCCAATTCACTACTTCAGGCCATAAATTCTTTGGGATTTGCTTCTCTGACAGCATGTTGTGCACCATATTCATGATAGTGCGATTTTTTCTCTCTGCGACCTCGTTCTGTTGAGGTGTGTAAGCTGCTGTTAATTGCCTTTGAATGCCATTCTCATCACAGAAGTGAGTGAACTCTTCTGATGTAAACTCACCTCCACGATCAGTTCGAAGACTCTTTATGAATGCACCAGTTTCTTTCTCAACTCTAGCTTTGTAGGATTTAAAGGTAGCAAACGCTTCTAATTTTTCAACTAAGAAATAAACCCAAGTTTTTCTGTTAAAGTCATAAATAAAAGTAATGAGATACCTTTTTTTGCTGTTCAAGATTGGTTTTATTGGCCCACATATGTCTGCATGCACTAACTGAAGAATTCTAGATGCCCTCCATGTGCTTTCCTTTGGAAAAGGATCGCGATGTTGTTTTCCTATCAAGCAGCCTTCACAGATCTTTAAAGGAGCCTTCAACTGAGGCAAACCATCCACCATATTTTTTTGTTGGATCACCTTGAGACCATTCCAACTAAGATGACCATAACGGCAATGCCAGAGTTGAGTTTGATCTGTGGTTATAGAGGAGAAGCATTTTTCCTCTTTTGGTGGACAGTGACCAAGCACAGCAAACATTCTGTTGTATGCTATCTCGGTGTCCATGATTAAACCTTTTTCAGGATGATAAATCTCACACTTTCTATGTTGCATAAGCACTGCAAGATCTTTCTCTTGCAATTGACCAATGCTTAGTAAATTGTTCTTCAACTCTGGTACAAAGAAAACTTCAGTAATCACCTGCATGATCCCATTTATCTCCATTCGAATGTTGCCCTTCCCTTGCACAGTGAGACTCATATCATTGCCCAGCTTCACTTTTTCTCTGAAATTGTTATCAAATTGTGAGAATAACTCTCTTTTCCCACACATGTGATTACTACACCCAGAGTCAAGAAACCACAAGTGATCTCTTCCAGCCTCATTGCCATCCACATATGCCATTAAAAGCATCTCTTCACTGGTCTCGACAAAGTTGATCTTTGTATCTCTTGCTTCTTGGGGGCATTCCCACTGAAAATGACCCATCTCATGACAGTGATAACACTCTAGGGTAGATTTATCAAACCTACCCCTACCTCTTCCTTTTCCTTAGTAAGAACCTCTACCGCTACCTCTTCCTCCTAGTTGAAGTCTGTGAGTGATCTAAAGGGCTTGTTCATCCACAGTGTGACGGCTAATCCTTGTTCATGCACCAAAAGACTGCTTTGAAGCTCATCTATGGATAAAGTATCCAAATCATTTGATTCCTTGATTGAGCATACAACATAGTTGTACTTTGGAGTCATGGATCTCAAGATCTTCGCGATGATCACCACATTCTCCATCCTTTTTCCATGAATTCTCATCTTATTGGCTGTGATGAGGGTTTTTCCAAAATAGTCATTCACCAATTCCCAACTTTCATGTGCAACACTTCAAACTCTTTGCGAAGAGCTTGGAGTTGAGTACGTTTAACTCGTGCTGTCCCTTGGTACTTCTGCTTCAAAGAGTTCCAGATATCTTTTGCTGTGCCTTTTTTCAATATTGTCTCCAAAATGGATCGATCAATGGCTGGGAACATATAGTTTTTAGTCTTCAAGTCCTTCAGCTTTTGATCCTCAATCACCTTCTTCTGTCCCTCAGTGAGATCCGTCCTTTCTGCTGCTGCAGAGATTCCAGTTTCCACCAAACTCCAATACTCCTTTGAACATAGAAAATTCTCCATAAGCATACTCCAGTGATCGTAGTGTCCATCGAATCGTGGGATAGCAGGCTGCACAAAGTTGCTTTCACTTGTCATGTTGTTCTTTCACACTAATAGCTGTGATACAAGCTGTTGGTCAGGCCCTGTGATAGAGCTTTGATACCATATGTTAAAACCAAGCACAACTACTCTCTAATGTAGAGAGAACTCCTTATTAAATTAAAGAACCAAGATGGCTATTAAATAGCCTTACATCAAAGCAGAAAGGGAAATAACAACCCACGACTTTACAGCCCTAGAATCGTGGTGCATGACTAAATCTAAACAGAAAATAACTTACCCCTTAAGGCTAGGGATTATAATGCAGGACTTCAAAGCATTATAATCCTAAAAACAAGGAAACATGAACCCTATCAGGTAGAAGATCCTAACAACTTTAACAAAATTACAATGGCCTCGTTTGGGATGAATGTTTGGGTTAAAATAGTCATATAAGACAAAATATGCTACTTTAGCTAAATAGGACAAAATGTCACATCCAATTCATAATTATTTCATTTTTTCTCTCACAAAAATCAAAAAAGTCAAAAAGCATATTTCAAACGAGGCTTTTTAGCTTCAGACTAAAAAAACAAAAAGTCAAAAAGCCAACCCGTATCCCAAACGAACCCAATGTCACTATTTCATCCATCTAAGGTTAATAAAGCTAATAGAACTTGCTATGTAAGACAAACGTGACATTTTTCCTTCTCATTAGTGCCTTACACTTTGATCAAAATCTCCCTTAATTTTTACATTTTTACCAAAATGTCATTTTGATCTCCTTTCACTTTTAATTATTGTCAAACTCATAACGGTGATCTACCAGAAATGTGACATTGGGACTGTTTATTGTATTTTATTGATAGTGTAATTTGGTATAATTTCTAGGGTAAATTATGCAAATGGTTCCTACAGTTTACACAATGTGTCAATTTGGTTTCTATTGTTTTATTTTGCTCCTAATTTAATGGATTGTGTCATATTGGTCCAATAAATAACGGCTGTTAGATTTGATGGATGGAAATGTGTCAATTTGGTCCTTGTGGTTTACACGATATATTAATTTGATCCCTATCAAAATCAAGCAAATTAAAACAACAGGGACCAAATTGACATATTGTGTAAACTACAAAGACTAAATTAATGCATCATTTGAGTTTTTGTCCACCAAACCTAACAACCTTTATTTATTGGACCAATATGACACAATCCATTAAATTAAGGGGCAAAATCAAGTAAATTAAAACAACATGGACCAAATTGACACATCGTGTAAACTACAGAGACCATTTTCAATTTCTACTTATTGCTTATTAAGTAGAAATACTTTAAATATAAGTCGGAAAAAATTAATTATTTAAAAGTTAGGGTAAGGATATTTTTGATTTTTACTTTATGATTATCAATTTATAACTTGTAATAAGTTGCACCAATAGGCATATTCTAAGTGTGAGAGTTCCAAGTGTAATTAACTTATAAAATTTTTTTTGGGTATGTATTTTTGTCTTACAATGTCATTAAAATTGACATGAAACTAAATCTTTAGGGAATTTTTATGGTATCATTTCGGAACACTGTTCAAACATGGGTTGTGAGGAAGAAGGGGCCTGTATTTGTGACCATGTTTAAGCCACTTGGGATGCTCATTGCTCTTGCCATGGGGATTTCTTTTCTTGGAGATACTCTCTATTTTGGAAGGTACATTTTATTTATTTATTTTATTTTATTTTTTATATTTCAGTTTTTCATTTATATCTCTAAGGTACTATTTGGTTTACTGCAATAGAATAAAAAGTAATAGAATGGAATGATGAAAAAAATAATATAAAGTACATTATAAATGAAATTATTATTCACCATTATAAATTAATGATCATTTTATAAAAGAGTTAAGTAATATACCAATGAACCAAATAGAGCAATAAAATGATAGTTGAATTTTGGACATTTGCTTTGTGATTATATTCAGTTGTGTTTTCAAACTCTATTGTTTATCTATTTATTTTTTTTCAAAAGCTAAATTGAGGAAAATAACACAGAAAAAATTATTTTCAAAATTTATTTTTGTCCCAGATTATGAAGCATAGTTATGGGTACGGACGGGTATTGGTACGAAATGGGTATGTGGATACGTCAAATTTTTTAAATAAAAAAATAAAAAAATAGGATACCGGTACGGGTATGGCTTGATATATTTGTAAAATATTTATTTTTAATTTGGAATAATGTAAAAAATAATTAGATGATTTAATTTGTTAAGATTCAACTTACAATTCACATTTAATGTCAAAAGTAAATGTATAAATTAAAATTAAATATCATTATATTAAATAATTTACAAATCATAACTTAATTTTAAAATCATACTAAGTATAAAAATAAAAATAAAAATAAAAATGAAGTCCAATGAATAATTTTATCTCTATATTAGAAGAAAATATTGTTTTGCCTGAGGTACATTATGTCTTGGATAAATATATTAGGTACGTTTTGATATGTCAAAAATTAAGAAGAAAAAATTTTGGTACATATTTCATATACTTGGTACGTATGCAGAAGTATCATACAAAATACCACTACTCGGTAATTATCCGATACGAATACGACATATTTGTTAAAATACCCATACTTCATACATCCCAGAAAAGAGAAAATCATACAACAAATGATGAGTGTTTTTTTTTTTTTTTTCCTTAACTAGATTTTAAGAAAATATGAAAAAACAGATTTCCTTAACTAGGGTTTTTTTTTTTTAACAGTGATCCTTAGTTTTTATTTTGAATTACATTTTGATTCTTTTAATTTTATACGTAATCATTTTTCTATTTAAAATTTAACGACTTTAAATTATTTAAACAATCTCATAAGGAGTAACCTTTGTGGTTTATTTTGTAATGCAGCGTGAGTGGAGGGGTCATAATAGCTCTTGGTGTCTATTCAGTACTGTGGGGAAAGGTTGAAGAAGAGAAGGCTGTGGAGGACACAAATGGAGAACACACAAGCTTTAATTCAACCTCTGATAATAAATTGCCTCTTTTACAAAAGAAAAGTATGGAAACATAGCAACTTTGTACAAGAAGATGGATGATAGAAAGCCATATCAAACTCATTTTAATGAGTTGCTTGCTTCTGTGTGGACCAACTATCATATATATAAATCCATGTTTAATATAGCACTAATCAAACTCAATTTTTTTAACGTTAAGGTAAACTGCACTCACCTCTCTTGAGATTTGAAAAATACAGTTAGTTTCATATTTTTGACATAATTATACTAACTTTTCTTTAGACCATTAACTTATTTTCGTCAAGTAAAATCAATAAAAAAAAATAGTATTTTAGTCATTAAAGTCAATATACATAAAAGGTTTAAAATACCATCTTTCATTGAGTTTAATGGTTAAAAAATGTCATTTTTTTCATTAGTTTTACTTCATAAAAATCGACAAATGATTTAGATTGAAAATAAATAAATAAATAAACAAATCAAAATTTAAATTGATAAAATAAAAGATAAAAAAATTTATTTTATTATAAGGGTCTATTTTTATTTTTATTTATTTATTTATTTTTGGGTGGTGGGGTGTTTAATTTTCCAAAGAAACCAACAACAAATTTGAAGAATTTAGATTATTGGCAAAGAGGCAGAGACTAACCTTTGCACCGATATATTTGGTGAGACTTGGTCAACCTAGAAAAAATATTGAGCATGTGTAAAGAGAGAATTATGTGAATTTTAAAATTGATTAGCAATTTTAAAGTTTAAAGTTTTATATTATTTTTATTATTTTGGTCGGCATTATTTTTGGAAAGGATTAGAGCAACTTATCATATTATTTTGAATTTTAGATTTAAAAACATAAATCATTAGTGCTCTTTTTATTTTTATTTTTATGTAGTTAAATTGTTTTGATCAACAATATTTTCGGAAAAGATGAGGGGGTTGTTTTCAATTTTGACGTTCAAAATAATAGTTAAGTAAAACTATTTTTTAGTTTAATGCACTAAACAATGGATTTTTTTTTTTAAATTTCTATAAAAATTAATAAATTAATTAAGAGTTTGAAACTCGCACAATCAGAATAAAGATAATGTCATACTCTTCAAAAACATGTTGAATATACAATATCTAACTTTAATCAAGACTCATAACTTCCAATTGAAGCTCAATTTTCATGTCAGACATAAACTCTTGAATTTAACATAAATGTTCATAAAGCATGCAAGTTTGGGCTCTAATCCTCAAAATTCATGGAGATTTCCTTTTCAATTGAAGAACCATGCAAGATGTCAAGTGTATTCAAACAATTTTCCATGAAATTATGCATGCACGTTGAGTGTGAGAATTAAATCATCCTATTCTTCCATAATAAGACACATATATTCTAAACTCCTATTTTCATGAACAAAACTTCTAATTTTTGCATGATTTCTCCTAGATCAACTTACATTCCACAATTTCATGAGTATCATAGCTTGATTTTATAATGTTAGGAGGGAATTTCTACCTTCACTACAACAAAATGCACCTTTGGTGACTTAAAAAAATTTAGTCGCCAAAAGTTGTGGAATTGGAGACCAAAAATTTTTTTAGTTGGCAAAAGTACAATATTTAGCTACTAATTTTTTTTAGTCGAGGTATATTAATTATTGGCAACTAAAAAAAAATTTAGTCGCTAAAAATACTAGAATTGGCGTCAAAAAAATTATTTTAGTCGCCGTATATTGAGTTTTGACTATTAAAACCATTTAGTCACCGAATGTAAAATAAAAAATTATTTTTATCTTTGGCAACCAAAAGTTTGGTTGCCAAAAACATATTTTTAGCGACAAAAAATATTTTAGTCGCTATTGTAAACACCCCATTTTTGATCGCCTTTAAGACTTGGGCGCCTCAAGTTGATCACTCGATGATGAAAGATACGTTGTACAATGTTCGATTTCTTCAGCAAGAAGAGTTTCTAAATCCCAACCTTACATCCCATTTTGGACCAAAATTATTTTGACCAAAACTATTTTAGACCTTAAAACTCTCTTTTTCAAAAATATTTTTGAAAATGTTTCTATGATGTTCCAAGACTCGCATTTCGTTAAAAATTACACTTTTCGGTAAACGGAGTAAGGACAAAGTGAAAATAAATGGAAGGAAGGTGAACTCTCTTAAAAATCTTTAAAACATCTTATTTATAGGTTTGGAGTTGAAGAAAATAGGAGGAGAGGGAAGAAAACTAGTTGGGGAAATGGTTGAGCGTGAAACTATTAAGAAAGAACTAAACAGCCTTCACTAAATCAAGCCTATCTTTTTGTACACTTAGAATTTAGTTGTGAGACTACCACCATTGGAATGTGGACTTCTGGGGCTTCAATTTAGACTCAAGAATCTTCTAAAGCTGAGTCCGGATAAGGGAGATATGGCCATTTAAAGTTAGGCATCAATCCGATTAAGATAAAAATGAGCAACTTTCACTAAAATAGGTATATCTCTTTTTACACTTAGAGAAATTTAGATGTGAGGCCACCTCCATTGAAAAGTAGACTTCTGGGGTTTCAATTTAGACTCAAGAATGACAAAAAATTGAGTCTAGATGAAGGAGATATACCCATTTGAAATCGGACGTGGAAGTAGATTTTTGTGGCCGACAACCCACTATTTGTGGCCGGCCACCCACTATTAGTGGCCTGCTGGCCACTTGTGTAAAAAACAGATATTTTTGGCTAGCTGTCCCTCAAAAGCTCCAACTGTTCCTATATAGATATTTTCGACCTGAAAAGCTGTTTTTCTATATATGCTTGACCTTCCCTCATGTTTTTAGGTTACAAAAAATTCCTTAAGGACCAAAACTTGAAATTCTCTCTCCATCTCTATCTTGCAACACACACACCTTACCCAAACACTTCCTAAACCAATATTGGAGCTCTACTTGTTGAGATTATTGAGTTCAAATTTCAGCCCTTGAGAGTGAGAACTTGTGGGTTTGTTAACAAAAGAGTTGCTTTGCTTCAAGAGGTATAATTTTGAGCATCTTTGCACTACTTCTCTCTTATCTTTTCTTGCTGTCTTTGAACTATTTTTACATTATTTTTATGAGCTGAAGCTTATGGTTTAGCTATTAAAGGTAGAGGGGTTAATCACCCTTCTTTGAACCTTGTCTACTAAACCTTTACACTTGTGTTTCCCATCTCTTTCTCAACTTTTTTTTGAGTTTTTTACCGCTAATTTTCAGAGGTTTTCAGAGGTTAAAAATGTAGTTTTGAAGTTCCAAAAATGGAGCGGTTAGCCTTCCTTCCTTATGCTTGTTTACTAGCTTAAATTCTTCAATATTGTAGCTAACTTTTTCAAGCTTTTCCATGTGAATTTCAGCACTGTTTTAGCTTAATTTAGGACTATTTTTATGTGTTAGTTTTATTTATGCTTTGTATATCATGCTTGTAGTGTAATGGTCCTCATAGGTTTGGTGTTTTAGGCATTAGACACCAACCTATTTGAGTTGATAGTATTTATTTCAAGCTTTCCATACTTGTGTTCACCTTTAAGCATCTCTGCAACCTCCCTCATTTCTTGATTTTTCATTCATTTTGAGAGTTGTTTACCGATGGATTGTTTAAGTTTGAGATTGAGGTCGTTGTGCTTAATGGTTTATGTACATGATATGAGATCGACCTCTACTAATCATGATATGATTTTTATGTACATTATATGCTCTTATTCCAGTTTATTTAGGCTAGCATTTACTATGTGAAGCGCACACACACAAGTATAGACTAAAATTGCAAGAATTAGAACAACTCAAGTCATGTTTGTTTTTGAAAATTGTTTCGAAATATGTACCACTTGAAAAAGTGATCGCATATGAACATTAATCAAATTATTCCAATTCAAGCAATAAGCCTCATCCACAGGCATTCAAGCAGTTTATCAATTAAGCATTTGGCCTCATGGCCACATTCACACGCATGCGATTTATGCTAAAGCAAATAAAAGCTTACCTAGTACTTTAAGCCAAAATAAACAAAAGAGTTAGAAAAATGCATGATCCTAACTTTATGCAATATGACTAATGCAACACATGCGATATGCAATTAGATAAGCTTGGCTACTAAACATGGCATATGAATCGATTTGATAACATGCGGTCTAAGCACATATTCAAAGAAGTATTGAAACGACAATGCAATTAGAATGATGAACCAAGCCTCGGTGCATGCAATACGAATGGATGCAAACATGGAGAATGCTAATTGAAACATGATGTCCCTAAACTAACCATCATAAACAGTTAAATAAAAGGGAGAAAGACGTGGGGTTGGAAGACATACACATTATTACATTGCGCTCTCACGAAAGAAAGTCCGAATAGACAAACTAGCTAATTTACTTAACTAATTAAAGCTAAGCTAATTAAGCTAATTATTACAAAACAAATAAAATTAGCTAAACTACTTAACTAATTATTACAACACTTGAATTAATCCACTAGCTATCACTAATTAACTAAAATAAATACAACCCTTGAATAAAATCCACTAGCTATCACTAATTAATTACAACAAGATTTATTCACAACTACGATAATAATAATACTAATGAAACAATTAATCACATTTGATAAGTGCGTAATGAAAGATAGATGAAGGTTGCATGCGCAGCGCCTGAAAGCTACTCTGTCTGCCCAAGCCGCCTTTGTTTCACCTTTAGCCACCGCCTCTGTTTTCTGCAAAACTACACTGCTGGCCACACACTAAGGGCCGGCCATGCATCACTGAGGGCCGGTTGTGCATCACTGATGGCCGGCTGTGCATCAATTTGGTGCAAAGCTCTATTTTTGTGTTCTGAGGTGAAACTAGTGCAGACAGAGCATTCTTAATCTCTGTTTGTCCCTTCTTCTTTCTCTGTCATGGGAAAGCCTTGAGAGAAGGTTGAAATTGATTTCAAAGCCATCAATGAGCAAATTGATTGCTTGATGGTCTCGAATGCAATTTTGGACAGAAGTTAATAAAATGCAAAGACTAAGACCACCCTTCCCTGTTGTCATAGTATGAACTCAAAGAGGGAAGTTGCAACACTTCAAGAATCATCAAAATGCCATGGATTAGCATGTGATGACTCTTGACACAAGTAACTTGGCATAACGTCCAGCCAAGTTGAAGCAATTTAAGCCACTTTCTTTATGTGTGTTGATCCAAGTTTTAAACCAATTTTATTAAGTCTTGCCATTCTTTAGTTCATTTGTCCATGGTGATGTTAAAGTCCTCTAAACAAGAAGTAATGTCAAACGAGAGGTTCTTCTAAAGCATGAGAGAAAGAATATACCGTTGGCAATGAATCTTCGAAAAGATTAAGCCATTAAGTAGGAATCTTTCTTACATATCTTGAACAACCTCAATCGGTTGAAATAATTCTTAAGAATGAAAAAGATGGATGGTGGATTGATTGTTAAACTTAGACTCTTAAACATGGAAATGAGTAAAGGATTGCTTGGAACAACATGTAACAAGTTATATATGCTAACTTGTGAGACCACAAATGAACTAAACAAAGCATGAACCAATTTAAAAGGCTTGGACAGCCCTAAAACAGTCCTTAATACATAAAAAAACAGAGGCTAGACATGCATGAAAAGAGCTTAATAAGCTAAACAATAAAGAGATGAATGAAGGCTAGTAAGCAAGAGGAAGGAAAGGTGGCTAACCCCTCCACTTTTAAAACCTCAAAACATGATTTTTAGCCTTTTGAAAACTTTGAAAATCAGTGTAAATATCAAAGAAAAAGAGTGGAAAAGAAAGGGTTTGAGCTATAGGTAAAGGTGTAGAAAGAGCAAGCTCTCTTTACCCTTTTGGTAGCTCTTCAAACCCAACCTTAAACACTTCAAATAGACTCAAAACAATACAAAACAGTAAGAATTATGAAGCAAGTGTAAGAAATGAAAGCAAGAGAGAAGATAACAAGCTTATACCTTTCAAGGGGTAAGCTTGTTGTTGATGATCCAAACTTGGTTTCAACTCACTCTCAAGCTTGAATTATGCTTCTCCAAGATCAACCAAGACTCTAAGGTGGTGAGACAAGGTTGTATATGGAGTATAGAGATGATACAAGGAAGCTAGGTTAGCTCAAAGGTTGCTTGCAATGGAAGAAGGAGGAGGGAGGAGCTCTCAAGGTGTATATAGGCTCTCTAAATTTTGTTCAACCCTCAAAACAATCACATAGCTTCGTTTTTATAGAATTCAAGCTCAAAAGGTGATAAATATCTTCAAAAATGGACAGTTGGCAGGCTCTTGCCCAGAACAGTGTTTTTTGCCATCAAAGGCTGGCCAACCATTCATAGCCACGGCTGGTCATCACTGATGCACGGCCGGGCCTTGATGCCCTCCTTTATTTTTTTTTTTGGTTCAAACTCAACTCAGAGTGAAAAAAGGTCCAAAAATGAAACTCATAGGTTTTTACAAAGTAAATGTTGAAGATTTGATGTTATTTCGAGAGCTTGATTGAATCTAAATCGCTACGAATTCACAATTTAACTTTCATCATCGAGTGTATTGAACCAAGCGCCTAAGTTTTGCGGGCGGTCAAAAATAGGGTGTCTACAGTGCTTTGTTTGTCCTCTGACATTAGTGGCCAGCAAGCCACTTTTGTTGGATGGCAAGCCACTATTAGTAGCCTACCGGCCACTACTTCTAGGTTGCCGGCCACTTTTTCTAGCCAGGCAGCTTCCTTTTTCCAGCAAAGTAGAGTAGAGGCTAAGATGAAAACACAGTGCAATTTTCCAACTGTGCAACAGAGGCATTCCGGTAGTAAAACGGACAGTATTATCGGGTGGAAATCCACATCCACGCATGAGCCGTCCCTCGATTCTTGGGATCCATGAAGTGATGTTATAATATTAGTGTTGTAATATAGCAGACTTGTAATTAATTAGTTAGAATAGTTAGTTAAATTTGTTGTTTTAATAATTAGTTAATTAGCTTGTATAGTTAATTTATTTCATTTGGGTTTGTAATAGTGTGGGAGCCGAATAATAGCGGAATTAGATGAGCCGAGTATACACTTGGAGGCCTAGGAGATAGACATTATTCAGCCCTATCTTGCATGATCCGGAGGCTGAATATAATAAATAGGCCGAATAGCTATTGGATTATGGAGCCGAGTGATAATTGCTTCATCATGGGAGAAGCCGAATAAATAAGAGGATAATTGGTGAAAAGTGGGCCAGGCCCCGAGGCCCAGGAAGCGAGTATAAATAGAGGAACAACAGTCAAAGAAAGGTATGTGAGAAAAAGCAAGCTTAACTTAAAATACAAGCAACCAAGAGAGTATACACTGACTTATTCGTCGGAGTGCTAATTCCGGCATCCCCAACCGGAGTGTTCATCCATTTTCAAGTGACTAGCTGTGGATCTCGAGCGTCCTGTTGGATCCAAAGAGTATTTCCAAACCACTCTCCCACAATTGGCGCCGTCTGTGGGAATACTTGACTATATCCATGGCGGGCGTAACGGAAGATCCTCCGATAGTCGCTGATGAAACCACCCAGAGAGATGACCTCACTCCAACGAACATGTTGGGACCGGAGAACATCAACGCAAGACGCGTCTTGAACTTCGACTCTGTTGCCCAGACCTCACGCACAACTTTAGCACATGAGACAATGCAAGTGATCATGGAACAGGCGAAGCAAAACGAACAGAGGTTGGAAAACATGATTGCTGAGAACGAGCGCCTCCGTTAGGATTTGGCCTTGGAAGTGGCAAAGTCTAAACAAGTTACACACCAAGATCCGGGACGACCTCTGAGAGCGGATGGCTGGAGACCTCGAGTTAGGAGATAAGATAGTGACAGCGACTTTGACTCATTATCCCCAGAACCCAAAAAGAAAGAACGACTTGAAACTACCAGTTCCTCTGAAGAGAGTCCACGTTTAAGGCATAAGCGAAGATGAAATGGTTTAGACGAGGAAGACCAGCACGATCCCTTTGTGCGACGGATCGCAAGGGCAGTGCTACCCAAGAAGTTCAAAGCCCCGTCGTTCACCCTGTACGACGGGAAATCAGACCCCACTGGTCATATACGTCATTATAAGAAAGCCATGACGCTGCATGCAGATGACGAGGCTCTCATGTGCAAAATATTTCCAAGCAGTTTGGGACTGTTGGCCGTCAGATGGTATTATAAGTTGGAGCCGGCGTCGATTAAGAGTTTCCATCAATAACAGAAGTCCTTGAGGGCAAGATTCATCACCAACGAGGTCCAGCCCAAGCAAGCTGACTCTCTCTAAGCAATGCAGATCTAGCCAGGAGAAACCTTATGAGCATATTCAGCGCGCTATTGGGAATGCTTCAATCTTGTCGACGATGCTTGCAACGACTCCATGGCCATCACAGCCTTTAAAATGGGGTTGCATCCCGATAGCGCTCTCCGCAGTTCCTTGACTAGAAGGCCCCCCAAAACAGTTTGGTCGTTGATGAAGAAGTCGAGGAATACTGCAAAGTGGAAGATGACTTCTTGCGGGTTAAAGCAGGGAACAAGGTCAATCAGACGGCCCCTTCTGAAATTGTTCAGCCAGTAAATTTTGTACCACCTCAGAGCCTTGAACCACGGCAGCAGGCTAAACGAGACAAGAGATGGGAGTCACGCCGATCCAACGACCAATGTTCCCACCGAGCTAGTGAACAACTTTAAGTAGATAGCAGGCGCACAAGGCGTGCGGACAAGAAGTATACGGAGTTGTTAGAGCCGATCAACGCGGTTATGGCTAAAGTCCAACACCTTCCGTTCTTCAAATGGCCATCCAAAATGGTAGGACCTCCCGATACGAGAAGACGAGATATGCGGTGTGAGTATTACAAAGACCACGGCCACGATACCAAGAGTTGTTATGCATTGAAGGATCACCTGGAGGAATTGGTACAAGATGGTCGGCTACAACAGTACATCCAAAAAGGCAATTCAACTAAAGCAATAGCCTTACGGTAGGATTCACCTCCACTCGGCGTGATCCACATGATATACAACCTACCAATGGAATCCGCGGTGCATACGATTTAGTCGCATCTCGACCCCTAAAAGCAAATCACACCAACAAAACGGCCCCATGAAGCTTCGAGTATTATTTTCGACGATTCTGATTTGATCGACATAACGCTCCCTCACATTGATCCATTGGTCATCAAACTATGCGTAAACCGATTCACTGTTGAGCGTGTTCTCGTTGACCAGGGGAGCACTTCGGAAGTCACGTACTATAAGACCTTCATCAAACTCGGATTTACTGAGTCAGACCTGATTTTGGCTCCTTATCCGTTATTCAGCTTCAACGCCAATCCAGAATATCCGTTGGGCAAAATCACACTACCAGTTCGAGCGAGCTCGCGAATACTGGATGTGGAATTCTTGGTTGTCAAGCTGCCTTCGTCGTATAATCTCATCATGGGATGAACTTGGCTGCACACCATGCAGGCCGTGCCAAGCACCTATCATCAATTGCTCTGCTTCCCGACTGAGCGAGGCATTGAACAAATCCGTGGTTCCCAGAAATCGGCACAGGCATGTTATCTTCTTGCTGCGAAGACACCAAAAGAACTGGAAGTAAACTCTATTGAAGTGCCGGATCGAGAGAGCCTCGACGATGTTGGACGGCTCCCAAGTGAAAAGGCCACGGAAGCCCTAGATCGAGTTGAAATTGCTGGGAATCCTGACAGGTTCTTCACGGTTGGTGCCTCCTTGAGTGAAGTCAACAGACAGCACCTAATTACCTTCTTATTCGGCAACCTTAACATATTTGCATGGTCGCCGTACGAAATGCTGGGGATAGATCCATCAGTCTCTCAGCACCGTTTAAATGTTGACCCCAAATGTAGGCCAATTATACAAAAAAGCCGGCGGTTAGTCGTAGAGCACACTGCCGCCGTTGTCGAAGAGGTTGACCGGTTGCTTGATGCCGGAGCAATTAAGGAAGTGACCTATCCTACATGACTCTCGAATACTATGGTTGTGAAGAAGAAAACTGGAGCTTGGCATGTCTGCGTTGACATCACGGACTTAAACAAAGCTTGCCCTAAGGATTGTTTTCCCCTCCCCAAAATAGACCAATTCGTAGATGCTACGGCACGTCATCAGCGTATGAGCTTCCTCGATGCCTACAGAGGCTACCATCAAATTGCCATGCATCCCGAGGACCAAGACAAAACTGTATTCCTCACCCCAAGAGGAACCTATTGCTACAAGGTTATGCCTTTTGGGCTGAAGAATGCAGGGGCAACTTACCAAAGACTAGTCACTGCCATGTTCAAGGAGAAACTAGGCCATACTATGGAAGTGTATATTGACGATATGGTGGTCAAGTCCAAAGAAGAGAAAACTCATCTAACCGATTTGGAAGAGACATTCGGCATTTTATGCAAGTACAGAATGAAGCTGAACGCTTCCAAATGTGCGTTTGGGGTCGGCTCTAGCAAATTCTTGGGATACATTGTCAACCACTGAGGAATCGAAGCCAACCCGAGGCAGATCACAGCAATCCTGGAACTCGGCTCCCCTCGATTGGTCAAGGAGGTCCAGAAGTTGATGGGGATGACCGCCGCACTCAACAGGTTCATCAGTCGTTCCACGGATCGCTGCCGACAATTCTTTCATACTCTATGGCAGGGTAAAGCTTTTGAATGGACACTTGAGTACGAAGCCGCTTTCAATGGTTTGAAGACTTATCTCCGATCAGTTCCACTATTGACAACACCATCGGCAGGGGACCCACTCATTTTATATCTGGCCGTTTCCGACAGGGCTGTCAGCGCCGTACTGCTAAAGGAAGAGCATGGGGAGCAACGACCAGTGTATTATGTGAGCAAGGCAATGGTTGAAGCCGAAACACGCTACCTCCTATTAGAA
Organism: Camellia japonica; assembly: GCA_030407325.1. Lineage (NCBI taxonomy): Eukaryota > Viridiplantae > Streptophyta > Magnoliopsida > Ericales > Theaceae > Camellia > Camellia japonica. The sequence goes on along the minus strand of JAPPVO010000017.1, from coordinate 150,659,199 downwards.
AAACTCATCTTAGCCCTTGTCATGGCAACAAGAAAACTGATACAGTACTTCCAGGGGCATACCATCAGGGTACTAACAGATCACCCCCTCCGGTCAGTACTCCGTAGTGCAGAAACATCAGGGTGTGTCTCAAAGTGGGCTCTCGAACTTGGCCAGTACGATATTCGATTTCTGCCTAGAACCTCAATCAAGGGTCAAGTGCTTGCTGATTTTGTGGCCGAATTCACGGGGGTCTTGTCGATTTCAAGTTTGACCAAATTCAACCCAAGCCGAACTAGAGAATTTATATTGGGGACATCTGGCAGTTATATTGTGACGGATTATCCAACCAGCGGGGCAGTGGAGCTGGAGTAGTGATCATGGCTCCCGACGGAACAATAATTGAGTAGGCCGACAAACTCGGCCTCGAAGCATAAAACAATGAGGCCGAATACGAAGCCCTGCTAACCGGCTTGCGGAATGCACATTTTCTGGGTGCTCGGCGTTTGCTTGTATTTTGTGATTTGAAACTGGTGATCAATCAACTAAAGGAGGAGTACGCGGCCAAAAACGACCGTATGACAGCTTACATGAAAACAGAAAATTCCCTGCTGGCAAAATTTGACCATCATGAATTGGACCAAATAACCCATGACCCGAACACACATGTAGATGCCCTGGCTTGCCTAGCCTCCGCCATAAACTCAGAGATTAAACGGACCATTGAAATGGGTTTCATCCCAAAGCCGAGCATTGGCCCTTCGGAGGAAGTCTGGGTCAATATCATAGAGCCAGGACCGAGTTGGATGGACTCCATTGCTGTATTCCTGTCTTCCGAACAACTCTCATTGGACAAGAAAGAAGCGTACAAGCTTGTAACAAGCCCGCGGGGGACCTCGCTACAGTTCGGACTCCCTTTTGTTTTGTTGCGGTTCTTAATCTGAACCAAAGAGTCCAACTCTGGCAAATCGTTTGAGAAAACAGATTTTGAAAAGAAGTGCCAAACATGGACTGCTTTGCCAGATACAGAGTCGCCACCCAAATATTTTAAAATGGGAAATTTAGAAAACCCTGACTCGGTGCCGAAGGCCACGTGTCCGTCATCACCAAAGTGGTTTTGGCTCGGGAGCTTGGGTACGATCGGGGAAGGTCAGCTATGAGCACCCCCTTTCGCCCAGTTCGAAGACCGGCCTCTACTAACCGTGATATCCGATTTTGAAAACATTATGCGTTTTTATCCCAATTATTAGCCTAGAATTACTATATTATGCGCACAGCAAAACAAGTATAGACTAGATTGCCTAATTTGGAAATAAGCATTGCATATCCATTTTCTTTGAAAATGCTTTGGAATTTGCTACTCGCAAATAGGCTAAAATACAGATTTCAATGAGTTATTCCAACTCAAGCAATCCAACCTCCACCCACAGGCATTCAAACAGTTTATCACATAAGCAACTAGCCACATGGTAAACATGCTGTCATGTTAACATTCACACGCATGCGAGATGCTAAAGCATAGATACTTACATCGTACTCCGTGCCAAAACAATAAACTGGTTAGCAATTATGCATGTCCTAGTTCATGTTAAGTGGCTAATGCAACACATGCAAAGATGCAGTTTAGAGTAGGCTCGGCTATCCTAGACATGGCATGTGAAATGCTACAACTATCACGTATTCAATTTGGAATTGAAAGTACGATGCAGTTAGCATGATGTACCGAGCCCGGTGCATGTAAGACAAATGTATGAATGCACGCATGCATAACATGAAGATGCTAAAATAAATATGCCCTAGTACTAACCATTGAAAGCAGGTAAGTAAAAGGGAGAAAGAAATGGGGGTTGGAAGACATGCACACACGCACCCACACTTATTACAAATATGCCCTCGCTCGGAGGGACCAAAAGAATAATACATATTAATTAGCTACGCAAACTAATTAAAATATTACAGTCCAACTAAATTAATCAAATAAATTAATTAATCTAATTAAAACAGTAAACCGCCTCGAGATGAGGGCCGGATGCAACGCATGCTCGGGACTTGCTCGGAATTGCACTGCCATGCTTAGATTGCCTCTGTTTTCCCTGCTTTGCATCTCAGAAGACTGCCAAAGTCTCAGGAGTGCCTCCCAGAACACTGAGGGACATCATCGGCTGAGTAGGACTTCCACCGGCATCAGCATGAAGTCACCGGCACAAAATTCATCCATCAGCCATCAATAGACTGCCGGTCGGCACTAAATACTGCCGGCCGGCACTGAATGTCTGCAGAACCTGCAACTCACAGCAGCAGAGGGCAAAAACTTGCATGGCAATGTAATTCCAACAATGTGTGCACCAATCATGCCCCTTATCATATTTGTGATTCAAAGGGGCATGTGCCTCGATTCTCGGGCCACCAATCACGCATTTCCATGCATGATGGCCCAAAGAACCAAATGTGCAACTTCTATTTCAAATGCATGCAAACCAAACAAACACACAAGGGTGCCAAGCCTCTATCATGACTTGGTCAAGAGGTAGAGCATGCATGTTTATGTGATGCAATCCTAGACATGTCAACTAGTATGCAATCATGCCAATGCAAAGGAGCATACAAGCAAACAAACATACAAGGCATGAAACACCAATGTCAACCATCAAGTATGCAAGGTGTAATGTGGGTGTCTAAGTATGCAAACAAGCATGTGACTTCATTTAATCATGTTAGTCCTAACATGCATTTACTTACCAATACATTACAACACTCAAGGAGCATATGCAAGCAACAAGAGGATGGACTTGCACATAGGTTAGGCAGCTCTAAATAAGCCTAAAATCAGTGGCCAAATGCCATAGAAGTGAAGGCTAAGATATATGCAACACATGCACACATGCAAGCATACATAATCCAACACTTAGGCATAAACAAGCAACTCTTAAGAACACTTAAAAGAGGCTAACATGGACATATTAACATGCATATATAAGCTTTATAATCATGTTGGACATGGTGCCAAACCAAGCAACAAAATAGACTAAGCATGCAACAAATGGTCCAAGCATCCAAGGCAAGCCAAAGGAGACCTAAACCATGGCTAAGCCAACCAAGCCTCACAAGGCCAAGAAGGCTTAAAACAGGTCTAAGGCAGCCTTAGACCATACAAAAGGGACCTCCTAGATGGCATCTAAGTGGCTCTAGAGCAAGGCACACACAATGACCAAATCATTAGGCATACAACATATGCTTTCAAAACTTCAAAGAGGCATGCAAGGCAATCATTCAAGCATGTCTAAGGGACTGAAATAGCATGCTAAATGGTTTTAAACCATTGAAAATAATGCAAGCAAGGCATGCTATACTTTCATGCTCTTAAGGCCAACAAGCCAAATGCAAAGAGGCTATGTGATGCAAGCTAAGATCGACCAAAGTAACCATGGACAGACCTTATTCATGGAAAAATAAGCATACAAGCTTCATGAATCTAAGCCTAAAACATGTTAGAATAGAGGCACACAACCTAATGCATGTTAAAGGACTAAAGAGGCATTACAAAGCATCTATGCAAAACATGCAAGGAGTACTAAAACCAACATGATACAAAGTTATAATATGGCAATATGAGCACAAAATACAGCCATGGCATAACCAACAAACAACCAAACATGAGGCTCCCTCAAGAGGCAAAATAGGTCCTTTTCAAGGACAACAAGGAGAGGGGGTGACCCTCTCCTTCTTGGGACTTCAAGGCATCATCTTCACCACTGAAATCCCTCAAGATTTCAGTGGTGAAGAGACCCCAACACCAAAATCCCGGAGCTCTCACAAAATAGCACAAAATGAGGCCTTTTCAGGCCTAAGGGTGGTCAAACCTCTCCAAAGCACAAAACACTCTTAAACAACAATAAAGAGGACTAAAAAACAGAACTTTTTTGTATTAAATGCTAAGCACAAAAACAGTTCTAAACTATGCAAAAATGGAGTGCAAAAATGGGGTAAAAAGGGGTAGTTTCTTACCCTTGAAGACCACCTTCACAAAGTTGATGTTGTTGCTTCCTTAAGCTCAAATCCAACCAAAAACTTCAAGAACCAGCCCTTAGAACCTCAGTAACCGAAGGAAGGTGAAACACTAGGTGCTTGTGTGCAATAATATGGATTAAAGCACCTAGTATAGAAACAAGAGAGGAAAAGAGAGATAGGATAGATACACAAGTTCTAACCTAGAACCAGAGCTTCTTCTCTGTCTTTTCTCTCTAAAATGTCTAATTTTTCTAACCCTTGAGCCAAGAGAAGAGAGCCCTCTCTTATAGGCAACAAAGCTTACAAGCTAAGCAAACCAAAGGCTCATCCCTCCATACACGTGTATGGAGGGGAAACAAATGCTATACAGCTGCTTCAAAATATCTCAAAAAGCAACTGAACAGTAGTCGGCAGGGCAAAATTGTCATTTTGACAAAATTGACTGCCGACCGGCACAAAAGAGTGCCGACCGGCACAATATAGTGCCGATGGCAACACCAACCAGCCGGTGGCCTCTAGCCACTGCCGGTGGTGTGTGGGGATGCCTCACAAGGCATTCCCTGCCCCTCCAAGGCAAAGCACAAGTGTTTGGTGCAAAACCAGACACAAAACGGTCAAGTTCGGAGGTCCTGAGGCAAGGCGCGTAGCCGAGAACTCCGGGAACTCCAAATGAACACGAACATGGATAATCACCGAGTGTTCAAGCGGTGACGTCTAGGTCTTGAGGACGGTCAAAAAGGGGGTGTCTACAGTTGCCCCTCTTTGACAGAACTCGGAAGTCATAACAATGACGGAAGTGAATGTCAAAGCCCAGAGACGACCCATTTTTGACCAGGCCGAAGACTTAGACAAACATGCAAGATAAGCAAGATATGCGCCCGAAGGCAGGGGCAAAATGCAACTGAAAATGCACGAAGCCGAGCATAACTTAATGATCATGCAAAGAAAGCTGTAACGAAGCACGCATGCGACAGTTTTAAGCTAGCATGCACCAAACTACACTACAATGCAGAAAGGATGTAAGAGAATTATGCAATTCTCAATACGTCTCACTCGGAGGATACAATACCTGTGCGGCTCGTCCGGTTGCACCGGCCTCAAATGAGCCGTACATACAATATCGTGCCTGCAAAGAAAGCAAACCTAACAGGTACAATATTGTTAGCAATATGCATGACAATGCGAAATGAATGCAAGATGATATGCAATTGAAACTATGCAAACTACATGCAAAGCAATTGAATCATGATTCAATCGTGAGCGATTCGAAACCACACAAATGTCAAATAGGTTGATGGAAGTAACAAGTCCGTCTACCATAGAAAAGGTGCCGCAACCTCAAACCAACATACCAGCGTGGAGTAGGCGCGATACACATGCAGAACTATGAGTAATGTAGACGGACACAAGGACAAGTATTGGGTGGATTGACATAAGTGGGGTGACGACCCGCTGAGGAAAGAACAATGATCCTAATGCCGGATGCAACAATTACACTACAATGTAATATGCGATTATGGCGCGCGGGCCAAACCGTATCTCGCTTAGGAAAGGCATGCACACATACAAACCATGTCTAACACAGAAAAGGTGCCGCAACCTCAAACCAACATACCAGCGTGGAGTAGGCGCGATGCACATGCAGAACTGTGCTTTGACGTGAAAAGTATGGACACATACCAGACCAAGCTCAACAAGGAAAGGTGCAAGCCATAAATGGAAGGGGATGCAGTGGATGCATGCAACTACAATGCAATGGATATGGCTATTTACAGAAAATGCATGACATATGCAATATTACAATGATGATGCATGACATATGCACGTTTTGGAATGCATGACATATGCAATATATACAATGATGCATGACATATGCATGTTTTTTTTTGTTTTTGAAATGCATGACATATGCAATATTTAGAATGATGCATGACATATGCAGTATTTACAATGATGCATGACATATGCATGTGTTTTTGTTTTTGGATTTTTTTTTAAATGCATGACATATGCAGTATTTACAAATGATGCATGACAATGCACTATGATGCAACGACTATGATTGCAGCTTTCCCTATCTTACCAACAGGGCGATATAATAGGTTGGTTCAGTATCCAGAATTGAGGCGTAAACATGCCGCCTCAACCTATGGGGTTTCCATACAGATTTCAAGCCGAGGGTACACCCCCTGGGTATTTAAACCAGACTTTAGTCTCGGAAATCCCGAACCTTTACGTTCTAGGCATAAGCCATTCGAACTGTAGTTTTCACTGTCCCAGTTGGTCTTCTAGGAACTCACCGCAAAAACAGGCAGGTGGCTTTACCAGACCACCGAAAGTCGTCTGGGCACGACAAACGCCAAAGGAATTGCACCTTCAGAGGATTTAAGGTCTCCTAGACCGGGATGCACAGAACAATGCAATGAGATGCGCAGAATAGCGCGATGGAATGCATGCAAAATGCAATGAGATGCGCTAAACCGTGCGAATGACATACAATGCACTAACAAGTGCCGACGAGGCGCACAAGATAGCGCGAATGGGACGCAATGCACAAGCTAATGCGATGCGCTAAACAGCGTGATGCGTTCAGACAGCGCGAATGAAGGTCTTACACCTCCTAAGGATTTAAGGTCTCCTAGACCGTGCGTGTTTAAGGTCTCGCCAGACCGGGGCGAAAAACAATGAGGTGCGCAAAATAGTGCGATGAAATGCATGCCAAATGCAATGAGGTGCACCTTAGTGCACCGAAGGTCTTGCACCTCCCGAGGATTTAAGGTCTCCTAGACCGCGCGTGTTTAAGGTCTCGCCAGACCCGACGAAAAACAATGAGGTGCGCAAAATAGCGCGATGAAATACATGCCAAATGCAATGAGGTGCACCTTAGTGCACCGAAGGTCTTGCACCTCCCGAGGATTTAAGGTCTCCTAGACCGCGCGTGTTTAAGGTCTCGCCAGACCCGACGAAAAACAATGAGGTGCGCAAAATAGCGCGATGAAATGCATGCCAAATGCAATGAGGTGCACCTTAGTGCGCCGAAGGTCTTGCACCTCCCGAGGATTTAAGGTCTCCTAGACCGCGCGTGTTTAAGGTCTCGCCAGACCCGACGAAAAACAATGAGGTGCGCAAAATAGCGCGATGAAATGCATGCCAAATGCAATGAGGTGCACCTTAGTGCGCCGAAGGTCTTGCACCTCCCGAGGATTTAAGGTCTCCTAGACCGTGCGTGTTTAAGGTCTCGCCAGACCCGACGAAAAACAATGAGGTGCGCAAAATAGCGCGATGAAATGCATGCCAAATGCAATGAGGTGCACCTTAGTGCACCGAAGGTCTTGCACCTCCCGAGGATTTAAGGTCTCCTAGACCGCGCGTGTTTAAGGTCTCGCCAGACCCGACGAAAAACAATGAGGTGCGCAAAATAGCGCGATGAAATGCATGCCAAATGCAATGAGGTGCACCTTAGTGCGCCGAAGGTCTTGCACCTCCCGAGGATTTAAGGTCTCCTAGACCGCGCGTGTTTAAGGTCTCGCCAGACCCGACGAAAAACAATGAGGTGCGCAAAATAGCGCGATGAAATGCATGCCAAATGCAATGAGGTGCACCTTAGTGCGCCGAAGGTCTTGCACCTCCCGAGGATTTAAGGTCTCCTAGACCGCGCGTGTTTAAGGTCTCGCCAGACCCGACGAAAAACAATGAGGTGCGCAAAATAGCGCGATGAAATGCATGCCAAATGCAATGAGGTGCACCTTAGTGCGCCGAAGGTCTTGCACCTCCCGAGGATTTAAGGTCTCCTAGACCGTGCGTGTTTAAGGTCTCGCCAGACCCGACGAAAAACAATGAGGTGCGCAAATAGCGCGATGAAATGCATGCCAAATGCAATGAGGTGCACCTTAGTGCACCGAAGGTCTTGCACCTCCCGAGGATTTAAGGTCTCCTAGACCGCGCGTGTTTAAGGTCTCGCCAGACCCGACGAAAAACAATGAGGTGCGCAAAATAGCGCGATGAAATGCAAAATGAGATGCAAGATGAGGCACGCGGACCTCATGGATGCAAAATGCAAAACGAAATGCAAATGAAATGCAAAGTGAGGCACGCATACCTCAAGATGCAAAACGGTAAAACGAAATGCAAAATGAAATGCAAAGTGAGGCACGCATACCTCAGGATGCAAAATGCAAAACGAAATGCAAATGAAATGCAAAGTGAGGCACGCATACCTCAAGATGCAAAACTGAAATGGACATGAGGCACGCATACCTCATTAGACGGAAAATAAAATGCAAAACGAAGCACGCGTACCTCGAGATGCAATGAAATGCAAAATGAGGCACGCATACCTCATTGTATGGAAAACGAAATGCAAAACGAGGCACGCGTACCTCGAGATGCAATGAAATGCAAAATGAGGCACGCATACCTCATTGAATGGAAAATGAAATGCAAAACGAGGCACGCGTACCTCGAGATGCAATGAAATGCAAAATGAGGCACGCATACCTCATTGAATGGAAAATAAAATGCAAAACGAGGCACGCGTACCTCGAGATGCCATGAAATGCAAAATGAGGCACGCATGCCTCATTGAATGGAAAATGAGATGCAAAACGAGGCACGCGTACCTCGAGATGCAATGAAATGCAAAATGAGGCACGCATACCTCATTGAATGGAAAATGAAATGCAAGTATGACACGCATGCCACACGAAAGTGCAAAACGGTGCAAGTCGCAAGGGACGTGCAGGACGGCGCGACGCGACGCACCGGACAATGTGATGGATGCGTGCAACGCACACGGGGCAACTTTTGAATCTTGTAAAAGACAAAAGGATACAAAAGGATACAATCTTTGCTTGAATCTGAGTGCCACGCACAGAAGACACGGTCCGAGGTCAAAACGGAGGCCGGTTGAGCATCGGGGATTCACTTTATTGTACTTTCTTGAGCTATGAAGACCAGAAACTACCCACATGGCCTAAACAAGGCTGTGGGAACATCACCGGCTGGACTAGGTGGCCATCGGCTGGCCACCGGCTGCATAAAAGTTCCACCGGCACAATATTGTGCCGACCGGCCAAAAGTTGCTGATCGGGGACAGTTTCGACTTTTTGCAATGGGTCTTTTAAAATAGGGTTCCCAACCCTATTTTCTCACTTCTCCACTGCCGAAAATCAACTCTCTCTCTCTCTAGAGCCTTTTTCTCTCCTCATTTCGCCATTTCTTTGTGTTTTCGCGCCATTTTCGTCGTTCGATTCGCGAAGTTCATCGCGTTTTGCACATTTTCAACCGAACAAATCTTTGTTTCGGTGCCTCTTTTGCTATTTCCGCTTTTTCGGGACTTGTTCCCCTCGATTTCCTCTTCATTTCCATACCTTTTCCCATCCCGGCCTTTCCGGCCATTTTCCACCTTCCCGGGGGTTGACTTTCGAGTTGACTCTTCGTATTCCGAGCCTATTTTCATTCCTCGACCATTTTCCCATCATTCCCGACATGGCCAACGACGTTCCACGCGGCGGGACTCCCTCGGATCACGAGATGGATCCCGGGGTTGAGCTCCTCCCGCTGAGCGAGCGCCCGTTCGATCCGGCGACCTACCGGCCGGCGATCCACGTTCTACCACCCGACGGACTACGCCAGTTTCGCAGCTTTGACCGAGCACTGGACCCGGAGCTCCTCCTACGCGAGCCGACCTCTCACCTATCCTTCGGCGCTTCCGAGGTAACACTCTTCTCTGTTTTACTTTCTGCAATGTAGAACTGTTAACTGTCAAAGTTGTTTTCGTTCTTTAACTGCTTGATTCTGATACACTGTTCCCTGTAGTCGATTGCAATCATGCTTACAATTGATATCTGTTTAAGACGGACACATGCACACACACTGCACTAGCCTCAATCACCCAAACACACGGCACATACCGCATTTCACTGCAAACTCACCAACGCCCAGTATCTGCTTGAATCTGAAAATATGCACGCATGCCACATTTGCACTGAACCACTCAGACACATTGACGCATCACACGTTGTAGTTCACTGTAAGCACACCGACACCCAGCACTTATTTGAATCTAAAAAGCTTGCACACATGCCATATTTGCACTGAACCCCTCAAACACGCTGACGCATCACACGTTGTAGTTCACCGTAAGCACACCGGCACCCGGTATCTGTTTGAATCTGACAAACTTGCACGCATGCCAATATTGGCACTGAACCACTGTTTCTTCAAAATTGTACATTTCATATTGCTTTGCCGCTATTTGTTTGAAAACAGGGAGATTCCCATACCATCCGCGGGTATGGGAACGTCGCGGCTCGAGATTGGTACGCTGAGCTTCCCGAGGCGGTTCGCCACATTGTAGACGAGGCGGGCTTTGGTTCCTTTTGCAGGGGACTCTCCAGGCTTACTGCTTGCAGGCCTCTTCTAGCTGCGCTGGCAGAGAGGTGTGGGACACCACCGATTCATTCCACTTATCTGTACCGGGGACATGACGATGACCCCTTACGATTTCTCGGTGCTCACTGGCATCGGGGTAGGGGGTGATCCGATCCCTTTTGATATTGCTATGGATAAGTGGACTGCAGCTCAGGTCTACTTACTTGGTGCGGCTCCACCTCTCGCCCATCCTGGCTTCGTCCGGTATTCCTGGTTCGAGGTGCAGTTCCAGGTGCAACCTCTTCTTGTTGACGCAGCTCCGATGACTCAGGAGGCCGCTGAGAGATATGCACGCGGCTTTCTGATGTTTTTGTTCGGGACGACTCTCTTCGCCGACCGGGCGAACACAGTGCCCCTCTGCCTTCTCAGCGCACTGGTGGATGTCCGGGACATCTTGCGTTTCGATTGGGGTGGTGCGGCTCTGGCCACCCTCTATGGCTATATGAGCTCAGTCTCCCGCGGCAGCGGACAGTTGCTCGGGGGTATTGGCGTGTTTGGGAGGTCATTTTCCTTTTCCGCTTTACATTTCTGCTTACATTTTCTGTACTCTGCACACTGCACACACTGTAGTCTGTTTCACACGGACTGTATACTGTACACACGCACACACATACTCTGCTTTACACTGACTGTACACTACTCACACTGTACACTCTGCACAATACACTGCACAACGCTACTCATACTGTACACTCGCACAATACACTGCACAACACTGCTCTGCTATTTCTGCCTTCTATTCTGTATTCTGCTTTATCTGATAATGCACTGGTATTTATCTTGCAGTTGTGGGTTTACGCCTACTTCCTAGGCTCGCTCCTGTACCCGATGCAGAGCCCTCTGGTCGTCCCTTTTTCACGCCGCTTTGACGGGAGATGCGTGCGGAGGCCCCGGGAGACCTTCAGCTTTTCGCCGCCGCTACTTCGACACCATCACCCCCCCTGCCGAGGTATGTTTTACTTGCAGTTCATTTAAGCTTCGTCTTTCCACTGTATATTAGCAATAACAGTAGGTAACAAACTGTATTTCAATTTCAGATCACCTGGCAGCCTTGGGCCCCTTTGCCAGCCGTGGGCGCGGGATCGGTTTGCCGGCGCCGTTGATACCTCATCACGTTTCCGGATTCTGCTCGAGGGCCCGGTCTGTCGGGCTTGGTACCTGGGTGAGCGTTTCTTGCTCAGCCCTAGGCCTACCTGAGCAGATAGTCCCGGTGCACCCTCCTGAGCACATGCGGGATACTGAGGGTTCACGCCGACAGATGGCAGACTATACTATCGGCTGGGAGGCGGACGACTTCCGAGGCGAGGGCGATTACTCGGAGTACGGCCGCCGAGTAGAGAGAGGGGACCAGCGGCGCCAGCGGCTGGAGCAGGAGCTGGAGGGGAGCGCCGAGGAGGGCTCGAGTCCGTGGCAGGGGTGGAGTTCAGCGAGGGCGAGGGACCGGTTGGCCTGCTCTGCCCGCTGCTTTGACTTTCAGAGGGCAGGGTGGGGCGACCTATCAGATCCCCTTTGCTCCTCTACCAGCTGACCACGAGTTTGTCGGTGTCCCCGACTTGCCTTCGGTATGTGTTACTGCATTCTTCGTCTTGCACTGTTATTTCATTTCAGTTTATTTGATATTCCACAGAATATTGATGCATCTGATACTTTTGCAGGCGTCTTCTGAGTACACCCGGCAGTCATTGGAGATGAATGCCTCCATGATGGGGATGCTACAGCGGACGTTCGACCTCCTAGCCCTCTATAGCATTCCGGTATGTTCTTTCTGACCACGGCCTCAAACCATACACAAACTGCTTTACATAATCTGACGCATAACACAACATCTGACAAAATGCTCACGGCATCTGATACACTGTACTCATACATTGCATTCTGCACTGATACACTGTTCACCGCATACATACACTGTACTCATACACTGCATTCTGCACTGATACACTGCTCACGGCATACATACACTGTACTCACACACTGCATTCTGCACTGATTCGCTGTTCCATATATACTGATGCATTTGCCTTTTATGCTTTTCAGCCTCCCTTCCAGATTCCCCCGGTGGGTGGCGCTCCAGCTGGACCTCCCATTTCTACTCGGGATGGCAGAGCATATCCTCGCACCAGAGGGGGGCGCGTTCATGTTGGGAGTAGCTCGCGGGCTCCGGTTCCAGATGATGAGTCTGAGGCAGAGACAGAGGCGGAGGAGACCGATGATGGCTCGGACTCGAGCTCAGATGGTGATGCCCCTAGTGGTGCCCCTGTTGATGACGCTCCTGGACCTTCGTCCAGGAAGAGGACTAGGACAGATTGATAGCTCCGGGGCCATTTTGACATTTGATACAGATTTTTGCTGTTTTTCTTCCTTTTTGCATTTTCCCCTTTTGTCAGTAGTTAGGGTACTTTGTACTGCCGCAGGCAGATTTTGTTTCCAAAACTTATGTATTTGAAAAGATGATATGAAATGAAACAAACTTTTTGTCCGAAAAAGAGTGTTATATCTGCATGTTTCATACTTTGCACTGCATTGCATCATATTACACCCAAATGTAAAGGATATTGATCTGTTGTCTGAAAATTGAGCACTTGTACCATGATAATCAGATAACCAACCAACTAACAGCAAACCACTCATACAAAGCACTACTCAAACTGCACAATACAGCCCGTACTCTACTGGGGATTGATCTGCATACAGCCCTCAACACAGCACTGGGTTCATTCTGCACACAGCAAACCCTGAACAAATAACCCAATCTGACAAGACGGATCACAAAACTGACACGGTTGGAGTTGAAACACACTCGGATGTCCCAAATTTCCCTTTTCTTCTCTTGCTTCGCACGAATGTAGAGAATGGCACAACATTCAGAGCACAAACGATTAATCTTTGGAAAAGGGGTTTCACAACCGGGGTATCGAGCCTACCACAGAACACAGCGAGACAGACTCAAACAGAGAAACAAAAGGCACACGACCTGAACACAACGAGACACACTCGGAAAAGACTCAAAGCTAAAGCCGAAACCGACAAATCAAAAGACACGACACACGGACATGTTTACACAAGGAGAGACCTTGAATCTCGAGGAGCCAGTTCCTCCGGGTATTATTTCCCACCCTTTCTGATTTGTGATACTCACATCACTCGGTCCTCAGGCTCGGTTTTTCTCTCAAAACCCTTTTCTTACTTTTCTCTCAACTTACTCCTCTCTATTCTTTATTCTCTCATTTTTCATCCCTCCCCAGGGTGATTAATGGATGAATAGGAAGTCACAGGTTCACGCCCAACACTGTTAGCTCACGGCTATTTCTCACAGCGGATAGAGTGCCTTTCTGGCAAGTGTGTTGGCGGGGGAAAGACAGAAGACCTGACTCAACTGTGCCCCTAGTCGTCACTTTGACCATTTTTTTGTTTTCTTCCTAAAACAGTTTTGATCAAAATGAGAGTCAGATTAGCACACTTATTCGATTTTTGATTTGAAAATCATGCGAATCTGGCTGTGAGCACTGAAAATTCTCCTTTTGGGTCCAAACATGGTCCAATTTGAAAAATGAAATAGTTTTCGAGAAAATAGTCAACTTCAGTAAAAATTTTCAAAAACTATTTTCGCAAACAGTCAACGCTCAACGAGCGCGGAACTTACCCTCGAGATATGCAACCTCGGATCGGAGGTAATGGCAAATTGCCCCTGGCTTAAGGGGGACAAGGCAACGGAAAGTTGCCCCTGGTTTGGACGGTAACTCAGGGCAACTTATGGCAATGCATGGCAACGGAAAGTTGCCCCTTGTTTGGATGATGCCGCGGCACATTGTAAGCCAGTCCTTGTTGACGACGATCGGACCCTCGGACGCGGAGGAGACGGAGACGGTTTGAATCAATATATGGACACAGTCACCTGGAAGGTGTTGGTGGTTGGACTTCAAGAAGAAGTTAATCACGTAGTTCCAGGTCGCTGTAATTGAGACATTGGATTCGGAGGAGGCACAGGTGATCAAAACCATGACATGGACTGAGACGCTATGGAAGCGTTGGGGGCTGGACTTCAGGATGAAGTTGCCTACGTATCCCAAACATGGGAATCAAGCCTTACGTAGTTCCGGTTAAGGTACACTCGGGTATTTTAACCTTCACTTTTAGGCTCTAACTTTTGCCAAGGTGCCCGACGCGGGTTTTCGACCTTGCGAGCTATGTTTTTCTTCTTCTTTCTTCTTTTTTTTTTTTGCATTTTCATTTCTTTTCTTTCTTTTAATATATTTTTTTGTTGTTCTTTTCTTTTTCTTTTTTTTCTTTCCTATTTCTTTTTTTTTCTTTTTTTTTTTCTTTGCTCTAACTTTTGCCTGGGCCGCCCTTCCGGGTTTTCGGTCCAGCGAGCCTCTCAAAGGGTAAAAGTGTAGCAAGCCCATGCCAAATGGTTTTGAGATTGAAGCCCTCTGTATCCAGGAGAGCGACTGTTGGGTCGATTTGCAAAAGAGTCCATCACGGTTGCTTTACGAGCCTTGCCGGGTGGGATTTGATCTCCTTGATCTGACTTTGATGCCTCTTGTTCGAGGGTTGCCTCAAAATTGGCCGCACAGGCGTTTCATGGCGCCGTTGAATGTTTTGAACGGATTCCAGTTTGCAACAGATAAATTGAATCTTGAGGCCGAGAGCGATCCTGGGCTACACAATCTCAAGAGCGATTCCACACAGGTCTTTGCAAGGCTGCGCAAAACATTTCGTTTTTGAAAGTTTTTAAGAAAGCGACAAATCATTCGCGCTAAAGATAGTGTGGAACCAGTCTGGATCAAACTAGGATCCTTCTCAGTACTCACGCCGACAAGCATGATTTCATTCATGAAAGGCTTAGCGGGCCTCTCTTTCTCTCAAAATGATCAAAATTTTACAAAACCCGAGGAATTACTTCCCTTTCGTTTTCATCACCGCAGTGTTCGAAAAGGGGTTTTATGAAAAGCTTAGGTCATTACGACAATGTTTAAAGCACAAGAGAGTAGGTGGTACGCACTGTCGTTCCATTCACATTCTCTGGCACGGTTGATTCGAACAGCAACAAATACGGAACGTGATAGCCACAGCCGTTTCATTCAGATTTGTTGGCATAACTGGTTCCTCGGCAGAAACAAACTCAAAAAAGAAAAAACAACTATTTATAAGACAAAACGGTGTTTGAGGCAACAACCCCGAAATCACCTGGTATTCTATACAAGAGGGACTGACTCATTACAATTAGACAGACCCTTAAGCAAAAGGACTGACTCAAAACAATGAGACAGGCTCAAGACAAAACAGAAGACTGACTCGACACCCAAGTCAGAATTTACGAAAATTAACATTTAACAGATGCCCAAAAATGCGTGCCAAACGCCACATCCAAAAATGCGCCAAGCATTGCCCACAGGCGGTTCACCTTCTGATTACATACTCGCAGTATCTGTGTCCTCAACATCCAACAACTGGGTGGTGACGGACTTTGCTGAGGTAGGCGGGAGGATAACCTCGTTGTCAATCAAATCTTGCACCTCGTGCCGGAGGCGGAAACAATTGTCGGTAGCATGGCCTGTCTGCTGGTGGTACGCACAGTACAGAGCAGCATCATGTGTGGCAGGGAGATTCTTCGGGAGAGGCCGAGGCTCCAGGGGTTTAAGGTGTCCCCTCTCGGCAAGGATTTGAAGTGCCTTGGATAATGGCATGTAAAGAGCATGGAAGACCCTGCGCCCTCGGGGCAGGTACTTTGGAGCCTGAGCACTCTTGCTAGATGCACTAGCAAACGGATCGGCGGGTGCGGCCTTGGGTTTCTGATCCTTTCCGATGCAGGGCTGGGAGGGGGAAGAACTGTTTTGGCATGACGGGGCCTCTCCCGATTCTCTGATTGACTGGAATTGCCCTCAGGCGGAGTGGGGAAAGCATCCTCCACAGCTTTTGACATAACTGCGGATATCTGTTGCTTGTTCATTCCCTCGGCTTTCAAAGCCTCTACTGCCCACAGCAGTTGTTCGATAGGGTCGGCATCTGCCTTCATCTTGCCTTTATCTCTGGCCTCGGCCTGATTTAGAACTTGGTTTGATGCGTCGTTGCCATAGCTGGAGGCCATCTCCGGTTGGCTGAGTTCAATTACAATTCGCCCCAATAGCGGGGGCTCTTGGGGTACAAAGCCTCCGGCATATGGTGCGGCTGGCGGCGAAACAGACATCCCATAGGCGAGATCCGTCACGGACCTTTGAAGATCACCTATCATCCCCATTAGTTCAAATGTAGTAGGCTCGCGAGCCTGATATAGCTGAGGGGCCCAAACTGGGTGCGCGGCCGGCGATCTGGGCGGATGCGGCATGTCAACAGTAGTTTCATCCTGTGGGGTGATTCCTGGATCCAACGCGGCCGTCATGACCACGATCTCTTCTGAATTCTGCGTCATGTTAAGTTCTGCCTCAGCAAGGAGAAGACACTAACTGTTCTGGATCAATTCTCTGAATCTCTGAACTGAAACGGGAAAACAAGCAGCATTTCAGCCCCAAACAGATCAAACACGGATGTAGCCGGACAACTGTACTCTACTACTGATCACTGTTCCCCAGAATCACTATTCAAAACTGAACTGATACCCGCAGACACAACTGATTCTCAACAACACTGATACTAATGCCCTCGGGCCTGATGCTCAAACTTTGCAAACTGATATGTGCGTTCCCTGCAGAGATACATTCTAAAAGCACATAACAGGTAAAAGAGAGCCAATACACCCTTATGTTGGGGTAGGTTTTCCCTGTCCTATTTTGTCAGGAGCTAGGGTTTCACTACGCACACAGCGGTTTCAAACAACCTAATATCGGGTAAGCAACCTGTCCTAGTTTGGAATGGTCACTATGGATCCGAATATGCACTAGGTCGAATGGTCGAAAAGGGTGCCCCAGTAAAACCGGGGTTTGTGTTCCCACACTGGTAGAGCCCGCAACCGGTCAGCCTTATGGTCATGCCTTGACAAGACAAGCCTCCGGCAAACCGCTCAGGAATAGCAGATGGCCAACACGGTGTCCTAGGCGCACCAATGCACATGCAATGCAAAGAGACACATAAATGAAATCAAAACAGGATATCACGAGTTCGAGTCAAGTTCTCTAAACTCCCCAGCAGAGTCGCCAGAAACTGCAACAAGCCCGCGGGGGACCTCGCTACAGTTCGGACTCCCTTTTGTTTTGTTGCGGTTCTTAATCTGAACCAAAGAGTCCAACTCTGGCAAATCGTTTGAGAAAACAGATTTTGAAAAGAAGTGCCAAACATGGACTGCTTTGCCAGATACAGAGTCGCCACCTAAATATTTTAAAATGGGAAATTTAGGAAACCCTGACTCGGTGCCGAAGGCCACGTGTCCGTCATCACCAAAGTGGTCTTGGCTCGGGAGCTTGGGTACGATCGGGGAAGGTCAGCTATGAGCACCCCCTTTCGCCCGGTCCGAAGACCGGCCTCTACTAACCGTGATATCCGATTTTGAAAACATTATGCGTTCTTATCCCAATTATTAGCCTAGAATTACTATATTATGCACACAGCAAAACAAGTATAGACTAGATTGCCTAATTTGGAAATAAGCATTGCATATCCGTTTTCTTTGAAAATGCTTTGGAATTTGCTACTCGCAAATAGGCTAAAATACGGATTTCAATGAGTTATTCCAACTCAAGCAATCCAACCTCCACCCACAGGCATTCAAACAGTTTATCACATAAGCAACTAGCCAGATGGTAAACATGCTGTCATGTTAACATTCACACGCATGCGAGATGCTAAAGCATAGATACTTACATCGTACTCCGTGCCAAAACAATAAACTGGTTAGCAATTATGCATGTCCTAGTTCATGTTAAGTGGCTAATGCAACACATGCAAAGATGCAGTTTAGAGTAGGCTCGGCTATCCTAGACATGGCATGTGAAATGCTACAACTATCACGTATTCAATTTGGAATTGAAAGTACGATGCAGTTTGCATGATGTACCGAGCCCGGTGCATGTAAGACAAATGTATGGATGCACGCATGCATAACATAAGGTATGCTAAAATAAATGCCCTAATACTAACCATTGAAAGCAGGTAAATAAAAGGGAGAAAGAAGTGGGGGTTGGAAGACATACACACTCACCCACACTTATTACAAATATGCCCTCGCTCGGAGGGACCAAAAGAATAATACAGATTAATTAGCTACGCAAACTAATTAAAATATTACAGTCCAACTAAATTAATCAAATAAATTAATTAATCTAATTAAAACAGTAAACCGCCTCGAGATGAGGGCCGGATGCAACGCATGCTCGGGACTTGCTCGGAATTGCACTGCCATGCTTAGATTGCCTCTGTTTTCCCTGCTTTGCATCTCAGAAGACTGCCAAAGTCTCAGGAGTGCCTCCCAGACACTGAGGGACATCATCGGCTGAGTAGGACTTCCACCGGCATCAGCATGAAGTCACCGGCACAAAATTCATCCATCAGCCATCAATAGACTGCCGGTCGGCACTAAATACTGCCAGCCGGCACTGAATGTCTGCAGAACCTGCAACTCACAGCAGCAGAGGGCAAAAACTTGCATGGCAATGTAATTCCAACAATGTGTGCACCAATCATGCCCCTTATCATATTTGTGATTCAAAGGGGCATGTGCCTCGATTCTCGGGCCACCAATCACGCATTTCCATGCATGATGGCCCAAAGAACCAAATGTGCAACTTCTATTTCAAATGCATGCAAACCAAACAAACACACAAGGGTGCCAAGCCTCTATCATGACTTGGTCAAGAGGTAGAGCATGCATGTTTATGTGATGCAATCCTAGACATGTCAACTAGTATGCAATCATGCCAATGCAAAGGAGCATACAAGCTAACAAACATACAAGGCATGAAACACCAATGTCAACCATCAAGTATGCAAGGTGTAATGTGGGTGTCTAAGCATGCAAACAAGCATGTGACTTCATTCAATCATGTTAGTCCTAACATGCATTTACTTACCAATACATTACAACACTCAAGGAGCATATGCAAGCAACAAGAGAATGGACTTGCACATAGGTTAGGCAGCTCTAAATAAGCCTAAAATCAGTGGCCAAATGCCATAGAAGTGAAGGCTAAGATATATGCAACACATGCACACATGCAAGCATACATAATCCAACCCTTAGGCATAAACAAGCAACTCTTAAGAACACTTAAAAGAGGCTAACATGGACATATTAACATGCATATATAAGCTTTATAATCATGTTGGACATGGTGCCAAACCAAGCAACAAAATAGACTAAGCATGCAACAAATGGTCCAAGCATCCAAGGCAAGCCAAAGGAGACCTAAACCATGGCTAAGCCAACCAAGCCTCACAAGGCCAAGAAGGCTTAAAACAGGTCTAAGGCAGCCTTAGACCATACAAAAGGGACCTCCTAGATGGCATCTAAGTGGCTCTAGAGCAAGGCACACACAATGACCAAATCATTAGGCATACAACATATGCTTTCAAAACTTCAAAGAGGCATGCAAGGCAATCATTCAAGCATGTCTAAGGGACTGAAATAGCATGCTAAATGGTTTTAAACCATTGAAAATAATGCAAGCAAGGCATGCTATACTTTCATGCTCTTAAGGCCAACAAGCCAAATGCAAAGAGGCTATGTGATGCAAGCTAAGATCGACCAAAGTAACCATGGACAGACCTTATTCATGGAAAAATAAGCATACAAGCTTCATGAATCTAAGCCTAAAACATGTTAGAATAGAGGCACACAACCTAATGCATGTTAAAGGACTAAAGAGGCATTACAAAGCATCTATGCAAAACATGCAAGGAGTACTAAAACCAACATGATACAAAGTTATAATATGGCAATATGAGCACAAAATACAGCCATGGCATAACCAACAAACAACCAAACATGAGGCTCCCTCAAGAGGCAAAATAGGTCCTTTTCAAGGACAACAAGGAGAGGGGGTGACCCTCTCCTTCTTGGGACTTCAAGGCATCATCTTCACCACTGAAATCCCTCAAGATTTCAGTGGTGAAGAGACCCCAACACCAAAATCCCGGAGCTCTCACAAAATAGCACAAAATGAGGCCTTTTCAAGGCCTAAGGGTGGTCAAACCTCTCCAAAGCACAAAACACTCTTAAACAACAATAAAGAGGACTAAAAAACAGAACTTTTTTGTATTAAATGCTAAGCACAAAAACAGTTCTAAACTATGCAAAAATGGAGTGCAAAAATGGGGTAAAAAGGGGTAGTTTCTTACCCTTGAAGACCACCTTCACAAAGGTTGATGTTGTTGCTTCCTTAAGCTCAAATCCAACCAAAAACTTCAAGAACCAGCCCTTAGAACCTCAGTAACCGAAGGAAGGTGAAACACTAGGTGCTTGTGTGCAATAATATGGATTAAAGCACCTAGTATAGAAACAAGAGAGGAAAATAGAGATAGGATAGATACACAAGTTCTAACCTAGAACCAGAGCTTCTTCTCTGTCTTTTCTCTCTAAAGATGTCTAATTTTTCTAACCCTTGAGCCAAGAGAAGAGAGCCCTCTCTTATAGGCAACAAAGCTTACAAGCTAAGCAAACCAAAGGCTCATCCCTCCATACACGTGTATGGAGGGGAAACAAATGCTATACAGCTGCTTCAAAATATCTCAAAAAGCAACTGAACAGTAGTCGACAGGGCAAAATTGTCATTTTGACAAAATTGACTGCCGACCGGCACAAAAGAGTGCCGACCGGCGCAATATAGTGCCGATGGAAACACCAACCAGCCGGTGGCCTCTAGCCACTGCCGGTGGTGTGTGGGGATGCCTCACAAGGCATTCCCTGCCCCTCCAAGGCAAAGCACAAGTGTTTGGTGCAAAACCAGACACAAAACGGTCAAGTTCGGAGGTCCTGAGGCAAGGCGCGTAGCCAAGAACTCCGGGAACTCCAAACGAACACGAACATGGATAATCACCGAGTGTTCAAGCGGTGACGTCCAGGTCTTGAGGACGGTCAAAAATGGGGTGTCTACAAAGCTGCGAAACAAAGCCCTCCGATACTACTTGGATCCGGAAGGAAAGCTTTACAAAAAATCCCTTTCTGGTCCATACCTAGAATGCGTTCATCTGGATAAAGTCGAGGAACTCCTGATTGAAATACATGAAGGTAGCTATGGTGCCAATTCTGGCGGGCGCTCTTTGGCTCATCGAGCTGTGATGCAGGTGTATTATTGGCCAACAATGAGAGCTGATGCCAAATGTTACGTAAAAAAATGTGAACAGTGCCAAAAGTTTTCTCCTCTAACACATCTGCCTGCTGAAGAGTTAAGCTCTATAACTAGCCCTTGGCCGTTCGCCCAATGGGGACTCGACATCGTCAAACCATTGCCTCGCGCCCCGGGTAACAAGCAATTTTTTATTGTTGCGACAGATTATTTCACGAAATGGGTAGAAGTGGAGGCACTAACGCACATCCGAGATACCGACATGAAGTGCTTTGTATGGAGAAATATCATAACACGATTTGGCATTCCAAGAGCACTTATATCAGACAATGGCACCCAGTTTGATTACGATGTCTACCGAAAACTGTGCGGCAAGTATGGTATTCAACCCTATTTCTCCACCTCGGCTTATCCACAGAGTAATGGCTAAGCTGAAGCATCTAACAAAGCCATTTTGGATGGCATCAAAAAGAGGCTGGAGAGAGCTAAAGCCAGATGGGTCGAAGAATTGCCGAGTGCATTATGGGCTCATCGCACTACCCCGAGACGGTCCACCGGGGGAACGCCGTTTGCTTTGTGCTTCGGAACACCGACAATTATCCCCTTGGAGATCGGCCTCCTGACCTTGAAATCAAAAGCTTTTGATATGGACCGAAACGACATGATGCTGGCCTTAGATTTAATTCTGATTGAAGAACGAAGAGACCGTGCCCTTGCATCCATGGCACAATACCAGCAGCAGCTTGCTAAGTCATACAACCAACGTGTTCAGCTACGCCGCTATGTACCAGGCGAACTGGTCCTGAAGAAAGTACTTCCAGCTGACAGGAAGCCGGCTGATGGAAAGTTGGGTCCTAACTGGGACGGCCCCTACCAGATCGATTCAATCGCGGGAACATGAGCTTATCGGCTGAAAGACATGTCTGGCAAGAGTCTGCCACGCCGTTGGAATTCCTAACATTTGCGTAAATTCTATCATTAAACCCAACCTGTAGGGCATGATAGCTGTTTTGAACGATTCACTATGTATGAATTTTTCTTTTTGCAATCCAAAGTTACGTATTTTCTCATTGTGAAACTCAGTTCAAAAATCCTTCGATTTAAGCCTCCAGATTCGGAGCGCCCTTCGTGGATATCACGATTGGCCAAGTAAAAGTCTCCGAATTTGGAGGCCCATCCGTGCAAGTCACACCTGGGCCGAATAAGCCTCCGGATTCAGAGCGCCTTCGTGGATATCACGATTGACCATGTAAAAGTCTCCGAATTCGGAGCCCCATCCGTGCAAGTTGCGCTTGGGCCGAATAAGCCTCTAGATTCGGAGCGCCCTTCGTGGATGTCACGATTGGCCAAGTAAAAGTCTCCGAATTCGGAGCCCTATCCGTGCAAGTGGCATCTGGGCCGAATAAGCCTCCGGATTCGGAGCGCCTTTCGTGGATATCATGATTGGCCAAGTAAAAGTCTCCGAATTCGGAGCCCCATCCGTGCAAGTCGCGCTTGGGCCGAATAAGCCTCTGGATTCGGAGTGCCCTTCGTGGATGTCACGATTGGCCAAGTAGAAGTCTCCGAATTCGGAGCCCCATCCGTGCAAGTCGCGCATGGGCCGAATAAGCCTCTGGATTCGGAGTGCCTTTCATGGATATCACGATTGACCAAGTAAAAGTCTTCGAATTCGGAGCCCCATCCGTGCAAGTCGCGCCTGGGCCGAATAAGCCTCTGGATTCGGAGTGCCCTTCGTGGATGTCACGATTGGCCAAGTAAAAGTCTCCGAATTCGGAGCCCCATCCGTGCAAGGCGCGCCTGGGCCGAATAATCCTTCGTATTCAGAGCGCCATATGTTTGGGCCGAATTCGCGGCACCTTGCGGGATTAACGTCTTGGCCGACTAAGTCCTCCGAATTCGGAGCGATTCGTGCAAACCATTGATGTTGTGGTCATTTTATGAACAAATGGATTTAAAATAAAAAGATCATACTATCATAGTTAAATCCACTCATGAATTAGTTGACATAACAACAAAACGTTCCGAACAATATATGTTCTAATTAGACTAATTTCGAATACATTACATTGGCCTCGAATACATTATTCGCATCCATTGTTGCGTTAAAAGAAAATAACATATATATATATATATAATAATATATTATTAATTAAACAATAATTTAATAAATAAATACAAAATGTATTTATTTTTACATAAGGTTTTATTTGGCACCACCTTCATCGTCACTCTTCTCTATCTCGTATGCCTTGAAGGAAAGATTGCGGCCATGATATAACGGGGATGCCGACTTAACGCCTGTTGTACGGACAGCATCCGCAGCCTTGAGCGCCTCGATCCACTAGTGCCGAAATCCTCGATTCTCGCATCGGCAGACCTCCTCGGCGAGTTTTTCCCTGGTTTTCTCTATACCGACCTTTCGGCCGTCGTGGAAGCCTTTTTTGTAAGCCCTGGTCTTGGCGGTCTCAATCGCAAACATACTAGCCGTATCTCGATCGGCGATCACATGACTTATTAGTCGTTAGGTCACCCTTTCCTCCACGATCGTGTTAGACTTTCCGGCCGACTGTTCCCCAGCGGTCTTGACCTTTCTTAGCTCGCGCTCGACTTTCTCCGCGCGGGCTTCTAGGCTTCGAATACGTTCGTCCCTCTACTCTATCTCCCGCCGAGCAGTACGAAGGCGCATGCCGATTTCGTAGGCGGTGTATAGCCTCTTCACCGCCCTATGGACGCCCTCTCGAAACACTTCGAAGTCTTGTCAACTAACCATCGATTGCTGAACTTCTGGCGAAAAAATCTGTTGTGCAAATTCGACTGCCACGTTTGGATCTCGGATGATTGAATTCACCTCCGTCATCAGTTTGTTCCCAACAAAAACTGCAAAGCTCAATGGGCGTGGTGGCCCACTGGCTTCACTGCGCAGATGAGGGGAACTTCCCCGTTGACGCTTCTCCCTTCTAGGTGACCTGCTTCATTGACGTGGAGAGTGACGCCTCTCATGCTTAGCAGGTGCTCTAACTCCTGTTCAGGGAGGTTCGCTACCTCGATTCATTGCTGAGTCTAGCTCCGCCAGTGTCCTGCCTTCCTCTTTACTATTGAAGAATAATCTGCTAGACATTCACTCTTCTCTGGCCACGTTTGACATACAGGGTTGAGTTTTGTTTGGACACAACCCCTCTCTAATAATTCATGGGCGCACTGCACTCCCGAGGCGACCTCATTAATGCACACACTCCATAAGCCGCCGGTATTTGGCTTTCTAGATTTACCTCAAATCGGGGCAATTCCAAATCGGAGTTATTTGTCGTTCCAGTTCATATCTGAGGTAAGGGCAGATTCCATAATCCTCACGGCCAAAGGTTCGTTACTCGAATCGGCTAAATCCCTTGGCCTTGAGCCGAAAGGATCGTGCCTTAGCTAATTCCGAATTGGAGTTATTCGGCGTTCCAGTTCATATCTGAGGCAAGGGCAGATTCCTTAATCCTTACGGCCAAAGGTTCGCTACTCGAATCGGCTAAATCCCTTGGCCTTGAGCCAAAAGGATCGTGCCTCAGCTATTTCACGAATCGGAGTTATTCGGCGTTCCAGTTCATATCTGAGGCAAGGGCAGATTCCTTAATCCTCACGGCCAAAGGTTCGCTACTCGAACTGGCTAAATCCCTTGGCCTTGAGCCAAAACGATAGTGCCTCAGCCATTTCACGAAGCCGAAAGGATCTCATGCCTTTACCATTCATACGTAATGTAAGGCCTGGCACTGATAGGTTCAAATGCAAGGGCATGTTCTTAAGCCTATTCGATTAAATCCAAAGTCTAAATCATGAATATTCGCCGCTACCTTTTTTTCCAATTCTTGAATTATCCATCTTTTTAATGGAACGATTATCTAATGTGCAGCACACAGAAGTAGTGCTCCTCAAAATAGTGAAAAGCAAAAAACATTCATTGATAACAGCAATTAAATACAGACAATAATGCAAAGCAAGGGAAAATTTCATTGATAAACTGAATACAGATAAGTTATCACTTTATACATGAAGATCACCCTGAATATTAAAAAAAAATAAAATAAATAAGTAAATAAAAATAAAAATAAAAATAAAAATACATTCAAAATCCTTAACAAAAACAACTAGAAAGTTGCCCTAGTCAATTCTCGGGGTCAGACTCCAGTGGGTCAACGTCCATTTGCTTGTATGGAATCGGCATAGCCAATGTCACATTTGCAGCAGTAAGGGCTTTGAGCTAGCCGTGTTTGAATCCCTGGTTCTCAAATTTGGGGACTTCTTCTACGTAATTTGCAAGGACGGCGCCTTGCCCAGCCTCGTACGCCTTAGAAGCCTCGGAATTGGCTTTTTCTTTCGCCTTCTTTGATTCTTCCAATTCGGTCTCCAGTTTGGCAATCACCTCTTGGGCTAACTTGAGCGATTCATCGCTCGTGTTTGCCCTCTGCTCGGCGGCTAATCTATGCTGTTCGACATTTCTGGCTCTTTCTATCTCGGCCTCCACCCTTGCACTTTCCATTGTCGCCCTCGCCGCTTCGAACTTGGCCCTACTCCTCTTTCCCTCAACCTTTGATCTTAAACGGCCAATTTGTTCGACGGTGTCGTGCTGGCACCGGCCTATCTCGGCTATCCTTCCGACCGTCTGCAAAACAGAAAATTAAAACCAAAACAACATACGTAGAAATACAAAAGACAAGATAAAGCTATATACCAGAAGAGCCGTTTAAGCAGCTAATGCTATTGCCAACATATATAGCTCCGCCCGGAAAGCCTCCTTGTCAGCCGGCAACGAGACTGATGAAGCCAGGCTCAATGCCACGGTGGGGTCTTTCACAGCCGACGCGTCAGAGGGGATTGGCATGTTTTTTATCTTTAGTAGAATGACAAACGGCACAGCCGCATCCGACTCCTCTAAGCATGGCTGTTTTTCGATTGGGTTTTCTTCAGAGGCGGCCTCAGCCTCGGTAGGACGCTTCTCCCTCCTCTGATCGGCCTCCAGACTCAACCGTTCGACTGCGTGTTCTGTCTCAGCGGTCAAAGTTTAAGCCGTTTCAACTATGACAATCGGCTCGGAGGATTCAGTTGGGGCAGGTTTAGAACTAATGGTCTCGGCCCTCTGCCGGACGGCCAACCATTCGGCGTTCTTTTTTCATGCCAATTGGGAAAGAGATTTCTTCGCCATATTCAAGGGATAGGAGCCGGGGAGGTCTTCCAAACCAGTATAAATATCTTTGAAGGAAAATTCCCCTCAACTCGAAATGGATGGAGAGTTGGACTGGTTAAGGCTGGCTGCCTCAAACACTGAGTTAAGAGCCTCGTCGACCTCTTCGGCTTCCAAAGCAGACTCTCTCGTTTGTTCGGCAATCACCTCGACCGCCGACTCTACCTCTCGTTCCAAATCGGAAGCTTCAAAACCAATTTGCCTAAGGTTTTTGAAACGGGGGAAGACAAGAGCCGTAAGATGTCGTTCGCCAGATGGGATCGGAATGTTCTCCGCGGCCGAGAATGTAGTGTAAGTTGGCTCGTAGTTCAGGAGTATATGGGCGGCTCTCCCTTGCTTCTATATGCTTGGACGGCCAAAAAACTTGAGTGCAGTCTTGATTTCCGCGAGCACTGCGTCGTCGGCCAAGATCAGAATTTTCTTCAACTTATTGCCTACACAAACAAAGGATTAGACTTGGAGAGAAAGTCGAGTAAAAGAAGAATAAATAAGTGCAAGGAGCTACATGGTAACCTGGTTCGCCTCTCCGTCTGGGTATAGGGTCTAGGTGATCTTTGCCTTCGCCGAATTCCTAGTTGCCTCGGACATGGACCATCACATCATCA
Organism: Camellia japonica; assembly: GCA_030407325.1. Taxonomy (NCBI): domain Eukaryota; kingdom Viridiplantae; phylum Streptophyta; class Magnoliopsida; order Ericales; family Theaceae; genus Camellia; species Camellia japonica. The sequence goes on along the minus strand of JAPPVO010000017.1, from coordinate 150,631,738 downwards.
ACTCGTTTGCCAGAGCTGGCAAGCATGGTTACCAAGTGATGGTCAGTGTCCTTGGCCTTGAGAAAATAGCACCCATGCCGACTGGAGGATTTGGCTAAAGCATAGCAGTGCCGAATGGCAGGAATGCCAAGGTTGATCCTAAGGTGCCGGTTCAACTCTACGACCCCCATTATGATTTAAAAAAATTTTACATTGGGTTGGGAAGGAATCAGACCCCAATGGCGGAGGACGGCCCTAAGAAATGGGTGTAGAGGAAAACGGACTCTGCCCTCCGCAATGGATAGGAGAGGAAAGACGATTGTATTTTCATCATCCCTCTCCATATCAAGAGTGTTGTCCGTCACGAGAGACAAATGGACATCATCGAGGATAGAAAAATGGCGTCGGAACCCAGAAATACGATCCTCAGAAAGGAGGTCTTTCAAATGCTTAGCCATTCTAGCAAGGACTAAGGGGTATGCTAAATCGAAAATAAACACGAAAAATAGGATTATAAAAAGAAGAGAATAAAACTTAGGAGAGCCAAAGGAGACAAGGAGAGACGGAAGGAAGTTGCAGAAGATGCAAGACAGAGGAAGAATATCAGCTGGCAGTCCAGAAGGCTTAAGTATTCGAAAAGCATGCATTCGAAGAGACTGGAGTTTCAAATCGTAATAAATGCAAGAAATGCACAAAGGAGGCGGGAACGTGTAATGATGACCGAAAGGCGTGTGCGTCCTGACATTCACATTGGGATGGGTGAAGCCGCCTAACTTATGTTTTTTTCGACTTTTCAAATTTGAAACCAAACACGCCAATTAACTGCTGTAAATGGGGAGTTTGGGGGGCAATTGTGGGAGCTGAATAATAGCGGAATTAGATGAGCCGAGTATACACTTGGAGGCCTAGGAGATAGACATTCTTCAGCCCTATCCTGCATGGTCCGGAGGCCGAATATAATAAATAGGCCGAATAGCTATTGGATTATGGAGCTGAGTGATAATTGCGTCATCATGGGAGGAGCCAAATAAATAAGAGGATAATGGGTGAAAAGTGGGCCAGGCCCTAAGGCCCAGGAAGCGAGTATAAATAGAGGAACAACAGTCAAAGAAAGGTATGTGAGAAAAAGCAAGCTTAACTTAAAATACAAGCAACCAAGAGAGTATATACTGACTTATCCGTCGGAGTGCTAATTCCGGCACCCCCGACCGGAGTGTTCATCCCTTTTCAGGTGACTAGCTGTGGATCTCGAGCGTCCTGTTGGATCCAAAGAGTATTTCCAAACCACTCTCCCACAAATAGTTAGTTAATTAGGTAATTAATTAGCTAGGTTATTCATTCAGACCCTTTTGTGTGAGGGCCAAATTGTAATAATGTGTATGTTTTCTAACCCCACATCTTTCTCCCTTTTATTTACTTGCTTATGATGGATAGTGTAAAACATCATGTTTCTTTTAGCATATTCCATGATTTGCATCCACTTGTCTTGCATGCATTGAGGCTCGGTTCATCATTCTAACAAAGCATTGTAGTTTGCATACTTTGTTGAATACGTGTTTAAACCACATGCTATCAAGTTGTTTCAAATGGCATAATTAGTAGCCAAACCTATTAGTTGCATCATTGCATGTGTTGCATTAATCATGTTGCATTAGTTAGGGGCATGCATGTTTTCTAACTCTTTTGATTATTTTGGCTTGCCTTAGAGTACGAGATGAGCATTTTTGTGCTTTAGCATATTGCATGAGTGTGATTGTTGCCATGTCTGGCATACTTACCATGAGACTAAGTGCTTAAGTGCTATATCTGCTTGAATGCTTGTGGATGAAGGCTAATTGCTTGAATTGGAATAATTTGAGTAATGTACATATGTGATCACTTTTTCAAGTGGTACATATTCGAAACAATTTTTAAAAAACAAACATGAATCAAAGTGTTCCAACTTTTGTAAATTAGTCTATACTTGTGCACAACACATAGTAATATTAGCCTAATAATTGGAATAAGAGCATATAATATAAATAAGAATCACATCATGATTAGTAGAGACCGATCTTTGATCAGGCAAGCGGGGGTGCTCAATTCATGACCTTCCCCTCTCATACCTAAGTTCCCGAGCCGAGACACTTTGGTGATGACAGACACGTGGCCTTTGGAACGAGTCATGGGTTTCCTAAATTTTTCAAAAATATTTAGGTGGCGACTCTGTAATCTAGCAAAACGGTCAATTTTTGGCATTTTGATTCAAAATCGATTTTCCAAAAGATTTGCCGAATTTGGACTCTTTTGTGTTTATCTATTTCACATTGCACTTGTGAGATCAAATTCAAAACCATGAGAGTCCGAACTATAGGGCTATCATATCCGAAAGAAGCACGAAAAGTCGAGCTACAGTTTCTGGCGACTCTGCAAGGGACATTAGAGAACTTGACTTGAACTTTGTGATGTGATTTTTTATCTACACGTAAATGTTCTTTGCATTGCATTTGCATTGGTGCGCTCAAGTCACTGTGTTTGCTATCTGCTATTCTTGGATGGTTTGCCAGAGGCTTGCCCAAAAGCTTGCCAAAAGGCTGACCGATCGTGGGATCTACCATATTGGGAACACAACCCTTGGATCTAGACTACCGCTGTACCATTTGATCATCCTTTCACTTCTCGGTATTAAGTGTGAGAGGTATATTAGGTAGTCTTACCGAGGTACCCTTTTTGACCATTTGGCCTAGCTGCATGTAGAAAGCCATAGTGACAGTTCCAGACTAGGACATGATGCTCACCCGAATATTGGATTTTGTGAAACTACTTGCTTGAAATAGTGAAACCCTACTTCATGCCAAAACTAGGACAGGGTAACCCTACCCTTTCATAAGAGTGTTTTGGATCTCTTTAACTGGTATGTGGTTTGTAGTGAAACTATACAGGGGTGCTTCATATCAGTGGTACAATTGGTGTCTATTTTGGGACAGAATTAAGCGGGGAGTACAATCACTCAGTTGTGATCATATTTGTTCTAGTGAAATTGGGCTGAGGTGCTATTTGTTTTCTCTTTTGCTAGGTAGTCCTGGAACCATAGCTTCAGAAGGATCCGATATCCCCCGGGGTACTCTGGACTTGTGTTGATAGACTTTGTAAGGTCAGGGACCCTAGTTCAGAGGCAACCAGTGTTTGCTTCAGAGCCGCCGGTTACAAGGCGAATGAGGATTAGATAGAATTCACTAGTCCAGTTCCTACAATAGTCACCCCTCAGCTCACCTGTGTCCTGTCCGATTCAGGAACAGTCATCTACTTCTAGTCCAGCACAAGACCAGTCACCTATTCCAATGGCACAGTATCCCTCGCCCAGTATGGAGGAACTAATACATTATTTGCAACAGATAGTCGAGATACTGTAGCATGACGCAGTTCGTCAAGCTGAGGTTACAGCCGTCAGGCCGAGGTTATAACTAAGAAACAGCAATAATAACTGCAGCCAACAGCGGCCACTGCCATGTACCCATCGCAGCTATCTCTGTTCCCGGTGCCACTGCTAATACAGCCAATATCCAAGAAAAATAGGGCAATCCAACAGAGCCAATCCCAGCACAAGCTTCCAAAGCACTAGTTTATTAGACTGAGGCACCATTTGAATTTGAAGTCGATCCAACTGTGCTCAAAGTCAACAAATTAGAGAAGTTGTTCAAAAGAGCACAAGGGGTTAACTCCATCCCGGACATAGATGATGGATACATTGATTATGCAGTTACATTGTCGGATCGGTTTAAGATTCTGCACATTAACCATTTTGACGGCTCCGGGGATCTGATGGTCCACTTGTAATTATTTTCTAATATCTCGCGGCCAATGGGCTTAACTAGACCACAGAAGCTATCTCGCTTTGGTCGCACCATGTTGGGTATAGCGGCCATTTGGTATGCTAAGTTGGAAGATTCAGTCAAACAGAATTGGCAGGAGATGGCCAAAGCCTCCATTGCTCAGTACTCTTACAATACACAGATTGAGGTCACAACTCGTGATCTCGAGGTAACCATCAAAAGCTGAACGAGGGTTTCTTTGAGTTTGTGACAAGATGAAGGGCCAAAGCCTCAATGATGACCACAAGACCTCCCGAGAAAGATTAGATAAGAATGGTTGTTCAGAATCTGTATGGGAAGTTGCTGTAGAAGATGATTGTTCTACCTCTATTTACCTTTACAGAGCTTCATGAAACGAGGGTTCAAATTGAGGATGCCATCAGACAAGGGATCATTGTGGAAGATAATGAGCCTTTGAAGAAGAATGCTTTTCGCAGTTTCAATGCTACTACCAGTGGTAGCACAGTTGTAAAATGCTCAGAAGTAAATACTGTCACCACTCCCATCAATAGCCAAAAACCAACCTGTCACGACCCAAACCCGCCCCTATAGGTTTAGCGTCGTAACCAGCCAGTAATTCTTAGATTGCCAAAGGCCTCTTAACATAATTTCATGTAATTAGAGGCTGTAGAAGCAAATATATATACATACATAGTCTATTGAGCTGTGGAGACATACATAGGACAGATAATTTTAAACTTTTATAAATTTATGAGTGATGTCAAAAGGCACAGTAATTACACGTCACTCCATACACTATACATACAAGTAGGACTTGTCCATAGTCAAAACAAATAACCAAATTCTGAAATACAAAAATGTGGCCACAAGACTTGACATGATCCGGAACCTCCTCGGAAGGCGCTTAGGGTGGTTGACAAAATGGAATTCCAGGCCATCAACTTTGAGCCTGGTCACGCCCCTAATCACCTATATACATAATATAAATAGTGAGCGGGCGCCCAGTGAATAATAACAAAGTAAAGGGGTTTTAATGAATGTTGTCCATACTATTACAGAAAACAGAAATAGGTTCATGATCATGTTCAGAAATCAAAGTTCATAACAGAAACAGATTCAGAATCATACTCATAATTAGAATTTGCAGTTAATCATACGTGGTACATCCATTAGCACTAGCAGAAACAGTTGACCCATAAAGAGACGGCTATGAAGGCATCTAGTTGACTCACGTGCACGGAGACGGTATAGTTGGCTCATGAGATGTATAGTTGGCCCATAATTGGGACGTATACAGAAGGATCCATAACAGTTGGCTCATGAGACGTATAATTGACCCATAATTGGGACATAACGAAACAGATAACAAATGTCATCTAAAGCTAATGATGCCACGAATACATTTCAATAACATTGGACAACCATTCATTCATACAGAAAATAATATTTCAAAAAAAATACATCATCTTATATCATTCAGAAAATACTTATAAATTGAACATAACTTTACAAAGTTATTACTCACAGATAACCGATGGCTTCAAATAGACGAGTAGAGTAGGCAATTCACTTAACTTGAGGTGCGTGACCTACATAACATGACAGATACATACATTGAAACACACGCTTGAATTGTACATAACTTATTTCATTTGTTCTTAGTGTGTTTCTAGCCTTTATCCTCATTACAGTGTTTTAATGTTGGCCTAGGAATGCCTATGATGGAATGAGGATTCAAAAATGTACTTGAAAATATTTTTCAAAACTTGCTAAAAACAGGGCCCACGCTCGAGCGTGGCTTTCCTCGCTCGAGTGGACATACAAAATGTGAGGGTACGCTCGAGCGCAACTTTCTTCGCTCGAGCGGTCTGCAAACTTTGAAAAAGTATTGGTTGTTTAATTTTCACGCTTGATGGACGCACGATCCTCGCTTGAGCATGAGACTCAGACCTTCGCTCGAGCATGCCTTTTGTCGCTCAAGTGATTTGCAAAAACACATGAACTTCTGGAAGCATGCATATCATGCTCGAGTGAACTTCTGGTCGCTCGAGCAAAGGTGCAAAAACAAAGGTGATCGCTCGAGCATACAATACTTTGCTTGAGCAGAGGGTGCAAATTCTGGAATTTCCAGATTTGCTTCCAAAGTCCAAAACCCGATCTTAAAGCATCAAAACTTGATTTCTGGGCCAAAACTTGAGGAAACACTTAGAAACTCGTAAAACATCATGAATTAAGGATCATCTCAAGGAATCATGGCCCAATAGCTTGCCATTTGTGCGAAACTTCAACTTAAAATTTATGAATGTTCCATGAACATGACATACATGAATTTCTTTGAACTTAAGCTTATCAAAACATGATCAAATGCTACAAAACAACATGAAACTTGATGATTTCCCAAAATTAAGGTGAATTCAAGACATGCATGGGGAAATTCTTGGGAATTAAACTTAAAATATGAGAAAATATGCATGCATGCATGGTGTGGCTCAATACTCTACATTTCTAACTCAATTCTTACATTAATCAACTCAATTCTCTAGAGTTCATGTCTTACACTTCATAGTTGCTCAATCAAAGGGTTGGATTCTTACCTGAACTTGTCAAGATGAGAGCTATGTTCCTAAGTCCAAATTCACAAGTTCTCTAGAAATCCCTATAATTTGAGCTCAACTTCTATTCTTTCTCCCTTTCTCACGTTTTGATGATCAAGCAAAAGGAAATGGAAATGTAAAAGTGTGTAGGAGTCAATGAGATGGCCTTATATGGGCTTGACTAATGAATTCATTAATTTGGGCTTAACTGAGCATTAATCATTCTAATTATTTCGTTCGGAATCGAATTTCAATTAAACCTACCATAAAATTCTAAAAATTCTAATTAACACATAAATCAAGTCAATTTCTGAATCGGATGCCGATAAGACCTTCAATTTACAGAACATATCGGAAACGTGAATAGATCATTCTACGTTAAACAGATAAGGCAACACAAATAAGGCAGCACACATGCAATTTAATTCAGGTTTTGATCTCAAGAACTTATTAGGCATATTAAAACATGGATTAACGTTAATCATGGATCAGGGCTGTTATAGTCTCCCCCTTTAAAGAGTTTGGTCCTCCAAACTCAAGTTACTTTCATTTTGGAAGAATAGCGGGTCTAACGGAAACAAATCTGGATATCTCTTCATCATATCTTCGTCTGTTTCCCATGTAGCATACGTTCCTCCATGGTTTTGCCAATCAACTTTCACCAACAGTATTTCTTTATTCCTCAATCTTTTAATCTGGTGATTCACAATTTGAACAGGTCTTTCTTCGTACGTATAATCATCCTTCAGAAGCACATGTGTCGGCTCAATAACATGGTGTGGATCTCGTAAGTAATCCTGTAACATTGAGACATGAAAAACGTTATGCATGTTTTCCATCATCGGAGGTAAGGCTACTCAGTATGTTACCGAATTGATCTTTTCAAGGATTTCATATGGCCCAATGTATCTCAGTGCCAACTTGTCTTTTATCCCAAACCGCGTTTGCCCTTTCATGGGAGTTACTTTTATGAACACGTGATCCCCGACTTCATATTCTCTGTCTCTTCTTCGGACATCAGCATAACTCTTTTGGCTGCTCTGTGCAGTTTTCAGATGTTGTTGAATCAACTTCACTTTTTCAGTTGTTTCTTGCACAAGCTCTAGGCCCAACAATGGTCTGTCACCTACTTCAGCCCAACAGATAGGAGATCGACATTTTCTTCCATACAAAGCTTCATAAGGAGCCATTCCAATGCTTGAATGATAGCTGTTATTGTATACAAATTCAGCTAAAGGAAGATAAGTCTCCCAATTTCCTTAGAAGTCTAGCACACACATCCACAGCATATCTTCCAAAGTCTAATTGGTTCTTTCGGATTGACCGTCTGTCTATGGATGGTAGGCATTGCTCAATCATAATTCGGTTCCCAAAGCCTGTTGCAAACTTTGCCAAAATCTTGATGTAAACTTCGAATCTCTGTAAGATACAATAGATACTGGTACACCATGTAATCTCACAATTTCATTCACATACATGTTAGCTAGCTTGTCCGTATTATAAATAGTTTTAATAAGTAGAAAATGGGCAGACTTAGTTAACCGATCAACAATGACCCAAATAGAATCCATATCTCGAGAGGAGTGAGGCAATCCAACGATAAAGTCCATCGTGATATGTTCCCACTTCCATTCCGATATTGGAAGCGACTGTAGTAAACCAGTGGGTCATTGATGTTCGGCTTTAACCTGTTGGCAATGCAAACATCTAGCCACGAAATCTGCAATACACTATTTCATTCTTGGCCACCAGAAATTCTGTTTCAAGTTATGGTACATCTTTGTGTTTCCCGGATGCATAGTAAATTTGGAATTATGAGCTTCAGCCATAAGGCGTTTTCTCAAGTCATAACAATCTGGTACACAAAGGCAATCTTGAAATTTCAATACATTATTCTCAAGTACAAACTCGGGCCTTGGTTTGGAGTTAATTTCTTCCACGATCTTTTTCAAGAATTCATCTTGCAACTGAGTCTCTCTAATTTCTTCAATGATTGCAGGTTGAGCAGAAATGGCGGCTAAGACCCCGCTTTGTTCTCGCAATACCACCTCAATCTCACTCTGTTCCAAGTCACATAACAACTCTTTCTGACCGGTGAGTAAACATGACAAATTCTTAATAGATTTTCGACTCAATGCATCTGTAATGGTATTTTCCTTCCCTGGGTGATATAAAATTTGCAAGTCATAGTCTTTGATCAACTTTAGCCATCTTCTCTGTCTCATGTTTAGTTCTTTTTGGGTGAATAACTATTTGAGGCTTTTATGGTCCGTATACACTTCACAAGTCACACCATACAAATAGTGTCGCCAAATTTCAAAGCAAACACCACGGCTGCCAGTTCAAGATCATGAGTTGGGTAGTTCTTTTCATGAGGACGGAGTTGCCGAGAGGCGTAAGCAATTACCTTCCCATTTTATATTAGTACACAACCCAAACCTTTGTAAAATGCATCACTGTAAATCTAAAATCGATCAGTACCATTAGGTAGAGCCAAAATCGGTGCAGTTACTAATCTGGTTTTCAATTCTTGGAAGCCAGACATTCTTTGATCATTCCAATCAAATGACACATTTTTTTGGGTTAACTGAGTCAATGGCATAGCAATTTTTGAAAAGTCTTTTACAAATCTTCTGTAGTGGCCTGCAAGTCCCAGAAAACTCCTAACTTCTAACACATTTGTCGGTTTAGGCTAGTCCACTATGGCTTTAATTTTCTGTGGGTCCATTGAAATACTATCCCTATTGATCACATGCTCTAGAAATGCCACATTGTCAAGCCAGAATTCACATTTAGAAAATTTCGCATACAACTTCTTTTCTCTTAGGATCTGCAAAGCGGTTCTCAAATGGTTTCTATGTTCTTCCTTGCTTTTAGAGTATATCAAAGTATCATCTATAAACACAACAACAAATTCATCTAGATATGATTTAAACACCTTGTTCATAAGGTCCATGAAGGCTACAGGTGCATTTGTTAGCCTAAACGGCATGACTAAAAATTCATAGTGCCCGTATCTAGTTTTGAATGCAGTTTTCTTTATGTCTTCTGCCTTAACCTTTAATTGGTGATACCCGGATCTAAGGTCTATCTTGGAGAACACCTGTGCCCCCTGAAGTTGGTCAAATAGATCATCTATTCGAGGTAATGGGTATTTATTTTTCACAGTCACTTTGTTCAGTTCTTTGTAATCTATACACAGTCGTAAGGACCCATCTTTCTTCTTAAAAAATAAAACTGGAGCACCCCAAGGTGAAGTGCTCGGGCGGATGGATTTCTTGTCTAAGAGTTCTTGGAGCTGAGCTTTCAACTCTTTTAGTTGAGAAATTGACATTCTATATGGGGTTTTGGAAATAGGTTACGTTCCAAGTACTACATCAATTGTAAACTCAATTTTCCTATCAATTAAAATCCCCAGTAAGTCATTAGGAAACACATCAGGAAAGTCACAAACCACATGAATAGTTTCTATACTAGCATTATCCGAAGACTCAGTCAACACACTACACACGTAGCCCCGACAACCTTTTCTCAATAATTTTCTAGCTTTCATGGATGAAATCAAATATGGGGGAGGTACTACACCAATTCCGTTAAATATACTTTGGGCAATCTAGGTAGACGAAACATAACTTGAATTGTTACACAATCAATGAAGGCATGATATTTTGTTAACCAATCCATTCCCAAAATTACATCAAAATGATCAAGATTCAAAGGCAATAAGTCAACATATAAAAGTATATCTCCAATAATAATCTCACATGCATGATACACATAAGCACAAGTCATGGACCCCTCGGCAGGTGAAGATACAACTAATAAATAATTCATGGGTTCCAATGGTCTCTTTAATTTTCGTGAAAAAGCATGTGATACAAATGAATGTGTACACCTCGAATCAATCAGAATATAGGCATTTTGAGCACAAATTGAAAGTATACCTGACACCACTGTCTCGGTGTTCTGCACATCCCCTGGTACAAGTGCGAACACCCGGCCTTGCCTCAAAGGTTCCTTTCCTGTATTAGTTCTAAAATTTGGTCTTAATCTAGAAGCAGATCCTGCTGAACTTGCTACAGGACGGTTGGCATTCTCTGACCTGATTGGAAAATCTCTTATCATCTGGCTAGCTTTGTCACACCGGAAACAGGCACTAGACACTTGATGGAAAACTCCTCTATGTCTCCTCCCACATTGAGTACAAACACGTATAGACCCACTGCTTTGACTTGAGCTACTAGAGGATCTCGTATCTTGTTTCTTGTTTATAGTAAATGAACAGCCCTTCTTGAAATTAAATCCAAATCTTTTCCCTTTCCATTCAATGATCGAGGCTAGAGTTTGTTTATTCACTGCCAAAATGGCTTCTGTCATCAATGTCCTATCGAGCACATTCACATACGTAAGTAGGTTGAGGACTCCTACTCAATCTAATATTTCCAAATCCAATCCACCCTCAAATTTCTGAGCTTTCTTGTACTCCGTGTCCACCATATGAGGTGCAAACTGGGCTAGTTCAGTAAATTTCGCCTCATACTCAGCTACAGACATTTTGCCTTGCTTAAGTTCTTGAAACTCTGAAACCTTTTGGTCCCGAAAGTACCGAGGGAAGTACTTGTCATAGAAGATCGCATTAAATTGAGCCCATGTCAAGCTCTCATTACTATTTCGGATCAACAACCACCATCTCCGGGCTTCGTCTTTCAAAGTGTAGGTGGCCAAAAGAACTTTCTAGATCTCAGAATAGGGAAACACTTCGAATAATTTCTCCATCTCCAACAACCATGTTTCAGCTTTTAATGGTTCAATACCACCAAGGAAAGTTGGGGCTTCATCTTCATGAACTTCTGTGTCAAGTTGATCATATCATTATTATCTGGTTCATGTTGTGCTGGTGGAGGTGGAGGGGGCAAAGGTTGTTGCCTCTATTGTTGTGTCAAAGTTTCAGTCAAGGCTGCGAGCATCTGTTCTATTCGGCTCATGCGAGCCTCTGAGGATTCACTTGTATCACTTCCCCTTGCATTCTCCATGTTGCTATAGAGACACTACGTAACAATAAACATAGGAATAATCTTGTTCATTTCTTTCAATTTATTTATCCAAATTCAAATTCAGTTTTCACATTTATAAGATTACCACACACGTACACATGCAGATGGAATGCCCCTACTTCTTACTAGGACATCCTAAGCTCATATGGATTCGTGTGTGCGGTAGAACACATGCTCTGATACCACTCTGTCACGAACCAAACCCGCTCCTATAGGTTTAGCATCATAATCGGCTAGTAATCTTTGGATTACCAAAGGCCTCTTAACAAAATTTCATGTAATTAGGGGCTGTGGAAGCAAATATATTAACATACATAGTCTATTGAGCTGTGGAGACATACATGGGACAGATAATTTTAAAATTTTATAAATTTATAAGTGACGTCAAAAGGCACAGTAATTATACGTCACTCCATACACTATACATACAAGTAGGACTTGTCCATAATCAAAACAAATAACCAAATTCTGAAATACAAAAATGTGGCCACGGGACTTCACATGATTTGGAACCTCCTCGAGAGACGGGAAGGGTGGCTGACAAAACAGAATTCCAGGCCATCAACTTTAAGCCTGGTCATGCACCTGATCACCTACATACATAATATAAATAGTGAGCAGGCGCCCAATGAATAATAACAAAGTAAATGGGTTTTAATGAATGTTGTCCATACAGTTACAGAAAATAGAAATAGGTTCATGATGATGTTCAGAAATCGAAGTTCATAACAGAAACAGATTCAGAATCATACTCATAATCAGAATTTGCAGTTAATCATACATGGTACATCTATTAGCACTAGCAAAAATAGTTGACCCATAAAGAGATGGCCATAAAGGCATATAGTTGACTCACGTGCACGGAGACGGTACAGTTGGCTCATGAGACGTACAGTTGGCTTATAATTGGGACGTATACAGAAAGATCCATAACAGTTGGCTCATGAGACGTACAGTTGACCCATAATTGGGACATAACAAAACAGATAACAAATGTCATATGAAGCTAATGATGCCACGAGTACATTTTAGTAACATTGGATAACCATTCATTCATATAGAAAATAATATTTAAAAAAAAAAAAAACAGATCATCTTATATCATTCAGAAAATACTTATAAATTGAACATAGCTTTACAAAGTTATTACTCACAGATAACCGGTGGCTTCAAATAGACAAGTAGAATAGGCAATTCACTTAACTTAAGGCGCGTGACCTACATAACATGACAGATACATACATCGAAACACACGCTCGAATTGTACATAATTTATTTCATTTGTTCTTAGTGTGTTTCTGGCCTTTATCCTCATTATAGTGTTTTAATCTTGGCCTAGGAATGCCTATGATGGAATGAGGATGCAAAAATGTACTTGAAAACATTTTTGAAAACTTACTGAAAATAGGGCTCACGCTCGAGCGTGGCTTTCCTCACTCGAGCAGACATACAAAATGTGAGGGTACGCTTGAGCGCAACTTCCTTCGCTCGAGCGGTCTGCAAACTTTGAAAAAGTACTGGTTGTTTGATTTTCACACTCAACGGACGTTCGATCCTTGCTTGAGTGTGAGACTCAAACCTTCGCTCGAGCGATCTGCAAAAACACATGAACTTTTGGGAGCATGCATATCACGCTCGAGCAGACTTTTGGTCGCTCAAGCAAAGGTACAAAAACAAAGGTGATCGCTTGAGTGTACAATACTTTGCTCGAGCGGAGGGTGTAAATTCTGGAATTTCCAGATTTGCTTCTAAAGTCCAAAACTCGATCTTAAAGCATCAAAACTTGATTTTCTGGGCCAAAACTTGAGGAAACACTTAGAAACTCATAAAACATCATGAATTAAGGATCATCTCAAGGAATCATGGCCCAATAGCTTGCCATTTGTGCGAAACTTCAACTTAAAATTTATGAATGTTCCATGAACATGACATGCATGAATTTCTTTGAACTTAAGCTTCTCAAAACATGATCAAATGCTACAAAACAACATGAAACTTGATGATTTCCCAAAATTAAGGTGAATTCAAGACATGCATGGGAAAATTCTTGGGAATTAAACTCAAAATATGAGAAAATATGCATGCATGCATGGTATGGCTCAATACTCTACATTTCTAACTCAATTCTTACATTAATCAACTCAATTCTCTAGAGTTCATGTCTTACACTTCATAGTTGCTCAATCAAAGGGTTGGATTCTTACCTGAACTTGTTAAGATGAGAGCTAGAAGTTTGGTCCTTGAGTTCCTAAGTCTAAATTCACAAGTTCTCTAGAAATCCTATAATTTGTGCTCAAATTGTCTTCTTTCTCCCTTTCTCACGTTTTGATGATCAAGTAAGAGGAAATGGAAGTGTAAAAATGTGTAGGAGTCAATGAGATGGCCTTATATAGGCTTGACTAATAAATTCATTAATTTGGAGTTAACTGAGCATTAATCATTCTAATTATTTCGTTCCGAATCGAATTTCAATTAAATCTACCAGAAAATTCTAAAAATTCTAAAAATTCTAATTAACATATAAATCAAGTTAATTTCTGAATCGGATGTCGATAAGGCTTTCAATTTGTAGAACAGATCGAAAACGTGAATAGATCATTCTACGTTAAATAGATAAGGCAACACATATGCAATTTAATTCAGGTTTTGATCTCAAGAACTTATTAGGCATATTAAAGCATGGATTAACATTAATCATGGGTCAGGTTGTTACACAACCACTTCAACTTGGCCCCAAGCCCGAAATTTCCATCCTTTTAACATGAGTCTCTCTCAAGCCTTGAAAATGCTGCGAGAAAAAGGTCACCTAGAGCTCTTAGAACCCCGACCCCTCCCAAATCCTCTTCCACCAAGACACGACCCCGCTAAGTACTGTGCTTATCATCAACAACTCGGTCATGATACAAACAGCTGCATCTGCCTCCGTTATAAGATTGAAGATCTTATTGACAATGAGATCATAGCTCCACCAAAAAGACCTCAGGTTAACACTAACCCATTACCTCCACACCTCAACCTAATCCATACATTGCCATCCACTTACAACCCCAACATATACATCATCCTAGTTCATTTACCCAAGCTTGAGGTGTTCATTCCAGAAAGCACGGACTTGTGTATGGTGGATGCACTTGAATCCCAATCATCTCAAACCCATAAACCCACTACTTCTGAGCTAATGAGCATGATTGAAGATTTGCAGAGAACTATGGGAGATTTAGCCTTTGGGATTTTGGTTCCATTATTGACCACATCACATGCCAGAAATTTCACGCCAAAAGGCTCCTCAATCTTAGGGCGAGCTGCAATTTAAAAGGGCCAACCTAAAGCTGTCTTGAGTCTGGGTGATCACATGTTAACAATGAAAGGGCCTCGCTTTAATATAGCCACTTAATCCCTTGGCAAAGTAGAGGCAAGGGGCAAGAACAAGGTCGGGGCAAGCATTGATCCCTATGAACATCTTCAGTGGGCTATTAAGGCTTTGAAGGTCAAAGGGATGAACAAGAAGCAAGTGCTTGCAGTTATTTCAAAAACTGCGGATGACACTTTTGTCGCTCAGGATAGGAGCATTTTGAATCAAGGGGCAAGCCAGGGAAAGAGATGTCTTACCAGAAACACCCCTTTCAGCTCCAAACCTACACTCATAAGAGATCATCAAACCCAATCAACACCTGCTGACCCCTCTGTCAATCCTGTCAGGACTAGTAACTGCACATTCAATCCCCTTTATATGATCTTATCCAAAGCTCTCGAAATCCTCATAGGACAAGGCTATCTCAATCCCCTTGACCCTCAGCCTCTCCCTGATCCCCTTCCAGCCAAGTATAAAGCTGCCAAGTACTGCGTCTTCTATCAACAAACTAGCTATGACATTGACCATTGTTTTCGTCCTCGCCATGAAGTTCAAGATCTGATTGACAATAAGGTCATCACTCTACCAGGTCCTACAAAGTCTATTGGCACTGGATCAATGAACTTGGGGGATAATGTGACTATGTGATCGGGGATGGACCACCTACTAATGGTGCTCATTTTACTCCAAATGTGGTGGATGGTATGCATTGTTTTAGCACTTTGAAAATGTTGTTTATTGTACTTTCGGACTTGGGTATTGAGTCAGTCTTGTTGTGTTGTATTAAGTCAGTCTTATTGTGTCGGAGGTAGATGATTTCGGGTATGTTAACTCGGATATCACTTCCCTGTTTGTTTTTTTCTTTTGTCTTTTCACTTTTTCTTTTGCGTTTGTTTCTATCATTGAGCCAATTGAGCCAGAAGATCTGAATGGAACGACAACGATTTTCACCTACTTTTTTGTGCCTCTAAATCATTGCATTAACCAAAGTTTTTCAAAACTTTTCTACACTACAATGAAAACAAAGAGGGAGGAATTCCTTGGGATTTGCAAAATTTAATCAGCTGAGAGGAAGAGAGGTGTGCTAAGCCCTTTATTAATGGGATCATATCTGTTAATATGAGTACTGAGAAGTATCCTGAATTGATCCAGATTGGTTCTACATTATCTTCAGAAGAGCATGAGTGACTAGTCGCTTTATTAAAAGATTTCAAAAAATATTTTGCGTGGTCCTATGAAGACAAGCCTGGAATTGATCTTGAGATTGTACAGCATAGGATCACTCTTGGCCTCGAGTTTCAACCCCTTTGCTTTCAAGCCTTGAACTATGATTCAGAATGTTTAATGGTCAACCACAATATGAGGCTTGCATGGCCGGATTTGAAGCAACCCTTGAACTAGAGGCAAAAAGGTTAGATGTGATCAAAGGAAGCTTTCATAGCTGGATGAGAAGCAGCCCTTGAACTAGGGGCAAAAAAATGTTAGATACGATCGAAGATTCAAAAATGGGTCATTTCTCAAGCCAACAGAGATCGACAAGAAAGCCAAATCCCATAAATGGAGAGAAAAAAAATTTATTGAAAGGACAATTGAGTTCCTATCCACAACACTAGAGGCAAATTTAGACCCCAATTGGATGGGCCCTTACATCATCAAGATTATTTAGTCAGGGACATCAGCCATTCTCGTGGATCCAGATGGCTTAGAGATCCTACGGCCAATTAACATGAACAAGTTAAACTTTTCTGTCCTTGAGAGGCTCGCTGGGCTGAAAACCCGGAATGGCAACCCAGGTAAAAGTTAGAGCAAGAAGAAAAAGAAAAGAACAAAAATGAAAAATGGAAACAAATAAGAAGAAATGAAGAAAAATGAAAAAAGAAAAAAAGAAGTAAAATGAAAAGAGAAAAATAGCTCGCAAGGTTGAAAACCCGGAAGGGCGGCCTTGGCAAAAGTTAGAGCGTAAAAGTAGAGTGTTAATACCCGAGTGTACCTTAACCCCGGGACCGACATACGGCCTAATTCCCATCTTTGGGATACGTAGGCAACTTCATCTTGAATTTCGGCCCCAACCATTTTCAACTTGTTTGTCTTCTCCATGTTGATTGGCTTATCCTTGTTCAACTCGGCTATCTTATCCATGCCCAATTGACTCATCTTCATTCAAATTCGGTTGTCCTATTCTGTTAGAAGATTCAACTACAAGACAAATCAAGTTCAGATCTGAAGTTGTATATCTCAAGAGTTAATTCCTCGTTGGTTGAGCAGTGGCCAGTTGCAAAAATAATTTCTGAGGATTTTTAATGAAGTTGACTAATTTTCTCAAAAATTATTCCATTTTTTTTTTCCAAAATCGAACCACTTCTTGGACCTAAAAAAGGAAAATTTTCAGTGCTCACAGTTTGATTTACATGATTTCAAATCAGAAAGTCGAACAAGCATGCTAATTTAACTCTCATGTTGGTCAAAATTGTTTTAGCAGAAAGCCAAAAATAAAAAATGGTCAAAATGATGAACTAGGGGCATAGTTGAGTCTAGTTTTCTGTCTTTTCCCCGTTGTCAGCGTACTCGCTAGAAAGGGCACAATTGAACCTAGCGGCAGAGGCCAAAAGTTCTCTCATTCTCCAAGCAGTGAGGTATCGAACCACGTGCAAAGAATGAACTGGAAATGGAGCTGGATATTTGACCCTCCTCATAAGGTCCATAACTTTCAGCTTATTCATCAACCACCGCAGGGAGGGGATAAAACAATAAGAGAGATTAAAGAATAGAGAGATATAAGCTGAGAGAAAAAGTAAGAAAAGGGTTTTTCAAAGAAATTAGAGATTGAGTGCCAAAGTGATATGACAATCACAAATGAGAAAGGGTGGGAAACAATACTTGGAGAAGCAGTAGGCTCCCTGTGAACATAGAGGTCTCCCACCGGTGGAAAATATCCGAGTGTTGTGTTTGTTGTTTTTGTTTGTCTCGATTCTTGTTTTGAGTCGTTTTGAGTGTAAATAGACATGTTTAGGTAGTTTTACTTTGTTTTTCCTTTGTTGAGTCTTGGTGTACTGTGGTCAGTCGTAGGCTCAATAGCCAGTTAAGAATTCATTCTTGGTTCCAATTTCAAGAAAATAAATCGTTTTGTGCTCAGAGTGTTGTGTTATTCTCAACATGATGTACAAATAGGATTCTTTCTTTCATAAACTATAGGGTCCAACCCAGATCAAAAGAGAGAACAATAAAACAAGGACCTATCTGAAGCTACATAGGTTCAGGACTGCAAAGTAAAAGAAAAAGAGGGAAAATTGGAGCATCTGAGTTTGTTTTAACTTCAGTATTTCTAGGATTGCATTCCAAAGGCACCTTTTCAAGCCTTGTCATTTCTCTGAAGTATGAGTGTACCTCGAACTCAAGCTCAAGCCTGCTTCAAGCTAGAATAGAGATCAAAGTGCTATCTCCAAACACCATTCCTTGCCAGAGGCATCTTGGCTGTGTTTTGCAATGAGTTCCTAGGAGATCAACTTCGATGGTGGAAACTAGAGTTCGAATGACGATGCCTAGAACACAAAGGTTTGGAATTTCCGAGACTAAAGTCTGGTTTAAATACCTAGGGGTGTATCATCGGCTTGAAATCTGTATGGCAGCCCCATAAGTTAAGGTAGCGTGTATGCGCCTCAATTTTGGATACTGAACCAACCTAGTCTGTCACCCTGTTAGAGAATAGAGAAAGTTGTGAATATGATCGGGAAGAAAAACGGCATCTGTGGCTTCTACATGTAGAGGTTACCCATTGTCAGCATTTGAGGGCCTTTGAATTGTGAGTTGAAGGTAAGAGTTCGAAGAACACAAGAGAGAGATTCCCATCAGAGTAGAGCGGTTCATCGCCACTCACCCCATGAGGTACTTTCTAAAGTGCCGCTTTGTTTGTTTACTATATTTCATGAGCATCATCCACTGCATGATCACATCACCTACGTGCATCTATCGCACAATCTCATCACCTTCATGCATCTATCGCACAATCTCATCATACTCTTTGCATCCATCGCATCATCTCAGGACCTCTTCTCATGATTTCAGCATGTTTGGAATTTATCTCAGGACACGTGGAATACAACCATGAGCGATTTTCTCAAGGCCTCTTCTCACGATTTCAGCGTGGTTAGAGTGTTCCTTTCCTCACACGATTTCAGCATGTTTGGGATTTGTTCTTTCTCTTTTCACGATTTTAGCGTGGTTAGAGTGTTCCTTTCCTCACATGATATCAACGTGTTTGTGTAGACGTCCCCGAACGTCCCGGGAGGGAATCCCGTTTTGTTCATTGGGGCTTACTACAGTTTGGACTCAAATGTCACGGTTTTGAATCTAATCCCACAAAGTGCAATGCGAGACCGATAAATCACCAAAGAGTCCAAATCCGACAAATCGTTTTGAAAAACAGATTTTTAGAAAGAAGTGCCAAACATGGACTGCTTTGCCAGATACAGAGTCGCCACCTAAATATTTTATTTTGGGAAATTTAGGAAACCCTGACTCGTGCCTATGGCCACGTGTCCGTCATCACCAAAGTTGCCTCGGCTCGGGAACTTGGGTACGATTGGGGAAGGTCACTTCGTGAGCACCCCCGTTCGCCCGATCAAAGATCGGCCTCTACTAACCATGATATCGAGTTTTGAAAACATTATGTGCTCTTATCCCGGTTATTAGCCTAGAATTACTATGTGATGCGCGCAGCATACAAGTATAGACTGGATCGCCTGAGTTGGAACAAAACATTTCATGTTTGTTTTTTAAAGCGGTTTGCTACTCGCAAGTAGTTTAAAATGCGGATTTTGCCACCCTCAAGTGGGCTTAGAAAACATGGTGATTTGCCACTATCTAGTGGGCTTAAAACTCGCAATCAATGAATTGTTCCAATTCAAATAATCCAACCTCCACCCGCAGGCATTCAGGCAGTTATATCACATAAGCACTTAGCCTCATGGTAAGCATGCTATCATGGCAGTCACTCACACACATGCAAGGATGCTAAAGCATAAACACTTACCAAGTACTCTAAGCCAAAGAAAAAAAGCTAATTAGAAATCATGCATGAATCCTAACTATGCTGAGATGCCTAATGCAACACATACAGGTATGCAACTACGATAGGCTCGGCTATTCTAAGATGGCATATGAAATGCAACAAATGATACATGTATTCAACTCGGAATTGAAATACAATGCAGTTAGTATGGTGCGCCGAGCCCGGTGCATGCAATACAGATGAATGAATGCAAACATGCGAACATATAGATGCTAATTGAAACATGCTCTAAAACTAACCATCATAAGCTGGTAAATAAAAGGGAGAAAGACGTAGGGTTTGGAAGACATACATCACACACACGCACACTTATTACAACATTGCCCTCTTTCGGAGGGTCCGAATAAATAATACACAACCGAATGAATAACGAATTACAGCTAATTATTACACAGTCCTAATTAATTAACAAATTAACTAAAATAAATAAGCTAGCATGCAAAACATATGAAATGGACTGCCTCAGCTTGGTCTTGAATGATGAGGAATGCATGCATGCTCGAGTCACCTTGCCAGAAAATCCATCGCGATGCCTCGATTGGTCTCTGTTTGCAACTGGTCCTAGAATACTGTACAAAGCTCCAGAAGGCTGAAACTCCACCATGGGAACCTGTAGGGATACTGCCGACCAGTTTTTGCTGCTGGTTTCTGGTTTGCTGCAACAGAGAGCAAGAAAGGGGCATGGCAAAGTATTTTCAACATATGTGTGCACGACCACTTTCCCTATCATTGCATAAGCTCTAGGGAGGATAGTCCTCGATCCTCGTGCCACCAATCACGCATCTCGATGCATGATGGTCGAGGAGTCGGATTGCACGACTCAATGCAAAATGAATGCACATATAAACACAACAAGGCCTAAACTCCATCATGGGTAATTCGGAGTGTCGGCAACCGAGAATCGAGGCATGTTTCGTCACTTGGAGTACGAAACGTCCCTCGTTTCCCGTGTTTGGACTAAACCCTACTCCAAACATGATGCAATACACATGGCATGCATGAATGCAACTCTAACATGCAACCTAAACATAATGCCACTAAATGATGCAAACATGCAAATGATGATATGCAAACATGCTACTAGCATACATAATGCTATGAAATAATCAATGGCATACTCAGTGCACATGAAAACTATATGGCATACGCAATGCACACATGGAGACTAACAATGAAATCATCAAGGCATACACAATGCAATGGTCAATCATACAACAACATGGACTAAATGGCATATACAATACAAGATGGACTTAAACCAAGATAGGCGAGCCTCAGCCACACCCAAATCAGTGGCCAAACATGATGGAATTAGGCAACAAAAACACATGCAAACATGCACCAATGCAAGAGACCAAACCTAAGGCACCGAATGCAACTCTATCAAAGCATGGCAAGGGATGAAATATGGCATACAATCACACATTTTCCATCTCTGAAATTACATGTAAGATGGTCCCGAATCATGCAAACACCTCACACGATGCATGCTAGATGGCTCGAATACCGAAACTAGTGAAGCGCATTACACTAGAGGTACACAAAACAATGCACAAATGGCAAAACCAGCCACAAACAGACCCTAGGCAAGTCCAAGACAGTGGGAAAATAGTCTAAAATGATGGCTCGAAAGGCATGGAAATGAAGCTCATGCAATGGTCCAAAAACGAGGCATTTATGCATAACTCTCAAACGCATTTAAAGAGTGGAAAACATGGGAATATGGCATACATATAAGCTCTGAAATATGATGCACAATGGCCTCAAAACATGGAAACATCTCAACATAAGCATGCAATAGGCTTCAAAACTCAAAGCTAGGCAAGGGTATTGCACTACAACCATGCATAGCAAGCATCATTCGACCATGAGGCATAAAAATAGAGCTAAGGCAGTCCAAAACATGCACAAAATCAGTTTAAGGCATGGCCAAAAAGTGCTAGAATCAAGGACCAAAATAGCATGCAATATAAGCTAATAAAGAGGATTTATACTACAAGCATATGAGACATTCAAGGGGTCACTAAACCAGAAAAACTTAGAGGTATGACATGCCAAATAAAGCCCAAAAAACCACTGAAACATGATCTATGCATGCAAGAATGATGGGCTCCTTTGATAGGCTATGAATGGGATTACTCTACACATGCAAGATGGACACCCAATATGACAAAAAAAGCTCTGGACAGAGCTTATGCAGGTCCTAAAACTCACTGAAAAGGGCCTGAAACAAGGCTTGGAAGCATGCAAATAAGGGCTCATTTGATATGCTATGAAGAGGGCTATTCTACACATGCAAGATGGACACCCAAAATGGCAAAATGGGCTCTAGAAAGAGCCTATGCAGGTCCTAAAACCCACCAAAAAAGGCCTGAAACAAGGCTTGGAATCATGAAAATAAAGGCTCCTTTGATAGGCTAAATGTGCTAGTAAACAAGACAAGGGATGAGAGGGTCACCCCTCTCTGATTTTGGTTCTCAAAATAGCATGCTAGTCACTGAAAATCCATTGGATTTCAGTGGCTAAGAGACCAAACAAAGATCAATGCAAAGGCCCTAAGGCATGGCTCAAAATAAGATGAAATGAAGCATGCAAGGGGGTAGATGACCCCCAACAGAAAAATGGTCTTAAACAAACATGTTAAGGACCTCAAAACAAAACTTTTTTCAGTTTATGGAAAAGCCCAAATATGCTTGCAAGTATGGCTAAAAGATGGAGCAAAATAAAGCTTAAAAAGGGAGAATGAGTGTTACCCTTGAAGCTCAAGAAGACCAGCAACCTCTGGACCAAAACTCAACCTTTTACTTCTGAAAATGGCCTCCAAGAAGCTTAGACCAATGGTGGAAGGGTTAGGCTATGGAGTTGTATGCAAAAGGGTCAAGAACTTCACACTTTAGGGCTCAAAGGGAGAGATACAAAGAGAGATATATAATTTTCCTTCCAACAAAATCTCAACCCTCTACAAGGAAGGGGAGGCCTCTCTTTATAGACAAAAAAGTCTAAAGCTTCTTAAAGAAGCTTCAAACCAAGGGCAAATATCCTCCATACATGTATATGGAGGATCCAGTCTGTGCCCTCCAGCTGGCACAGCTGGAATCAACTCACAGAGACAAAACTGAGGGAGGTAGGCCGACCAATTCAGGGGGTCAGCCGACCACTTGCCCTGGTCGGCCGACCAGGTCAAAAGGGTCAGGTGGTCGGCCAGCGACTTTTTGTGGTCGGCCGGAAAGAAAGGTGGTCGGAGGGTGGTCTCCAAGGCCAAAAAGTGGTCGGCTAGTGTCCAAAATGAAGCCCCAGAAGTTAGCTTTCCAATGGCACAAACCTTGCATCAAAATTCCAACTGTGCAAAAAGTTATGCATGTTTTGGTGAAGCCGCGCAGATTCGGTCCAACCGGATTGATGCCCTACTTCAACCAACCATATCTCCCTCGTCCAGACTTGGCTTTAGGAGATTCTTGAGTGTAAAATGAAGCCCCGGAACTCTCCTTTCCAATGGTAATGGCCTCATATCTTAAATCCAAGTGTACAAATGAATAGGCCCGATTCAGCGAGGGCTGCTCGACTCTCTCTTAATGGTTAATGCCCATTTTCTCCCCCAACTGGATTTCTCCCCTTTTTTCCTATTTTCCTCAACTTCAAACCCCTAAACAAGGTATTTTGAAAGATTTTTCAAAGATTCCATCTCTCTTTCATTCATTTCCACTTTGTCCTGGCTAGGCTTACCGAAAAGCGCGACATTTAACAAAATGTGAGCCTTGAGAAATTGTAGGAACTTTATTTCAAAAATATTTCGAAAGAGAGGGTTTTAAGATCTAAAATCTTTTGATCAAGAAATGGGGTGTGAGGTTAGGGTTTGACTCTCCTCTTGCTGAAGAAATCGAACCTTTGCCCTGTTCAACTTTCTCCACCAAGTAAACCATCAGTAGTGCCCAAGTCTTAAGGGCGGTAAAAAATGGGGTGTCTACAGTTTGGCATTTATTCTTCCTCTTCTCATGATTTCAGCGTGGTTAAGGTGTTCCTTTCCTCACACAATTTTAGCATGTTTGGGATTTCTTCTTTCTCTTCTCACGATTTCAGCGTGGTTAGAGTGTTCCTTTCCTCACACGATTTCAGTGTGTTTGGGATTTATTCCTCCTCTTTTCACGATTTCAGCTTGCTTAGAGTGTTCCTTTCCTCACACGATTTCAGCATGTTTGGGATTTGTTCTTCCTCTTCTCATGATTTCAGCGTGGTTAGAGTGTTCCTTTCCTCACATGATGTCAGCGTGTTTGGGATTTATTCTTCTTCTTCTCACGATTTCAGCGTGGTTAGAGTGTTCCTTTTCTCACACGATTTCAGCATGTTTGGGATTTGCTCTTCCTCTTCTCACGATTTCAGCGTGGTTAGAGTGTTCATTTCATCACATGATTTCAATGTATTTGGGATTTATTCTTGTTTTTCTCATGATTTCAGCGTGGTTAAAGTGTTCATTTCCTCACACAATTTCAGCGTGTTTAGGATTTATTTTTCCTCTTCTCACGATTTCAGCGTGTTTGAGATTTATTCTTTCTCCTCTCACGATTCCAGCGTGGTTGGAGTATGTCACCCTATTCATCTACTACATATTGCATCCATTACATTATGCATCCTTTCCATGTTAAGCTTAGTTTGGCTTGTGTTCATACCTTTTCCTCGTTGAAACATGGTTCT
Source organism: Camellia japonica (assembly GCA_030407325.1). Classification (NCBI taxonomy): domain Eukaryota; kingdom Viridiplantae; phylum Streptophyta; class Magnoliopsida; order Ericales; family Theaceae; genus Camellia; species Camellia japonica. Next base: position 150,607,190 of record JAPPVO010000017.1, on the reverse strand, counting down.
GTCATGTGTAAGTACCCATGTTGCGTTGAGGCCAGTATTGAGGGTGTCAACACCTTTTCTGTGTTAGACATGGTTTGTTTTGTGTCCATGCATTTTCTAGGTAAGATGTGGTTCAGCATGCGCCTTTTATTTACTACATCCAATGCATTGTACTTTGTCTTGTTGCATTTAGTATTTAGGATCATTATCTTTCCCCAGCAGATCATTCCTCACTTATATCATACCACCCAATTCCTTGTACCCTCTCTATGAAAAAACATAGTTCTACAAGTGCTCACATACCTTTCACATTAAAGCATGGTTCTTTTATTTGTAAGCATCCATGCTGCGCTAAGGCCAGTATTGAGGATGTAGGCACGTAGCCTGTGTTAGGCATCATTTGGCTGTGCCCACTTCTTTTCTATATAAAACGTAGTTTGATTTGCATCTCCATTCCTTTATGGTATTTGTGTGGTAAGCACTGCTTGTGGTTTGATTATATTATTGCATTGCACGGCATATCATTTGCATGATTTCATTACATTGTATATCATTTGCATGATTTCGTTACATTGTATATCATTTGCATGATTTCGTTACAATTGTGTATCATTTGCATCCTGCCCCTGAACTACGCTAGTTTGATTCCTTTCAACGGGATACGTAGGCAACCCTCAGGATCAACCAACTGCATTTGCATTTTATTTGTTTACCTAAGTCTTACGGCCTTGTCAAAATGGGTTGTCTTCGGGCTTTGATATTCACTCACGTCATTTTATGACTTCGAGCTCTGTCAAAGAAGCGCAACTGTAGATGCCCCATTTTTGACCACCCTTAAGACTTGGGCGCCTCAAGTTGATCACTTGATGATGAAAGATACACTGTACAAATGTTCGATTTCTTCAACAAGAAGAGTTTCTAAATCCCAACCTTACACCCCATTTTGGACCAAAACTATTTTAGACCTTAAAACCCTCTTTTCCAAAAATATTTTTGTAAATGTTTCTACGATGTTCCAAGGCTTACATTTCGTTAAAAATTGCACTTTTCAGTAAACTGAGGAAGGACAACATGGACATAAATGGAAGTGAGGTGAACTCTCTGAAAAATCTCTAAAACATCTTATTTATAGGTTTGGAGTTGAAGAAAATAGGAGGGGAGGAATGAAAACTAGTTGGGGAAATGGTTGAGCATAAAATCGTTAAGAGAGAACTAAGTAGCCTTCACTAAATTAGGCCTATCTTTTTTTACACATAGACTTTAGTTATGAGGCCACAACCATTGGAAATTGGACTTCCGGGGCTTCAATTTAGACTCAAGAATCTTCTAAAGCCGAGTCCGGATGAGGGAGATATGACCGTTTGAAGTTAGGCATCAATCCGATTAAGATAGAAATGAGCAACCTTCACTAAAATAGGCATATCTCTTTGAAAAATTAGAATTTAGATGTAAGGCTATCTCCATTGGAAATTAGACTTCTGGGGCTTCAATTTAGACTCAAGAATGACCTAAAACTAAGTCCGGATGAAGAAGATATACCCGTTTGAAGTCAAGCCTGGAAGCAGATTTTTGTGGCCGGCAACCCACTATTTGTGGCCGGCCACCCACTTGTGTAAACCGTAGATATTTTTGGCCAACTGTCCCCTAAAAGCTCAAGTTGTTCCTATATAGATATTTTCGACCTGAGAGACCGTTTTTCTACATATACTTGACCTTTACGCATGTTTTTTGGTTACAAAAATTCTTTAAGGACCAAAACTTGAAATTCTCTCTCTATCTCTATCTTGCAACACACACACCTTACCCAAACACTTCCTAAAACACTTCCTAAACCAATATTGGAGCTCTCCTTACTGAGATTATTGAGTCCAAATTTCAGCCCTTGAGAGTGAGAACTTGTGGGTTTGTTAACAAAAGAGTTGCCTTGCTTCAAGAGGTATAATTTTGAGCATCTTTGCACTACTTCTCTCCTATCTTTTCTTGCTATTTTTGAACTATTTTTACACTGTTTTTATGGGCTAAAGCTTGTGGTTTAAAGCTATTAAAGGTAAAGGGGTTAATCACCCTTCCTTGAACCTTGTCTCCTAAGCCTTCACACTTGTGTTTCCCATCTCTTCCTCAACTCTTTTTGAGCTTTTTACCACTGATTTTTAGAGGTTTTCAGAGGCTAAACATGTAGTTTTGATGTTCCAAAAATGGAGGGGTTAGCCTCCCCTCCTTGTGCCTGTTTACTAGCTTAAATTCCTCAATATTGTACCTAACTTTTTCAAGCTTTTCCATGTGAATTTCATCACTATTTTAGCTTAATTTAGGACTGTTTTTATGTGTTAGTTTCATTTATGCTTTGTATAGCATGCTTGTAGTGTAATGGTTCTCATAGGTTTAGTATTTTAGGCATTAGACACCAACCTATTTGAGTTGATAGTATTTATTTCAAGCTTTCCATACTTGTGTTCACCTCTAAGCACCTCTGCAACCTCCCTCATTTCTTGATTTTTCATTCGTTTTGAGAGTTGTTTCAACAGATGGATTGTTTAAGCTTGAGATTGAGGTCGTTGTGATTAATGGTTTAATCTCTTCGGAGGTTCATTACCAATGGCGTGACATCTCTCTCATGCCTAAAACAACCCTTCGTTTGACATTTCTTTCCATTAGAGGACTTAATTTTCATTTTTGGACTAAATGAATTAAGGAATAGAAGGTAATTAAAATGAAGTAATAAAACTTGGACTAAAATGGAACAAGATACTAAGGTAATTTGGTGTTCAATCGGACGTTAATTGAACACATGAAAACTTAAGTCATTCCATACTTGTTAGTGATGAAATGGTTCAAGTTTCCAAGGTCAACCACTTCACTTGATCAATCCATGATAGGGAGGAGGTTTTGTTAGTCTTTCCTTACCATTTATTGAAATTGTGTCCCTTGATTCATAAGTCATTATACAATGAAATTGCATCGATTGATGATTTGCAAATCGAGCCGACCCCTCTTTTGACCTGTTTGCTGATAATGAGAGGCATGGTGGACAAACACCCCCTGAGAATACTCTAGTTTGTGCTCTGTTTGTTCTCTGTTGCTGCAGGAAAGAACCAACATCAGTGGCCGGCAGGCCATTTTTACTGGACGGCAACCCACTATTAGTGGCTTGCCGACTACTACTTCTAGGTTGCCCGCCACTTTTTCTAGCTAGGCAGTGTCGTTTTTCCAGTAGAGTAGAGTAGATGTTAAGGTGAAAACACAGTACAATTTTCCAACTGTGCAACAGAGGCATTCTGGTAGCAAAATGAAGAGCATTATCGTGTAGAAATCCACATCCATGCATGAGTCGTCCCTCGATTCCTGGGATCCGTGAAGTGATGTTGTAATATTAGTGTTGTAATATAACGGACTTGTAATTAATTAGTTAGAATAGTTAGTTAAATATGTTGTTGTAATAATTAGTTAATTAGCTAGTATTGTTAATTTATTTCATTTGGGTTTGTAATAGTTAGTTAATTAGGTAATTAATTAGCTAGATTATTCATTCGGACTCTCTTGTACGAGGGCCAAATTGTAATAATGTGTATGTCGTCTAACCCCACGTCTTTCTCCATTTTATTTAGTTGCTTATGATGGATAGTGTAGAACATCATGTTTCTTTTAGCATATTCCATGATTTGTATCCACTTGTCTTGCATGCATTGAGGCTCGGTTCATCATTCTAACAAAGCATTGTAGTTTGCATGCTTCGTTGAATATGTGTTTAAACCGCATGCTATCAAGTTGTTTCAAATGACATAATTAGTAACCAAGCCTATTAATTGCGTCATTGCATGTGTTGCATTAATCATGTTGCATTAGTTAGGGGGATGCATGTTTTCTAACCCTTTTGATTCTTTTGACTTGCCTTGGAGTATGAGGTGAGCATTTTTATGCTTTAGCATATTACATGAGTGTGATTGTTGCCATGTCTAGCATGCTTACCATGACGCTAAGTGCTTAAGTGCTATATCTGCTTGAATGCTTGTGGATGAAGGCTAATTGCTTGAATTGGAATAATTTGAGTAATGTACATATGTGATCACATTTTCAAGTGGTACATATTCGAAACAATTTTCAAAAAACAAACATGAATCAAAGTGTTCCAACTTTTGCACATTAGTCTATACTTGTGTGCAATACATAGTAATGTTAGCTTAATAATCGGAACAAGAGCATATAATGTAAATAAGAATCACATCATAATTAGTAGAGGCTGATCTTTGATCGGGCGAGCGGGGGTGCTCAATTTATGACCTTCCCCTCTCGTACCTAAGTTCTCGAGCCAAGACACTTTGGTGATGACAGACACGTGACTTTTGGCACGAGTCATAGGTTTCCTAAATTTTTCAAAAATATTTAGGTGGCAATTCTGTAATCTGGAAAAGTAGTCCATTTTTGACATTTTGATTCAAAATTGATTTTCCAAAAGATTTGTTGGATTTGGCCTATTTTGTGTTTATCTATTTCATATTGCACTTGTGAGATCAGATTCAGAACCACGAGAGTCCGAACTGTAGGGCTATTGTATCTGAATGGAGCACGAAAAGTCGAGCTACAACCGTATATTGAGTTTTGGCTACTAAAACCATTTAGTTACCTAATAGAAAATAAAAATTTATTTTTTATCTTTGGCAACCAAATGTTTGGTCGCCAAAAACTTATTTTCAGCGACAAAAATATTTTTTAGTCGCTGTAAATTGAGTTTTGGCTACTAAAACCATTTAGTCATTGAATGGAAAATAAAAAATTATTTTTATCTTTGGCGACCAAAAGTTTGGTTTTGGTCGCCAAAAACTTATTTTCAACGACAAAAAGAAATTTTAGTCGTCAAAAAACTAAAATATTTGGAGGGAGACATTTCAAATTTTGGAGGGATTTACAAAATTAATTAGCAACTAAAAATATTTAGTCTCTAATGGTGTAATATATATATATATATATATATAAATATATATTTGGTTTCCAAACCACAAACCAGCGCCTCTGTCTCTCTCTCTCTCTCTCTCTCTCTCTCTCTCTCTTTCTCTCTCCCTGTGCCTCTCCTTCTTCGCTGCTTCTCTCATTCAGATCAAGGCTTGATTCTAAGTTCAAGGAGAATAACCAGAAGGGTCCATTGTGGGATGAAATCTCTAGGTACACTTTTACCCTATCTTCAACTCTCTCTCTCTCTCTCTCTCTCTCTCTCTGTGTAGGTTCAAGTCATCTCATGAGTTTGAAGTTGAACACTACTAAACTGTCAATTTTTTACATTCGATTGTCAGTCCCTGTCCCCTTAAACTCACAAAACAAGAGAACTGAATTTAGGTATTTGAACATGTTCCTTGATTCTGCTGAACACATTTATGCACGATTATATATATTTGTCTCTATATTTATGTATATAGAACAGAGACCTCTACTCAACTGTCCATATATACTTATTCAAATCGAAAACCTAGACCCTATTTTGTGATTTTGAAAATAGGGTAATCACTGGCCTGCTACCACACCACTGTTAGCCACCATTGTTCTTGCCAGGTATTTCGTCTTTTCTCTATGTTTCAATTTGAAAACTTTTACTTCTTATCAATATTTTTTTCTTCTCTTATTAGACCCATTTTGCATGTGTGTCTAATTTTTTATTTTATTTAATCAATTGTGTTTTTTTATATGATTTTACATTAATATTTGTGGGCATTTTTTATTGATGGGTTTGTTTGGATTGAATGCTTTTAATAACAATATTGATGAGCTTTGAGGTAATTTTTTTTGAGAATGAAAGTCTCTCAATGAATGTAGCGATTAGGATTGAACTGTTGTTAACAATAGTGCACAAACTTTTGTAGATAATGTGCTTGTCAAATTGCCAACAAGAGTGTTCTTTGTCAAGTAGGGCGTACAGAGCTGGTTTTAATAGGTAGTATTCTTGCATTCAATCTCACAGTTATAATCTAATGCTGCATGACACATCTTAATTTCAAGAGAGATTAGTACATAGAGTGTCCAAACAAAATACAATACTTAATTTAAGATTAAAGAATATTAATTCTAATTGTGGATATGCTTTTAAGGTATTGATAAGGATTTTCAAGTATCTGAGGAGTTTTGGTATCAATATGGGTAAACACGGATATAATGATTCCCTTAGAGAATTATCTGTGGTTCATAAGCTTCCATCATTGCTAAATGCATGTAAGAAAAGCTTATGATGGTTTTTTTTAAGGTATGAATTGCTGATTGAAACCTCTTATTTCCTTGACTTTTATTTTTTTCTTAAAATGAATTTCTTGATAAATTATCTTGTCAAAAAGTTGCTTGATTCATTATTTCTTTAATGATTTCCAGTTTCAATCACAAAACAGGAGCTGAAGATGTGCACTTTGCCTTTATATCTTCTCAACTTACACCTGAAGATGATGCTGAAGAAAACCACGAAAGTGATGAGTATGAAAGTACGGATGATAGTGAAGACAACCACAAAAGAGATGAGTATTAAAATATTGGTGACAGTGGACAATTATCTCAAAATTCTTAATCAAGAAAGGGTGCTTCTAATGGTGGTAACTTGGAGTGTTCTTCTTCTTCTGGGGATGATCCCATAGTTTTGTAAATGATTATTGTCAAAGATGTCAAAAGTGGAGCTAAGGTTAGTGTTGGGTATATTTCCTTATTGGAGTATGGGATCCAATTGGTGTATTAAAATATTTAATTTGGTTTGGTGTTAGTTATAATATATTTTTAATATATTATACCTAACTTTTGGAGGCCTAATGGGTATTTTATAATCAGTTTGGTAATAGCTAGGGTTTTGATTAAAAAAAAAACCCCTAAATTCAACAATACATATATATATATATATATATATAAATATTATCTTTGTTTTTTTCCCGGAGGGGAGTGGCAGCAGCAAATTATTTTCGGTGAGAGCGCTTGGTGTATAACTCAATTTGGTGGGTTTCAATTGGTGTTGATTGTTGCTATGTATTTGACTTGGTCGAATTCAATAATTTGTGCCTTCGTTGTTGCTCTGCTTTAAAGCGTCTGGTTCGGTGTTTGGTGTTGATTTGGGTATATTATTTTGGGTCTTTTACAACTCTGTTTCGAAGATAATTTATTCGTCTATTTGGTGAGGTCTTTCCTTTTGTTTATTTGTGATTATTTGGAATTCACCTAAGGGTGGTTTGTGAGACCATTTGTGTCTCGTTTGTAATCGTTTGGAAACTCTTTGGTTGATAGTGGAATCGAATTTCGATCTCGTGGACGTACCTCATATTGAAGGAACCACGTAAAATTCATGTATCGTTATTGATTTAATTTTTCCGCATTAGTTTTTATTCCCATTGCTTGATTTACTTGTGGGAAATCATATATTTTCCCTAACAATTGGTATCAGAGCTTACAGTTTATTTGAGTTTATTTATTTGTGTAAATTAATGGAAGGGAATGTGGGTTGTATGTCTAGCTTCAATGGAAGTAATTGGGTAACTTGGACAACTCAAATGGAGGACCTATTATTTTGTAAAGAATTGTATGGGCCTATTGAGGGTGACAATGGTAAACCCGAGGGTATGCAAGATAATGCATAGAAGAGGCTTAATCGTAAAGCCGTTGGTGTTATCCGTCAATGGATTGATGATAGTGTGTTTCATCATGTTGCTACGGAAACTTCAGCACATGATTTATGGAAAAAATTAGAAGGCCTTTATAAGAGGAAATCAGCCACAAATAAAGCTTTTCTATTTCGTAAATTGGTTAATTTAAAATATAAAGAGGTCAGCCCTATTCCAGAACATTTGAATGAAATAAAGAGTATTGTTAACCAACTTGCTTCTATGAAAATTGTTTTTGATGATGAGTTGCAGGCTTTGATGCTACTTAATTTTTTGTTCGAAAGTTGGGAGACTTTGATTGTGACGGTTAGTATCGGCGCCCGATGGAGTTGTCATAATGAGCCAAGTCACTAGTAGCTTGTTGAATAAAGAAACTAGAAGAAAATATGCAGGTTCCTCGCATTTAGAAGCATTTGTTGTGAGAGGCCGAAGCAAAACAAGGGGGTGGAGTAAGACTCCTTATGGTTATGATCAAAGCTGTGACAAATCAAGAGATGGTTCTTTTTTAAAGAAAGACATTGAGTGCTATTACTACCATGAAAAAGGGTACATGAAGCGGGAATGCCGAATGCTCAAGAACAAGGAGAAAATGTGTGACAAAAGTGTGGATAAGAAGCAAGAAGACACAACCACTACTGTTGGCTTTTTGGCTTTTCGAAGGGTAATTTTGTAAATGCGAGCGTGCCAGTAAGGATCAATCAGTCCTTACAGAAATTATAATTGCCAACCAATTATCAGACGATTGTGTTTTAGTTCTTTCAGCCTCAATGAAGAGGACTTTTACTGGTGGCTTGACTTAGGAGAATTTAAGAGAAATAACAGTTAATGTGAAGAACAATCGAAGTATTTCATTAAAATGAACACTTACAATAGTTCAAACTCAGCCTCGAAGAGGTTTACAGCAACAGTCTACTTGAATCTACTTGAAACTACTCCTATGAATCGAAGTGCAGTGCTGGTATTTAAAGTGCAGGTATTTAAAGAACAAGGAAATGTAAAACTGGAAAGGAAAATATGAAATAAAGACTGGTTTGTATGATCTGAGTCTGGGCATTTTTTCTGAGGGCTTCCCTGCTATTTATACTTGTCAAAGATGACCTTCGAACTACACTTCGAACCGTCGAACTGCTCCTCCATGATCGATGATCATGCTGCCTTAGAAGTAGCCCCACTACGCCATCTCTTGCAGTTGAGCTTCCCTCCTGTATTTGAATTTGAATATTGAGTAACTGTTGAAGCCACGTCACTTTGTATCTTTTTACTGATCTAGTGCTACTCAGATCATGTAAATACCAATGTTCATTGCCACGTGTTCGATCAGGATCGAAGACTTGAATTATCTTCCCATAATACCCTTATTCTGCCACGTGTCAAACTATGATTTGGCTTTACAAAATATGTAGCCAACATTACCCCCCCGCACTAATATACCCAATACTTGGAAATATTAGTGGATCAAAAGCTTTTCCCGCGCTTTTTGGAATGTGCATGGGATCTATCTTCAGGAAACACAACCGTCACCTATTTGATGATCATTCGCATTAACTCTCAATTTAACGAACATCCCAATACCTTCAGCATTCGAACGGACTATGGCTCAATCAACTTCGCACTCTACTGATCAAGCATACGAAGAGCCATTGAGTAATGCTATTTCCCCTCGAAAGAATCCCCACGCATTCATTAGCCACCTTTACCCACCCTTCTATATTCAGGTCATGGAGGCTTTTGCAGATTATCAACCTTTGGACTACGACCACATTGCCCTTAACCCTTCGATTTACAAATTTACAGATACAAGAAGTTCTTCCTCTAAACTCCCTTTGTACTTTGAACGAACTACACTCAAGCCTTTACTTCAACAAGTTGCAAATATGGACTTAGGAAGTTCTTCTTCACCAACCTTTACTTGGGATGAAGCTACAACTTCCTCATCTTCTGGGGTTTTCGGATGGACAAACTGGTCAGCACCTGAGTCCTGGGACTTGAGGGAACGAATTAATCACCATTTTGTTGAGTTCACTGACCCATTAGATTTTCCTTCTTACGTTCGAAGCTCTGTGGTCTATCCTTATGTGCCTATTGACCTTCGTCGTAGTTTGGAGGAGAATCTGCTTGTGGCCTGGTACACATCCTCTATGCCCACAAGGACAATGCACACTGCCCGGCATCTGGAAGAATCACAAGGGTATACTCCTTCATTTTTGGCCAAGAAGGCAAAAATTTGCTCTTCTGACTGGCTCGACTATATTAATGCCTTTGTTCCTTCCGCTCCAGTGCCAAATCCTCCTTCTTCACCTTCTGGAATAGAAGCATCCACACCTTCTCCATCTTCTGAAGCAGAACCATCTACTCCTTCTCCATCTTCTGAAGCAGAACCATCTACTCCTTCTTCTCCTCCCACTCTTTCCTGGACAGAGAAATTAAGGCTTGCCCTTCCCATGGACAAAATTTTTCCACCTTACAAACCTCCATCATCTCCCACTCCAGCTGAGCGGAAACAAGCTCAACTTCTGCTTGCGGCTTTTTCTCACTTGCCCTTCAATGTTCTTGAGGATGACATCCCTCTCAAGAACTTTCGATGGGCCTGTGATATTCTGACTAGGGGCCATGTCCTCAATCCCATTGCCCAAGCAGAACTTCACATGTTCTTGGACCAACTTCCGCTACTCCTCCACTGGCATCAGAATTCCAAGGCCACCATCCAATCTTTGGATCAACTTTCATCTCTCCGAATTCATGCCCAGTACGAAGCAGAAAACTTCATCGAAGACTTCGATGACTTCAAAAATAAAGATTCTGCGTATTGGGATGATTTGGTCATAGATGAATTGGAACGAAATTTGAGGGAAGAGGCTTTCGAGACAAAGGCTGAGGAGCTCTATTATGAAGTGAGAGCACATCAACTTATGCAGCTAACATTAGAGGAGATAGAAGATATAATAAAGAAAGAACAAATATTCATTGATCATTGTTGGACAAAGTTCCATGATCTTGTTATTTATTCTATTCCTTATTTTTATGAGCTTGAATTTGTACCCAAATGAGGATACTCAATGTAATTGTCTTGGCCTTAACACAAACAGAGTCTTTTTGCATTTGACATTGTTTGCCTTTGTTTCCTTTTTGTCTTCAAAAGCCAACTTATAGCTTCAAATTGAACAATCTCACCTTTCGAATCTAGACTCAATTGTTCAATGAAACGCTAAAAAAAACCAACATGTCTTTTTCCAACTTATGGAGTATAATTGACAATTCTAGCTGATATCATCTGGAATTAACGCTTTGAATTTTAACAATATTACTCCTTAAAAATAACTATAACCAATATATATGGTCATGGTTAATATAGCCAATAAATTTCAAATTGACTATTTTGCTTCGAAGAGTAATCCACACTGTTTTAGGTTCAAAAAGCAATTCCTTCTTGTATATATGGAAACCAACAATTGGTTTTAATGCTTCGAACAGTGCTCATCCTTAAAGGATCCAATAACCCTCAAACAGGTCTTTAAACCCTTTGAAGTGGACCAATATTCGAGCATTCTAGCAATTATGTAGTACGCTTCGAAGCCGACTTATGTATTTCGAAGCCGTTGTTATTTGATTTTTTGGCGCCAAAATCTCATTTCGAAGCCAAATATCTTGCTTCGAAGCTGGCGTCAATATCCGGAATGTGCTTTTTCCCTCCAAAACTATCAATATTGGAAGAGGCTCCTCGTATTCGTACTTTTAGTACTTAACGACTTATGCAATATATTTCCGGACACAAAAGCTTTTCTTTAAAACCCTTTTGCTTCGTGTTTCTGAAGTCACTTGCTCTTTTAACATTCAAACCCTCATATCTTTCACTTCTCTTTACTTCCCCTTTCCTTTTCGAACATCATACCATCCATGGCTTCTTCTTCACCAGAAGTTCCAATCATAGAACGCGTGAGCTCATCCGTAGCTTTGAAAAGGCTCATTGATGTGGAGTGCGAGAAGTATAAGGCTGGGGGAAAAAGCGCCATTGATGGGCGTGTCTTTATCCCTCGTCGTCATGAGCGACAAGACTATGTGCTCGGGCCAATCTTCAAGGAGATCCCTATTGAACTCCCAGCTCTGTACCCTCGCCTGGAAAACCAATGTCTCCTATATGAAGGTGGTCTTGATTGGAGGAGCTGGAGGATCAATCGCCCCCACCGATGTTGGCCCACGATGAGACCAGAGTGGCAAGAGTGGTATGATCGGGTCATCCCTGCGAGGACACTGGACCTTCAAGAGCTCTGCCTTCTCGACGCTCTTCGACTATCAAGGGTAACTATCACAGAGGACCCTTTCTTAATCCCTGCTGCTTTATGCTTTTGGAACCCTATCTTTAATTTCTTTCAATTTAAATGTGGGATGATGGCTCCTACTGTTCTTGATATTTGCCATTTACTAGGAGTATCCCCCATTGGTACCATTATTACACCCGATTTCCCCGATTCAACAGTCTCTTTCTCCCTCCCCTCTCTTAACTTATCTTACAGCGATTTTGTTAAAGCTGAAAATAAAAAAGAGGGCCCAGTAACCGATAGGGAGTTCTTTTCCTTCTTGTTATACTGGCTTTGCAAATTCCTCTTCTGCACTTCTTCACAAAGAATTATGCCTGAATTTGCTCCACTTGCCAAAGCCTTTGTTTTGCAAAAAAGAGTAGCCTTAGCCCCATACATTCTTGGTCATGTATACAGAGTTTGTTCCCTTTTTTGTGAGAAGCCCTTAGATGCTAATCAAGGGGGGCCATTCTGGATCCTTCAGCTTTGGCTTTTTGCTTATTTCACTGAACTTCAATCCAAATGCCTTAAATTTTCTGGGTTACATTCTCTTACCCATGGCATAAGACTAGCCAATGCTGCCCTCTATCCTTCTTCTTTTGCCTTTTATTTCTCTTTTTTTCATCAACTACCAGCCGAACTTCCTGCTCACCGCTTCCGTCCTTTCGAGACCAACATAGGTCCACCTTGGTTGAGTCACTTTTTGAGTGACAGGCTCTGTGCTTCGCCAATTCATAAAGACATATGGGCCTCCCTTCTGCTTCCTAGGGAGCTGTTTATTGGGACTACAAACCCCAGGGCTTATAAATGTATAGCTGAACCTTATTGTCCTGCTCAATTCGCTAGACAATTTGGTTTCACACAAGGGGTCCCAATACCTCTCTGCAGCAACACTAACCTGAGCCTTACCAGGAGAGATCTGAAAGTTAGGAAATCAAGGCTGGAGGAGGCAACCTTCAAATTCATGGATGACTTGGCTAGTTTTGAATACACTCCTTTCATTCCTGCGGGAACTGTATTGAAGAGATACCAACAGTGGTGGGAAAGTAATATGGAATTCTACTTAGCCATTTCACCAAACAACCTGTTGGATGTATTGGATGTGTCCAAGCCCAAAGGAGCTGAGACTGTCCCTTCCTCTACTGTGCCTCCTACAGCTCAATCTATCCCTGCTACCTCAACTCCTTCGAGAGCCACTCGGGCTGCTTCGAGAAAAGGTATATACTTTCAACTTCTCTTTTTTCCTTTTGAATCTCTTGTTTGTTTCCTTTACACTTATGTTCTTTGGTGCAGGATCCCTGCAAGAAGGATCTCCTAAGAGAGCTGACACTTCAGCTATTCTCAAAAAGGAACATCAGCAGAAACAAAAAAGGAAGCTGATCCTCTCCTCTGAGGAATCTGAAATTTTGGGAGAAGAAGCAGTCGAACAAGAGCAAGAAGTGCCCTTACAAAGAACAAAGAGACAAAAGGTGGTTACCTCTTCTTCTGATATCTTCGAACATCCTTCTCTCGAGGCAGACATTATAGTATTGGAGAAAGAACTAACCTTAGAAAAATCTGAACCCCAGATTGAAGAGAAGGGGATCGAAAAGGAACCAGTAGTGTCCCCACCAAGGGGGAAGAGGAGAAAAAAGACTACTGTCTCTCCTTCTGACTTTGCTGAGGACTCTGATTCTGAAACAATCGCCCAAGCAATAGAAAGGAGGAGGAAGGTGACTGTTTCAACTGCTGTCTTGGTTGAGGATCCCATTCACGAATCAGTTGCCAAGATAGTAGAGCAGGAACATCCCAAGGCAATAATTGTTTTTGAAAGGGCTGAAAAGAAAAGGCAGCAACAGTTTTTGAGAGATGAAGCTGCTGCTGCTGATGCATTACAAAGAGAAGCTGCACGAAGACAACAAACTATCGAGCATCCTCCCATTCGCAGTTCTCCCATCAGTGCCAATACCTCTGAAACAAGTAATTTCTTTCGTATTTCTACTGTTTTCCCTTTGTCAGCCTTTGTATTGAATTTTGACATTGCTTTGCATTTCTTCCTTTTGCAGCAACAATTATCTTCCCCAGGAGGCCTATTCCAATTTCAGTTGAAGTTGACCAATTGCAACATGTGAAGACCATCCAAATCATGCTCCCACTCTCCAAACCTATATTCGACACACCTTCTTTGAGTTCAAGCATCCCTGCATCCCTTTTCCTTGGTTTAGAGCCATTTCTCCCTTCTTTGACTTTTGATCTGCCTCAGTTTACCTCTTCTTCGAACCTTGCTCTTCCTTCTTCAGAAATTCCAACTGCTGCTTCATTCCCAATGGCAGTTGACTCTTCCACAGAGGGTGCTGGTAGTTCCCCAATTCATGGTTCATCACCTGTGCCTACTTCCAGCCCCTCTTCTCTTGATTCCTTGGTGGCAAAGACCATAGAGGCTGCTAAAGATGCTCCACCTATTTCTCCTATCCCCATGCAGTCTCCTGTGTTTTCCACCACAGCACTCTCTATGCCCTTTATGTCTAGGGATGAGGTGGACATCTTCGAGGGAAGACTAGCTAGTCTATTTGACACATCCTCTACCTCCCCAACTTTCAGTGCTGAAGCTGAACCATTAACCTTGGCTGACTCCTTGCTGAAAATCTTTGAGAGCTCTTCTTCCACCAGTAGCAAGCCTTTTGCCCCTTCTATAGACTTAGACACTTGCTTGGAACTGCTGATCTCCTTTTCGAGGATCCCCTTCGAGGCTCTACAAAGGCCTATCATCAGAAATGGGTTTCTTCAGTGCTGTAAAATTGCGAAGCAGTTCGGCATGGATGTCTCAAGTCATCTATCCCAGGCTGCAGCTACTATTGATTTCTACATTAGCATTTGTCATGCTGCCAATGCTGCGAATGAGAAATTGGCTAGGGATCAGAGTTTTGTTTCTCAAGTGCATACTGAAGTATCAGATCTCAAGGAACAACACTCCTCTGCCTCCCAGTTTCGAATTCAGTTGCTGGAGAAGAAAGCTCAACTTGAGGAGGAGCTAGCTGCAGTAAACCGAGCCTTGGTTCGAACTGACACTAAACTGCACATCACCAACCAAGAGCTGGCTGATCGAAAAGAGGACATGGCTGCAGCTATCCAACTGTTTCCAGCACTTAGCAGTAGGAAATCTATTGTACAAAAACAATTAAGACATTGTAATGATTTCTGGGCCAATTTGTGGCGCAATGTACTTGATTCTTTATAGAAGAACAAATTTTTTGTTTTATCTTTCGAGCAGTCTTGTGTTTTTGTATGTTTATGTTACCCCTTGTGTTTCCCAAATGGTTGGAAAATAAGGCTTCAAATATCTGCCATTGATCTTTTTGGGATGTACATACCCATTCAAATTTCTTAAATGGTAGGCCCCAAAAGGCAGAACTCTATGAATTTGATATGGTCCTTCCCAGTTAGGTGACCATTTGCCAAACTTATGGCTTTTAATTCCTATTGGGAGTATTGTCTTCCATACCAAATCACCTTCATCGAAGCCAATGTGTTTGACTCTCTTGTTGTAATTCTTAGCTGCTTTCTTCTTTTGGAAAAGGATGCTATTTAATGCCAATATTCTGGCTTCATCTATGCCCTCTAACTCCAAGCACATACTTTGATGGTATTGCTCAGGATCTAACTGATCTTGACATCTTACCCTCAAGGATTTAACATTAATTTCCACAGGTAGAACTGCCATCATGCCCATACACTAAGGCATAAGGAGTAACTCCTGTGCTTGACCTTGGGGAAGTTCTGTAAGCCCACAAAACATCCAACAGAAGGTTATGCCAATCCCTAGGATTTATCCTCCACAACCTTTTGTATACCCTTTTTCAAGGATTTATTGGATGACTCAGCTTGACCATTGGCTTGTGCATAATAGGGTGTGGAATTAACAAGGCTAATTCCAAATTCTGCTACAAAGGACTTCACCATTTTCCCATCGAACACAGTCCCATTATCTACAGTAATGGTTTGTGGGATGCCAAATCTATGGATCAAGTCTTTAATGAACCCAATGACCTCTGTTTGGTCTACAGCCTTATATGGTTTGGCTTCGACCCACTTAGTGAAGTAGTCACGTGGCCACTAGAATGAAACAATGATGTTTCGAAGAAGGTGGGTGTATTTTTCCCATCATATCCATGGCCCACCCTCTGAATGGCCAAGGTTTCACTACTGCATGTAGGTCGGTTATGGGCACATGCCTTATTGTTACCATGCTTTTGACATGCCTGGCAACCCTTTGCATATTCTATGCAGTCTTTAAGGATAGTTGGCCAATAATAGGAATGTCTTCGAAGAAACCATCTCATCTTTACACCAGGCTGATGAGCACCACAGATGCCTTCATGAACCTCAGCCATAGCTGTTAATGCTTCTTTTGGGCCTAAACATTCCAGCAATAAGCCATCTCCTCCCCTTTTGTAGAGAGCGTTGCCATATATCATATATTGCATAGACTGCAATTTGATTTTCCTGCTGGCCTTCGAAGATGGACCAGCCAAGTACTGCATTATTGGATGCCTCCAATCTTGTTCTTGTAAGTCATTATGATTAACTTCCAAGACCATATTCCTTTTATTCAAAGGTTGTATTAATCTTTGATATGTTGTCTGACTGATGTCCCTTTGGGTATTATCCCTTCTCTTGAAGTTCGAAGCTTTCTGAGCCACATCATTAGCTCTATTATTCAAGAATCTTGGAACATGGGTTACATTTGCTATTTGAAACTGAGAAAGCAGATGTAATGCAACAACATAATATGGTAGGATGCTTATGCTTTGACACTTGAAAATCCCTTTTACTTGGTTAACCACCAATTGAGAGTCCCCAAATATGTCAACTGCATGTACTTGTAACCCAATGAGGATTTCTAGCCCTACTATTAAGGCTTCATATTCAGCCTGATTATTGGAACAAGTGGCTTCATCCACTCTGAAACCATGTGTGGTTTCTACCCCTTGTGGAGACTTAATCACAATACCAATTCCAGTTAAACCATTGGCTTTCGATCCATCGAACCACATCTGCCATGGCTCAACACTAGCCATACCAAGCTCCATTATCTCTTGGCTCTCTGTTTGAGATGGATGGTCTGCCAGAAAATTGGCTAAGACTTGCCCTTTTACTGCCCTTTGAGGGACATATTCTAGATGAAATTCTGATAAGGCTAGTATCCACTTGCCAATTCTTCCCCTCAACATAGGTCTGGATAACATGTACTTAACCAAATCTGTGGTTGCAATTACCAAGACAGTTGTAGGTAAAAGATAATATCTTAATTTCATTGCAGCAAAATACAAAGCAAGACACAGCTTTTCAACAGCTGAATATTTACATTCACAAGAATTTAAAAACCTACTAAGGTAATAAATAGCTTGCTCCTTGCCTTCTTCATTGTCTTGGGCCAAAAAAGCTCCCAATGAATCTTCTGCTGCAGCTATGTACAACTTCAAGGCTTGTTCCCTTTTGGTGGCATCAGCACTGGAGGGTTGGCCAAGTAGGCTTTAATACCTTCGAAAGCACTTTGATGCTCTGCTGTCCACACAAATTCCTCTTCATCTTTCAGCCTTAACAAGGAAGAAAATACTTTAGTTTTCCCTGCAGTGTTAGAAATAAACCTTCGAAGAAAGTTAACCTGCCCCAGGAACCTTTGTAATTCTTTCTTACTTGATGGAGGCCTAGCTTCAATGATGGCTTTAGCTTTATTCTGATCAATCTGTATTCCTTTCTTGTGCACTACATAACCCAAGAAGTTTCCAGATGATACACCAAAAGCACACTTAAGAGGATTAAGTTTCAACTTGAACTTCCTCATTCTTTCGAAAGCTGCTTCTAAATGAAACAAATGCTCCTCCATGGACTGGGATTTCACTACAATGTCATCAATGTAGCATTCTAGATACCCTCCAATGAGATCATGAAAGATAGTGTTCATAGCCCTCTGATATGTAGCTCCAGCATTCTTCAGACCAAATGGCATTTTAACCCATTCGAAGGTGCCAATATTTCCAGGACATCTGAATGCTGTCTTGTGGATATCTTCCTCTGCAATGCATATTTGGTTATAACCAGAGTGGCCATCCATCATCGATAAAACTTGATGTCCTGCTGAACTGTCTACCAGCAGATCCACTATAGGCATAGGGTACTCATCTTTAGGAGTTGCTAGGTTTAAGTTTCTGAAATCGATGCATACCCTCATTTTGCCATTCTTCTTAACTACAGGCACAATATTAGATAGCCATTCAACATACCTGGCTGTCCTAATAAAGTCTGCCTTGAGTAGTCTAAGAATTTCTTCCTTGACCTTCTGAATTACTTCTGGACTCATCCTTCTTGGTTTCTGCTTGTATGGCTTGAAATTGGGCTTCATAGGGAGCCTATGTTCCACCAAAGATCTATCCAATCCTGGTAGTTCATTATAAGACCATGCAAAGCAATCTTTGTATTTCTTTAAAACAACCAATAACTGGTCTCTGTCCAGAATATTCAAGCAAGTACTTATATAGGTGGGCTGCTGCACAGAACCCTCCCCTAAATTCACCTCTTCTAAGGGGTCTTGCGTCTGAGGACTTATCGAAGCTTCTTCTCTGGTTTCTTCAACCTTCGAAGCAAGCTGTTCGCCTTGTTTCGCTCCTAGGTTCTTTAATTCGACATCTCTGCCCTCCTCCTCATAGACAAAATCTGTCCATAAGGCGTCTTCTTCCTGTATCTCCTGGACTTTTGTTTCAATGTCCAATGCACAGTATTTATCAAGGGTCAAACTTCTGACCTGTTGCTGTTCTTGTTTACAGCCAATTATCATGGCCTCTCTCTCTTGCCTCTGTACTTTCTGGACTATTGCTTTTACGTCCAATGATGAGAATTTAATCAAAGCCAAGGACTTGGCTTCTCGCTCTTCACTTTTTTGCCTATAACCAGGCATCATTGTCATCTTTCACGACAACCTCTTCATCAGCACTTTCTTGGACTAAGTGCTTCAGGTGTGTCACTTCCTCATCAGCCGTCACTTCGGCTGAGCCATCAGCTTTCCTCAGTATACTGAGTGGTGTTACTCCCTCAATATACAATTTGGCCTCTGCAAAGTCTGCACAGGCTATGAAAGGTTGAGGATCTGCATCAATCTCCTCTGTCTCTCCATTGCCCAGGGCCATCATGATCTTCTGATGCAAAGAGGAAGGCACACATTTGTTGGTGTGGATCCAATCTCTCCCAAGTAAGGCATTATATTTGGCATTGCTGTCGATGACGAAGAAAGCTGTCATACAATCCCTGGTCCCCACACTCAAATTAATAGGCAGAATCCCTTGAGCCATCTGCTTATCTCCAGCAAAGCCAGCAATGGTTGTGCTGGTTGGGATCAACCTGGGATTCTTCTTCCCTAGTTTCTTCAAAGAAGATTTCGGTAATAAGTTTACCGCTGCCCCATTGTCTATTAGGACTCGGTTTAGCTGTATCCCATCAAAGAAAGCCTTGATGTACAAAGGCTTGACATGTTGGGTCATGGAATTTGAGGGGTATTCAAAAGGATATGAGAGGTTGATGCTCACCTCTTCCTCGCTTTCACACTCAGTTTCCATTGGAGTAGCCATTTCAGGAGCATCCTGTACCATACTCACTTGTGACTCCTCGCTAGAGACAGGAATTGGATCCATGTCTTGGTCACTTTGATCCTCATTTTCAGCTTGGAATTCATGAGGTAGTATGTGTACCATGTTGACTGATACAGGGGGAAATGAGCCAAACTGGATAGCTGGCTGTACCTTCTTCCCCTCTTGGCTACCTTGCTCAGTGTCTTCAGCAGCATCCTCCATGCTGCATTCTGGTATTTCATTGATAACTGATCCCTTTGAAGGATCCTTCTCTACTGGTTCTTTAGTCAAAAATTGTTCAGCCATGAAGGCTTCGAACATTCCTTCTTCTGCTATTTCCTACTCTTGGCTCATGCCAATCTCTTCTTCCGTTTCACTATCACTTTCCATCAGAGCCTTCTCCAGCCCTGCCAAACTAGACTTCTCCCTGGCCCTTAATTCAGAATGAACTTGGGCCAATTGTTCTCTGTTACAAACCACTTTACTTTGTAAAGTCGGTTTTGGAGCATGGTCTGACTTCGAAGTTTTCTTTTCTTCTGTCTTGTCCTGTGAAGAACTCTCTCCACCTTCTTTCAGATCTTGCTGGTACTGGGTGTACCTACGCTGAATCTTCCTCCTTTGTGATCTGGAGATAACTGGAACCATATTTGGTTCCTTTGTCTTTGGGTGTTTCAGCAATACCCAGTTGTTCGGAGCCACCAAAGGAGGTTTGACCATCCTTCCTGTGATTCCAACTTCTCTCCTGGCAGACAATTCCCTAGGTTTGTTTTGCATTACAAACCAATCTGGAACTCCAGGCACCCAAGAGCTTACTGATTCAGATGTCGAATCACCCTTTTCCACCTTCGAAGCCATCTTCGAAACTGGCCGTGGAGGTAAGTGCTTGGTTCTGATCGCATGCCTTGAGCTTGATTCTGGCCTTTGATGGAGGTGGCCATTTTCTGTTCTGTGTGAGGTTGGTCTGGGGGCCAATCTCTGGCTTTAGTCCCATAACCTGAACTCCTCTCCAATCTTCTTTCGGAATGGCTGCTCTCCATTCTGTAGTAGTTAGGTGGCCTAGATTCATGCAAGGGCCTCTTGCCTTTATCACGCATTCTGTCTACTGCAGGCTCAACCACTAAAGGTCGCTGCCTATCACTAGCCGGATACGGCCTTTTGTTGTAAGCATTGGTTGACTTAGGGCGTCTCTGAACATCCCTATAGTATTGCTTCCCATCAATTGGAAGCCCCTTCAACCATTTGTAGCTTAGTCTGCATCTGGGACACATCCTCTGCATTACAGCTGCTTCCAAGGAATCGTCATCCAGTACTTCTTCATCAGAGTTTTCCTTCTGATGTGAGAAACCTTGTCCAACAACTGGCGGGTTTCTAGTCTCCTTCTTGGCAGCTGTCTGGTTGGCAATATGCATTTGCACATTGACCTCTCCCAATTCCTGCAGAGATAGATTCTGAAAGTTTGGTACAACCACATTAGCCGCGCTTTCTCCAACTTCTGGAAACGGGTTACTGTCAATTCCCATGGCTTTCTCTGTTTTGGCTGGGAACTTCAGACTTCCTTTCCGGATTTGCTCTTGGATCCTGTCTCGAAAAACAATGCAGTTTTTAGTCGAGTGAGACCAAGAATTATGCCATTTACAGTATGCTTTTCCTTTAAGTTCATCAAGAGACGGCAGTTTTACCCCTTTTGGTAACTTAAGGAAATTAGCTGCAAGCAAATGATCAAAAATGTCATCTGCTTTTGTTAAGTCGAAAGAGTACTTTCTGTGAAAGTCTTTCTTTTTAAACTGTTGGTCGATGGTTGTATCCTTATGAATTAATGCTTCACAGATTACGGGTTCTTTGCCCACAATCTCTGCTGCATCGATCTCATAATTGGGATCTCTATAATATGTTTATACGAAGCATTGTTTCGATCTTGTTCTTCTTCTAGTAATGCTTCATATCGAGACACCTTATAGGTTAGTTCGACCAAATCCCTGAATTCAGTTGAATCAAACTTCTTTCGAAGCCTGAACTCTAAACCGTTTTGAGCCAATCTTACAAATTCTGGCTCTGGAAGGATGACTCTACATTTATTTCGAGCCCTTTTAAATCTGGCAATGAACTGAGTAGCCTTTTCTTCAGGCCTTTGACTCAATCTTGCCAAGTCTGCCATGGACACCTCTGGCTCCGATTGGAAGAATTGGGCATGAAATGCCTCTTCCATTTGTTGCCAATTTTGAATGGAGCCAGGTGTAAGGTTGATATACCATACAAATGCTCCCCCAGTTAAAGAGTTTGGAAATAATCTCAGTTTTATGTAGTCATGATTAGTGAATTCACCACATTGAGCAGCGAATCTGGCAATATGCTCTACTGTCGATTGATTTCCAGTTCCATAGAATAGGGTAAAGTCTGGTATTCTGAATCCTCTTGGGTATTCATGTACCCTATCTACCCACTCTGGGTATGGTTTTCTGTATACAGGAGTCTGGACCCCCCGAGCCATCGGTCCACACATCTCCCTAACAATATCAGCAATTTGGTCCCTAGGGACCATATTTTGGGCTTGCTGAGCCACTACTGGAGGGACAAACACAGGGTTTGGTGGACAAACTTGTGCCTGTGGTCCTCTTGGTCCAAAAAGTGGTATATTTGGGACTGGTTGCCCCTGTGGTGCAGGTTGCTGTTGAGGGTATGGGTAACCCCTTTGAGCCTGTCCTGCGAAAGGACCTGTGAAAGGTGCTGGAACAGGTATTGTGTCCCTTCCATTTGTGGGAAAACCTTCCAACCCCCCGGGTATGAATTCGAATAAGGGATTATTATACCCCCTAGTGCCAGGTATGGCTTCGAACATAGGATTTGTAACCATTCTTATGCCAGTTTCTTGTACTTGGCCAGATCCACCAACTTGTGTGGCTTCACTGTTGAGTACTGAGGCATTTTGGCCTACTACAGGCCTTGAAATGGGTTCATACCAAGACTGAGGCGATGGTCTTTCATAGTTCTGAGTACTAGTCTGACCATTAAATTGTCCATTAACTTGCATAGGCTGTTTTTCTCTAGCCAATCTTTGCTGAGGGACATTTAAAATTTCCTCTGTGTGTCTTGTATTTGTTGGTTGGTGATTATTCATTCGATCCAAAAAGGATGTTGCCCACCTTTCCATTGTGTTCATTAATTGTTGTCCCATAGCATCTACCAAGCCATCCCATGGGTTTGTTGGCTGGGTAGATGGAACGGTGGATGGTCCAATTCCTTGGTTTCGTCCAATATTATGAACATATGGTTCTTGTCCAGAAGTACTGGTCTGTTCGACCAAAGGTTCTGATAGCATAGGAGTCTCCACAGGATGTGTTACCACATTCTCCTCTGGATTAGGTATCTCTACCTCTCCTTCTACGCCTTCTTCCAGGCGTTCATTTTCTCCTTGTCGTCTTCGTCTAGCCATTTTAACAAGTCCCACCGGGCGTGCCAAAAATATATGTTGGCTTTTTGGCTTTTCGAAGGGTAATTTTGTAAATGCGAGCGTGCCAGTAAGGATCAATCAGTCCTTACAGAAATTATAATTGCCAACCAATTATCAGACGATTGTGTTTTAGTTCTTTCAGCCTCAATGAAGAGGACTTTTACTAGTGGCTTGACTTAGGAGAATTTAAGAGAAATAACAGTTAATGTGAAGAACAATCGAAGTATTTCATTAAAATGAACACTTATAATAGTTCAAATTCAGCCTCGAAGAGGTTTACAGTAACAGTCTACTTGAATCTACTTGAAACTACTCCTATGAATCGAAGTGCAGTGCTGGTATTTAAAGTGCAGGTATTTAAAGAACAAGGAAATGTAAAACTGGAAAGGAAAATATGAAATAAAGACTGGTTTGTATGATCTGAGTCTGGGCGTTTTTTCTGAGGGCTTCCCTACTATTTATACTTGTCAAAGATGACCTTCGAACTACACTTCGAACCGTCGAACTGCTCCTCCATGATCGATGATCATGCTGCCTTAGAAGTAGCCCCACTAAGCCATCTCTTGCAGTTGAGCTTCCCTCCTGTATTTGAATTTGAATATTGAGTAACTGTTGAAGCCACGTCACTTTGTATCTTTTTATTGATCTAGTGCTACTCAGATCATGTAAGTACCAATGTTCATTGCCACGTGTTCGATCAGGATCGAAGACTTGAATTATCTTCCCATAATACCCTTATTCTGCCACGTGTCAAACTATGATTTGGCTTTACAAAATATATAGCCAACAACTACAACAAAACTGAGTTTTTACGACTTCACATCAACAACATACAGTAAATGCAAACCATGGTTTCTCACTTTTACGACTTGCTTTTTTTGCATGTCGTAAATAATTTTCCAACCACGATGTGCCTATTGCGTAGGTCGTGAATGCTAATGACGATGATTTTTTTACGGCTTGCAATGTTAGTCGTAAATAATAAAATTTTCTATAACGTACATATGACATGTCGTTAATACATTAACTATACACGACACACGTACACTAACTGTTAAAAATATTGAACATTTCACGGCGAACAAAAAGCCAGTCATTAAAAATTACACTTTCCACGACGCACAAAAAGTCAGCCGTTTAAAATATTGCACTTTCCACGACATGCAATTGCTGTCGTGAAAGGTACGACCGAAAAAAAAATAGCACCAAAATAAAAAATTTGAGCACCAAACACTAAAAAATTTTAAAAAAATAAATTAAAAGCCCTAACTCTTCAGCCACCAACATCAATCTAAAAAAAAATAAAAAATCTTCCCTTTCTAAAGGAACATTTATCTCAAAAAAAAAAAAAAAAAAAAAAAAAAAAAAAATCTAGCTTTCGTTCCATATACTAGTATCTCTATTGCCACTATTGCCATTGTGCCACCGTGACCACCAGTGAGCCACCTGCATCGTCTTCACCTACGTGCTTCTGCTACCTGGGCCGCTACTTTTGCCGAAGTTGAAACCGCATTAGGTATCTTACAATCTTCATCTCCCCCCCTCTCTCTCTCTCTCTCAAACAATCTGCCTCTCAATCTCAATCTCTTTCTCTCTATCTTACCCAATTTCAAAACCCTAACATCGTTTGGCTTATTCTGATGATAGGTCAGATTCCACTGTTTTGAAGCTTCTTTTTTTTTTTTTTTTCTTTTTACTTCAACAACTGTGAATTTGTTGAAATGGCAGTTCTTTGCTTGCAATTTTGTCTGTAGAGAGTGCTCTGCTGTATGGAAGTGTTTAATTAGTGTTTGTTTTGGTGTAACTGTCGTTGTTGGGATGACTATCTAAGAAATGTAAGGTTCGTGAAAGTTGTTTGATTGATGTGTAGATATGGTTGTTATGGCTTCGCATTTCAAGTGGCACTGGAATTTCAATTATTATGATGATTTTTGATGTTGCTGAGTGAGTTTCGAGCCAATTTAAATGCAAGATAGATTTTTTATGGAAATGGAAGTGAAGTTGATTGAATTTGATTGAGTTTGAGTTCATTTTGACACTCATATTTATATCAATTGGGACTTGAGTTTGGTTCTAGTTATCGATTAGGAGGGTTTAGTGAGGTTTTTTTATTTCGGTTTTATAGAAGTTTGAAGTGTTATTGTGCAGTGAAATAGGAAGGTGGAGATGCCTCCTTCTCCAGTAATGAGGTGTTCCCCTGTGAGGGAGATCAGAGGGGATAATCACAGAAGAGGGCGTAGTCTCGAGGGCGGGATACTCCTCAGGGAGAAAAATGATGATCTTGCTCTGTTTAATGAGATGGAGACCAGAGAAAGAGACATTTTCTTACTTCCATCAAACAATGATTTTGAAGATACATTCAGTAAGTTTCCATTCTATTGAAATTGGGTTTTGTGGGTTTCTTCTATTGGTAAGTATGGAATTTAGAGTTTTGTTGTTTCCTCTGGTTTAGGGGCTAGGGTTCAGTGTTAAAAGCTCAATGTTTTAAATTTGAGGTTATAGTTTCGTTCATGAGGTTAGCTACTTTGCGCAAATATTTTGGGTTTGTACCCAATTTATCCACCCAATGGGGCTAAGTTGGGTGTATTTTGTTGTGCTTATTTGCTATGGCTTTTGATTTGCTTTAAACAACCATGAAATTGAGATACTTGTCAGATTACAAGCTTGGAATGAATCACAAAACAAGAAAGGAAGACAAGGTTCAATATCACTTCTCTCCTCATATTATGTATATATATTTATTTCTTCATAAACATATCTTTATAGCAATTTTATTGATTTCTTTATGCTTATTGCATTGGTGGTGCTGGGTTTGTGAAATCCTAATGAAATGATGCAGTCTATCTTGGTATGTTCCAATTAATATAGTTCCTTTTTTTCTTAATTATTTCTAGGAATATGGTCACTCAGTGGCTCTTATTTTATTTTTGGTGTTGGTAATTCAGGTGCCTATGATGATGAAGAAGCTGCTACTCTTGCTTATTTATGATTTGGCAGCATTGAAATATTGGGGTCCATAAACCATTCTCAACTTTCCGATGATTAATATTCATTGCATTCAGAGAGTTTTTTTTATTTATTTTTTGGCCTATAATTTCTTCACCTATTCTATTAAGATTAACAAATTAAGTGATAAGCATTAATAAATATAGTTACCAACTTACCAAAAACAACTGATAGAAATGGAGGGTATATCTAGAGATGAATTTATTGGATCATTGAGAAGGTAAACTTCATTACAAATTAAAAGCTATAGGAAAGAAAAGTAATAAACTATATATTTTGAATTAAGGTAAATTTTTGTGTTGATCCTGCAAGAAAAGCAGTGCTTTTTCTCGAGGAGTGTCAAAATACAGAGGAGTTGCAAGGTAACAAAAAGAATTGCATATTATCTGTTAATTACTTGTTTATTTGTCTGTCATTGAAAAAACAGTTCTTTGATAATTTTCATTTTTAATTTTTGTGTGTGTGTGTGTGTGTGTGTGGTTGTTATCAACAGAAAGCTAAACTTGTTATTTTCCAATAATACTATAAGTCTCCTAATCAAATGCATGATATGATTCAACACGCAACTTGTTTCTTTTTAATGTTTCTTCAAATTTTATGAACACAAATTTTAATTATTGACTTTGAGATGCAAGTAAAGGATTGATTGCCGATTTAATGTTAATTTATTTATAATTTAAATTTTGGCATTTTTGCCACTATTATAATCCATATATAGCTCAAGTTGCCTATCTTCTTATCACAATATATAGCTCAAGTTGCCAATCTTCTTATCACAATTTCAAGATGACAAATGTGTTGTTCTTTTTACTTATTGTATTTTTATGTCAATAAGCAGACATCATCATAATGGAAGATGGGAAGCAAGGATTGGCATAGTTTTTGGCAACAAATACCTCTATCTTGGGACATATGGTAATTCCTGTTATTATTATTTAATGATGATGATAAATGATGATGAAGCTCCTTCACCTTCCAAAAACTCTGAACAACTTTGGACCTTCGAAAAACTTAAACAAACTTGGACCCTTTCTGGAGGTAATGACTTTGCACTCTTGGGCAAGGCCTTAATCTTTCTCTTTTACAAATGGCTACATGTCAAAGACCAACAGGTGCCATGTGTTGAATGAATTATTAATGTGATTTATATCTAAGGTACAAACACAAATGCATTGACAATTTTATATTTAAATTTTGAGCATTGCTATTCAAGACAAAAAATTAGATTCACTTTTTAAGTTTAATGATGTGGCAATTAATTAGAATATTAAATGTTACATTTTATCTCATATTTTCTCTATTTATTAACCAATTATATTACTTATACATCATTGGGTTTGGCCTTTTGGTGATACAAAACATTATTGGCATCCAATGCTTGTTATATGCCTTCAAGAACAATTGCACTATCATTCCTTTTATTGTCTCCCTCTCTCTCTCTCTCTCTCTCTCTCTCTCTTTTTGTAACTTTTTTAAGAAGCAATTTTATCTATCAAGCAACTTTAATAAATGATGAATGACTAATATCAGTTTTTCGAGTTCTCTTGTTTATTTTTTTTCTTTTGACATGCATGACTAATATCAGTTTGGCTTGACTTTTTAAGTGGAATGGTTAATATAATTTATTCTTGGCTAACTTATGCACATGCCTTTTGAATGCTTTTTCTTTTTCTTTTTTTTTGTTCATGTAAGAACACTTGCATGATAGTTTCTTTGCTTGGGTTTCGGTTGTCTAGGAGTTCAGACATCAACTTCACCTCCTTCCTTACATGCCAATAAAAAGGAAAAAATTATGAAACCAAACAATTGATTTTGTATAAAATGTATTTTCTTTCACTGAAGGATTGAAATTTTTCTATGAAATGAGCGTGGTATTTTACTTTTGTCTTGCTGCTTATGCTAGAATTCTAAGGACTGGTAGCAAATAACAGTTGATGAATTTAATGTGATTACAAAAAAGGCTAGTGTTCAAGGTTTTCTCTAACAATTATCATCACATGGGTATTTAAGGTTTTCTCTGACAACTATCATCACATGGGATGGTTAACTTGAAACTAAAATGAATAAGACACTGAAATTTGATTTGAGTTCAATTCCATATTATAAAAGTGCCCCCATTCTTTAGTAATAGCTTGTGATTGAATTAGATACTAGTGAAAAATTAAAGAAGAAGAAAAAGATTAGCTTAGGGATTATTCCTATAGTTCCTTATCTTATGTATTTGTTACTAAGTACTTAGGTAGAATTACATCACATTGTTCCAAAAAGCGCCTAAAGTTACTAAAACTTACCTAAATTTCTTCTATAATGGATTGAAAGTTTCTTTTTAAACTTGTAAATAATATAGACTCTAATTTGACTTGGACTCTTTATTTTGGAACTTACAATGGTAATGGATAAAACCTATACAAACCTAAACCTCATACATAGAGATCCTTTAACATAATCATGCAAGTGCCAAGTAGGTGTTGCATTGAAGTAGATTAATTCCATCTCTTTTTCTTTTTAAATTTAATTTTTCTCTTGAGCTTCTTATGGCCTGGATTTAGTAGTAAACTATATTTTCTTGTACAAACTTAATGGTTTGTTTGAAGATTCCTACTCATTTCCCTCTAGAAACATTGTAACAAAAGAGGTAACTTCATTAGAGGTAACTTCATTTGAGGTATGAAAAAAAAAAGGTTTTGCTTTATGTGGATATACGTTGAGACTATTGAGATCTTGAATTTTTGCTAATTTTTCATTATGACATTGCTTTTATGGGGCCATTGAATTATCTTATTAATTTTGAAAATGTTTTGTTGATGTTTTAAAATTTCTTGAACATTTTTTAATACCTCAAGAAATACTTTTGTCCCTGAGTCGTTGGTTTTTGTACTTATGTGAAGTTTCCTTTGTCATGCAGACAAGAAATGCAACAGGGTTAGTTACTC
Source organism: Camellia japonica (assembly GCA_030407325.1). Classification (NCBI taxonomy): domain Eukaryota; kingdom Viridiplantae; phylum Streptophyta; class Magnoliopsida; order Ericales; family Theaceae; genus Camellia; species Camellia japonica. Next base: position 150,578,315 of record JAPPVO010000017.1, on the reverse strand, counting down.
TAGCTTTAGGTGACATACATTGGGCACCCTCATTCCTGTGATAGGAGCAAGTGGATTTGCTACAGATGCTGCTGCAACTACTATAGGAACTGTTGTCAGTAGTTTTAGATAATCTCTTAATAGTTGTCGATATGTTTAGAAAGTTAGATATGCATAGTTTTAGATGGTTTAAACTTTTTGTATAGTTTAAGAACTTAAGGATATAGTTTTCAAGTGTTTGGAATGTATAGACAATTGTTGAATGTTTATAATTTATGGATATAGTTTCTTTTGATGTTTTAAACAATATTTTGATGGTTGATTGATGTTTTGTGATGCTTGTTTGTAATATTTGTTAGATTATACAAAATTGGTTAAATAGAACTTGTTGAATTTTAAAATAAAAATAAAAAACTGCATATTCTACGGCAGGCATAATAAATCGTTGTATTACATATTTTATGGCGTGCAATCAGTATCGTTATTTGTCTCACCAATTAACGGCGTGAAAAAGTAGTCGTAGAAAAAGTAACAACGATGCACAAAATTTGCAGTTAAATATTTTTAACGGCGTACTATAGCATGTCGTAAAAAAAGTAACAACGACGCACAAAATCTGCTGTTAAATAGTTTTTAACGACGTACGAAGCATGTTGTTGAAAATGAATGACTTTCCATGACTGATCATAATATGATGCGCGCTGCACGTCGTAGAAAAGTTTTTACGACATGCATTGCGCGTCGTAAAAATCCTTTTTTTGTTGTAGTGAACGGCTGTTACTACCGATGATCTCATTGTCATTTGTGAAGATGATTATATTAATTTTGTGGGCCAAGAGAGCAATTGGATAATTGATTCTGGTGCTTCTTTTCATGTGACTTCTTGAGTTGATTTCTTCATTACCTACACCAAAGGAGATTATAGTTCTGTTCGAATGGGTAATGAAGGTTTGTCCAAGATTATTGGCATGGGTGATGTTTGCTTGGAAACAAATTTGGGCTGCAAGTTATTGCTTAAAAATGTGAGGCATGTTCTCGACATTCGCCTCAATTTGATCTCTACCAGGAAGCTAGATGATGAAGGCTACAACAACAAATTTGGTGATGGACTATGGAAGCTCACAAAGGGTTCTTTGATGGTGGCTAAGTACAAGAAGACTCGTACACTTTATTCGATACAAAAAAAAATTTGTAAAAGTGTTGTCAATGCACTTGAAGATGATACTTCTACCGAATTGTGGCACAAGTAGCTTGGGCACATGAGTGAAAAAGGGCTACAAGTTTTGTTCAAGAAAGAGCTTCTACCAGATTTGAAAGGTACACATCTTAAAACTTGTGTTCGTTGTTTGGCGTGTAAACAACAGAGAGTTTCTTTTCATAAAAATGTTGCTTTTAGAAAAGAAAATGTTTTGGAGTTGATTCATTCGGATATTTGTGGTCCTTTAAAAGTTAGAACACATAGTGGTGCACTTTATTTTGTTACTTTCTTTGATGATTATTCAAGGAAAGTTTGGGCTTTTACACTAAAAATTAAAGATCAAGTTCTAGATGTATTTAAGCATTTTCAAGCCATGGTTGAAAGAGAAACATGGCATAAATTAAAGTGCATCCGATCAGACAATGGTGGTGAATACATTGGGTCATTTGATAAGTATTGTCGCAGCCAAGGTATTCAGCACCAAAAGACTATTAAGAAGACTCCTCAACAAAATGGCGTTGCCAAGAGGATGAACCGCACCATTGTGAAAAGAACAAGGTGTTTGCTTTCACAAGCTAAATTGCTAAATCCTTTTGAGGTGAGGCAATGAGGACAGCGGTTGACGTGATCAATTTGTCTCCTTCCTATCCTTTGAATGAATGGTGATGTTCTTAAAAGAGTTTGGACCGAAAAAGATGTGTCTTATGAGCACTTGAGAGTGTTTGGTTACCGAGCTTTTGTTCACATTTTAGAGGATGAGAGGTCCAAGCTTGATAGTAAGTCAAGACAATGTATTTTTCTTAGCTATGGGCTTGATGAATTCGGGTATAGATTGTAGGATTCGGTCGACAAGAATGTCATTCGAAGCCGTGATGTTGTGTTTCTTGAAGACCAAACAATTGAAGACTTTGGCAAAGATGATCAACCGGTGCAAAAAACTAGTGATCTAATTGACATGGACCCATCTCCTTCATATTCAATTGATGATGAAAATAGGAGAGATGTGCAGCCACCTATTGAAGATGTGGAGGATGATACTAATCTATGAAGTTGAGCCAGAAATTGAGGAAGAGCATCCAACTCAAGAACTGTCACCACAACTTGAGTTAAGGAAATCTACAAGAGACTGGCAACCTTTGAAAAAATATCCTCCCAATGAATTTGTGTTGGTTTCTAATCAATGGGAGCCTAAGAGCTACCAAGAAGCAATTGAGCATGCAAAGAAAGATGATTGGAAAAAGGCTATGGAAAAGGAGATAAATTCCTTACTTGAAAATCACACTTATGATTTAGTGAACTTGCCTAAGAGGAGGAAAATTCTAAAAAATAAGTGGGTTTCCAAATTGAAGAATGATAACAAGAATCTGAGATACAAAGCACGTCTTGTTGTGAAAGGCTTTGGGCAAAAAGAAGGTATTGACTTTGATGAGATTTTCTCACCGGTTATGAAGATGTCTTCTATTCGAGTTGTACTTGGCATGGCCGCAAGTATGAACCTTGAAGTTGAACAACTTGATGTGAAGACGACATTTCTTCATGGTGACCTTGAAGAAGAAATTTACATGGAGCAACCAGAGGGTTTTGTAGATAAAGGGAAAGAGAAATTTGTTTGCAAATTGAAGAAAAGTTTGTATGGCCTCAAGCAAGCCCCGCGGCAATGGTACAAAAAATTTGGCTATTTCATGATGAATAATGATTTTTCTAAAACCACTTCGGATCATTGTGTGTTTATGAAAAATTTCCCGGATGACAAATTTATTATTCTTTTGCTTTATGTTGATGATGTTGATGACATGTTAATTGTGGGTTAAGATTCTACCATGATTAACATGTTGAAATTGGAGTTGAGCAAGTCTTTTGCTATGAAAGATTTGGGACTGACAAAACAAATACTTGGTATGAAAATTGTTTGTGATCGCAAAGACGGACTGATTTGGTTGTCTCAAGAAAGCTACATTGAAAAAGTTCTTGAGAGGTTCAATATGGATAAGGCAAAGCCGATTGGTTGTGCACTTGCGGGTCACTTCAAGCTTAGTTCGAATCAATGTCCTACAAGTGAGAAAGACAAGGAAGAAATGCAGAAAATTCTTTATGCTTCAGCGGTTGGTTCTTTGATGTATGCCATGGTTTGTACAAGGCCGGATATTGCTCACGCCATTGGTGTGGTGAGTCGTTTTCTCTCTAATCCGGGTAAAAACATTGAGCAGCAGTTAAATGGATTCTAAGGTATTTTCAAGGGAATTCGAAGGTGTGTTTGTGTTTTGGGAATGGTAAGCCGGTGCTTGATAGGTTCACAAATTCTGACATAGTCGGAGATGTTGATTCTAGAAAATTTACTTTGGGGTATTTGATGACATTTGCAGGGAGAGCTGTGGTATGGCAATCTAAATTACAAAAATGTGTTACTCTCTCAACTACCGAACCTAAATTTATTGCCATTACGGAAGCTTACAAAGAAGAGTTATGGTTGAAGAAATTTTTGCAAAAGTTGGGTTTGAAGCAAGAGAGGTATGTGCTTTATTGTGATAGTCAAAGTGCTATTCATTTGAGTAAAAATTCCACTTTTCATTCGAGATCGAAACACATTGATGTGATATACCATTGGATTCGTGATGTGTTAGACTCAAAATTCTTGCAACTCGAAAAGGTTCACACGCATGATAATATTTCGGATATGTTGACTAAGACTTTGTCGAGAGACAAACATTTGAAGTGTTGAACTTTGGCGGGTATGGTTGATGTCTCCACCTAAGTCGGTAGGGGGAGAATTGTTGGGTATACCTCATTATTGGAGTATGAGACTCAATTGATTTATTAAAATATTTAGTTTGGTTTGGTGTTGGTTATAATATATTTTTAATATATTATACCTAACTTTTGGAGGCCCAATGGGTATTTTATAATCAGTTTGATAACAATTAGAGTTTTGATTTAAAAAAATCCTAAATTCAACAATATATAGATAAATATTATCTTTGTTTTTTTCCCGGAGGGGAACGACAGCAGCACATTCTTTTCAATGAGAGTGTTTGGTGTATAACTCAATTTGGTGGGTTTCAATTGGTGTTGATTGTTGCTATGTATTTGACTTGGTCAAATTCAAGAATTTGTGCCTTCGTTGTTGCTCTACTTTGAAGCGTCTGGTTCGGTGTTCGGTGTTGATTTGGGTATATTATTTTGGGTCTTCCACAACTCTGTTTCGAAGATAATTTATTCTTCTATTTTGTGAGGTCTTTCCTCTTTTTTATTTTTGATTATTTGGAATTCACCTAAGGGTAGTTTGTGAGACCATTTGTGTCTCGTTTGTAATCGTTTGGAAACTCTTTGGTTGATAGTAGAATCGGATTTCGATCCTGTGGACGTACCTCACATTGAGGGAACCACGTAAAATTCATGTGTCATTATTGATTTAATTGTTTCGCATTAGTTTTTATTCCCATTGCTTGATTTACTTGTGGGAAATCATATATTTTCCCTAACAGTTAGCACCTTTTCTTTTCTTTCGCAGACCCTTTTTCTTAGATTTTGAAATAAATTTCTCGAAACCATTATTTAAATATGCGCAAAGTGTGTTATCTATATTCACAAATTGAAGTCTGTTAATTGGTTTTTAGCAAAAGGAGGCTAATATTGTTATATATTGACATTCTGTGGTTGGTTAATTTTACCTACTTCTCTGAAGGTTTTGTAAATAGGAAAGGGCCTTCTTTGTTCTTACCCTTTTTTGAATGAAATATTGTTTCTTGGTTTTTTTAATCAATCAATTAAAATGCCCTCAATACCGTTGTTAGATATACTGATATAGGAAAAATAATATTAATAATCCAACACATTGTTGAATGAGTTAAATAATGGATCACCCAGTAAAATAATGGGTCACCCAATTTACATAAGAAAACCCATGTTACAATATGTTTGGCTGTTACCTATCCTTTTCAATTCTTGCATTCATTCTCACAGTTATAACTGTGTTCTTTTCCTGTATATGAGATCCCAAAGTCCACACCTTAGCTTGAAATCATCTTTTCCAATACATGAATCTCATACACAAACATCTGATATGTTTCTATACTGTAGGCCTCTCAGTCAATAAAGGCTAGTGTTGTACAGCCCTTACGATTATTTTCTCTTCAAGCCATTTTCTTCTACTCTGTCCCTTTCTCTTTCTCTCTCTCTCACTTTGTTTGTTAGGTAACATGATGACATATAACTGTTTCTTATTTGAGGAATATTCGTGTGTATCCTTCAAAGTTTCATTGGTACTAAAAACACCTTTTGACACTTTTATTTTGTTTAACTATTGGATATAAATATTAGGGTATGAGCAAGCATTTTATGTATTTGTATTATAAAATGGGCGACCTTAAATGTATTAACTCAAACATGGAAACAGTTCCTACATCTTTGTTAGCTTTTGATAAAACTCTCTCTAGAATGAACTATTATTTTGTATTGAATTTTTCTCTCTTATTATTCATATCCTTTGCCCTTAGGCTTACATCCTTTTATATAGAGAAGGTTATACATAAGTTCAATGAATAAGATCCATGAACCTAAACAACCTTGCAATTAACTAGGTACATGAATATAATCTAGACAATGTACTTAATAGATATAAAATACATGAATACCAAGAATGTATGAACTCAATGTCTCGAATGTATCTAATGTAAATATGGCATTAGTTTTAACACTCCCCCTTAATGCCATATTGTGTGACACCCAACATTTCTCTAAAAAATTCAAACTTGTCCCTTGGTAGAGCTTTGGTAAAGATGTCTGCAACTTGATCTTCAGTCTTGCAATACTTGATTTGAATCTCATCATCTTCCACAGCTTCTCTAATGAAATGATGTTTGATAGCAATGTTTTTGGTACGAGAATGGTAGACGAGATTCTTTGCCATAGCTATAGTAGACTTGTTATCACACATAATTGGAATAGCTTCACCTTGCTTCTCACCAAAATCATCCAAAATTCTTCTTAGCCAAACTGCCTGTGAAGTTGCCAATGATGTTGAAATATATTCCGCTTCAGCAGATGATTGTGCCACAATTTGTAGTTTCTTGGATGACCATGAAATTACGCCCAATCCAAGAGAAAATGCATACCTAAAAGTGCTTCTCATATCATCAACACATCCGACCCAATCACTATCACAAAATCCAAGTAACTTTGCATCAACAAATTTCTCATAAAAAATTCCATAATCAAGTGTACCTTGAATGTATCTCAACACTCTTTTTGTAACCCCAAAATGAATTTGGCTTGGACTGTGCATGAACCGAGACAATAAACTTGTAGCATACATGATGTCCGGTCTTGTAGCAGTTAAGCACAACAAACTTCTAACCAAACTTCTATAACAAGATGCTTTAGCTTCTTTGCTTCCATCTTCCTTTGACAACTTTTCATTCACAATCAAGGGAGTAGTAACTACTTTGCAATTCTTCATTTTAAATTTCTCAAGAAGTGTTTGATCATACTTCTTTTGGCAAATAAAAACACCACCATTGTTTTGGTAGATTTCAATGCCTAAAAATGATGCAATAGCCCCAAATCACTCATTTCATATTTCTTCATCATCTCCCTTTTAAAATATTCAATCAATTTTTCATCACTATTGGTAAAAACCAAATCATCAACATAAAGTGAAACAATGAGAATACCGGTTGTACCTTGCCTCTTGATGTACAAAGTTGGCTCACTTTTGCTTCTTTGAAAACCCTTTTCATTGAAGTAAGCATCAATTTCACTATACCATGCCCGGGGTGCTTGCTTTAGGCCATATAAAGCCTTCTTCAACTTGTACACTTGATCTTCTTTACCTTGACAACAAAGCCTTGAGGTTGATCAACATGCACCTTTTCTTCTAATTTTCCATTCAAAAATGTTGATTTTACATCAAGTTGGTGCAAGAACCAACCCTTTTGAGCCGCCAAAGAAATGATGGCTCTAATTGTATCAAATCGAGCCACAGGAGCAAAAGTTTCTTGGAAATAAATTCCAGGTTGCTGTGAATACCCTTTTGCCACAAGTCTTGCCTTATTCTTTTGAATAGAGCCATCCGGATTGAACTTTGTTTTGAAAATCCACTTCACACCAATTATTTCTTTTCCTTTCGGTTTCTCCACTAGCTCCCAAGTCTTTTTCTTCTCAATCATATGAATTTCATCTTCTATAGCTTTCTTCCATGCTTCATCTCTAATTGCCTCTTCAAAATTTTCAGGTTCAAAATGCATAAATTGCATCTTGCATACACATCACTAAGACTCCTTATATTTCTTGGAGTTGAACTTGGAGATGAAGAACTTGAACTTGAACTTGAACTTGAACTTGGAGAAGATTGTGAACTAGCAATTGGTGACACTCTTTGTGGAGATTCAAGAGTTGCAACATCTTCAACTTGTGGACTTTCCGATTCTTCATTGAAAGCAATGATTTGATCTTGGACTTCCTTTTCCTTTCAATTAAAAGATGCCTTCTCATCAAAGAGAACATCTCTACAAATAATCACTTTCTTTTGATCCAAACTGAAGAGTCTATAGCCTTTGGATTTCGAGCTATAACCCACAAAGATGCATTTCTTACTATTTTCATCAAGCTTGTGCCTTACTTCTCTTGGAACATGAGCATAACAAATGCAACCAAACACCTTCAAGTGATTCACCGATGGTTTCCTTCCGCTCCAAGCTTCAAATGGAGTTTTGTTCTTAAGAGCTTTTGTAAGACATCTATTCATCAAGTAAACTGCTGTATACACGGCCTCACCCCAAAAAGTTTTGGGTAGCCCCTTCTAATGTAGCATAGACTTGGACATCTCCTCTATGGTTCGATTCTTCCTTTCTGCCACACCATTTTGTTGTGGAGTGTACCCAATAGTCAATTGCCTTTCCATTCCAATATCTGTTAGGGAAAATCTATGATTCCCCACAAGTAAATCAATCAATGGGAATAAAAACTAATGCGGAAAAATTAAATCAAAAGCAACACAAGAATTTTTACGTGGTTCTCTCAATGTGAGGTACGTTCACGGGATCGAAATCCGATTCCACTATCAACCAAATAGTTTTCAAACGATTACAAACGAGACACGAATGGTCTCACAAAATCACCCTTAGGTGAATTCCAAATAATCACAAATAAACAAGAGGAAAGACCTCACCAAATAGATGAACTAAAATCTTCAGAATCAGAGTTGTAGAAGACCCAAAGTAACGACCCAAATTAACTTCACCAAAGCACCCAAACAAAGATGCACCAACATCAATTTTCTGCTGCTACCCACTGATTTTTCCGAAGCACTATCTCGCCAAGAAAACGGCTGCCACTTTGCTTTTGGGAAAAACAATACACAAATCATAATATTTTGAATCTAGGGTATTCTTCTCAAAACCTTAGTTGTTTCCAAATTAGGTTGGGTCTCCACAAATTAAATATAATATATAAAAATATATTATAATTAATACTAAACCAAATTAAACTCTTTTTCCAAAACCAATTGGGTCCCACACTCCAATAAGGAGGTATACCCAACAATATCTTTACAAAATTTCATAAACTCATTTGAGTTGTATTCTCCGCCTCTATCACTTCTCAATACTTTCATCAAACAACCACTTTGTCTTTCAACAAGATTTTGAAATTTCTTGAAGATAGAGAAAACTTCACTCTTTTGTCTCATGAAATACACCCAAGTCATTCTAGTAAAATCATCAACAAAGATAATGAAGTATATGTTACCTCCATAAGTTGGTGTATCCGTGGGTCTGCACATATCGGTATGGAGAAGCTCCAATGGTGCTTTAGCTCTCCATGCTTTCTACTTTGGAAATGACTCTCGGTGATGCTTTCCAAGTGCACTACCTTCACAAATATATTGCACTTCATGAATGGTTGGCAACCCAAAAACCATATTCTTTTGTTGTAGATGCTTCAAGTTTTGAAAATTCAAGTGCCCAAATCTTCTATGCCAAAGGCATGAATTATCAATCACATCCATCTTCAAAGCTGCATTTTTGCTATACCGGAAAATGAGAGGAAAACTTCTATTCTTCTCCATCTTGATTTTTGCTACAACTTGGCTTTTCCCCCATTTGTCAAAAATTTTGCAAAAATTGTCTTCGAAGTGAACAAGATATCCATGCTCCTTAAGTTGTTCAACACATAGCAAATTTTGCTCCAAGTCTGGAACTAGGAAAACATCGGAAATGAATCTTATACCCATCTTGGTTTCTATAGCAATAGTACTTTTTCCTTTTGTTTGGACTAAGGCACCATTCCCCATTTTTACTTGAGAACTGGAGGAAGCATCTATTTTCACAAAAATGCTCTCATCTCCTGTCATGTGATTGCTACATCCGCTATCGAGAAACCATACATCCTTGTTTTGATCCGATGCCTTGTGACAAGCATAGAACATGTGCCCTTCATTTTCTTGCTCCTCGAAAAAATTAGCTTGTTGAGTGCTCTTGACTTGGCAATCCTTCTTGACATGCCCAAATTTGTTACAATTGTAACATTTTGGCTTTCCTCAAAACCAACAATCTTTATCAACATGGTTGTTTCGGTTGCAAACTCCACACTTTTGTTGAGTGGACTCTTCATTTTCTTTTCTTTGAAAATTAGACTTTCCTCTTCCTCTTCCTTGGGAATTGGAGGTACTAACATTAAGCTTGGATTGAAAGGAACTTTCAATTGACTTTTCATATTGCCTACTCAACCTTTGCTCAAATGTTTTAATTGAACCCATCAAATCTTCAGTACTCAAATCAGGAAGAACTTTAGTTTCTTCAATGACAGCAACAATAGGATTGTATTTCTCCGACAAATTTATCAAAAAATTTTCAACAACTCTTTGATTAGTAATATTATCCCCATAAATTTTCATTTGGTTTACAAGTTCCATAACCTTAGAAAACTAATCCTTCAACAATTTCATATCCTTCATCTCTAAATTTTCAAAATCTCTTTTCAAAGATTGAAGTTTGATAGTTCTTACCTTCAAGTTGCCTCTATACTCTTTCTGAAGAAAATCCCATGCCTCCTTCGCTTTTGTTGCATTGATAATTCTTGGAAAGATTGCTTCTGAAACTCTTTGTTGAATAAAAGAGAGAGCCTTTGAATCCTTCTTGCTTTGCTCTTTTGGGGATTTGTTAAAGCTCCTTCATCTTTAGGTTCCTCGAACCCATTTTCAACAAGATCCCAAAGATCCGTATAAACAAAAAAAAGTTCTCATTTTCATATACTAAAAATCAAAATTTTCACCATTAAAGATAGGATAGATACATTTTGGTGTTTGGGATTCGCCATGGACGTCGGTTTGTTTTTCTTCGGGCCTTGTTTTCCCGTATCCGATCTTTACGCCCAGCTTGTTCTTGACCCAACCAAAGCTCTGATACCACTTCTGTTAGCTTTTGATAAAACTCTCTCGAGAATGAACTATTATTTTGTATTGAATTTTTCTCTCTTATTATTCATATCATTTGCCTATAGGCTTACATCATTTTATATAGAGAAGGTTATACATAAGTTCAATGAATAAGATCCATGAACCTAAACAACCTTGCAATTAACTAAGTACATGAATATAATCTAGACAATTTACTTAATAAAATATAAAATACATGAATATAAAAATACATGAATACCAAGAATGTATGAACTCAATGTATCCACTGCATGCAATGTATCCAATGTATCTAATGTAAATATGGCATTAATTTTAACAATCTACACATCTTTTACCATATATATCATGTAAATATTAGGCTAGGTATAGGTAGTTTAGTTTTGGTTACAAAATTTATATCTTTCATACGGCAATCAGGGGATGTAATTGGGTTATGATTGGTTAATTTCTAGCATCCGTAATATCTTGGTAGGGAAGTGAAGCACGAGGATGAAAACAGAGTATTATTTTCTTTAGGTCCAGGATTGGCACCATGCAAAGATGCCTATATCATATGTGGTATGCTTTTTCAATTGTTTTAGGTAAAATGATTTGTCATCTTGTTTTAAGATGAGGGCACAGCTACATGATAGGTTAGACCTACCACGTAACTTCTTTAGAATGAAGAGAATGGAAATTGGATTTCTATTTGACAATTTGTAGAAAGATCCTTTCCTAACTAATCTGGAAAGTGTCAGATAGTAACTAATTACAAAGCCACGAGGGGATTGAGATACATGGTGAAATTTTATTTGTCTGACACCTTTTGCCTTTTTTTTTTTGGATTAAGGTGCTGAGAATTATGGTACAATTTTAAATAATTCTATTTTGGCTGCAAGGTTTTGCCTAACAGATGGTTCAATCCTCAACTTCTTTCTGTCCATTAGAGTCCTTATTCTTTGAATTATGTTTGGTTATGGATAAAAGAATGGAGAGATGAGACTTTGTCCCGCGTCGTATATCATAGGCTCTTTTGGTTGGCTTTTTCTCCTTCACATGTCTTTTCTATAATTGTTATAATTTGTTAATTTTATAATTGATATAATTTGAAATGTCAATTTTATTGAATAAGTGCTAATGAATTTTTTTTAATATTTTTTTTTTTACAAATTGCTTTGGCATGGGCTATTGTGGATATTTTTTTTTTTTTGTGTATGAAAAGCATTTCTTCTATATATGGAAGATATTTATTTTTGTACAATCCCCTGTTTTGGAAATCCAATGTTTTTGTATGTAATATTTAATTTAGATTGATTATACTTGGTTTGTATGGATTTATATGATATTTGGAATATGATGTTACAAGTTAAATTTTTTGAATAGTTGATAATGAAATGAGTATTGTTGATAATGGATTTAGATTATAATTGATAGATGTATTATTTTGTATACATACAGATTACAGGTTGCATTGATAATGAAATGCATATAATTTAGAAATTAATGAAAAATATTCAATTTGTGCATTTTAAAAAAATTAATAAATAGAGCTTGAGCTTTTGGCGACTAAACATTTAGTAGCCAAAAAATAAAAAAGGAACTTATTGGCGACTAAAAAGTTAGTAGCCAAAAAAAAAAAATGAAAGTTTTTGGCAACTAAAAATTGGTAGCCAAAAAGGAGTGTCACATTTTTAGCGACTAAAAAATTGAAAATGGAAAATATTTTCTTTTTGGCGACTAAATATTTTCTTTTGGGCGACTAAATTTTTAGTCACCAAATGGTGACTTTCGGCGACTAAAAAAAAAATAGTCGCCAATACCTTTCCCGACAATTATCTAGCGACAAAGCTGGCGACCAAAAAATTTAGTTGGCAAAAATCTTCGGTGACTAAAAAATGACTTTTGACAACTAAAAATTTAGTCGCCAAAAGTGTAATTTGTTGTAGTGCTTGGAGGCTTGAATTGTTGGGGTTCTTCCTAGCTCTCTTCTTCCCCTTCTTTTTCTCTTCTTTGGTGAGCTCTCTAGAACTCCCTCAAATTTTGTCTTCAGCAAAACACACTTGGTCTCTCTCTCTCTCTCTCTCTCTCTCTCTCTCTCTCTCTCTCTCTCTCTCTCTTGTTCCTTTTCTTTGTTTAACTTGATGAGTAGAAATTAGGATTATAATAAATTTTCTACTTCTTCTTGAATTACCTATTAAGTTAAATTAAACTATATTACTTTCACATTAGACCATACTTAATTACGCCATTATGAATTAAGCTCTAATTACTTATCCTAGTATTCAATTCTAACTTGTTTAAATTACTGAATTAGACAGGTTCATTTCATATCTAAACATATCTGTTCACAATAACAATACAAGACATATACTACATGGCACATAATTCACAATTAACACATAACCACATGATCAATGCAAATCACATAATTAGCTTAATTAATCAAGAAGGCAGTTGTCACAGTTGTCAACTATATTTACGTTTTTTTTTTTTTTTTTTGCTATCCTTTATTACAGAAGTAATTTGTCATATTTTTATGTATTCCATAGGGAGAAGTACACTTTAGGTAGGTTACAGTATGCACCACTACTACAAGTCAAAAGGAGGTTTTAACTTGTTATGCCTCAAATATGTATTTGGAAATGTCCTTATATAAATTTTTATGCCTTTGATGATATTCACAATCGGAATATTGCATTATGTGTTGTCAATTATATATATTTGGAAAGGTATGTTGTAGTGAAAGTTTGAAAATAAAGACCAAGAAGTAGTACATAGTTGTGTGGTTTATGTTGAATTGTTAGTATTTTCTAAGAACAGAGCTTTGATTTTTGGCAAAGGATTGAATTTGGATTGGCTTCTATCTTTGTTTTCAAAAACACAATCCAAGGAAATAATATGGCAATAATTCAAAGCCCCCCACTCACTTTTATCAATCCAATGTTTGCTTACAAAGTAGTAAAGTCCTAAATTTTACTTTTTTCGAAAAATTAATTGCCTTGTACAAGAGCAGAAAGTGTGATGTTGGATAAATTATCATATATATATATATTTTTTATGGAACTATAGTAGTTTTTTTTTTTTTTTTCTTTTCAAAGCAGTCTTCTATAGAACGCGTACTTGTAGGTTTGTGTTCTTCTCATATTTGCTTAAACAGATATGCAAAATCTGTTAGTATGCCATTGTCATTTCTTGAGTTCATACCCTATTGAAACCATTTTCACAGTTGTTCTTGTGCTTGCATCAGTTATTTTGCATCAATTATTTTGCAAAATTTGTTAGTTCTTGTTCTTGCATCAATTATGTTCAATGTTTGCTGAATTGGCTAAATGCCCTTTTGATATTTTGGCCTCTTTTTGTTAATTTCATTTCTGTTGCTAAAAGGTCTGAAACAAGATTTGGGGGGACTTTGTTTTGGATGTTTGAGATACAGAGAAGCTATTGTCAAAGCTCATTTTGAAAGGTAGTATGAGGCCAAAGGGGATTTGTACTTGGTAGTACCCTTGACGAGTAGACCTACTTCTAGATTGAATAGTCTTACGCATACACAAGTTTTTAGTTGTGTAACATGTAACACATTAATGACTCCATGATGTGGTTCAACTTTATTGGGATAGAGGAAAAGACTTGCTTTATCTTAACATCTTGAAAGGATTCTTGGAACTACTTGCATGTATTTTATGAAAAGAAATGCTTAATGTTTCCAGATGTATTTTGGTTACTTGTGCATTTTTTTGCTTAAGTAGCAAGGGAATTTTTATTTGATGTCTTTAAATTCATATGACACTACTTGTTTTTGCATTAGTTATTTTGCAACTTTATTTTTAGCTAGCCATGTCTTTTGCAGTTATTTTTCAGCCATTTCAGGCATGTGTGCTTCAGTTGTTCCAACCATTTCAACCTTATTTTCCAGCCATTTTAGCCATGTCTTCTTCAGTTATTTCAGCCATTTTAGCGTTATTTTTTAGCCATTTCAGCGATGTCAATTCAAAAATAATATTTTCATTGTCTTCATTTACAAATTGACAAAGAATGTTGCAAGTGCAGAACCAAAACCTTAGAGCATTTGGAGTTGATGCTTCGCATCTTCACTGGGGTTGCAGCAATGGGTAAAAATGCATGGACGTCTAGCAAAACTCATAACCAGTTGGAGCTAGAAAGGGAGTCCGACAGTCCTAAATTTTCCAACGATAGCAATGAATTGGGAGCATCGAAAATGGATAACATGATAAACTCCGCCAACATCAATGCCTCAGGTAGGGGAAGCAAACAAAAACATTCATCAGGCAAAACATTGCAAAACAAGTGCATAACTGGGGCAGAAACGTTGGCAAGCAGCATGGATGACTTGGTAAATTCCATGAAGACACAAAACAAGGAACTAACTATCAACCACGTTGTTGGTGCGCATAGTTACACTATGGGCCAAGCTGTTACACGGCTTTATGAAATACAAGGACTGGACCCCGCTGATCCACTTCTTCATTTTAGCGTCATGCTTATGAAGGTTTCAAACAATCGGGAGATGGTTATGAGTATTCCCACAGACCAAGGCATTATTAGGTGGTTGCAGGCGAAGAAAGAGAACAAAGATAGAAGTGGGGGTCCAACTCTTGCGAGTTTTCTTTGCAATGAAGGCCTTCGCTTTTAAATCCACTGAAGCAACAACTCTAATGACTTGGTTTCGTTTTAGTTGAACGATTATGTGTGTTTTATTTTATTTTTATTTTTTTATGCTTCAAGTATTATCGTTGGTTAAAAAACTCAACAATCATACATGCAAGTGGTGCAGACCAATGGACATGGTGGTTTGGTTTTTTTAGAATTTTTTTGTTTGTTTGTTTGGGTTTGTTGATGCACAGATTCTATCAAGTTATGCAAGTAATTTATTTTCTTTGGTTGTTTTAAATTTTTTTTGCACATGGGACGTGAATGTGGTGCACAGTACAACACTGTTTGTTGACATTTTGTTTTTTCCATTGTTTGTGGAAACCATGTTTGTTATGGTAGTTTATGAAATGTTTTTTTAACTCTGGTTGCCCTTTTTTTTTTTTCGAAGACCCATTATCAACAGGTTATGAAATTATGAAATTCTGAAATTTTGTAATGTTATGTTTATGAAATTTTTGTTAATAACCCATGTGTGTTAGGGGTTTGAACATTCTCTATTTATTATTTTAAAAATTATGTGCTAACCCATGTTTGTTATGAATTAAATAGGTTTGTATACAAATTTTTATATCATGACATCTCTGCAACCAATGTTTTGTGCTAACCCTTGTTCGTATTATTATTAGGCATGAACCACGACAATGACGTTGATACAAGCATGAAGCGAATGTTAGATGATGTCGCTGCGCTCGCAATACAGTGGCAGAATCAAATGAATTGTGCTTATGTTGAAGCATATAGAATTGCCACTGACTACTACAAGGCCCACGTACTTAAAGTCTTGTGTCGCACTTCAATCAGTTATGTGCGACATTAGTAAACGACTTCCAATTATGTGTACCCAAGCGTAAGCACGACTTGCACGTTGAGGAGAGTGTTGCAATATTCATTCATGTGGTAAAAAACTTGCCAAACCGGGAGTTACAAGAAAGATTCCAACACTCCATTGAAACAATTTCACAGCATTTTCATAACATATTGAAAGCAATGAAAAAGTTCACTGTCGCTCACTGTAGGCCCCTGCTAATTTCCAAACCCCAGGGGATCCCCATCTGTAGTCCTAACCACAATATTTGCCGTTCAAGGTGCACAAAACTATGCTTTAATTTTTCGGATAATGTTTGGTATGAAGATGTGAGTTTAAAAATGCCATTAGACATTGAATATTTTTTTTGATATCAATGTACGACTGTCGTTTACATGATGTGTAAGATTGCTTAGGTGCCTTGGACGGGACACACGTGCCAACATGCATAAAGGAGTCAGAAGTAGCCTCATATTTTAGCCGAAAGAGGTGCCATAATCAGAATATTTTGGCGATGTGTGATTTCAACATGTGGTTCGTGTTTGTATCGTGCGGCTGGGAGGACAACATGCATGATAGCTGGGTTTTAAGTAATGTCACCGAGGATCCACAATATAATTTTCCAACTCCTGTCGATGGTACGTACGCCCAACCCAAAAATTTTGTGAATAACTTTTGATTTGTTGAGATACAATTGTTCAACTTTAATTTACGTTGTTATGGTGAATTAAAATTTATCTTTTATGAAAAATTGAAGATAGTTCATGAGTAATGTATACCCCATTTTTTTTGAAAATAAACTAACACCAATCAGTTTTATAATTTACATTTGAAATGATGTTCAAAATTTGTGAACACAAGTTCAATTGGAAGCATATAAAAGATATGACCAAATCTTGCAACGTAAAAAATATCAAAAAATTGAAACATTAATAACGGTGTATATTTCTTTCATACAAACTAAAAAAATATTTTCATTTTTTTACTGTAACAAGTTCCATTTGTTTGCTTATACGTGAAACAGTATAAATGTTATTAACATGTGGCCTTTGATAGGATGATATTATCTTATGGATAGTGGATATGACAATAAGAAGGGCATCCTGGCACCAAACAAAGGCAGCTGGTACCACCAACTGAAGTCTCAAAGGAACAACCTAAGGAATCGTGATGAATTGTTCAACCGTGCGCAATTTTCTTTGTGGAGTGTGATTGAGCGGACCTTTGGCGCTTGGAAGGCGCGGTGGAGATTTCTTAAAGACATCCCTCGGTTTGACTTCTGTAAAGTGCAGGTGCCATTGGTTGCAGCGTCCATGGCTTTACATAATTTTATACGCAGAAATAGTCAGGATGATGAGTTAGTTGTTTTTGGCACCATTGGGGCCAAGTGCACTTATCCGGATATGCCTAATCGGGATGATTTGGCTGCCCTTGACGATGCAATGGTGCCTAGGGACGACGACGTTGAGAAGGCGTAGGTGTGGGCTCGGATCAGGGCGGAGTTGGTCCAAATTAGGCCAAATGCTCAGTAGCTGGAAATGTTATGTGATACATGCGAACACTGTTTTATGTTTCATGTAATTGGAGAAGACAAATTGTGTATGGAAAACCGTTTTTTTTTTCTTTTTCCGCAACTTGTTGTTGATAGACAGTGTATGCTGCCCATGGTAACCTTTATTTAATTTTCATCCTCTCTATGTTGGCTTACCTTTTCCAAAGTATTCCTATTGAAACCATTATAAGAAAAAAGGAATATCATTTTACACATGCCAAGCGATTTTAGTTATATTTTTTACAAATAAAAAATATATATTTGTTTTCATAATTGGACAAATTTTGAAATTTTTATGAAGCAGTTGGGCTGGCCAATGTAGAATTCATAACAAATTTTAAAATTAAAATATGAAAATAATTTTTTCCAACCAACATCTAAAATCTTTTGGTTATTTTATGCAAACAATTTTTCTTTTGTGTAATCTTGTTATGCAAAACCACTCACATATACTATCAAATTGATTTTTCTATTTTTCTTTTTTTGGAAAATCATTTGTTTTGTAGAGAGTTTGCTTAGAGTTTGTTAATGAGTTTTTATTCGTGTTTTGAAAAGAGTTTTGAAATATTTATTTTTAATGAAGTTCTTAACATAGTTTGGTTGTGAATTTTGAGAACACTTATTTGAAACAAAAATTTAACAAAGTTATAACATTCTACAAATCATAGCTAAAC
Organism: Camellia japonica; assembly: GCA_030407325.1. Classification (NCBI taxonomy): domain Eukaryota; kingdom Viridiplantae; phylum Streptophyta; class Magnoliopsida; order Ericales; family Theaceae; genus Camellia; species Camellia japonica. The sequence goes on along the minus strand of JAPPVO010000017.1, from coordinate 150,560,045 downwards.
ATTCTCGTCAACGAAGGATGTAACAAATTGTATACTATTGGTGCAGTCCAATATTTTGTTTATTTTTAGGTATTATTTTTGAAAAATAACAAGACACTTTTTAGTAAAAAATTAAACAAAATTATTACATTCCATGAATTACAAGTAAACATTTTCATCAATAAAGGATGTAACAGATTTTATTTATTAGTATTTGTTGGTAACAATAAAGTTGGTCAAGTTTGGCTATCAAATCCGAAAAGACTTTTTCAAAAAAATTTATTTGTCAACATGATTACACTCCACAAATTATAACTAAATTTTTTTCCCATGAAGGACGGTTTATTTATGAGTATTTTTGGGAAAAATATATGAGAGCAAAGTCCCATATTAGATTTCCTATTTATATATTTGTTTTGAAAAACAAGATTTTATAAAGAGTTTGGTTAGGTTTGGTCATGTTTTTTTCTGATCTGTCGCAAAAGAGTTCTGCAAAATTTTTGGTTATCAATTTTGAGAACACTATAAACAAAAGATTAACAAGATTATTTATTTTATTTCGTTTAAATTTTGTGGATTAAAATTTATTGGTGTATGAGAGGGTTCAAGAACGTCATTGAAAAATTCAAAGATCTTTGAAGATCCTTGAAGAAAAATTCGAATTCTCTAGAAGATAATGAGAGGCTTAGATTCTTCAATAGTCTCAACTAAGAACACAAGAGCAAAGAAATGATAGAGATAAGAGATTGGGTGAAGAAAGCAAAGTAGTTAGAGAGAGGATAATGGCAAGGCTCTCCCATGGATCTCTCACTTTCACTCTCAAGGTTGATAATGGAGATGGGAAATTAGTTCTTTCCCAAGAGTCATCTCTCCAAAATCCATCCCTTATAAAGCTATGGGTGGGTGCTATTTATAGACACCTCATGATGTAGGATAGAGCCCATGTGTAAGGCACATGGGGAATATTCTTTCTAACCACCTTGTCCGAGGAGGTGACCTCTCCGAGGATGAGAAAAAAACCCTCGAAGAGGAGATCAACCTCTCGGTGGACCCTTCTTCTTAGCCACACCTAACCAATGATCCCCAATCATCCTAAAGGGCCGAGGTAGTCCTAGAGGACCCCCCGCCGTTAAATATTGCCGAGTCTCATGGACCCCCCAGGGTCATGCCACCTCGACCCGGGTATAGGCTAGTTTAACCGAAGAGTGAATTCATCTTCACTCACCGTCCTTGGGATCGGGCCCTTTGTTCGAACTTCATTACACCCATGGTTCTGGTGTGTAGATCCTAGAAAGCTCCGAGCCCACAAGTATTCTGGGACTCACTAATGGAGCGGCTTGTACATCGTGATCGAATCTGTTTGAAGCTCGAATGCCTCAGATCTCTAGACTTGCTCAATACCCTTTCGAGTTTGGGCCCGAATAAGTCTCTAAGTTCGTGGATCCGAACCCTTTCGAGGCTTAGAGCAATTCGGCCTGTTTGATGGCAATTAATCCAGGCCCACCAATCTTGGACTTGCGATAAATTCGAGCCCACCAACCTTGGGCTGTTGGGCCTAATTAATTTACTGGGCTCAAATTAACTCCTTTTACATTTGCCCCTTGCGTGTATGAGAAATTTTAAATTTCTCGGACATGCATATTGTCATTTCTTCGGCCATGCTTCGCATCACGTCCCAAAAAATATGTTGTCTTAACAGAGCCTATGGATAAAGCTGAGGACTCATCGTAAATTACGGATAAAATCGACAAGTAATATTAGATAAATAAATATCCTCTTTTTTTTTTCCACTGATTTGTTTTTTGAAAGTCAATTTGAATTCTTCAATTCCACAAATTAGCAAGCATGAGTCCAAATCTTCTTTTTCTTATAGAATATCTAAGGTTCACTTTTTTATTCCAAGTCAAAGAACAATGAAGCACCCATTTTTTAATTCCAAAAAAAGAAAGATCCAAACACTCTTTTTTTGCTTGGAAAACGACAGGCACATTATATATATATATATATATATATAGACTAGTAGAATAATCTGAGAGGCCTTCTTTTTCTTTTGTTTGGAAACAACGGGCCCATTATATGCACATATACACACTAGAATATTTGAAAGAATATCCCAAGCATCACACTTCTTTTTTTCTATTTAAAGAAAGGGCCAAAACCCTATTTCATAGCTCACCTTTTTTCTTTTTTTTTGTTGAACAGCGGCGCTCTCTTTCTACATAGAGAGACCCAGCTTTCTTCTTCTTTTCTTTGTCTTTTGAAACCCAGTGGCACAATCTCTCTTTCTAAGCTAAGAGACTAAGCTTCTTCTTCTCCAAGAGAAAATCTGCTTCTACAACACCATAGGCCGCCACCACTTGCTCACTGACCTCCACCGTAGCTCCAAGCTCCGTCACTGTCATCATCTCCACTATAGCTTCATCGCCAACCCATTGTCAGCCTCTCTGCTTGTAACGCCCTCAAAATTCAACCCATTAAATATAAAACAAAACATGCATTATTAAAAGAAAACATTATTTATTACATCAATCATCAGAGTCTTACGAAATAAAATACCATAATAAATGCCCTACGGGCTTACATCTTGCCAAGCCAACACTTGGATACAATTTACTGAGTTCTAACTCAAAAACAGATAAAGCCCTAGGCTTGAAGGATTACATTGTTCAAATAAACCAAATAACAATAAAACAAGTCTTCAAATTCAATTCCTCACAAGCTAAGTCCTTGGAGGGAGTGAACCACCTGAACCTGAAAAATAAAGTTCCCATATAGGGTGAGCCACAGCCCAGTAGAGAAATACTAAACCAAGCATAAGAATTAACTAAAGCATTAGCATCTGATACATGGTTAACACTCTACAATCAAGTTACAATTTTCATGACACAAATGTCTACATTGCCTATGACACACTGTCTATGGCACATTTCACTTTCCAATCATATCATTATGGCTCAGAACCTGGCCAACTATAATAGTGATCCAGATGTCACAAAATAAATGAGACTAAAGCTCAAATCACAACACTTCCATACTTCCAATTGATACACATTATAATGATGCATCATATCAACAACAAATAGCAATATTGCTATTATCAATAAGCACACATATGAGTGATGCTACTGGAGTCCATCCCCTATCTCCTCCCAACAAATCTGGTTTAGAGGTCCATCCCCTATCTTCCCCTAAACCGTGGAGTTCATCCCCTATCTCCTCCAAATGAAATGCATATGCAATGAAACACACAATTGCCATATACAACACGTAATCAATACAAGTAATGTTCTGTATTAATTCAACTGTCAACATAAGTGACATAATTTCAGTTATACCTAAGCCGCATGCAAGGTCTACAACAATCAATGACTATCCTCCACCGATAGCCCAAAACAGTTATTTCTAAACAAGAAATAAATACAACATTGAATATAAAATTAACATTCTCATAGGTAAGTATTTAAACTACCCAACTATATCATTAATCTCATAATTTCCCCAATCTCATGAATTAAACTAAATTCCACATTTTTCCCTTAAATCAATTATGCAAATTAATCTAAGCCAAAACCCTAAGGTTCTCCCAAAATTACCAAACTACCCCCACATACCAAAATACCAACACTTAGGATTAAAACATATAAATGGAGTAGGAAATCCCTCCCTCAAAGAAAGAACCAGAAAAGATGATGATGAAGAAGATGCTCGAAACTCCAAAGTGCTCCAAACTGACAACTGCTCAGATTAAAAGGAAGCCCTCACTCTCCTCTATCTTATTTGTAAAAGAACTAGGGCAAAAACCCACCCTAACTAGATCAAATCAAGGAGAGAAGATGAGTTGGGAGAGGGAGAACTCGTAACCTAGGGTTTAGAATATGAAAGGGACTCAAAAACTGAATTAAAACACGCTGCTGCGTATTTAAGTCTGACAGGCTCGCTCGAGCGAAGACCTGGTCGCTCGAGCGACCAGACACAAGAAATCCTCGCTCGAGCGAAGAAAAGCTCGCTCGAGCCAAAAACTCAATGCTTCAGGTCTGCAACCCAGAAGCTCGCTCGAGCGAAGGAAAGCTCGCTCGAGCGAAGAACTCGAAAACATACACCTCGCTCGCTCGAGCGAAGGAAGCTCGCTCGAGCCAAGAAAGACATCTCTCAGGTCTAAGTACTGGACGCAAAGCTCGCTCGAGCCAAGGAAAGCTCGCTCGAGCGAAGAACCAAAAACGAAGACCTCGCTCGAGCGAAGAGAAGCTCGCTCGAGCGACCAAGCCAAAAACTGAACATGCAGACTTGGTTTCTAAACCCAACCAATCTGCAACCAACCTGCTAAACACATCCTATAACCCAAGAATAAGGAATTAAAGGACAACAACAACAAATATAACAGCGGAACATAAGTCCGGATACAATAATCAAAAGGGAAAAGACCGGGGTCGCTATAACCTCCCCCCCTTAAAAGAATTTCGTCCCCGAAATTAAGCATGAGTTTGTAAAAACAAGTTTTTCTTAATTCCCAATGATATATAAAACAATAATCAACAACTTGACCAGTATTGGTCACTTCATCTCTTATCAAGAGGCATCTCACAATATGTATAAACCAACATATATTTTAACCTGCATCAATATTATGCATTATTCCTTTCAATGTTAACAAACTCCATATCATATTCAATTCTCATGATATAAACAACACATTCAATATATAAATGTTATATTCCGCTTCCATAAAAAGGCAAGTTCAAAATGCTAACATTAAATCCAAAACATTCTCAATGTTTTCCAACTTAAGACATATATAAAATTCTCAAGTTCAACAATATTACAAAAATCTATATATAAGATTTCTAATCACTAAACATGTCCGGATATTTCTCACGGACTTCCAACTCACGTTCCCAAGTGGCTTCCTCCACTCCGTGATGCTTCCACAGAACTTTCACCAAAGGGATGGTTTTGCCTCGCAAAACTTGATCCCGCCTATCCAAGACTCGTATCGGTCTCTCCTCATATGAGACATCCTCATCAACAACTAAATCAGTCCAATCCAACACATGTGACGGATCTGGCTCATACTTCCGAAGCATACTCACATGAAACACATCATGAACTCCGGATAACTGCGGTGGCAAAGCTAAACGATAAGCAGCCTCGCCAATCCTCTCAAGGATCTCAAAAGGCCCAATAAACCGAGGGGACAACTTCCCGCTCTTCCCAAACCTCATCAAAACCCGCTTAGGTGATATCTTCAAGAAGACATGATCACCCACCTCAAATACCAAAGGTCTCCTTCTACGGTCAGCATAAGATTTCTGACGACTCTGTGCTGTAACAAGCCTCTTACGGATAAGCTCAACTTTCTCCGTCGTTTCCCTCACCAACTCCGGACCCAATAGAGGTGCATCACCCACCTCAGCCCAACAAACTGGAGATCTACACGGTCGGCCATACAAGGCCTCAAACGGTGCCATACCGATACTAGACTGAAAACTGTTGTTGTAGGCAAACTCCACTAATGGTAAGTGCCTCTCCCACGACCCACTAAAGTCGAGAACACAACCCCGAAGCATATCCTCAAGGATCTGAATAGTACGCTCGGACTGCCCGTCAGTCTGAGGATGATAAGCCGTGCTAAGGGTCAACTTAGTGCCTAAAGCACTCTGCAAACTCTGCCACAACCTGGCAGTGAAACGGGGATCTCTATCTGAGACGATCGTCACTGGGACCCCGTGCAACCTCACTATGTCCCGGATATATAAGTCAGCAAGATGATCTACCGAATCTCTAACTCGCATAGGAATGAAGTGCGCCGACTTCGTCAACCGGTCTACAACCACCCAAATAGCATCACTACCCCGCTGAGTCCTCGGAAGACCCACAACGAAGTCCATAGTGACATGCTCCCACTTCCACTCGGCAATAGGCAAGGGTTGCAACAAACCCGCTGGCCTCTGATGCTCGGCCTTCACTTGCTGACAAGTAAGGCACTTAGATACGAAAGCTGCCACATCTCTCTTCATACCCCGCCACCAAAACTGGCGACCCAAATCCCGGTACATCTTAGTACCTCCCGGATGCACCGCAAGGCGTGAATGATGAAACTCTCGGAGTACCTCCTCTCGGCAAGACTCCGGCACAAACAGACGGTCTCGGTATCTCACACTCAAGTCGGGATACACCGTCAAACCCTTCTCAACCTTCCCAATGGAAATCTTCTCTCGGAGAGATTCTACCTCAAGATCACCCCTCTGAGCCTCTAACACTCGAGTCACAAGTGTAGGCTGTGCAACAACAGAAAATAAGGCCGCAGCCTCAACGGATTCGCCCAGATGCAAATCAAACTCCCCAACTGCACCCAACATCTCCCACTCCCGGATGGCTATACTAGCTAAGTCACCAACAGATTTCCTACTAAGGGCATCGGCCACAACATTGGCCTTCCCCGGATGATAGTGCAACTCGAAGTCATAATCCTCAATGAACTCCATCCACCTCCTCTGCCTCAAATTCAAGTCTTTCTGTGTAAACAGATATTTCAGACTCTTATGATCCGAGAATACCTCGAACCTCTCACCATAAAGATAATGCCTCCAAATCTTCAAGGCAAATATCACAGCTGCTAACTCTAAATCGTGTGTAGGGTAATTCTGCTCATGAATTTTCAACTGACGTGAACCATAGGCAACCACTTTCCCCTCTTGCATCAACACACAACCCAGACCCTCTCGTGAGGCGTCACAATAGACTGCATAACCCAACCCTCTCTCCGGAATAATCAAGACTGGAGCGGTGGTCAGTCTAACCTTCAACTCCTGAAACGACTTTTCACAAGTCTCACTCCATACAAATTTGACTCCCTTCCGAGTCAATCTAGTCAACGGTGAAGCTAACCTGGAGAAATCTTTCACAAACCGACGGTAATACCCAGCTAATCCCAGAAAACTGCGGATCTCAAACACACTCTTAGGCTGTGCCCAATCTTGCACTGCCTCTGTCTTGGATGTATCAACAGACACCCCTTCCCCAGAAACTACATGGCCTAAGAACTTCACCTCTTCTAGCCAAAACTCACACTTCCCGTGCTCCTCCCTCGAAGGTGAATAAATCAGAATGTCGTCCACGAAGACGACCACAAAACGATCCAAGAATTCCCGGAAGATCCGGTTCATCAAATCCATAAACACTGCCGGTGCATTGGTGAGCCCAAACGGCATCACCAGAAACTCATAGTGGCCATACCGCGTACGGAATGCCGTCTTTGGAATATCCTCCTCTCTGACCCTCAACTGGTGGTAACCCGATCTCAAGTCTATCTTAGAGAAACAACGGGAACCCTTCAACTGGTCAAACAAATCATCAATACGGGGCATAGGATACTTATTCTTAACCGTAGCCCGATTCAATTTCCTGTAATCAATACACAGTCTCAAAGCACCACCTTTCTTCTTAGCAAAGAGGGCCGGTGCTCCCCACGGCGAAACACTAGGACGGATATAGCCCTTATCTAACAACTCCTGGAGTTGAACCTTCAACTCAACTAACTCGGCTGGGGCAAAACGGTAAGGTGCCATAGAAATCGGCGCCGTGCCGGGCACTAAATCAATAGAGAACTCAATCTCTCGCTGAGGTGGCAAACTAACAAGATCCTCGGGAAAAACGTCCGAATACTCACAAACCACCCTCGGCAACACAATCTGGGTCTCATCACCCTCACTAATCGAAAGACTAGCAAGTAGACCACTAAGCTCACTCCGCCCTCGCGGATCATAACCCGGTGGCAAAACACTACCAACCCGGTCCCCCAGAAAACGAAAACACTCCCCGTTCACGGTACAACAAGTGACCCTCTGACGGTAGCAATCAATAACTGCCTGGTATGACGACAACCAGTCCATACCCAAAATAACATCAAAGCCCTTCATGGGCATAACTACAAAAGAGAAAGGGATTCTATGATCATCGACCTCTATATCACAACCCCTAACACCTTGTTTCAAAATCAACTCACCCCCAAGAGGTGACACTACACAAATAGGAGACGCTAACTGAGCTAACTCCAACTCCAAAACAGATGCAAATGCAGCAGACAAAAAGGAATGAGATGCACCCGTATCAATCAGAACACTAGCAACTGAATTGCAAAACAAGAAGGTACCTCTCACAACAGATGGAGCCGGCACAAGATCCTGCGCGGTAACAGCATACACGCGCCCAGACGACCTCTGATCAACCTGCTCACCCCTCGGAGCAATAGGCTGCTGCACAGACTGGGACGAAGAAGCCCCCTGATTGGCCCTCGAGGCCTGAACTGACTGAGCTGGCTGCTGACCCTGAGTCTGCCTCAAACCAGATGCACCAGGTGTGCCACCCAACTGCGGGCAATACCTCTTCATGTGCCCTGGCTGACCACACTGATAACACGAGAGTGGCTGGCCTCTACCCTGACTCTGGCTCTGAGATCGAGCCGAAGAAGATGCTGCTCTCTGAACTCCTCCCCTCTGAGGACAAACTGGAGACTTGTGACCCAGCTGGCCACACTTGAAACAGGTAATGTCTCCCTGACTGCCTTTCCCAGAACTAGCACTCGGCACTGGAAAAGTGGATCTAGAAAAACTACTCTGAGGCTGCTGAGGAGTGAAACCTCTCTGCCTCCTGCCATCACTCTGGCCATCCTGACTCCTCTTGGAGCCTTTCTGCCTATCCCCCTCTTCCTGCATCATAGTCTCGGTATGGGCTGCTGCATCAACCAATCGCCCAAAATCCCTAATCATAGATCCGACAACTCTCAGCATGAGGCCACGCCTCAACTTCTTCTCAAACTCGATGCAACGTCGTTCCTCAGTCGCCACTAACTCAGGTGCAAACCTGGACAAACTAGTGAATGCAGCCTCAAACTCGGCCACTGATAAACTGTTCTGCTCAAGATGGCGGAACTGATCTCTCAACTTCTCCTGAACAGCTGGAGACAGGTACTTCTCCTGAAAAGCATCAACAAAATCCTTCCAAGTACCTCCAATACGACCCTTGGTGAACTTCCACCACTGACCCGCATCCCCCTTCAGCTAGAATGATGCCAAGGTCACCTTCAGTACCTCGTCTTCGATGCCTAGCATCTCAAACGTTTTCATTGTCTGTTCGAGCCATTCATCTGCCTTAAGCGGCTCGCTAGGATCACCTAAAAACACGTCCGGTTGAGACCGGAAGAACTCCCTCTTCAGAAAAGAAGGCCCTGCATCTGTAGCCACAACAGCCTGGGCTGGATTTGCAGCCCTCAGAATATCAACTGATGCCTGAAATGCCCCTGCTATCCCTTGGGCCAAAGCGCCCATAAACTGCTGTCCTACTGGCTCGGCCATATTGGCCTGGCCAACACCCTCCTGAACTGCCGGAATTTCCTCCGGTATAGGCACTTCCTGCCTGGTCTGCCTACCACGCCTACCACGACCTCGTCCTCGTCCTGACTTCCTAATAAAGGAAACAAAGACGTTAGCACTCTAAACAATGTGCCAAAACTATAACACTCACGTCCTAATACATTGGACGACAATAAATCACACCACGTAAGCACATAATCACATAAGCACCTACGAATTTCATTCCTGGATAATGATAGTCCCGAGGCGCCACTAAAGTTCCGGTTGGAAACAACATTGATCAAGTGCCTTTCCAACAAGACTTTCAGAGACTCAAGGATCCAATCAATATCTAGAAACTACATTCCATACCCACATAGTCACATAAACATGTTATCATATAAGCATGTAATTATTACACTAAGTCTCTATCAAACGAGACGAACCCATTGTGATACTAATCACTTCCCACGTACCCAAAGTATTCAAACCCGGTACGCTCTGATACCAAGTTGTAACGCCCTCAAAATTCAACCCATTAAATATAAAACAAAACATACATTATTAAAAGAAAACATTATTTATTACATCAATCATCAGAGTCTTACGAAATAAAATACCATAATAAATGCCCTACGGGCTTACATCTTGCCAAGCCTACACTTGGATACAATTTACTGAGTTCTAACTCAAAAACAGATAAAGCCCTAGGCTTGAAGGATTACATTGTTCAAATAAACCAAATAACAATAAAACAAGTCTTCAAATTCAATTCCTCACAAGCTAAGTCCTTGGAGGGAGTGAACCACCTGAACCTGAAAAATAAAGTTCCCATATAGGGTGAGCCACAGCCCAGTAGAGAAATACTAAACCAAGCATAAGAATTAACTAAAGCATTAGCATCTGATACATGGTTAACACTCTACAATCAAGTTACAATTTTCATGACACAAATGTCTACATTGCCTATGACACACTGTCTATGGCACATTTCACTTTCCAATCATATCATTATGGCTCAGAACCTGGCCAACTATAATAGTGATCCAGATGTCACAAAATAAATGAGACTAAAGCTCAAATCACAACACTTCCATACTTCCAATTGATACACATTATAATGATGCATCATATCAACAACAAATAGCAATATTGCTATTATCAATAAGCACACATATGAGTGATGCTACTGGAGTCCATCCCCTATCTCCTCCCAACAAATCCGGTTTAGAGGTCCATCCCCTATCTTCCCCTAAACCGTGGAGTTCATCCCCTATCTCCTCCAAATGAAATGCATATGCAATGAAACACACAATTGCCATATACAACACGTAATCAATACAAGTAATGTTCTGTATTAATTCAACTGTCAACATAAGTGACATAATTTCAGTTATACCTAAGCCGCATGCAAGGTCTACAACAATCAATGACTATCCTCCACCGATAGCCCAAAACAGTTATTTCTAAACAAGAAATAAATACAACATTGAATATAAAATTAACATTCTCATAGGTAAGTATTTAAACTACCCAACTATATCATTAATCTCATAATTTCCCCAATCTCATGAATTAAACTAAATTCCACATTTTCCCCTTAAATCAATTATGCAAATTAATCTAAGCCAAAACCCTAAGGTTCTCCCAAAATTACCAAACTACCCCCACATACCAAAATACCAACACTTAGGATTAAAACATATAAATGGAGTAGGAAATCCCTACCTCAAAGAAAGAACCAGAAAAGATGATGATGAAGAAGATGCTCGAAACTCCAAAGTGCTCCAAACTGACAACTGCTCAGATTAAAAGGAAGCCCTCACTCTCCTCTATCTTATTTGTAAAAGAACTAGGGCAAAAACCCACCCTAACTAGATCAAATCAAGGAGAGAAGATGAGTTGGGAGAGGGAGAACTCGTAACCTAGGGTTTAGAATATGAAAGGGACTCAAAAACTGAATTAAAACACGCTGCTGCGTATTTAAGTCTGACAGGCTCGCTCGAGCGAAGACCTGGTCGCTCGAGCGACCAGACACAAGAAATCCTCGCTCGAGCGAAGAAAAGCTCGCTCGAGCCAAAAACTCGATGCTTCAGGTCTGCAACCCAGAAGCTCGCTCGAGCGAAGGAAAGCTCGCTCGAGCGAAGAACTCGAAAACATACACCTCGCTCGCTCGAGCGAAGGAAGCTCGCTCGAGCCAAGAAAGACATCTCTCAGGTCTAAGTACTGGACGCAAAGCTCGCTCGAGCCAAGGAAAGCTCGCTCGAGCGAAGAACCAAAAACGAAGACCTCGCTCGAGCGAAGAGAAGCTCGCTCGAGCGACCAAGCCAAAAACTGAACATGCAGACTTGGTTTCTAAACCCAACCAATCTGCAACCAACCTGCTAAACACATCCTATAACCCAAGAATAAGGAATTAAAGGACAACAACAACAAATATAACAGCGGAACATAAGTCCAGATACAATAATCAAAAGGGAAAAGACCGGGGTCGCTATACTGCTGCGACCTTTCCACCGGCCTTGACTGTTGTTCCAGTACCCACCACACACGTCGCACGTTCAACGCGTCGTGTGTGGTCACCAACTCCTCTACGGCACCACCGCTGCTTTCGACTCGATCGTTCAACGCCGACCACACACGTTTGCCCACTCAACGCGACATGTGTGGTCTTGCCTAGCATTGTTGACCCTCAGCTTACATTATTCTTTATTTCTCTCTTGGTCATTGTTGCCTTGAATCTGCTCCTTCTTTCTCAGATCTGTGGGTAAGTGTATATATATATATATATTAATCTTTGGTGTAAGCTTTTTGTAAAATAAGCTTTTTAGAATTTCTAATTCCAAATTTTTTTTTTTTTTTTTTTGAGCTCAAAGACTTTGATACACTGAGCCTTAATATTTGTGATTTGAAATTCCAATGTGGGGCTTGAACTTGTTTGGGCTTTGCAATTTTTGAAATAGGCTGTGGGATTTGTTTAAATGGTTTTTCTGACTCGAAATTTGCCAAAGAAATTCTGGGCTATGAACATTGACTTGGGAGGAATACTCTTGCAATTTGTAGGACAATCTACTGAATCTTGCTATGGGTGACAAATATAAAAATACTTCTGATCTTGGGTCTGAAATTTGCCATTGAACTTTACTCTACCCAAAGTTTGAGCCTTGTATAAGCTGAATCTTTAATATGAAACACAGTAATTTTGAGAAAATAACCCGCTTGAATTTCATCACAAAACGGCCTATGACATTGCACCTCTTATTGATGACAGAAACTTGAAATCTATATGTTGATGATACATACATTGGTACTGCAATTTGTTGAGCTTGAAGATGTTGAGTGAATCTTGAACCCATATTGTTGAATATAAATTTTGTTGTTGAGCAATTGATCATTGTAGTTTCGAGGAAGATAATGCCATACTCAAACCATAAATATTTGACGAATAATACTCCTGACAATTTGAACCTTATGAACACTTTCCTTGCAGGAATCAAAAGCCGTAGTATAGAATAGGGCTATATGTTGCTGTTTGTTGATCTTGTGAATACCCGAGAAAATGAATTGCTGATGACGTCCGAGGTTGAATTTGTTGATAAACCCATCATGTTGCATGTAAATCTTATTATCAAATGACTGATTATTGCAACCCTTAGAATAGTAGACATCGTCCCTGAATTCTTGGTGTGAAAATTCCTCTTAGAATTTGTTGAATTCATGGATTCTTTGATAAACGAATAGTTGATGCTGAAATCTCATTTGAATTCCTACGAATTTGTATTGCTTCAATGCCGATATTTTGAATTTTGATATGGTTGACTCCTTGCTATTTATACCTGTTATTTCAGCTATATGTCTTCTCGAAAGAAATCTATTGTCCCAGGGTCATCAGAACCAGCTCTCATGAAAGAGAGGGATGTACCTCCAGCGTCCGAGTGGAGGAAATCTCTTTATTTTGGTCAGAAGGACCCGTGCTGGCGAGCGGCAACCTCCACCACTTCTCTTCTATCTCTGAAGGGGGCTCCATTATGTCTCTCTGAGGACACTGACTCCAGACATGAGGCCCTCATTTCCCCGTCTTCGGTGCTACGCTTTAGGATTGCGCGAGGGGACTTTCCATACTGCTATCTCTAGTTTAAGGCCTTCTCAAACCCTCCTTTTGGTTGGCAGGAGTGGATCGATGATGTTCTCCTAGACAGGGGCCTCTGTCAGCGGCTTCAGGAGGTCCGATTATTGATCCCAGTGAAAATATCTCGATCCCGATCCATCCGCCGCAACAATGCTAGCCTTAAAGCCGTGGCTCTCCAGTGGAGCACCGAGACACGCACTTTTATACTTGGCCAGCATGAGATGGGGGCCCACACTCGAGGATGTGTTTATGTTGCTGCATCTAGAAGTGACTGGCCCTGATGTCTTCTACCCTGAGCGGATACCTTCTGAGGATGATTCTTTGATCGAATCTCTAAAGCTAAATCTTCAAGCTTTTGGTCAGTGGAGTTCTGTATTTGATGGTTCAACAAGGAGGACCAATTGAGTGAGGACGGACCGTGCCTCCTACACTACATGGATCCGCCACTTCTTCAGAGATCTTCAGCCCCTGGCTAAAGATGTTGACCCTGATTCTTGAGAGTATGAGGTCGGCCCGATGTATGGCTCTAGGCTTTATTTTTTGGGATTTCTGGCTTGCTTCCTCTCATTCTTCATTCTTCCGAGTACATCTCTAGATTCTCTCAACCCTTTTGTCTTCCCCTTGGCAGTTAGGCTCTTCAGAGAGGATCAGATTCCTTTGGCTCCGCTATTTCTTGGGAATCTTTATTACTGGCTGGATCTATTACATCGAGACATGGTTCGTTCTGTGGGTCGATATGAGCCTGTCTCTTTCATCCACAGCCAGTTCTTACTTTGTTTTTTCTTCGAGAGGTTCCCAAAGTTTGCCCCTACTCCGACTGTATTCGAGACAAAGGTTCTTCGGGAAATAGTGGATAATGATGGTATCCCCGTGCTTGGTACTGACAGGTCTCGCACATTTGAGAAAGTGAAGTCTTGCCAGCCATTGATTACACGTTGTTCGCGTGTCATTTCCACCTCATCCTTGAATACTTTGGTGGATGATCCCCAGCGCTTTGTGGCACGCCCCTATGTATGCCTGCTGGTGGGTGTGGCAACGCCACATATCTATCATGGTTCCTTCCGCCTGGTGTCCTTTCCCTTGCCGAAGGGTATCTCTGCATACCTTGTTGATATGCTGATAATGGTTCGTCCGAGTTCATTACCGGTATGGCATGAGAAAGACGTTGATAGCACCGTCTACAGACCTGACAAAGTAGCATGCTAATTCGGGTTTGCCCAGTGTGCCCTAGGGCCAGCACCTCATTTATTATCTTTTTCGGAGAGCTACAAGCACTTTACTCGCGGACTCGTGCATACCATGCTTCCTATATCCAGCTCTTTGACGATGCCAAGCTTGAGCCGAGTAGGGGGTTTCACCCCCTCTTTCTGGAGATATTGGCAGAAGAATATTGATGCATTTATTGAGTTTGTCCAGAGCAGACTGACCATATGTTTGCCTCTGCCAATTTATAAAAAGGGCTCTTCTCTTCGGCTGCCTGAGAGCTGAAAATCTGATCATATGTATAAGAGTTTCTTCACTTCATCTACTCCGATTGACCCTCCGGCTCGGGCGTCTGCTTCTAGCTTGGCAATTGCTTCTCCAGAGCCAGTCCCTTTGAATAAGGCCTCTGGTCCTCGGACGACCCGTCTTAAGAAGATGGCCCATAAGAGGGCTTCTGATGCTAGTCCTTCTACTCCTCGCCTTTCCAAAAGGCTCCATCAGGTACCAGATAGATATCTTAAAATTTTTTAAAAAAATTTGATTTGAAGTTACTTTCCTTCTTGCAACTATACCTTCTTAAATGAACATTTTTTTATTTTTCTTATTGTGTAGGAACCTACTCCGTCTTTTGACCCTGCAGTTGCTAACGCTCTCAGTACCGTCGCTATTGGCCATGCTACCCCTACCAGGCTGGACTCAGACTTGGATGATACACTCCCTTTGTCTGCAAGACTCGTAAAGATGCGCACTCCTTGTATAGCAGTTATAGATGATGATGATGATGATGATGAGACTAAGTCCTCTTATCATTTTTGTGACCTTGTCCCACGTATGTGTTGTCACTGTCCTATCATGACTGAGGATGCCTCTCCATTGGTCAGATGTTCCCCTCATCGCTCAGTTTCAAAAGAGGAACGTTATCTTGGTGATGAGGTTATCAAGGCTCATTGTTCTGATGTTGAGATTATTGAGAACCGTGGCTCTAATGCTGAGATTGTTGAAGGGACTGGTGCCACAGGCCATGCTTCTGGAAGCAATGTAAAGATGAGGTGTGCCTCTGGGAATAGTGTGGAGGTGGATGTGCTAGAAGTCTCTGAGACTCGCTTCAGCACTTATGGTGATTCTTATCCTCCGGGCTTCCTTCCTTCTTCAGGGATAACTGTTACTGTTCTGGCTTCATTAGACGTTGAGATCGATCAAGTGCCCTTTGTATGGCCAAATGACTTTGTCGATGCTAGGAGCCCTTCACTTGCCCCGGCTTTGCATAATGATTCTCCTTCTGGTAATCTTTCTTTCTGAAGTTTGTCATGTACTTCTATCTGTGAGAAATTTTTTTTTTTTTTACTCAAATGGCTTTACTGCTCCCTGCCCCTAATAAGACTTCTTTATCTTTTCTTCAGTGTTGGCCGCTACCGGTGTCCTGCCTTCACCTGCCTCGGACTCTGCTCCGACTCTCTTTATGACTCCTAATGGTTCTCCTTCTCAAGGGGAGACACCTGCCTTTAAGACGACTGCTAGAGGCTCTTCATCGCAAGTGCCTTCGAATGTTTTGGATCTAAATCTCAGTGATTTCCACTTTGATAGTGATACTTTTGGTCTTTCCCCTTATCGATCCGCATTATCAGGCTCAGGACCTCTGCCGGAAGTTAGCCCTCCGGGTGGTTCATCTAACCCGATAGACATTGGGGAGATTCTTGAGACTAGTACCTTTTCAGCCTCAATTCCTCCTTCGGCTTCTAGCAAAGTATCATTTCTCCATTATTGGGTAGCTCTTGAGTTTGCTTCAGTTCTACAGCTCGTGCATTCGAGTTACCCTAAGACCTTTGCTTCATTTGCTTCCCAATGTCCACTCATTCAGACTGCTCTTCTCGAGTCTTTTGCCACTATCCTATACAGCTTGGATAGGCAACGGCTGTGTGACCTTAATGGAAAAGTAGTCGAGACAACGTATCAGGGGATCTTTGACATGAAGCGTCACCAAGTGGATCTATCATGGCTTCGGAAGCGCCTGAATATAGTTTTGAACGCCAGTCGTTGGGTGGAAGTTTTGTCTGTGCTTGCCTCTTATTGGACCTCTATAGATGAGACAAAGGCAACTCTTCGTGAACTTGAGTCGGGCTATGCTTGGGCCTTGGAGACTTTAGAGGCACACTCGGTTGTTTGTCCTCAGGATGTAGATGTGACAGGCAGCTTCTTCGAGGGTGTTTTTAGGAGAGATTGAGTTTTTTTTTTTTTTTTTTTGTATTACTTTCTTGCCCCTTTTGATAAAAATGTTTTATCTAGGACAATGCAATGAAATGACAAAATCCTTGCTGTTTGGAGATTTTCGCACTGTTTTCTCATTTTATTTGATAAAATATTTATTTCAAAAGATACAATGGAAAGAACAATCATATGCACATGTTTATGAAAGCTGAAATATTCTTATTAATTCTTTAACTTTCTTGACAAAAGTATAATATATTCACTGCAAGTGATGGGATTGACATACATCATAAAGGAAACCAACTTCTTCATAACGTAAGGGAAATACAACTTCTAGACAAAGTAAGAAAATGAAAATGAGTTTCAACATAGATGAGTCTATCTAAGGGTAGTAACGCTTGATAAACTTTGCATTGAGTGGGCCAGTTCGGAAGCCATCTTCAACCCTTACAAGCTTGTAGTACCCGCTTGAGCTTGCTTGAACCACCCGTAGGGCCCTCCCAATTTTGGAGAAAACTTGGGCAAGGGTTGTCCTCGCATGATTGGGTCTACGATCTTTCATACTGGATCACCTTCTCCGAACTTTCTTGGCACTATAGTCTGATTATAGGCTTGGGCAATGGACGAATGATACCTTTCCATGACTTTTGCGACTCTGTCATGCTTTTCCTCTAATGCTTCCAATCTGGTGGTTCGAGGCTCTAGTACCATCCCCGAGGCGAGAGCTATCAGAGCAGATGGTGTTTCTAACTCTGTAGGTAACACTGCCTCGAACCCATACACAAGGGAGTAAGGAGTTGCTTGAGTTGACTTTCTTTTTGAGGTGCGATACGCCCATAGGGCTACTATCAACTGTTCGGACCAAGTCCTACCAAATTCATCCATCATCTTGCTCAGAATCCTTATCAGTGTCATGTTTGTGGCCTCCGTTTGCCCATTCTCTTTTGGATAGTAGGGTGTGGCTTTGTGATGCTTCACTTGGTAAGTCTCTAGGAGGCTCTTCACATATTTGTTTAAGAAGGGTGTGCCGTTGTCCAAGAGGATGGTGTTCGGTACTCCGAACCGGCAAATGATATTTTCCTTGATGAAGTTCGCAACTGTGGGCCCCGTAGCGTTCTTCAGAGGGATTGCTTCGACCCACTTTGTGCTTAATTCCGTAGCTGCGAGAATCCACTTGTACCTTTTGGAAGGTGTGGAGATGGGCCCTATCAAATCAAAAGCCCAGGTATGGAACGGCCATGGCGTTCGGATGCTATACAGGTCTACGGCTAGAGCATAGATCAAATTTTCATGTTTCTGACAAGTCTGGCACCTTTTCACATGATGGGACGCATCTGACTCCATGGTCGGCCAATAATACCCAAGGTGTATAAGTTGCTCGAACAGCCGAGCCCCTCCTTGATGCTCAATTTCGTGGGCTCTTCCGATGACTAGATCCGACTCCTTCTTAGAGAGACACCTCAGGGGAGTGCCCTTAATGCTTCTTCTGTAAAGCTTGTTCTGATCAAGAAAGTACTGCCTTGCTCTTCTCTTAAGGTGTGCAATGTCCCTCGGGCTCTCAGGTAGTGTCCCCTCCTTAAGATAGTCAATGTAGACTTGTCTCCAGTCAGGGGTATCAATTTCAAAGCAACCCTCATCCTCCTGGATGTATGATTGACACTTGGGGCATTCTTTCTGAAGTTGATTCGAGGCCTTCTCCATCTCGGGCCAATAATAGCCTTGTCTTTGGATTCTTCTGTACAAACTAATATCTCCATCCCCGCAGGACTTGTCATGAATCTGTTGTAGTCAGAAGCTTGCCTCTTGTTGGCCTACACACCAGGCTAGGAATCTGGTACCTTCTCGGAAGTAAAGTTCACCTTGAATAATTATGAATTGGGCAAGCTTGGCCATAGTCAGTTTTCGAACTTTGCTTCTGAGTTGTTCGAGGACTTCTCCTCTCCAGTCCTCCGGAAGGTCTTCGTCCTCGGGTATTATTGAAGGCTCTATTCTCTTCTTGATAACAATTGTCGCCTCCTCTTTTGGAATGTCAACTCTTGCCCCTAATGTTGCGAGGGCATCTGAAAACTTGTTGTCGAAGCGAGGCACATGCTCTATTTTAACCTTCTGAAATTTGTCAAGAAGCCTTTGGACTGTTGTTTGATATGTGGCCAAGGCAGGCTCCTTTAAGGCGAACTGTTCTGAAACTTGCTTCACTATCAGCTTTGAGTCCCCCCGAATCTAAATCTTCTTGATACTGTGCTTCTCAGCTGCTATCAAGCCTAAAATAAGAGCCTCATACTCGGCTTCATCATTCAAACAATGGAAATCCAGTTTATAAGACAAATATAACTTTTCTCCACTTTTGCTTGTAAGGACTATCCCGGTTCCTCATTTTCCTCCGGCTGCTGCTCCATCAAAGCTCAATGTCTAAAAGCTTTTCTTGGAAGCCATAGCTACATGCACTTCTCCTCTTAATTCTTCATTCACTGGTTCATAGTCACCACTTGAAAATTGGGCAAGGAAATCGGATAAGGCTTGGCTTTTGATTGCCTTGGGAGCTACACATGTGATCTCGAATTCACCCAGTGCTAACAACCATCTTGCCACCTTCCCGGTTAGAGCAGGCTTGTTGAGGAGGTATCGGATTGGATCACTTCTAGTAACAATCTGAATCTGATGTGCTAAGAAGTAATGTCTGAGCTTTTGGGCGGTGAATACCAAAGCTAAACAATGTCTCTCTACAGGAGTATATCGGACTTCTGCTCCTCGAATCTTTCGGCTGATGTAATACACCGGGCGTTTTGCTCCATCTACATCTTGGACCAATAATGCCCCTATGGACTTGGGGGTTGAAGTTAGGTACAACATTAGAGGCACCTTGGGCTGCGGGGGCTATCATGGTCTGAGGCGAGGTCAAGGCCGCCTTGATTCTCTTGAAGGCCTTTTAATGCTCTTAGTTCCACTCGAACTTGGCATCTCCTTTTAATAACGAGCCGAAAAGGGCAGAGATATCTGCAAGTGCTGGGATAGACCTCCGAATATAAGACATCTTCCCGAGAAACTTCTTAAACTCCTTTTGAGAATGCGGGGGAATCATTACTCTGATAGATTTGACCTTATCTTCATTTGCCTCGATACCATGTCTATGTACAAGAAACCTGAGGAACTTCTCGGCCGTCACCCCGAAAGCACATTTGAGAGGATTCATCCTTATTTTGAATTTCTGGCACCTCTTGAATACTTTCTCAAGGTCTCAGAGATGGTCCTCTTTTTTCTTGGATTTCACCACTAGATCATCAATATAATCTTCCACCTCATGTTGGATCATGTCATGAAAGATTGCAGTCATAGCCCTTTGGTAAGTTGCTCCGGCATTCTTGAGTTCGAAAGGCATAACTGTATAGAAGAAGTTTCCGAGAGGTGTTCTAAAAGCAGTCTTTTCTGTGTCATCTTCAGCCATCTTAATTTGATTGTATCCGCTGAATCCATCCATGAATGAGAACATTTGGTGTCCCGAGGTGGCATCCACGAGGGTGTCGACGTGAGGTAGAGGGAATTCATAATTCGGGCAAGATTTGTTCAAATCTCGAAAATCTACATATACTCTGATTTGACCATTCTTCTTCTTTACTGGCACTATGTTTCCCAACCACGTGGGGTACTGTATTGGCCGGATGAAACCTGCCTGTTAAAGTTTTTCAATCTCCTCCTTAATCTTCTCTTCGAGATCTGGATGATATTTTCAAGCAGTTTGCTTGATTGGCTTGGAGTTTGGGAACACATCAAGGTAATGGGAGACTAGGTCAGGATCTAGTCCGGGCATTTCTTTATATGACCAAGCAAACACATCTGAGTATCGGCTTATCAATTTTAACAACTGTTCCCGCTTCTTTGTGCTAAGGCTTGAACTTATGAATACCGGCCTTGGTGCATCCATCACTCAGATCTATTTCAATAAATTGTTCGAGCTGAGGCTGAGGCCCATCTTGTATGCATTCTGAAGTTACTTCAGGCTTTATTACTATGTCATTGTCAGGAGGCTCTTCTTTTGACTCAGAGTCGGTGGCTAAAGAAACCAACTCCCCGCACCTTCACAAATAGTACACCGTCTTACCTCCTTCTCGGACTTTCATCACCTTCTAAGGAATAGGCGGACTTTCTAGTCGAGACATCACCCGTTTACTTGATTCTGCCCTTGGCTCCTTGTCATCTTTGATATCCTCCCAACGAGGAATTTTGACCCCCCAAGGCTTAGAGGTGGTGGAAATTTCTTCGACAGCCAATTTGGTGAAGTAGATGGCATCAAAATAATGAGCTTCATGGGTCTCGAAAGGCCTTTCTATAGCCTGAATTATCACCGTCTTCTTTCCCCATTTAGCCTTAACACACTGATGATAACTTGACGGTACAACCCCATATCTATGCATCTAGGTCCTCCCTAGAATGATGTGATAATTTGCTTCGGAATTAATAATATGGAACTTGGTGGCTGAGCGAATCTCTCCGACGGCTAAATCAATTGTTACGCATCCTATAGTAACTCTCCTTTCTCCACCGAAGCCAGTGATGACTATCGGCTGCTTCACAATGCGTTCTTTAGAGATTCCAGCCTTTCTAGAGTAGCGCGAGTCATAATGGTGATAGAGGCTCCACTATCTAGAAAGGCCCTTTTGAACTCAACCCCGTTAATAAAAGCAGTCACATAAAGCGGGCGATTGTGAGAAAAGGGATACTTTCGATCAATGTCGGAGAAAGTAATGGCACTAGATTACTCTTTTGCCTTCCTCGGGATAGATCCCTCAGTCGACATGCATTCCTCATGGTGTGCCTCGGCTATATTGATGATAGACTTGGTGATTTCTGTTCTTGCCTCCCTAGAAAGTCCAAGTTGGTCGAAGAATTGCTTGAACTTTACACAGTCTTGCAGGGTTTTGGTATAGTGATCTGGATCTTTTTCCACTCTTGGAGGCTCGTAGTTAACCATCTCATCGGTCTCTTCAAAATAAGATGCCACATAAACACGGTGTCTTCCTCTTCCATAGTACTCTTCTCCTCCTTTTGGATCAAAGGGATCTTCGATATGAGTCATAAAGGTTCTGCCCTTTGGATCAAGAGCACTTCCATAGTAAACTTGCTCACCCTTGAGCTCGAAGATGTCGTCCAGATAACAATCATTGTCATCGAGATTGGCGATAGCCTCAATCATCAGGCCTTCATAAGCTATCATAGCAACATTCTTGCCCTTGTCTCAGTGCTGAAGATATGGTTGTTCTCGGATGTCTTGAGTCCCTTGCTTTTTGAACCTCAATTCATCTACCTCGACTTTATCTCTGAAGATTTTCCTGAGAGTCCAACACTTCTCTGTTGGATGTTTCAATGAGCGATGATAGACGCAAAATTCAGGGCTCTCGCGGTCTTTTTTTTTTATGGCATTTCTTCGACATAAGGCAAATTTAGCTCTCCGTTGGCCACCCATTCCTTAACTAGAGCTTTTACCTCCTCGATTCCACATGGATAACAAACATTCCCCTTTTCACCATTATATTGTTTCCTTTTCTGGCCTCTATGACCCCCTCCTTGTGACTTTCGGGTATCTGGGGTAAATGTAGTAGCAACAATAGGTCCACGAGACGATTTGAAGCTAGTCTTGTAACTGGCCTTAAATCCGAACTCCGGACTCCTGAGCCTGAGGAGTGCTAATGTTCCGAGCTGCTTCTATTAGTGCCGAGAAGATGGGTAGCTTGTGATTAACTTGAAACATTTTGTACCTGCTCAATGCCCCTTCTAGACAGATTTGAACTAGATAACTCTCCTCCACTGCTTCATGGCAATCCACAGCCTTGTCCTGAAACCTTTTGACGTAGTCAAGGATGTCTTCACTTTCTCGTTGCTTTTCTTTACACAATGTAAGTGTGGTCACCTTCTCCGCTACTTGAAAGAACTTGGAGTGGAATTTGTTAACCATTTCCTCCCAACTTCGAACAGAGTTTGGGGCCAAATTAACATACCAACTATATACTCGATCAGTGAAGGACTTAGAGAATTCTCTCAGCTAAAGGACATGGTTTGAACCATGAATACCTAGAGTCTCGATGAATTGCACAACATGTTCTCGAATATTTCCTTGTTTGCCATCGAATTGGATGAACTTCGGCACTGTATACCCCTCAGGGTATGGATAGCTTAGTATCTCAATAGGGTAAGGCGGCTTGACATCTGGATTAGGCAAAGAGGGTAAAGTCCTCTTACCCCGTTCAAAATCAAACATGACTTGCACATCGGCGAGAGTGAGAAACTGTTGAAGGAGAGAGTTTGATGGTAGTATTCCCGGAACTTGGCTTATGGACTCGAAGACTGAGCTAAGGGTGACTTGGCCATTCTAGTGTTGCGAATTCATCATTGGTGAGGACATTTGACAATACTGGCCATCAGCGCCTATGGACAAGCCAGTTGGTGATGGGACATTGAATTGAGGCCCGTAAAGTCCATTGCACGGCGTAGCTATACTGGGTTGGGCTTGCAAATTTGTTGTCGACACCAAAGGAGGCCCGCTTGGTACTTGAACAACATTTACTGGTGGTGTAACAAGAATAGGTATGGGCAGAGCTCCTTTTTGTGCCATTATGCCCCTTATATTTTCCTGGACACCAACAGTCACCGGAGAGCCATTCATTACACTAGAACCTCCCCTACTCACCATTGGATCTTGGCTTGGCACGCCATGCAGCCCGAGCATGGGCAAACTGCCATCGCCTACTATGGTCTGAGCATGTGTTACTGTGGTTGTGTTGCCATGAGCCACAAGCTGACTGGGGCCTACTTCTTGTAGGATTTGATTTTGCACTCCGGCGGGGATAACTCCACCGCCAGTTTGATTTCCGTTTGGCGCCGGTGCAAAATTAGAACTCATCACCAACATGGTGTGAGTAAGATTCTGAAGAGTGGTAAGAATCTCCTGCTGAGTATTTTGAAGTCCTTGAATGGCTTCGAGCAAAAGTGGTTGATCTGGAGCCATGGTCTTGTCATCACCACCATTAGAGGATCCTTGTTGGTGAACTTCATCTTCTCCCACCATCCTTGTTGGAGTTGTGTGGGTTCCAAATCTCGTTGAGATCAATAACCAATCCGCCTTCCCAGTGGAGTCACCAAATGTATGAGAGGGTTCAAGAATGTCGTTGGAAAATTCGAAAATCTTCGAAGATCCTTGAAGAAAAATTTGAATTCTCTAAAAGATTATGAGAGGCTTAGATTATTCAATAGTCTCAACTAAGAACACAAGAGCAAAGAGATGATGGAGATAAGAGATTAGGTGAAGAAGAAGGCAAAGTAATTAGAGAGAGGATAATGGCAAGGCTCTCCCATGGATCTCCCACTTTCACTCTCAAGGTTGATAATAGAGATGAGAAATTAGTTCTTTCCCAAAAGTCATCTCTCCAAAATCCATCCCTTGTAAAGCTATGGGTGGGTGCTATTTATAGACACCTTATGATGTAAGATGGAACCCATGTGTAAGGCACATAGGGAATATTCTCTCTAACCACCTTGTCTGAGGAGGTGACCTCTCCGAGGATGAGAAAAAAACCCTCGAAGAGGAGATCAATCTCTCGGCGGACCCTTCTTCTTAGCCACACCTAACCAATGATCCCCAATCATCCCAAAGGGCCGAGGTAGTCCTAGAGGACCCCCTACCGCTAAATATTGCCGAGTCTCATAGACCGCCCGGGGTCATGCTATCTCGACGCGGGTATAAGCTAGTTTAACCAAAGAGTGAATTTATCTTCACTCACCATCCTCGGGATCAGACCCTTCGTTCGAACTCCATTACGCCTACGGTTCTAGTGTGTAGATCCCGGAAAACTCCGAGCCCGCAAGTGTTCTGGGACTCACCAATGGGGTGGCTGCTAGATTGCGATCAAATCTGTTCGAAGCCCAAGTGCTTCGGATCTCAAGGCTTGCTCAATACCCTTTTGAATACAGGCCTTAGTAAATATCTAAGTTCGTAGATTCGAACCCTTTCGAGGCTTAGAGCAATTCGGCTCGTTTGATGGCAATTAATTTGAGCCCACCAATTTTGGACTTGCGATAAATTCGGGTCCACCAACCTTGAGCTGTTGGGCCTAATTAATTTAGTGGGCTCAAATTAGCTCATCTTACAATTGGAAATTGGTTGTTGGTTTTCCTTTTGGGCAATGGTTGAAGGCCACAAAAAGTGTGGCTCAAATGGCTCGAATTTGCCAAAACGACGTCGTTTTGGCAAGTTTTGAGCAAAAAACGACGTCGTTTTGACAAATTCGAGCCATTTGAGCCACACTTTTTGTGGCCCTCAAACATTTTTCTTTCCTTTTTTTTGTTTTTTTGTTTGTAATATATTAAAAATTTGAAACAAATTTTTTACATTTTTAGATGCACTTTTTTGTACATATATCTGAAAAGTAAAATATTTGTACAGAAATATTTATAAAAACTAATAAATATACAACAATGTATGGTTTTTGTATTTTTTGTTCTAAAGATTAACAAAAATATTTCTATACATTTGTATCGTATTTATGTTTAGTGTATCTGAAATACTTAAAAATGTGCTATATTAAAAAATTTCAATGAAAATAAAATAACTCGAACAAATATATATATATATATATATATATATCCTGAAAAGTGATTAAAAACCAACCCAACTCCATTTTGTTAGATTTCATAAATTACAGCCTAATATTTTCGTCAATTAAATTATAACACTTTTTTTATTGAGGACAATTTTTTAGAAATAATAAATTGCTAACGTCCAATATGTACATATATTTTTACATAAATTTTTGAAAAAATAGAAAATTTGCAGAGAGTTTGATTATAATTTGTTCATAATTTTGGAATGAAAATTTGAAAAGAGTTTAAAAATATTTACAATTTGTAATCAAGTTGTGCAAATAATTTGATTATGAATTTTTAAGTTATTTTTAAAAAAATGTTAACAACATTATTTCATAAATTACAACATCACATTTTCGTCAATCAACTTGCAATTTTTTTTTTTTTTTTTTATTTATGAGTATTTTTTCCGAATTACAGGTCAAGTCCAATTTTTACATTTTATTTCTATACATTGTTATATATTTTTCGGTTGACTCCAATTGGAGAGTCCACTGCAATTTGTCAACAACCCCAGGCAGGTGACTTCATGCTGAGTAAAGCATCTGCCGCGTTACTTCACCTGACGCCAACAGCAGGTTAATGCCACGTTTGGAATCAGTTCATTTAATTAAAAAGTTTAAAAATTATTAAAAAATCAAAAAGTCAATAATCTATATACAAAAATTAAAAATTCTCTTTTCTCTCTACTTTTTACACATCTTTTTATAAAAAGTCAAAAAATCATCCTAAACATATTAAGTTTTTTTAACTCATATTTTAACCAAATAATCAAAAAGTTACTAAGGCCTTGTTTGGGTACTCCCAAATAATCCAAAAAGCCAAAAAGTTACTCAAAAAGTTAAAAAGTTAACACTATTCACCAAAAGTCAACAATTACGGCTGCACAACTCCCAATTCAAATTTTCCTCTAAAAATCAATTTTCACAATTTTTTATTACACATTTTTCCATAAAAAGTCAAAAAGTTAACCCAAACATCCATATTTTCAACATCAATTTTTTTAGTCAAAAAAGACAAAAAGTACACTTATTTAGTCTTCCCAAACAAGCCCTAAATTAGCATGTTCCCAAATGAGACTTAAGTTGAAAGGACAACAAATTTCAATTTACTCACTTTTTATTATGAGTCGTGCTCCGTCGCCCGAAAATATAGGACTTGAATAGCCCAAAAAAAATTTTTTTTTTTTTCTTTTTCCTTTCTCTTTCTCACCCCCTCTCTCTCTCAAACACACAATAATTTTTGAAGAAGATGAAAATGAAGAACGAAGAAAAAGAAGAGACGAGAAAGAGAAAAAATCAACACATGATTTCAACAACATCAACACAGAGGGAGAGAGAGAATCAACATCTTCATCAACATCATCATCATCATCAACAACATCTTCATCAACACATCATCATCAACGACATCTTCATCAACATCATCATCATCAACAAATTTTTTTTTTCCTTCAACTTCAAATCCAGATCTGCTAAAAAAAAAAAAAAAAAGTAAAGAAAACAGTCGATCGACAATACCCACCGTCGATCTTACGCCGCCATTACCATCGATCTTCCTTCTCTTCCTTCTCCGCCATCACCGCCATCGCTTCTTCTTTCCTTTTTCTCTCTTCTCCTCTCTTCCTCCTCTCTTGCTCTGGCCTTTCTGTTTCTCTCTCCTTCCCTCAAACAAATTTCGAGAAAGAAGGAAGAAAAAAAATAAAAATAAAAATAAAAATTTGTCAAAACGACGTCATTTTGGCATTTGGGGCATTTGGGCGGTACAATTTCGAGCTCTTACACATTTTTCTTTTATTATATATATTAGGATAAATTACACTGATACCTCTGAAGTTTATATTTATTATAATTTTTTTCATATTTGGGAAATTACACTGATCTCCCTTGTCAGTGTAATTATTTGACGGTTTTAACTTTTAATTTAAAATGATACATTTATTCTTAAATTTTACATATACTTTAAAGGGTAAATTACATTGACACCCCCTGAGGTTTCAATTTATTACGGATCCCCCTGACATTTAAAAAAAAACTAATTTAATAAAAATAAATAAAAAGAAATATATTTAATTTGTAAAAATTATTTCTAACCACTCGAAAGATAAAAATTAGATAAAAATGATAATTATTATTTTTTTTATTTCTTAACCAAATTAATTTTTAATTTTTTTAAAAAATTCTAAAAATCAAATCATACATAACTTAAGAATCTTTTAATAAGTTATTTCTTATGTTGGTAATTTATTTAATTATTGGTTAATTTTACGACATTTTTACTATCTGAGGCCTGCTTGGTAACCATTTCGTTTTCAATTTTCAATTTATATTTATAAAAATTTTAAAAACTATCATAAAAACTTATTTGATAATTTTTTTGATTTATAAATGGTTGTCTCAATTTGTAAATTTGAGGAAAAAATGAAAATTCAAAAAATGAGTTTACGTTGGTTTTTAAATAGAAATTTAAAATTTTGACTAACAAATTTTTTTTTCAATTAATTTTTTTTTTCAATTAATATTTTTTTCATTGAATTTTTTTTACAACTAATACTATCCGAGGGGAAAATTGGTAACACTGCCTTAAACCTTGGGGAGGGGATTGTAATTTCTAAAATGCGAGGAGTGTTAATGTAATTTACCCAGTAAGAGCAAAATTGATATTTAAAAAAAAATAAATTGCTGACATCAGCAAAATCTGTTAGTTGACTTAACAGTCAACTAACTAAGAAAGCAATCTGTAATGGAACTTTAAACCTCAGGAATGGGATGTAATTTTCAAATAGTAAGGGGGAATTATAATAAACATAAACCTCAGAGGGTGTCAATGTAATTTACCTTATGTATAATGTTTTTTTACATCTTTTTTAAAAAAATTAAATTATTTTTTCTTAAATATAATTTTTTACATCATATTTTAGTTAAAAAATCAAAAAAATTATTAAAATAACATATTCTAAAATGAGATCTAAGTATAACTCATGATGTTTTTGTAATTCACCCTAGTTTTTTTTTCTGAGTTCGTATGAGAAGTGGGTCAATTTTTTGACTTTTTAACTTTTTTAGCCTGAGGCTAAAAAGTTTTGTTTAGAAAGAACTTTTTGACTTTTTATAAGAGAAAAAATATAATAATTATGTATTGAATATAATATTTTATCTTATTAAGGGGTGGTTTTGGATGTCTTAAATAAGTGCAATTTTTAAGTTTTTATAAAAAGATGTGTAAAAAAATAGAAAGGAGATGTTGATTGATGTGACTCAAAAAAGATAAAAAGATGAACTAAAATAAGTAATACTAAACCACCCCTAAATTAAAAAACTTATTTTATCCTTTTGTGATTAAAATAGTCTTAAACCCACCCAACCCAACCCAATCCTTCTTTCCAAACAAGCCTTTGTTCTTCAGTATCAGAAAAGGTGTAGTCTTGGTTCCTTCTGATCGCTGGAAGTCAAGAAGGTGTCTTCTTCACTTGTTTTAGAGAGAAAGAGAGAGAGAGAGAGAGAGAGAGAGAGAGAGATGTGGGCCGCAGGGATGATAGCAGTGATGGTGGGAATAGAGTGTATGGAAGCAGGTTCAAACACTTTAAGTAAAGCAGCCATGACAAATGGAATGAGTGACTATGTATTTGTTGTCTATTCAAACTCCCTTGCTTTGCTCTTCATTCTTACTTCTACTCTCATCTACCACAGGTCTCTCTCTCTCTCTCTCTCTCTCTCATGTTCATCACTTCTATCTCTTCAATAATCCCCCCCTCTTTTTTTGATTGATTAATTTGCAGGAAAAGACCATGCCCAAAACTTACTTTCTTGATTGTTTGTAGAATCTTCATCCTAGGCCTCCTCAGGTGCGAAATTGCCCCCATCTAAATTTGGTTTTCTTTGGAATAAAGTATTTTAGTAATTTCACACTTATAATCTGTAATTCTAATTATATGTATAATTTATGAAATTGAGAGGCACAACTATCCGTATATATGGTTTCTAATGCAGCTCATTTTGATCAGAGTAAAGGTATATTATGTAATTGAGGAAAGTGACTATCCCTGTATCTGATTTATAACTCAACTTGATCTTAATAAAATTACTGTAATAACGACTATAAATCTTGTATTATTATATATGTATTAGTGATTTGTTGTTAATTATGAGTTTTTTTTTTTTTTTGTGGGTATGTGTGTGTGGAAATCAGTTGTACTTTGCAGATTTTAATGTATATTGGAATAGGGTATAGCTCTCCAACTATGGCCTCAGCAATGAATAGCCTCATCCCAGCTTTCACCTTCATACTTGCACTTGTGACCAGGTACTGTTCCTATTCCTGCTTTTTCTTTGTCCTTTTTTTAATCACCCATTTTCTCCAATCAATTACCAAACGCCATGTGTTAATTATGGCTTGTCCTTTCTCTTTGTTTGATAATTACACCAGATGTGCTTGAGCTTTTTTGTGAGGCCGGTTTTTCATGTTTGTATTTCAATAATTTATTATTATTCTTATAGTTTTCAACTATGGTTCCCTTGTTTGAGATGGTGACAACAACCTATTAGGTAGTGTCCAATAAAAGTGTATTTGTTTGGAGGGATTGGATAATGGGGGATTATAATCTATCGGATTATTAGTTTTGAGATACATTATTCCTGAATTATTTGATTAGATTAAATTTGTATTTTATGTTTGTTTAGTCATGCGATTAGATGTCTAGATTGGACTATTTTTAATGAATCTAATGTTTGGTTGGGCGGATTGGATAAGGATAAATGTTCAAAAAATTATTTTACTCTTGTAATTTATAATTTTTATTTAATATATAATTTAAAATTTGTAATCTATAATTTATAATTTAACAATAATAAAAAAAATTAATTTATAAGGTTATAATTTTTAATTTATATTTATAATTTAATATAAAATTTTAAATTGACAACACTTAAAAAATAATTTTTAAATGTTCGAAAGATTATTTTACCATTTTCTAATTGTTTATTAAGTAATAGCATGAGGGTAAAATGGACATTTCACACATTAATCTCATGGGATACTAATCCTATGAAAATAATCTTACCTCCCTCCCTTAAGATACAATAATCCCTCATATGTGGGATTAATAGTCTAGAGAGACAATTAATGCGGAGCAAAAAAATTGAACCAAATAATGAACTATTAATCTAAATAGACTAATAGTCCAATCCCATGAAATAATCCCTTAAAACAAACACACTCTAATTGAAATGACTTCATCATTCATTTAATTATGACGATAAATGATAATTCTAATTTTAATATATATTTTTCATAACTTTTTTTTTAGTGAATTAAATGTAAGACTGAACTTCCTATAAAAACAAAAATATGTAAGATTAAACATTTTGATAAAATAATTATTTTATTTTGATTTATTGTAATGAACTAAACATAACATTAACATAATAATCATGCATGGTTGCTTTTGAGCTAATGCTAAATAGGAGATCTTCCATTTAAATTTCTCTTGTTTGAATGATTCACACTTTTATTGTATTAAAAGTTAAGGAGATTCATGGTGTAATAGAGATGTTTTAGCACAAAAACACACTACAACTAGCATAATGGTGACTCTTATCGTTTAAAATTGGATTCTCTCTCTAATCTATTATTTGGAAAGTAGATTATGGGGAACTATAGTAGATTGGATACGTGGAATTTGGGCCCATTAGTCCATCATGGGTTCAATTCCAACAATCGTTCCTTTTGTTGGTCATCGTATGAGATTATTTAAAAAAAAATAAAGTTAGATAGATTTGATATCATTTTTGTCCTAAAACAATAGGTAGCATATTTTTAAAAAACAAGTGATAAATTTATAAATTTAAAAAAAAATATGATTAAATCACATGTTTACTATTATCTAATCAATTAAAAAAATTCTTATTCTTGAATTATATATACATAACAAAGTATAAAATTGGAAGAGATTATTAGAGCTTGAATAAGTCTAGGCTTCAGGAAAAAAAAAACGGGAAAAGGATCAGGAAAGGAGGAGGAGGAGGAGGAGGAGGAGGAGGGGAGGGGAGGAGGAGGAGGATCGTCGCAGCCTCCGCCGTTGGTCGTCTGCCCAGCCCCGCCGTCACCCAGGCCCGCCTCCGCCTCTGCCCAGTCCCGCCTCCGCCTCCGCCTCCGCCCATTTTTATGGCCCCCTCCAGTTCCTCCTCCTCCTCCTCCTCCACCTCCTCCTTCTCCTCCCCCCTCCTCCTCCTCCTCTTCCTCCATTTTTCCTGACATTTTTCCTGTTTTTTTTTCCTGATACGTAACAGCTCTGTTAGAGTTTATAGCTAGAGACAAATTTTCCACCTACTGCCTGTTTTTATCTTTTGTTCTTAAATGATGCCGGAAGAATCATAGCATCTTTAAAGGTGGTTCCCACTATCCACCAAACAGCCAAGGTGAACAATTACTAATTGGAGGTGGCGGTGGATCCCAATCCATCTTTATAACAATACAATTTGAATAATTTTAGTTGGAGTAATGTTAGAAATTTTAATAGTTCTGTTAAAATTTTATTTATATCATGTAACTATTATACTCATGTGAGATATTTAGTAAAAATTTTAATAAATTTTTTAAAATTTTTAACATTTTTATTTTGGTTGCATAGTCATAAGGTATTTGATTTTGATGAATTGTTTGACCTCCTTTCTTCTCTCATGGTACAATCATCTTCCTGCTGAGTCCCTTTCCTCTTTGGTCCACAGAGACAAAACATAAGACTGATGCCAACAATTTATCACAATAGAAATGACTCACTAAGCCGGATCACTAACTAAAAATAATTTTATTTTAATAAAACGCAAGTATCTTCTGTCTTTCCTGTGTCTTGGGGTGAATTTAGCACACACTTAAAAAAGTTACATTTTTTTTAAAAAAAAATTTCTTTAATATTTTTTTTCGAAATTATGTTATTATTATTATTATTATTTTAAACTTTTCAGGTCTATTGGTATAAACAAATCTAAAAAGTTTAAAAAAAGAAAGAAAGAAAATCTAAAAAATCCAAAAAAAGTTCAAAAAAAAAAAAATGGCACCCAAAAATGCTAACTATTTTTGGCTTTTTTTCTTTTTTCTTTTTTTCCAGGTACTTTTTTCAAAAAAAAAAAAAAAATTTAACTTTTTTGGCCGGTCTAGTTAAATAGAATCCAAAAGTATAAACTAAAAAAAAAAAAAATACTAACTATGAAAAAAGCCAACAAAACCACTTTGCACAAAATATATTTGAATTAATTACTTAAAAGTCTTATTTACAAATGTTATGATAGTTTAGGTCCTATTTAAAATTTTTTGAACTAATAATATTTAGTAAAGCTGAGAATATTATCAATTTTTCTCAATTTTTAAAACGAAGAACAAAACCAATTTTGCATAGTCTAGATAATTATTTTACTAACTGATAAAAAAAAAAAAAGAGCATGAGATTAAACCTTTTTGCCCTTCAACTTATTGGTTTGATTCAACTATCTAATAAAATCGAAAATATTATCAATTTTTTCTAATTTTAAAACTGAAAACATTATTAGTTTTTTTATTTTTAAATTTTTTTTCCCTACTTTTACACATCAATATTCCATCATCATGCTCTTTTATAGACACACAATTTTCAGTTTTGCACAAAATTTTAATATAATTTTTTCAATTTTTCAAACAAAAAAAAAAAAAATCAACTTGTTTGGTTTGGTTTCCAAAAAATATTTTTCAGAAAATTCATTTTTTTATTTTCCGCATTTTCTTTTGTTTTCAATGAATTTTTTTAATATTTTTTGTTTTCAATGAATTTTATTTTCTGCATTTTTTTCAATTTTTTATTTTCAATCAACTTTTTTTTTTTTTTTAAATTTTTAGATACACATAACGTAAATACACTTAAAAAGTATAATATTTATTAAAAAAATCTTTAAAAAATTTACTGAATATCAAAATATTAAAAAAAAAATACAAAAATTTAGTACATTTTTCATATTTAAGTAAGAGGCATTTAAAAAAGTAAAAAAATTGTTTAAAATTTTAAAAATATTAACTAAAAAAAAAACTCCGAAAAACAAAAAACCTAATTTTTATAAAACTGAAACAAAGCACACTGATTAAATTTTTTTTTTTTTTTTTGGCACATAATTTTTTGTTTTAATTTTTCAATTTGAAAGTTGATATTTTAAAGTTATGAAAATTAAAATAAATGTCAAATCATCATATTCCTTTATAAATAATCATAAATGGTAAATAATCATTGTTTGAAGTGTAATTCTAACTATTAAAAATTTAATCAGACTTGAAAATTTAAAAAATTTTAATTAATAGAATATAAATTCATAAATTAAAATTTATATTTAAATGTCCCTATATAGTTTTGCTTATAGTGCAATTACTTTAACTCAAATGCTGTTTCCCAATACAACTTTTATATATTTCAAATCTGCTCAGAAATTAATCAGTATTGTGTTCGAAAAAGTTGTAGTTGACTTTTTTTAATCCAGTCCCCAAATGCCCACTAAATTTAAATTTACTCCAAACGCTTTATTTTTTAATAATTTTGTAGGCTACTTTTCAGGCCACCCAATTTTTTCCAAAACCAAAATGAAGGAGCCAAAATTTAGGCATCCAAATTTTGGGACACCGAGTGAACCTCTGTAATCTTTGAAGCTTCGACGGCTTCAACTACCGAGTGAACAATTTTCTTAATTTTTTTTTTAATAAGTCCTATATTTCTCTTAAAGTTTTTATTAATAGCCCTATTAACACGTAAATCGTCCTATTAACGTTGCTCGGCCCTATTTATTGTCTAACATGATAATCTGATTTTCAGATCAAAAGTACAGAAAAGTTAATTATAATCTGCTTATAATCAGCTTTTCACCAAAAATCAGTATAACTTCTTAATTGTTAGAAGTGTCAAAAGTAAGATCGAACTTTATACATTAAGTATTTGTTAATTTAGAGTGAAAGTGTATTATAATGAAGATGTTAAAAGTGTTTTAAAATGTGTCCCCCTGGGCCTTCGTTAAACCACTGGCCACAATTAATATTGCAGATAGCATCTAACACCATTGGCATTTACTTTAAAAGATACACTGGAGAGAAAAAGGTTACATTTTTTGTTAACTAATTTAACAACTAACACACCGTTTACATATTCCGTTAAAGATGTTCTAACATTTGATATGGCTATAAATAATATAGCAACTTGGGTAAAACAAAGAATTCAATGCAATTGCTATCGGGGCTGCTAAAATTTGATATTGTTATATCTTGTGCCAAATTTAGTAAGGTTGGTTTTTGTGAAAAAGTAAAAGAAATAACATTTCTCCTATACAGTGGTGGAGCCACAGTGGGTTCAAGGGGTCACGTGCCCTCTTTGGGTTTTGAAATAATAATTTCTTTTTTGCAAACATAAAGAAAATATTTTAAATAAAAAAATTTATAAAATATTATTTAGAGTGAAATATCAATGACATTTTTTAAATTATGAAAATAATAATGGTTATTTTTTTTATTGAAAATAAAGATATTACGATTAGTCATATTATTATTTATGAAAATTTTAATACAATGGTGATGTCTATCATTATTGACATACAATTATAATTAACCTTAATGAAGATATGGAATTTATTGAATAGTTAGTTACATTTAACATTTGGGGTTCATCCTCTATGTGTTTCTTTACTATTGGTTTGTAATATCATATGTCAATGATGACATGGTATTACTATTATATTGATTTTTCACTAAAATTTTGATATTTATATATATATATATATATATATATTTCTTGAAGTTAATCGTAAAAATTTATGTGAAATATTTTTTGTAAAAATTTTCAATGTTATAATTAATAAGTACCCCTCTGATTTAATTTCTTGACTTCGCCACTACTCCTATATATTGAAGTGTGATTGTCATATTTTGGCATATTGGATACCGTAAAGTGTTAAAATTTGACTTTGGCGTGACATTTGGGCAATTTCAACATTCGAGATTCTCTTGACAACAATATTAGGTACACATAAATCATTGAGTGTCATTAATTTTTTTTACATGTAAAAACCTACAACACTTGAGTTAAATCTGAACCACACAAATTCTGTGCACATACCTTTTTTGTTCTCTTAAGCATTGCTTATGAGTTAGGACTTCATTATATTGGTCTATTATTAAATTAGGAATCACTCATGAATTATTATGCATTCATGTATCATGGTAATCTCTTTAGTGGATGCATGAGATTAATGTAGTCAGTTTTGTGTTTAATGACAATCTTTAGGAAGAATTTCCCTTTTGTCTTTTATCAATGTAAAAAAAGTACGTAATCTTCTTTTGTCTCTCTTTTTTTTTTTAATTTTTTTTTATTTTTTTAATGTGAAGAAAAAAGAAAAATGCACATAATTTTCGTTTGATAGAACTTTATTGTCAATACTGAACGCATATAGTTTAGCTCTCTGTATAAATCTTGTGTTTGCCACTGGTAGAGGACCCGACTTGGTGCAATTGGATGCTTGATGGAATTAGTACTAGTTAAAGCCTATCAATTAATAAAATTATTAATTAAGATACATAGCTACCTAGTTTTCCTTGCCTCCACATTGTGATTAACCCCAACAACATAGAATCTAGCTTTGTGAACTTCAACTAGAAAGAATTTAAATGTTCATCTAATTCAGGTTGAATCAAATGGGTATTTTTTCAGGATGGAAAAGCTCGACTTAAAAGTTCAGAGCAGTCAGGCCAAGTCCATTGGCACCATTTTATCAATCATAGGGGCATACGTAGTAATTTTTTACCAAGGGCCGCCAATCTTGTTCTCTCAACCTCTACCTAACCTTCATTCGTTCTCTGTGTCACTGCAATCTAATTGGATCGTTGGAGGCTTTCTCCTTGCAACATCCAGCTTCTTGATTTCATTACTATATATTGTGCAGGTAGAGCTTGTCAAAAGTCTTTATAACTCTTTTTACAATGTTAAAAAAAAAAAAAATTAATCATTTTCCGTGTCATCAGACGTGGATCATCAAAGACTACCCTGCAGAGATGGTGGTAACGCTTTTTGGATGTATCTTTGTGACAATCCTATCAGCCATAGTTGCTTTGATTGTAGAAAGGGATCCAAATGCTTGGACACTAAAACCCGATGTGGAGTTGATAACTATTGTCTACTCGGTAAGAATAACAATCAACTCGTTTTGTCAAAGGTTGTGTCTAAATATTAGCATATTTATATATACATGTATACATTTTTGGGGTAAAAACTAACAATTTGCTATAATGGTGAATTAAAATCTAGGCAGTTTTTATTGTTTCAATTCGGAGTGTGATTTATGCATGGGTTTGTCGCACAAAGGGCCCTGTCTTTGTTTCGACGTTTAGGCCACTGGGGATAGCCTTTGCAGTTTTCATGGGGGTTACTTTTCTGAAAGATACTCTCCATATTGGAAGGTCAGTATTTTTTTATTTTTTTTTAATAAATAAAAATGACAAAAGATGAGAAAATTAGATAAATTTGGCAAAAAATGAAAAACATGGTTTATTTTTTATGCTGTGTAGTGTAATTGGAGCAGTGATAATAGCTCTTGGCCTCTATGCTGTGATGTGGGGAAAAGCCAATGAAGTCCAGATCATTGAAGAAAATGTCATCTTTAGGGTTGATTCATCGTCGGATAAAGTCCCCCTCTTGCAAAACAAAAGCATGGAGGTATAAAATAATTGTACATAATATAATATTGTTACTTGTTCCTAATTTACTTCCATCAGACCTTCATCGAGTGAGGATCGTACATTAGGTACTTTACTCATTTTTTGTGATTGTATTAGTGTACACCATTATTTTAAAAAAATATTTAAGACTTACAAAAAAAAAATTTCTCATAATTTAATCTATAATGATGTGACATATATGTCAATTTTTAATTTGTCACATAATCAATCGTGGAGCCTATCTCGCCACATCATTTTGAATAAATTTAAAAGTCTAATTTGTGAGTTTCTAACACTATTCATTATTATATATATATATATATATATATATATGTATATATGAGAAATGCGGGCTACCCCCAGTAAATGGGGACCCCCAGTGACCCCCAGCCCACGTGGCTGAGGGGGATTGGCAGAAAAGTAAAAAAAAAAAACAAAACAAAACAAAACTGGCCAATCACAGTTGGCCACGTCACTGGGGGTCGACCCCCAGTGGGTGTAGGAATCACGATTGATGTATATATATGTATGATGTATTTTTGAAAGACTCAAATTGTAGTGTTGTTTTATTTGTCTCTCCTTCCTTGTCCCCTTCTAATTCTTTTTGATTCACTATGTCTCCAAATTTAACAATGTTGGGGGAAAAAAATCTAAAATTTAGGTTTGTTTGTTTGGACGGAAAATATTTTTAAATAAAAAATATTTTTTATAAAAAAAAATTTAGAAATTTTTTTTTTTTTATGTTTGGTGGTAGTGGTGGTGGTGATGGTGGTGGTGGTGGTATGGTGGTGGGGCAGCGGCAGTGATAGCGACAGTAATGGTTACAGTGGCCATGGTGATGGCGGTGTGGTGGTGGAGATGAGAGTGATGGTAGTAGTATGATAACATTAGTAATACTCTAGTCTGAAAAACGTATTCCTCATTTTAAAAGTGAAAAGCATATTCTACCCATATAAACTTAATATTTGTTGATCATAAGAAATATTTTCGATTGATTTTTGTTTTTTATTATATCAAATACCAAAAAATATTTAATGCCCAAATAAATGGAGCGTCAGTTCAATTCAACTTGAACTGTTTTACGCTATGTTTGGATTGAGTGATTTGGAGAGAAAAGAAAAGAAATGGAGAGATATGTGTTTCTCTTACTTGTTTGGATAATCTAAGTAGAGAGAAATGGGAAGAAATGAAGAAAAATGGAGAGAAACTCATTTTTCTTATAAGCCTCATTTTCAATCTTCCCAAAAGTGGAGAGATTGGGAGAGAAAAGAAACCACTATTTTTATAATACCAATTTTGTCCCTATAAAAATAAAAGAAATAAAATGATTGAAAATATAAAAAGGTTATTTTAGTAATATAACATAAAATAATTTCTTTTCTTTTCTCTTAATGAAATTTAACTAAACAAGAATGAGAAAAATCAAAATCATTTCTTTTCTTTTATTTATTCTTTATCTAAACAAAAAGGAGAGAAATCATAACCATTTCTTTTCTTTTCTCTTCTCTTATAACTTAAGTAATCATTTTTTTTCCTTTCTCTCCTAGGTTCCCAACATAGTGATGCAGGTTATATTGAACTGTTTTAATCCAGGTTATTGAATTAGCATCTTCTTTTTACCTTGAGATATTATGACTAGATAAATAATATAAAATTAGGCACACACAATGCATTTGTGTGATGTATATTCGCGGGGGGACATAACCAAAAATAAAAAATTGTGAATCATGTGTTGAATGATATGATAAAATTATAAATGACATAATTAATGGCTGACTTATTATTTAAAAATTCGTTTATTTTATTTATGAGATTATATTTGATGTTGACATATAAAAATTTTATAATTTTTACAAGATTTGATGTAGACGAGATTATTAATATATATAACTAATTGTTCAGACAAGATTTTAACAAAATAATTTTGTAATTAGGAATATTTTATGGGCTTGGAATATTATCTCCGCTTCACTCAAGAGAACTAGATTGTCCAGTTCACCCCTGGAAAAAAAAAAAAAAATCAAATTAATTTAATAATTGAAACGACACCATTTTATACTTTTTCAAAGAAATGCACTTCGATCATGATTTTAAAAATATGCCATTCATTAATTTAAAAATAAATTAATAAAATCATGTGGATATTTATGAATGAATGATTTACACATAAAATCCTCCCTTAAATAGAGAAAATAACAATATATTTACTTTTCAACCCCATAAGATGTATATTTACTACTAATTACAGCATAAGTAATTATAAATGTATATTTACCACTAATTACAGCATAAGTAATTTTTCTATAATTATGAATGGATGGTCAACGCAAAAAGTCCTCGCTTCAATGGAGAAAATAACAATGTATTTACTTTTCAACAACATAGGTTTAGCATATTACCAGTTTTATGCACGGGAATAAATAAATAATCAAAATTTAATTTTTAAATTTAAATAATAATATAAAATTTATCTAAAATACGTAGTAAAAATAATTTATAATAATTTAAATTTTATTCATTTTTATTAGAATTACACATAAGACAAGTTTTTATTCTGATGCCATTAAATGCATGTTCTAAGTTCTCAATATAAAATGAAAATGTTTGGTGATCCGAATTTGCGTGGCTTGAATGTTTCGAATGTGTCAAAACAACGTCGTTTTACACTCAAAACGATGTCGTTTTGGATGTTTTGAGCCATTCGAGCCATGAATTTTCGAACCACCTAACATTGTTGATATAAAGTACATGTCATAATGTAATTGGTAAAAATATTAGAATAAATTACAAACGTTATATTTATGATAAAATACAAATACATTTCGTTTTATAAGTATTCTAATTTTAATTTATAACAGGATAGTAGTAAATTACATTTGTTAATATACTAATTTTTTTCTTGTTTTGTAAAGCTTAAAAATTTGTCTATTCAAAATTATAAATTGTTTGGTGTCATAACTCTTACGTGAGAATGGATTAGGTTGACTTATAATGTTAGAGTTTGATTAAATATTAGAAGTGACCTAAAAGTTAGCTGACTCAGTATTTATATCAATGTGATATTCACCAAATCATTAAAAATAGTCTTGAATCATTTGATCTATTTATTTATTAAATAGGTAAATAAATATTTGTGAATATATTTTATAATAAAAATATGAACATATTTTATGCATATTTATTAAAAATTTGAACGTAGGTAAAAATTTATATATTTACATTAACAATATAAAATGAATAGCTATGTATATTTATGTATAAAAAATTATCTAAGATAGAACCACCTTAAATTTTAAGTCATATTCTAGTCCTAATCTTACACTTAATATAAAAAATTAATAAGTTAATTAGTAAAAACATCTGATAATAATAAATTTAAACATGATGCATACATTATATCATAGTTTATTAGTTTTTGACCTGTATGAGCTAACTTGGAGATCCGGATCTGTCAAAATCCGAATCCAATCCGATTATGTCAAACCCGAATCTGATCCGAATCCATTTAGTCTATATCCGATTATAAATATCCGAATCCGAATCCGATGATTTCGGATATCCGATCCGATAATCCGATCCGATCCATTTATTTATTTATTGAGGTACAATTTTATATAATTTGATTTTTTTTTTTTTCATTTTGTGTTTTTTTCATTCAAATTGAGAATACTTGGATCGGATTATCGGATTATCGGGTCGGATCGGATTTTTTTGCAGATTCAATCCGTTTAATAAATGGATTAAACGGATTCGGATTATCGGATCGGATTCGGATTAAATCCGATCCATTGACAGCCATGCTTGGAGGTTTCAATATTAGATTAAATACTAAAAATGAGCTCGGAAATCTAGTTCAAGTCAAATTTTTTTTACATGAATATTAGGGTATGTTTATTTATGAAAAATTATCCAAAGTTGATCCAGCTATATCATGGGTCATGTTCTAACTCTAACCCTAGACCTGATAAAAATTGATTGGCCGATTAGTAGAATATTTTATAATAATCAATTTAAATCTAAAAAAAATAATAAAGTATCTATTATATCAATATTAAAGTATATTTATATTTTTTTTAAAAAAATATCAAAGGTTAGACCAGGCTAACTCATGGACTATGTTTTAGCCTAAAAATACAACGGGCCATAAAAGTTTATCCCCAAAGTGAGTGTATTATATAAGTCTAAAATTAGTAAGATATGAACCACACTCACAATTGATGTAGACCATTATTTTTTATTTTTTGAATAATATTTTTTGGTAGTCAAGTGAAGTTGTATGTCAAATTTATTAATTTGAAGTTCATACTTAAATTTTAAACTTTTCAATATAATATTTTTCTCAATAACATTATGACATGTGTACTTGAAATTTTTGACCATTTGATAAATTAAAAAAAATTTTAAATATTTTAAAATTATGTATGACTCAATTTTTCATTGGACTATCTTTTTAAGGCCTTATTTGTCATAACCTAAAAAATTCAAAAATTCAAAAAGTCACTATCCTATTTAAGTCACATCATCTTATTTAAGTCACATTACCTCTCTACCACATCACTTCAAATCCAACATATACCCAACCCATATTTCATAAAAGGTCAAAAAGTGCACTTATTTATATCATCACAAACCACCCCTAAATTTAAAATTAAATATAGTTTAGACATAGCTAAAAAAAATTACTACCTAACCAAAAAGATATAGCTAAAACTATTTTTTGACATTTTATGTACATTTTTTTTTATTGAATTTGAAATTGAAAATTAAATATGGTTAGATAAGTCAATAGTTTTAAATTATATTTATTTTTTAGTTTCAAATATTGAAAAAAATGAATAATATTTTGATGTAAATATTTTTATAATTTTAAATTAATACTAAAATTAAATGTAGAATTTGCTTTTAAGGATTTTCAAATATCAAATTAGATGTGGCTTAGAGATAATTAAATTTATTTATTTGGCTTTCTATATATAAATATTTTTTAATATATAAAATTATAGAAACAGACTAATTGATAAATTAAATATTCACTGAATTGAATTTAAACTAAAAATTATGAAAAATATAATTATTGACTTTTAAGAATTACATATATATAATCAAAAAAAGATACAATTCTTTTTTTCTTATATTTATAATCAATCACAAACTCTAAGTTTTTTAATAATATTGACAATTTAAAAGATTGTATATGACACATTGATTCATTACATGTCTCATAAATAACAAACATGCAAAAAAATCTCATACCTAATCTTAACACCGAGGCCAACAATTATTTGTAGTTACCTTTTAATTTGAAAGAGACATCCATGGTTATCTTCACATATGAGTCTGGTCTATTATTGTTTCATTGTTAATGGAGGCCGGACAAACGTGGAGAAAAAATAAAAAATAAAAAATATTTAAACACCAAATGAAATATTAACAATCACCATTTTAAAAGAGATAAAAATGTGTAAAAATATTTATTTTGGGAGAGATGAAGCAATGGAAAAGATTAGACATGAAAGTAGTAAAAGATGTTTTGGGTAAGCTTTTTTTGTTTTTTTTTTAATAGTAAATTTTCGCAGAAAGAAAGATTAATTAGCTGGGTAAAATATATTATATCTTTATTATGGAAAAAAATTCATTAAATCAAGTGTATTTTGAAATTTAAATCCCTAAATTATAGGTGAATTCAATAGGTTCTTTGTTGACTATAATTTAAAATATCAATTTTTAGTAGCCAATTGATGTTTTTTTCTTTACAAAAAATAACTAAAAATCAACATAATTGGGTTGGGATTTTGAAACTTCTAGAACTCTCATTGTTAGAAATTTTATTTTCCTTAATATATATATATATATATATATAGATGTATATTTGCTATATTTACTACTAGTTACAACGTAAGTGATTTTTCTATAATGGGGTAGGAATGGAGCTGCAAATGAACATGAACAAACTCGAGTTCGGCTCAGTCGGCTCAGTTAAAGCTCATTCGAACTCGATTCTTTAATTTTTTATTTATTTTATTATTATTATTATTATTATTATTATTATTATTTTTACATTCGAGCTTGAGCTCGTTAAATTTTTAATAAATAAGTTTAAACATTCTACTCATCACAAAAATTGCAACTTACTTGTAGGTTATATATGAATAACAGTAATCGTGAGAAGAAATGAAAATGTAATTCTGAATCCATATGTTTGTAGCATCTGGAACCAATTGAGATAAGAAAGTGATTCTTAGATGGTGTTTGGGAAGTGAGTTTTTATGTAGGTTTTTTTAGTTGTAGGTTTTTATTAGATAAAAAATTTTTGGTGTTTGGGAAGATAGTTGGGTTTTTATGTGGTTGGATGTGATGTTTGTGAGAGAAAAAGTGAAATGATTATGGAGTTGGATGTGATATTTTGTTTGGATGTGTTTTTTTTGGTTTTGTAAAAAATTTGTCTTTTAGTGGAAAAAATGAGAAAAAAATTTGGAACCTAGGTTCCCAAACACCACCTATGAGGAATATAATAAAATAATAATAATAATAAAAAGCGAAGCTCACAATATATTTAATATTTTATTATTTCTCATTATTTTTACCTCAAATTGATATAACACGTTATAAATATTGATAACTATCATCACAAAAAAATTATAAATTTCTCATTATTTAAGAAATCCACATCATAGATTTCCCATATCAAAGATTTGCTTTATTTATATACATTTTTTTATTGTTCCACTTTCAGAAAAGGTGTGCACTTGCCACTTGTGTTACTTCTGTGGAAGTCAACAAGATGTCATGTACTAAACCAGAAAGGTGTATTCAATTGAAGCAGGGCACTCTCTTCACTTGTTTAGAGAGAGAGAGAGAGAGAGAGAGAGAGATGTGGATTTCATGGATAATAATAGCAGTGATGGTGGTAATAGAGTGTGTGGAAGCAGGTTTAAACACTTTAATTAAAGTTGCCATGACTAATGGAATGAGTGACTTCGTGTTTGTTGTCTATTCAAACTCCCTAGCCTTGCTCTTCCTTCTTCCTTCGACTCTCATCTACCACAGGTCTCTCTCTCTCTCTCTCTCTCTCTCTCTCTCTCTCTCCACTATCTTCATCATCTCTATCACTTCAACACTTCTTTTTTTTTCATTGATTAATTTACAGGAAAAGACCATGCCCAAAACTTACTTTCTTGATTGTCTGTAGAATCTTCATTCTAGGCTTCCTCAGGTATATACGTGAATTGTCCCCCACTAAATTTTACTTTTTCTTTGACGAAATATTTTTAATGCACAAAATTAGATCACAAAATTGAATATAATGTTCTGATCTTTAAAAAAAAAATTGTAT
The DNA here is from genome assembly GCA_030407325.1 of Camellia japonica. Classification (NCBI taxonomy): domain Eukaryota; kingdom Viridiplantae; phylum Streptophyta; class Magnoliopsida; order Ericales; family Theaceae; genus Camellia; species Camellia japonica. The sequence continues at coordinate 150,515,509 of JAPPVO010000017.1, read as the reverse complement.
CAAATTATGTGATCGAGTTGTGCGGATGTTGAGTCTTGTTCTGATGAGGTGGGTTTTTTTGTTTTGGGAAAATTACTATTCAGGTGGAGTTTTAAAAAATTATTACATATTAATAAAAATATTTATAATTTTAATTATTAATATGTATAATGTTTACAATGATTTTGTAAATAAATTTTTTTGATTACCACTTATTGGTAATTCTTCCTTTCGTTTTTTGTTTCTTGGGAAATCAGTTGTACTGCACAGATTTTGTCATACACTGGAATTGGGTTTAGCTCTCCAACTATGGCCTCAGCAATGACTGGCCTCATTCCTGCCTTTACCTTCGTTCTCGCTCTTATCACCAGGTTTCTACCCTCTGTTTTATTTTTTCATTTTGGGACAAATTTGATGGATAGTTCTTATATTTTATTTGTTCTTATAATTTTAATTAATTCGATTTTAATTTTTAATTTTAATTAAATATCAATTTTGTGTAATTGATAATGCTCATTACTGTTTATGAAAAAAAAAACCACTGAATTAGTTAAGGTTGACTTACTAAGTTGAATAAATTAATAATTTTACTTATTAAGTAGAACAAATGTCACTTATATATATATATATATTTTAGAAAAAAAAAAAAAACTAACAATTGTAATCAATTAAATCAAATTGAGATAAAATCATAAACTTTATGTCAACAATCGCATCAATAGAATTTACAAAGACCAAAATGAAAAAAATTCAGTATAATGTGACTTTTTTTCAACGTTTAGTTTACTACCTCATATCAATATTGTACAAAAAAAAATTTAATCACATTTTGTTTACCAACTTATGTGTTAATACTGTAGGTATGGTAAATAAAATGTGCAAAAAACAAATATATTTTTTCAAGCAGTAATGTTACTCTCATACTTTATTTTTATTTATTTTTATCACATAATTTATTTTTTGATTTTTTTTCCATAATTTTAAAACAATTTGTATGCAATAAAAAATGGTACTAACTATTCTGAACTTTGTTAATGGCATTGTTAACAAAATCTCTTAGTTATTTATTTGGGACGATATATCACAAAGTCTACAATAGTAGAATATTAATGTAATTTATTAAATAGTTACAATAAGTTAGGATGATTATATATTTGTCATATTTTATTTATTATTTCGTTTGTCAATATTGTATTAGTATAATAAGTCTTATCGTTCATACTTATTCGCAATGCAATGTTGACATATATATAGTGTCATTTTGGGAACATGGTAAAAAGTTACGTTTTTGGACAATGGCTGCCAAAAACGCTAGAAAAGTCATTTGGCAAGTGCCAAAAACGCAGCCCTAAAATTACAAATTAGGGCCTATGAAAAATAAATAAAAAAATAACTCTCTTATGTTGGGTAAGGGTATTTTGGTCATTTTAATTTGATTTGACACCATAAATAAATATTAAACTAAAAAGCAAAAAGCCAGCCTTTTACCAACTTCCCAAATCACTTCCAAAAAAGCCAAAAAGCTTGGTAAAAAGCAAAAAATCAGCTTTTTACCAACTTCTCAAAACAACCCATAAAATAATTACGGTCATGATAACTAGTGCATACAATATATTTTTCACTGAATTCAGTATATTTTTTATTAAAATTTATACTTTTTAGGATTAAGATTAAAAAAAAAAATTTAAAAGTATGTTAAACATAGGTATACACTCTTTAACATCTGCCAAATAATTAACAAAATGTAGTAGTCATGGGACTATACCACATGAACGGAATGCTCATTATGGCTTGCCCACTCTTTGAAGAAAAAAAAAAAAAAAAGTCTTCCTTGAGATTAAAAAAATATATAATAAATTTAATAGTTTTGACATAATTATTTTAATTTTTATTTAGTAAAATTAAATGGACCAAAATTAAATTAGATGATGTGAAAATACAAAAATAAACAACATAAAATATAAATTTTTGTGTACAAGAGATGAAAATATTATTTTGTATTCATATAATTAACAAATTATTAATAAAAATGTGACAAAGTGTTATTAATCAAAATTTCATGGGATCATTGAATATAATTATATTAAAATTACCCTCAAAAAACACGCGTGTCATTGAGGGGTGTTTTGGGAAGATGGTTATAATCAACTTTTTGGTGAAAAGCTGATTATAAGCAGATTATAATCAACTTTTCTGTGAGAGAAGAGGAGATAAAAAATCTAAAAATCAGATTAAAATCTTGTTCCCAAAAGGGCCCTGAATATACCATTTTGTCAAGGAACCGCCGGGTATTTGGGGAAAGAAAAAGTTTAAAATAGAGAAATCAATTATACAACTAATAATCGATTCTATTATCAGTTTGCCTAACTTTTTTTTTTTTTTTTTTTTTCTTTTTAAATTTTTATCTAAATTTATGATTTAAATATATTATTATTATTTAGATCATTAATCTATATCTATATATAAGGAAAATGGGGTTTTTAACCTCCAAGCCTTATGGGAGCTTTAATATCCCAATCTTAGTTTTCTAATTTTTTAATTTAAAAAAAAAAAGTCAGCATTTATTAACTTTTTTCAACCCACATGTCTTTCTACATGCCTACATTTATTGATTTGGTCAAAATTTTCTGATCAGTATTTATTAACTTTTTCCAATCCACATGCCTTTTGGCTTGTTTTGGAAAGTTGGCTTTTAGCCACTTTTTTGTTTTGTAGCAAAAGTTAAAAGTTGGCTTCTTTGAATTTTTTTCATTTGGGAAGGTGGTTTTTAGCCAAGGGTGAAATTACAATTTTATCTCTCATGAGTCAAAATATATTACATGGGTGAAGTTATAATATTTTAAATTAAATATGAATAGTTTGGTCATTTGATTATGATTTGACATCATAAACAAATATTAATCAAAAAAAGCCAAAAGTCACTTCTTATCAACTACCCAAATCATTTGTCTAAAAAAGCCAAAAGTTTGGTTAAAAACCAAAAAGTCACTTTTTACCATCTTCCCAAAATAAGCCTTTGAGAGTTTTGGTCAAAATTCCCTCATACAAATAATTATAGATACAATCCGTGCATAATTACTATAACACCATTTTCAACTTCTCTCATACACTATGGCTAGTGATAAGATTATTAAATTATTTTTATAAAAAATTAAAAAAAAAATAATTTATATATTAAAAAAATCTAAAACAAATATAAATATTTATAATTATCTTATATGTAGCACGGGTGATAGGTTAGTTTATCAATAAAATAAAAGTCAGTTTTGTTGCTTTGTTTCTTGATGGAGTGCTTGTCCGGAAGTATTATTTTATACTATTTATCACTTAACACTATTAAATGTTGGTTTGAGATGTTCTAAAAAAAGTATACTTTTTGATTTATTGGCTTATATAGGTTGGGTTTGGGTTGGATTTGATGTGATGTGTTAGAGAAGTGATGAAATTTAAATAAGATGATATGATTTAAATAGGATAATAATTTTTTAACTTTTTATATTATTTAGTAGGTACTAAACTTGACCTAAGTTAATTCTCAAAAATCTAACAAAAATTGTAAAATTTTACTGATTTGAAGCATAATATGACATTGCTGGGGGAGAAAAAAATAATTTATCTTCTTTGGTGACTGCGTCCTTGATTTCACGTTAATTGACTTTTTGGAAGTTGCAATGCCTTTAATATGACAAGACAGACAATAGGCTTAAATTTTAAAACTTTTATCTCTTAAGAGATTTGAAAACTGGTAGCGTAAGAAAGAGACATAACAAGTTAATTTTTCTTTTATTTTAGGGTAAATTACATTTACCTCTTCTGAGATTTTTGACAAATACAGGGACCTTCTCTGTAGTTTGAATAATTACAGTAACTTCTCCTGCTTTACCTGACAATATCAAGATTTCTCCTGCTGTCAAAAATCACTAAACGGTGTTACTTTTTCCTTAGAAAATTACCTTATTACCCTTCCCTTGAAGATATTAAAAAATGTTTTTGGATTGGAGGATAAGTTTGGAGTGTTTGGAACAGTATTTTTGGATTTATTTTTTTTAAATATTAAAAAATACTTTTAAAAAAATTATTTTTTATTTTAAATATATAATTTTTATTTAAAAATTTTATTTTATTTTGTAAATATTTTAATTTTAATATTTTAAACTCAAAACACAATTTCACACTCAAATCGTAACCAAACACATAACTTAAAACTCAATTCAAAATTATTTGCAAACCTCATAACCAAACACATAACTCGACACTCCACATTACTTTCAAAACTCTACATTCAAATCGTAACCAAACGCATAACAAAAAAATTAAAATATTTAAAAATATATTTATAAAATAAAAGAAAATATTGAAAATAAAAATAAAAATTTTAAATTTTTTTAATATTTTAAATAAATATTAAAAAAAATACAACACATAGATGTATGAAATATAATGCACATTAAAATAAATAAATAAATATTTAAAATATAAAATATTTACCCTAAAAAATAAATTCAAGAAATTATTTCTAATTGAATTGTGATTCTATGAGTTTTGAAAAGATTTTTGAAAATTTCTAATTGGAATTGTGTAATTGGTTAACACTATGAGTTTTGAAATTTTTTTTTGAAAATTTCTAATTGGAATTGTGATTCTAAAAAAGAACCAAACATGTTTTTAAAAAAATCTTTTTTCAGAACATGTTTTTACTCAAAACCCAATTCAAAAATTATTTTCAAAACTCATAACCAAACACAAACTTAAAACTCAATTCAAAACTTTTTTCAAAACTCAAAACTCTTTCCAAAACTCAAAACCAAACTTTTTCAAAAACTCTATTTTAAAAGAAAAAAAATTCAAAAAAAGTTTATTTTATTTTTTAAAATTATTTTTAGAATCATAATTTGAGTGTGGAGTCATATTTTGAGTTATGAGTTTTGAAAAGAAAAAATTTGTTTGGTTATAAATTTTGAAATTTTTTGAATTTATTTTTTTAGGGTAAATATTTTATATTTTAAATATTTATTTATTTATTTTAATGTGCATTATATTTCATACATCTATGTGTTGTATTTTTTTTTAATATTTTAAATATTAAAAAAATTTAAAATTTTTATTTTTATTTTAAATATATAGTTTTTATTTTAAATATTTTATTTTATTTTATAAATATATTTTTAAATATTTTAATTTTTTTGTTATGCGTTTGGTTACGATTTGAATGTAGAGTTTTGAAAGTAATGTGGAGTGTCGAGTTATGTGTTTGGTTATGAGGTTTGAAAATAATTTTTGAATTGAGTTTTGAGTTATGTGTTTGGTTACGATTTGAGTTTGAAATTGTGTTTTGAGTTTAAAATATTAAAATTAAAAAATTAAAATATTTACAAAATAAAATAAAATATTGAAATAAAAATTATATATTTAAAATAAAAAATAATTTTTTTAAAACATTTTTTAATATTTAAAAAAAATAAATCCAAAAATACTGTTCCAAACACTCCAACCCTATCCTCCAATCCAAAAACATTTTTTAATATTTTTAAAGGAAAGGGTGATAAAGTAATTTCTGAAGCAAAAAGTAACACCGTTTAGTGATTTTTGACAGCAGGGGGAATATTGATATTGTCAGATAAAGTAGGGGAGTTACTGTAATTATTCAAACTACAGGGGAGGTTCCTGTATTTGTCAGAAACCTCAGGGGAGGTAAATGTAATTTACCCTTTATTTTATTTTATTTTGATTTCACGTTAATTGACTTTTTGAAAGTTTCAATGCCTTTAATGTGACAAGACAGACAATAGGCTTAAATTTTAAAACTTTTGTCTCTTAAGAGATTTGTAAAAAGTAAATGAGTGGGAACTCTAATTAGAGTTATCATTAATGATGTGGTAATGAGTCTCACCTACTGTTACAATATGTGTTGTGTCTGTATTTTGTTTTTTATTTTTTGCTTTACTTTGCCACCTTATTAGTGATGGGTTTAAAATTACTAAATTAATGGTTTCTAGCACCACCGATTTGAAAATTGGTACCGTAAGAAATAGACATAACAAGTTAATTTTTTTTTTTTTTTAATTTTTTGTCAAAGATAGTGTTATGTTAATATAATTGAATTACAGCTGAATAATTTGTTATTGTTGTTTTATAAGTTCAAATCTTTAACTTCTCACTCATTGCATTTTAAAATATCACTACTAAATCATTGAGTCACATTGCAATATACTTCAATATTTTTTCTTCTTTTTGTTCACGCTAATTTTTTTAAGCTACAAATGGTAATGAATAAGGTAAATAGTTATATGTCCGTGTTGATGTAACTCAGATGCTTATTTATTTATTTTCATTAATAATTTTTTATTTCTATATGACTAATGAAAGTCACATTAATTCATCAGAAGGCATACGATGTCGTTCTTAACTTGGGCTCGGTTTGAAACTAGGGATGGCAATGTGTCGACATAGGAGTGTAACACCGGAATGAATTAATTTTTTTAAACTTTAGGATGACAGAACTAATAAAAGTCATATGATCTATCACAAATAAAAAAACTTCTAAGTGATGAGTTTTAAAAGACGGAAGATGAGAAATAAAAAAAATAAAAATATATATGTATATATACATAATAAATATATTTAATAAATACAATCGAAGTGGTGATGAGTAGACCAAAGGACGGGAAAAGGCTGCAATGCCAGAGCGAAGCAGAATAGAGAAAAATTTGTCATTCCTGATTTGAACTACCAAAAGTAGAAAATGGATGTTTTGGGAAATTGATAAAAAGTTGACTTTTTTGGTTTTTTGGTAACTTTTTTGGTAGAAAAAGCTAATTTTTTTGTGGTTTTTTGTGTAAAAAAATAAAAAACCAGAAAGTTGGTTTTTTTTAGCAACTTCCCAAAAGACCCAAATATCAGGGATAATCTTTGTGTGCTTCTTAGGGTTGTTTTGGGAAGTTCGTAAAAAGCTGACTTTTGGCTTTTTACCAAGTTTTTTGGCTTTTTTGGAAGTGATTTGGGAAGTTAGTAAAAAGTTGACTTTTTGCTTTTTAGTTTATTATTTATTTATGGTGTCAAATTAAATTAAAATGACCAAAATACCCTTACCCAACATAAGAGATTTTTTTTTTTTTTCATAGGCCCTAATTTGTAATTTTAGAGCTGCTTTTTTGGCACTTCCCACAGGGATTTTCTTGCGTTTTTGGCAGCTACGTTTTTGGACATTTTGTCCAAAAACGTGACTTTTTACTATGTTTCCAAAATGGCACTTAGTGGTTCCCTAATTGTAGGGAAACTTTATTATTATTATTATTATTATTATTATAATTATTATTTTGACTCTGCCATAGATTTAAACATGATTAAACAATTAAAATATGAATTTAATTGTGTACCGTTTGATTCTACCATCATTTTTAGAATTTAACTAGAAAAATTTTCATGTATTTTATCTAATTCATGTTAAATCAAATGGGTATTTTTTCAGGATGGAAAAACTAGACTTAAAAATTCAGAGCAGCCAAGCCAAGTCCATTGGCACCATATTATCGATCGTAGGGGCATACATTGTAATCTTTTACCAAGGGCCACCAATCATGTTCTCTCAATCTCTTCCCAACCTTCACTCGCCCTCCGAAACGCCACTATCAAATTGGATCATCGGGGGCTTTCTCCTTGCAACATCTAGCTTTGTGATTTCAATACTATACATTGTTCAGGTAGAGCTTGTCAAAAGTCTTTAGAACTTTTTCTACAACATAACAAAAAAATAAAAAAGAATAAGTAAATATATTTGAATTTTAATCATTTTTTATGTCCTCAGACGTGGATAATTAAAGACTACCCTGCAGAGATGGTGGTAACACTTATTGCGTGTATCTTTGTGGCAATCCTATCGGCTATAATCGCTTTGATTGTAGAAAGCGATCCAAAAGCTTGGACACTAAGACCTGATGTGGAGTTGGTAACTATTGTCTACTCGGTAAGCATAAGAATAAATCCATTTTGTCTATGGTTGTGTCTAATATTAGCACATATGTCTATATAAAATTTTTGTAATAAAAACTAACAATTTGATATAATGGTGAATTAATCTATAGGCATTTCTTATAGTTACGATTCGGAACGTGATTCATACATGGGCTTGTCGCACAAAGGGTCCTGTCTTTGTTACGACGTTTAGACCACTAGGGATGGTCTTTGCAGTTTTCATGGGAGTTTCCTTTTTAAAGGATACTCTCCATATTGGAAGGTCACTTTCTTCATTTTTTAAGTTCTTCTAATGCAGTGTTTGGTTAGCGAATTTGAGGAGGGATTTGAAAAGAGAAATGAAAAAGATAAGTGAAATGTGAATAAAATATACCTATATTTCACTTAGTTTCACATACCTTTTCCCTTTTCCTTTTCAAATCCTTCTCCAAATCCCTTAACCAAACATACCGTAAATGAAATTGACGGAAAAAAGAAAAAAGAAAAAAAGAAATTAGATAAATTTGGTAAACCATGAAAATCATAAGAACTAACAAACATGTTTTTTTTTTTTTTTTTTTAATGATATTTACAGTGTAATTGGAGCAATCATAATAGCTCTTGGTCTCTATTCTGTGATGTGGGGAAAAGCCAAAGAAGTTGAGATTATCGAAAACAGCATTATATGTAAGGTTAATTCATCTTCCGATGAAGTTCCTCTCTTGCAAAATAAAAGCATAGACGTATAGAAATAATTGTACATAGTGGGGGTGTTTGGTGTGAATTATAAGGGGTGATTATAGTTTATTTTAATATGGAAATTTATGTCAGACTGTTTGGTACAGTTTCTGCTTACATCTTTTTAGACAGAAATAGCTTAAATAATGGAAAAGCTAGAAGCTGTGGAAGGGATGGTTTTGATTTCTGCTTTCTGATTATCAACTTTTAACTTACAATAAAGTGCACTAAATACCACAAGTATAAAATGTTTATAAGTTTTTATGATTGTATTTGTGTATGACATTGTTATATATGCACGAATATGCTTGAACTTTATTGCGGTCGTTTAATTTTCATTCCCTAGATTTTGGTAGAGTTTTGGGCTTTTGGTGTAACTAATTTTTGACCAAAATGAGTGTTCATGCCTCATAATTTTCTTAAAATAAAGTATTGAATTATGGGTAAGTATAGATTTTTGAAATATATATATATATATATTTTATTTGTGTATCTCTTAATATCATGCTGAGCCAAATAAATATTTTTTGTTTTATTTTATATGTTTTTTTCTCTGTTTTGCACAATAATTAGGACATAGCACAGATGTTATCCGACACCTCTCTCTGGAAGAAGGCAATTTTGGGAAGAGCCTCTTCTATCCTTTCCAACTACCAAAAAGTCTGTGAAATTCTTTCAAAAATTCCAAAATCAATCTGTATTCATCTTCTATTTAATTATGTACATTATATTAGGATTAAGGTTAGGATTGTTTTAGATATGATTTATAAACTGATTTTTTTTATTTATTACGAAAAGACGTGTAAAAAAATTAAAAAGATAATACAATTCAAAAAAGTTAATAAGTCAATAATTATTTTTTTTTCTTACACTACCCAGAAGAGGCCTAGTAATTAGCAAGATAATTTAAATTAGAGTATTTTGTACCTTCAATATTTCAATAGTTTATATATACTCTCAAAATTATAAAGATTTGCGAAATTAAAGATTATTTACATTACAAGAAATTAAAGTTTTAGAAACAAAAATTTATAGACAAAATTACTTTTTAGGGGTAAAATATTTTTTGTTGCAAAAAATGTTAATATTTTAGTTTTAGTGACAAAATTGGATATTTAGTGATGAACATGAATTACTAACCTTTTATGATCAAAAATTTTGTCTCAAAAAACAAACTTTTTTGGGACCAAGTTCCTTTGTCTCTAAAAGTGTGTTTATTATTAATATTTCCAAAAAATTGTTCCTAAAAGCTTATTTTTGGACTTTTCGAGACAACCTTTTAACGACTATCTTCGTGACAATTGAAATTAGTGCCTAAATATTTTTTGCAACAAAATTTATACTTTTAGAAAGAAAAAATATGGTTTCTAAAACTCTTATATGTTGTAATATTAACATTACAAAATAAAAAAATAAAAAAAAAAGTTTCTAAAAAAAGTTATATTAAATATTGATCTATTCTATTTGTTATCTGTATTATTTATGGAATTGGGTTCACTGTTGTGCCTCATTTTGAGGTGCATTATGGACTTATTTTTATTATCTGAACCGATCATGTCGTAGGATTTGTTGAGTACTTCATGTCTACCAAAAATCATACTAATTGGATATCAATAACTATATGATTGATGACCTAAAAAAATAAACAAGTTTTTCTTTTGAGAAATAACATAAAAATATACAATTCGATCATATAGTTATTGATATCCGATTAATATGATTTTTGGTAGGCATGAAGTACTCAACAAACCCTACAAAATGAACGGTTTAGATCATAAAAATAAGCCCATAATAAACCTCAAAATGAGGCACAACAGTCTCTGTTGTGCCAAAGGCACAACAATAACCCTATTTCCATTATTTATTATATTTCTATATTGTTTAGAGTTAATTATATTCTTCTATTTGTTCTTATTCTTGTTTGTTTCTGTTCATATGCCATTTATTATTTATTGCCTTTTACAAATCATACTTCAATTTGCTTATGCACCTTATTTGGCATTCATTTTTTTTTTTTTTTTGGGTTCATTCTCTAGAAACACAAATATTGTCTGAAAATAAAAATATTGTCTACTTCTTTTTTGATCAGCAAAAAGAAACTTCATTGATGAAAAACATACAGAATATGGAAAAGAACATCAATAAAGAGGAGGGTGCAAAAAATATCACAATGACACATCAAGATCCCAACCAAGTTGGCACCAAGATGGACACCAAATCATCTACCAGCACAACCTCCAAGCTCAAAGTTGGTGAGTAACCAACAAACAGAGCAAACAAACATGTAAAACTCAAAACACCCAAAAAATTGCAACCTATAGGATCAAACCAGAGACAAATCAGCCTTATCAACTATAATCACCACCCAACAAAAAACAGCAGAAGTAACTCAAGCATCAACACCAGCAAACCAGAAACAACCAGAAACATCAGCACACTTCAACCCAGAAACAACCATCAACTAACACAACTAAAGCAGCAAAACAACTTGACAAAAACAAAGCACCCACAGAACATAACTCACACAACAGCAAAAAGCAACAGCAACCAACACAAACAGCAGGAAAAATTAGTAGCACACAAATCCTTAACTGAGGAACTAGCAATACCCCCACCTTATCAGCAGCAAAATCTTAAATGCTGAAAGAGCTTTTAAACAAAAAGAAAACACTAACACTATAAACACTCCCAGAGCAGTAGTGGCAGCAAGGCTCCCAACCATTAACTAGCACAACCATCTTACATCAACCAAGTGGCAACCTTCTCCTCCCAACACAAGCCTTGATCTGATGCAAATTAGTAACTATCTGCTGCACTGAGTAGTGCATCCCCTCAATATTCAATTTACTCCAAAGTGCTACCCTTACCTTCACCAACTCTGCTAATTCATCCCACTCAACTAGTTTGCCACTAAAAAGACATTCATTCCTAGCTTTCCATAATGACCACATAACATCTAAAGGTACTACTTTCCACATTCTAAGGACCATCTTGCTGAATTTGACTCCTGACCACCAAAGCAATAAATCCTCAACTAAACCAGGTAAAACCCACACCAGACCCCACCATTGCATCATATCAGACCATACTTTCCAAACAAATGGACAAAACAACATAAGATGATGAACTGACTCCTCTTCTGATTTACAGAACAGGCACAATGAATTTGAGTCCTCATTTAACACTCCTAAATTTTTTAGAACAGCTGCAATTTTAAGCCTACCTCTTCAAGCTAACCACCCACAAAATTTTACCTTGGGTGGAGCAAAATTTTTCCATAATTCCTTAGTAACACTAGGATTCGAACCTTTTGAATACGTCCACCACTTCCATGCTGCTGCTACTGTAAAAGATCTTTCTGGATTGGCCACCCATTGACATGAGTCCCCAAATTCCAAAGAAAGAGTAGGTGCTTCACTGAGCAACTCATGCAATCTTAGTACCTCCTCTTCTTTCCATGCTAGTAATGGTCTTCTGAAAATTAAATTCCACTCATTTGGTTGACCTCTCCTCTGGTAAATCTGCTAAACAGTGCTACCTTTCTCCTCTGATAAGCTATACAATCTAGGAAACTCCTCATTCAGGTATAAATTGTTCAACCACTTGTCCTCCCAAAAATGAATTCTACCCTCATTCCCTACTGGTAGTTTAAGGTTTGATAGATAAAATTCAACAAGAGCAGGTCTTTTATGAACAAGTTGAAGAATATCACTCCAAACCTTAGACATTGAAACATTAGTGGAATGAAATGGAACCCAACTGCCTCCAACCACAGCATACTTACAACACACAGTCTGTTTCCACAAAACTCTAACCTCTAACCCAAACTCCACCACTATTTGAGCAAAAGACAGTCATTGACTTCTGCAAGATTTCTAATCCCTAAACCCTCTTGCCCAATATTTGCTAATATCTCCTTCCAATTAACCATGGGAAGTTTCTTCTTTATATCAGAATCACCCCACAGAAATGCTGTCTAAATCCTCTTTAGTTGCTCAGCCACACCCACAGGTAGTTTGAAAATTGATAGGAAATAGGATGGTAAGCTGGATATAACTGCTTTAATCAGTGTGAGTCTGCCAGCAAAGGAGAGCATTTTTCTTTTGCATGAAGCCAATTTCTTCTTTACTTTCTCAATCACTAGTTTCCAAGTACTCTTGCTTCTTGGATTTGCTCCAAGAGGAATGCCCAGATAAGTAATAGGAAGTTTTTGGCTGTGGCAATGCAGAACTGAGACAAAATTGTTAATAACCTCATCATTAACACCAACCCCACACGCCACACTCTTATGGAAATTGAATTTTAACCCAGACATGAACTCAAAACACCTTAAGATTCTCTTTATATTGACCAATTCCACCCTATTAGCCTCACAAAAGATAACAGTATTATCTGCAAATTGCAAATGGCAGAACTTCAACTCATTAGGCCCTATAGTTGCCCTTTTTAAACAACCCAACTCTTTTGCCCTTTCAAACAGCAAATTCAAACCTTCAACAACAATGTTAAGCAAGAATGGTGATAATGGATCACCCTACCTAAGCCCTTTTTGAGGTGAAAATTCAGCAGATGGAGAACCATTAACCAGTACAGAAATCTTAGCTGAAGAGATGCATGTTTTGATCCACCTCACCCATTTTTCCCCAAAGCCAAAATTTTTCATCATTGAAAGAAGAAACTCCCAGTTTACTGAATCAAAGGCCTTTTCAAAATCCAATTTCAGAATAATTCCTTTCTTTTTAGATGCTTTCCACCAATCTACCACTTCATTAGCAATTAATACTCCATTTAGAATAAACCTTCCCCCCCAAAATGTTGTCTGGACTTCACTAATAATAGATGACAGAACTTTCTTTAACCTTGTAGACAAAACGTTAGACAAAATTTTATAAGCTAAATTGACTAAGCTAATAGGTCTGTAATCACCTAAACCACTTGGGTTCTCTCTTTTTGGTATCAAAGTGATAAAAGAACTATTCAAACCTGAGACCAGCTTCCCATTCTCATGAAATTCATTCATGAATTGGAGAGTCTCACTTTTCATTATCTTCCAACACTTTTGAATGCAAGCCATATTAATCCCATCTGGCCCAGGAGCTTTATTACCATCACAAACATGAATAGCAGCCCAAATCTCTTGCTCTGTTAATGTTGCAACCACATTATCATTCTGCATAGAGTCTATAGATGAAAATATGCCAGAAAGTTTAGGCCTAGAACATCACTCCTCAGTAAATCCTCTGACAAAGTGATTAAAGACTGCCTGTTTAACTCCAACTGGTTCCACTAACCTCACCCATTCCTCTACAACCGAATCCAGCAAATTTTTCCTTTACCTAGAACTTGCCATCAGATGGAAAAACCTTGTATTCTTATCACCACATTTAGCCCACACCATTCTAGATTTTTGGTGCCATAAGCTCTCTTTTCTCTTACTCAAATTCCACACTATACTTCTTACTTCCCTCCTTCTGATCATTTCTGATTCTGATAGATTCCTTGACTCAGCTACCAAATCAAGTTCATGATACTCCTCATCTGCCTTCTTTAATTGAACATCCACATTTCCAAAAACCTCAAAATTCCATCTTTTGAGATTAGCCCTCAGATTAGCTAGCTTCCTCATTAGTCTGAAGCCAGCCCATCCTGGAACAACAACTTCATCCCAGGACTTCTTCACCTCAACTTTGAACGTAGGATGGAGAAACCAAGCATTAATAAACCTAAAAGGTTTTGGACCCCAATTTCTATCATCTTACTTTAACAGTATTGGGCAATGATTAGATATACTTCTGGGAAGTCCCCATTGCTTAAATGAATATTCCTCCAGCCACCTATTCTCCAAAAAGAATCTATCTATCCTACTCCATCTATCTCCATCTTGAGCATTACACCAAGTGAAACTTCTTCCCAGCATAGGCAAGTCCACTAAGTTTAACTGATCAATTAACCCATTAAAATCATTCATACCTCTCTCCTTTCTTGCGCATCCATTTCTTTCACAAATATACCTAATTTCATTAAAGTCTCCACCCATACACCAAGGATTAGAATAATGGGATTTTAATCTACCCAGTAAATCCCATAAGTGCCTCATCTTAATTACATCATTTGGAGCATAAATATTAACTATAGTGCATTCAAAACCCAATCCAGCAATTCAGCAGAACAAAATTTCTTAAGCTGCAACACTCCTTAAGTCTGAATCTATCCGGATTCCAAATGCATAACAAACCACCTGCAGTGCCTTCAGCATCTACTCCCATGAACTTTATCTTTTCAAATGGCTACATTAGCTTAATGAACTCTTCATCCATGCTACCTCTCTTTGTTTCTTGAAATAAGACTACATCCACTCCACCCTCTTTTAACATTACCTTTATCTTCCTCTTCTTTTCTGTTCTTCTTAGACCTCTAACATTCCATGACATTATCTTCATAAGGAACCATATATTACACCTGCACCCCTGTAACAGCTATTTAGGCATCAACAGCCATTCCCCTACCTTCAATCCTTTCCAAATCCTTTTTTTCCATCTGAATAATTTTGTTTATAGCTTCATTTTCTTTCCCTTCAAAATTTATGCCAAGTGACTTTCCCATCTGGACTGTTGCCTTAGCTTCCATAATTAACCTTCTACTTCTTCTATTCGAATCACTATTAATTGATAATGAATTTGAGAGAGCTGCCGCAGTGGCTCTGAAAATAACACCCCTATTAAAGCTTTGTAGAAGCACTCTACCCCTCTGTAAGGGAAGTGACTTACCTTTCAACAAAACTCCTCTATCTCTCCCATTATTTTCCCTTTTTCTACGAAAAACCCTTCTTTTAACCATTATAGAGCTGCTCTCTCCACCCTTATGGGCTGCTGATGAGCCTACTCGATTGAACTGTGTTTGGGCTACACAATCACTCAAGTTTGACCATGAATGACCGTTGGGCCTACTTTGATTGGCATCACCCTAGGCTTCCTACAACACTACTTCTAAATTAATATTGGGCCTAACCATTTCTGGCCCACTCAAGCTCTTCATAAATTCTGGTGTGGAGACATCGGCATCAATATTTTGAATGATCTCAACCACTTTCTCTCTTGGACTTTCCACAATCTTCATCATACCATTATTGCTAGAGCCCCCACCTGTTGAGTTTCCCAAGCCTTCGTCTGAGTGCCCCAATGATGATGATGCTGACCCCATGCCCTTTTTTCCAGCTCAGACGTTCCCCTCTTCAATGTGTCCTTAACCCTACTTGCCACTTCAGCACTAAGTGACACATCATCACCACCTTCACCTTCCTTTATTGGTCCCTTCCGACCAACAATCGTGCCGGATAACATATCTTGTCTGCTGTCAAAATTTGAATTCATAACCTCATTAAGCTGTGTACTGCCTAGCCCTGTGGTTATCCCTATTGGGAAGCCTATTTCCTCACACACTCTAACTGGATAATGGTTCCCTTTGCATTCGAGTGTTACCACTTTGTTAAGAAACTCTCTGCTTTTTGTGATTATCCTTACTTTACCCTATTGAAAAGAAATTGGGTTTTTGTATCCTCATCAAGCTGAACTATTTCGCCCCAAACTCTCCCAATGTCGTTAAAAGTTCTTCTGTTCCATAGATTAAAAGGTATGCCGGAGTAGAACAACCAAACACACCTTTCACTTTCAACCATTCTCCCATTTTCCCATTCCTCCATTGATATGCACCTTTCATATATCCATTCCTTCAATTTTTCTTTCCATTCCTTCATTTGTTGCACAGACTTGAATGTTAGTAGTGCAAATCTACCCCTCTATCTCTGACATTCACCTCCTTTAACCCTGTTTTACTACACTCCTTTTTAAAATCAGCAAAGATAAAGAATGCTTGTAGCTGAACTACTAGACTCTCATAAAGCCAACCATTACCAACCTCTTCAGCTTGAACATATATCCTGTTGATATCTCTATTTAATCCATGTACTGCATCCGCATAAGAGCTCTGACCTTTATTGTCACGACTCGAACCCGCCCCGAGAAGGTTGGCATCGTAACCGGCCAGTAATTCTAGATTACCACAGGCCTTTCTGAACAAAACATACATAACCGGGGCTCGCGGAAGCGAAAACAAAACACTAATAGTCCAAAGAGCTGTGCATTTATATGAACATACATTACATGCCAAAAATGTTAATTTACCCACTACATTACATAACATGTAATCAAAAATTCACATACAAAACATAGGCTCACGCCACATATACAACCAAAACAAAGCTCCCTAACGGCCTTCTTGGCCTAGCCCCAACTCGGAGGCACCAAAACACCGGGTAGGCTTCAAAACGGCGGCTCAGCTCGGACTCCGCCTAGGCTTGACTCCCAGAGTGCTCACCTATAAATACATATATACAAACAATGAGCTAAAGCTCAACAAGTAACATTAAAGTAAAGGGGGGTAGTGAACGAATTCCACATTTCATATGTCCGTAAAATAAATCCTTCATAAACATAATCATCTCATATCAGAACATACATAATGGCATACTCCATAGAACATAACATTTGTCGTCCAACGACTAGAGTAACCGGTCTCGGACACCGATTAAACACATACCGAGATCTCGTAAACTGGTCCACTTAGGACTATCTATGGATGCCATACTAGATTCGCAAATAAGGACATTCGTTAACGGGTTTAAAATCACATTTCAAAAACATATCGTATCATATAGCATTTCAAATACGTTGCATATCAACATAACTTTACAGAAATGTTACTCACAGTGGGTTTCCAAAACCGGTTGCACGGTCTTCAAGGTTTGACCTGCACATATCAACATTATAACACATTTCCTTAATACATATCATTATAGAACCAAATAGTTCATGCCATACTATTCTTTCTTTATTTAATTTCATGATTATGAGATGCTAAATGATGCAAATGACATGTGAAAATCGAGTAATACAATTTCCCAAATTTTCTTGAAAATAAGTCTCCCCGCTCGAGCGGCCTGTACAATTTTCCAAAACTGCTGAGAGGCCGATTTTTACGCTTGAGCGGGATTCCCTCCGCTCGAGCGGACTAAGCAAAAACCGAAATTCTGAAATCTTCCAAGGCTTTGATCTTCCTATTTTGCAAAACCATTTCAACATATATGAAATCCAAGTCTCAAAACACTTGATCAACAACTTGAACTAAACATTAAACAAGATCAAACCCATGAACTAAGATGAAAAACCATGAACATACACATTAAAGTTTCATTTCTTTACATCCATGGAGGTTCTTCCTCAAACATGCCGATTAGAACATGAATCGTAATATTTAAAGCCATGATCTTGAGTTCAATATGCTAGATGCCAAGAATCAACAATCAATTTCATGAAAATCTTACTTTAGACACTTGGATGGAGAAGTTTAAACTTGATTTCCCCTTTCTCTATCTTCTTCCCTTGGTTCTTCTCTCCTACGAATTCTCTCTCTCTCTTTTCCAGATTTTTCTTCTCTTTTTGTTTTGAGTCAAAGGGTCAACACATCCTTATCTATATATATCATAAATAAACCATTGTGCCAAAACACTTAAGCCAAACAAGGCCCTTACCTATACATCAAATATAAACAATTGTGCCAAACCTTACAAACCAAACGGGGCTTAGCGAATCAGACGAAATTCAGTCCTCAATTTAATTTCTCAACTGGTTCTAAAAATTCCCGGTAACACATAGACGTGTTCAATTTCGTTTTCCGAACCCATTACGGTTGTCAATTTCAGTCCCGAGGTTGTAGTTCCAACATATATATATTTTTTTCCAATTCAAACAAATATTCTTCAATTAATTCATATAAATACGTAATTAAATACAGATAAGCGTGACATGCATCTCGGGGTCATTACATTTACCCCCATCTATTGGTTACCATTGCACTCTCTGTTTGATGACATTAGTATTCTCCTTTCCTGACTCCTGCATCCTTGGATTCTGAGCTTTATTTCCGTACGCAGCTATCCGTTCCTTCAGTTCCTTATCATCACACCACAACCCTTCAGTTTTTTGAACTGCCATACTTGCTGCAACCTAACAATCGTATCTAACGAACCCAAATCTTGTTGCCAAAACTTTCCTTCTTTTCTTCAGAATAAATACATCCTTAACCACTCCATAGTTACTAAATAGGTTAAACAAACCTCTTGGCTCCATCGATTCTAGTAAGTTGTCTACGAAAACGGTGAACAATCCTGGTCCCCTTAATCTAGCTTGCTAATAACCCACTGACCTTCTCCTAATCACTGGTTTCCACCCTCCTCCTCCTATTAAATAAATTTCTTATTTGATAGCGAATATGCAGTACTACTTTGCACGATTAGTTAATCATAACTTTTATACATCATTGGTTCTAAGAAATGAATTTATATATCATTTTCCTTATTGGGAAATTTCCCATAATTAGAGGTAATTCACATCACATTAAATTTGACAAAAGCAGTTAATTTTTGAGAAAATTTTTAAATGATTGTTTTTGCTCTTAATAATTTTCTTTCTAGCGGAAAAGGAAGTCAGCTAGCTAGGTTTTATATGAAATGGTTATACAAATAGAAAATATGATGAAAAAGCAAGATTTCTCTTGTGAATATTTATTGTTTTTGAAAAAAAAAGATAAAAAAAATTACAACATGACATTCTTAAAAGTAAGTTCATAAAATTTAATACCGCTTATTGAAATAGATTATAATTTTACTCATAAAAATATACATTTTCAACTATGAAATTTTTTCAAAACTAAATTGTGTAATAAGATGGGAGATGATTTTGTAACAATATTTATTGAGAAAGATATTACTTAAAGTTTCAATGTCGAGCCTATCGTAAATGTTTTTATATATATATATTATAAAAGTGGTGGTTACAATTTTTTCAAATAGTTAACTCTAGTAGACGGCGACATAATAATATTATTATTTTTGTTAAGTTAATGCAAATAAAAAACAAATATGTCCAATTATATTTTTGTTATCAATTATGTTAACAAAAAATATCCAATTAATAGTAGAGCAATATTATTTTCTTTTTTATACTGGTTTAAACTTTATTATAATTTTTTTTCAATAAAAAGTTGTGTGTTTTTGCCTCCCCGAAGTTCGAATCCTGAATCCATTTGGATGACATTCGCAGCCCATACAACATATTGTATTGTAGATGACATTTTCTTGGCTCTGTTGTTCTTTTATGCATGAAACAAAAAAAGCTCCCAACAACTTTTTGGGCAGTTCGAAATCGAATAAATCCTCTCCAGATGAGAAAGGATATCCCATAATGTTGTGTTTGGAGAATTAATTTGGGAAGAGATTTGAAAAGAAAAAGGAAAAAAAAGTATGTGAAATGTAATTATATTTCATTTACATTACACTTATCTTTTCTATCTTTCTTTTTAAATTTCTATCCAAATTCGTACTTCAAATACAGGATGTAGTGGTTAAGTTGATTTTAGGTTTCTCTGGTCGCAGTGGCAATGTTCATTCAACTCCATTTTTCCTTGATCGACACTTGGTTTCTGGAAGGCTATATGTGTTAGGACCCTTGGTTGTCAAATTCCGTGGATCAAAACCAAGGTTGTAACATGTTATAGCTTTCCAGATTTTCCAATTTTGGTCTCCCCGCTCGAGCGGGGAAAGTGATGCTCGAGTAGGGATTGCAAGCTCACAGTATCTCTGCTTCGCCTGAAAAAGTACTGGATGGTGTGATTCGACGCTCGAGCGTGAAGCCTATATGAATCACACAATTTTGAAGCCTCCACTCGAGCAGGCATTCCCACGCTCGAGCGGACCGCGCGAACACAGATTCTATAAATTCGCGTGTTGGGTCTTTTTCTAGGGTTACTTTTCCTAGATCTTATTCAAGAGTCCTAGGGTTTTGTTTGAAGTTTTTTTCTGAGGTTTTTTTGAGTTTTCCTTGATGTTTTTGAGAGAGTTCTAAACTTATGATTTGAGATTCATACATCAAGGAGTTTGTTACTTTATTTTCAAGAGAGTTCTCTTCGGTGGATTCCGGAGATTCAAGCGTAGAGTTTCAAAAGGCGTTTGATTCTGTACGTAGTTGTTAATTCGACAAGTGAAGTTGTGGATTCAACTTCAGGTGGATTAGTTCCGAGACGAAGGCTTGGTGAAAGATTTACAGAAGATTCGAAGGCAAATTGACTGAGTTGGGTAATTTGTGTATTATCTTTGTAATCTTTCTTTCTTCAGTAGTGGATTGATTAGTGGCGTTTCGCCCGTGGTTTTTAATTACAATTGAAGGTTCTTCAATTGTGGTTTTTTCCACGTAAAAATCGTTTGTGTCGATTTATTGTTTTTTTCATAAAACAACAATCTAAATCACTTTCGTATGTGCTTATTGATTTAGATTGAGTGTTTTAAATATTTGGGAAGTGGAATATTTTAAATCCTGGTCTAATCACGAATCACTTAGGATTTTCAATTGGTATCAAGGCGGGTCACTCTTTGTTTTATCAAAACTATAGGAGTGTGATTTTGTGTGACTAGTATTATGGATTTTATTCGTGAAGGTAACTCGACTCATAGACCTCCTTTACTCGACGGTACAAACTATTCTTATTGGAAAGCTCGTATGAGAGCGTTTTTAAAATCCATCGATGAGAAAGTTTGGCACTGCGTGATCTATGGGTGAAGTGAACCTATTGTCACCATTGATGGTGTAGATATTCCTAAACCCCTTGATAAATGGGACACAACTGATTACCAAAACTCGAGTTGGAACAGTAAGGCTCTCAATTCCTTGTTTTGCTCCGTCACACCTGAAGAGTTTCGTCGAATCTGCACATGTGAGGTGGCAAAAGAGGCTTGGGACATTCTTGAAACGATTCACGAAGGTACTACTTCTGTCAAAAGGTTAAAACTTCAACGTCTCACCTCCGCCTTTGAAACCCTTTTTATGCGAGATAATGAGACGTTTGATGATTTCTATACAAAACTTAGTGATGTCGTTAATTCCTGTTTCACACTCGGTGAAAAAATCCCAGAAGCTAAAGTGGTTGGAAAAATTTTGAGGTCTTTACCCGAGAGATTCCAATCAAAAGTGACAGCCATTGAGGAGGCTCAGAATGTTGATACCCTCAAGCTTGATCAATTGGTTGGAAACTTGCAGACTTATGAAGCCCACCAGATTTCAAAGAAAAAACAAAAAGATAGTGTGGCTTTCACTAGTGCTCATGAGACTGCAAAAACTCCGGAGACTGAATTTGATTTGGAGTCTGAGATGATGGCTATGTTTACTAAACAGTTTAAAAAAATTTTGAAGAAAAAGAAGCCTAATTTTAGAGACCCTATTTCAAAAGACAAGAATAATGAAAAACCCAAAACTTTTCCACCAAAATTTGCTCCAAAAACTGAAAAGAAGATTGTAAAGGGGCAAGGGGTCAAGTGCTATGAATGTCAAGGGTTTGGCATATTGCCCTTGAATGTCCCTTCGAAAAAGAATCGAAAGAAAGTTTACACTGTGACTTGGGATGATGAAAGCGGGTCGGAGCAAGAACCCGAAGAACCTGAATCCGGCGAAGACGGGGATAGTGCTTTCATGGCATTTTGGTCCAGTTTTACTCAACCTCTTCCAAAACCATCGGAATTAGCTCGTGGTCAGAACCTGCATCATGCTCCCACCTTTGATAGGACTAACTACCTGTATTGGAAATCAGAATGAGGGCTTTTCTGAGAGCTTTTGAACCAGAAGGTTGGCAAGCCATTGAAGAAGATATAGAAAGTGCAGACAATCCGGGCAATCAGAGAGCCTTGGTTACTATTCGTGGAGCAATTTCCTATGAAGAACAGCAACGAGTTGTTCACTGCACAAAGGCTAAAGATGCATGGGAGATTCTGAGCCAATTCCATAAAAGAGAAGATTCACCCTCACCACCATCCAGCAACTTCCCTGCCTTGGTTGCTAGATTGGATGAGGTCAAGGAGAATGAAGAGCAAAAAGAGGATGATGAAACATCTGAAGACAATGATGAGATCAATGGCGATGAACTACAACAAGCTTACGAAAAGCTGTACGAGGAATCTCTAAATTTGTCCAAAATCAACGACAAACTCTCTCTCAAGCTCAAAACATGTGAGAGTGAGAATGTCAGGCTAAAAGGAGAACTTGTAGCAGCAAAACAGAATGTCATCAAGATCTCAAGTGACAGGCAAGACTTATGTGGAAAACTTCTATCCTGTGAAACTGAAAGGAATGAACTTCTGAAAGTGTATTCCACATATGAAGAAAAGCTTGAAAGCTTTGAGATGTCACAAGCTGCATTGGAAGAGATAGTCTGTCAGAAAGATGAAGAACTTCGTATTGCTAGAGCAACAATCTCCATGTGGAACAAAGGTTCCAAATCTCTAGAAGACATCCTCGGGTCTCAACAAATGGGTTGTGACAAAAGTGGGCTAGGCTATGGTGCAACAGCTCACAAGGGACAGGCCTCTACCTCACATAACCTGAAGACTCAAGCAAAGGGAAAGTTGAAGGTAGACCAGGATGATTCCTCTCTTCATCTACCAAAAGTGGGTAAGATCAACAAAAGGGAGGTAAAACCTGTTTTTATTTGTCATCATTGTGGTAGGTATGGCCACATTCGTCCTTATTGCTATGAATTGTTTGGTAAGGTGTCTCAAAAGGGTAGAAATTCGAATACTTTTTGGGTTAGGAGACAACCTTACATGTCTAGGCGGAATACCAAGATTCATGAGGGTGTTCACAACGCCAAGACATTGACCAAGACCAAAAAGATTTGGGTGAGGAAAGATGATTTGACTTGTTTAGTTGTTCACACTGCCCTAAAAGCACGTGACTCACACATGTGGTATCTTGATAGTGGCTGCTCTCGTCACATGTCCGGTAACAAATCCTACTTCACCTCTCTTGAAAAATATGAAGGAGGAATTGTTACCTTTGGAGATGGCGGCACTTCTAGAGTCATTGGTAAGGGCTCTATAAGTGTTGCTGGTCTTCCCAAGCTGGATAATGCTCTACTTGTTGATGGTCTTAAAGCAAATCTTTTGAGCATTAGTCAAATGTGTGATTCCCATCATGAAGTATTGTTTTCAAAAAATAAATGTGAAATTTTGGATAAAAAGGGAAATACTGTCTTACATGGGGTTCGCACATCTGATAACTGCTATGGGATTGTTACTACTAATGATCTCACTTGTCACTCTGCCATCATAAGTAACATTGATTTGTGGCATCAAAGATTAGGTCACATGAATTTCAAAGACCTAACTAAGATGCACAACATGAGAGAGAACCTAAACTAGCAAGAGATTGTGAGAGGAGTACCTAAACTGGGTAAGAATTTGAGCCATGTGTGTGGACCATGTCAACTTGGAAAGCAAACCCGTGCCTCGCATAAAAAGGTGAACAGCTTTACAACCAAACGTCCTCTTGAATTGGTTCACATGGATTTAATGGGTCCTACTCGCACTGAAAGCATTAAAGATAAAAGATACATTTTTCTAATTGTTGATGATTTTACTCGGTTTTCATGGGTAAATTTTTTAAGGGAAAAATCTGATACGTTTGATGCTTTCCAGGCTTTAGTCCTTAAAATCCAAAATGAACAGGGTGTTTCCATTGGGCGTATCATAAGAATCCGAACTGATCATGGTTGTGAATTTGAAAATAGTTCGTTCTCGGATTTTTGTGATATGCATGGAATTAAGCATGAATTTTCTGCACCTATTACTCCACAACAAAATGGAGTGGTTGAGAGGAAGAACAGAGTTGTTCAAGAAATGGCTAGGGTCATGCTCCTTAGTAAGAGTCTTCCTCCAAAGTTTTGGGCCGAAGCCCTAAATACTGCTGTTTATGTCATAAATCGCGTGTATTTAAGGCCCAGCACTTTACAAACTCCATATGAATTGTGGAAGGGTTTGAAACCTAATGTAAAATACTTTAAAACTTTCGGGAGTAAGTGTTACATCTTCAAAGATAGAGAGCCCTTGGGCAAATTTGACTCCCGAAGTGATGAAGGTATTTTTCTAGGGTATTCAACCAACAGTAGGGCTTTTGGAGTCTATAACTTGCGAACTTCATCTTTAATGGAATCTATCAATGTGGTTATAGATGACACAGGTGCACTTACTCTAGCAACAAATGAGGATGACAATGATGAGTCTCCAATCTTGGATACTGAACCACAAAATCAAGGAGAAGCTGCGGTCCAATCACAAGAAATTGTTACAGCACCATCCTCACAGGTAAGTTCAAGTCCAAAGAGTGCTCAAAGGGACATCACTCCTGTTGTTTCTATCACCGCAAGTCCTGAGCTTAAACCATCAGCAAGGGTGAGACTGAATCATCCAGCCCAACAGGTGATTGGAAGTATCTCGGATCGAATGAAAACCTGAAGACAGATTCGGGATGAGGTATCACATATGTGTTATGTTTCTTTAATTGAACCTAAGAATTTTAAAGAGGCCTTGCTAGATGATAGTTGGGTCAATGCTATGCATGAAGAATTAGGTCAATTTGAACGTAATAGTTCCCAGACCTAGAGACATGAATGTGATAGGTACCAAGTGGATCTTTAAAAATAAATCTGATGAGAATGGTACTGTTGTTAGGAATAAAGCTAGGTTGGTTGCTCAAGGTTACACACAAGTAGAGGGTGTTGACTATGATGAGACGTTTGCCCCAGTTGCACGTCTCGAATCTATTCGTATTTTGCTTGGTGTTGCATGTTATCTTGGCTTTAAATTGTTTCAAATGGATGTGAAAAGTGCCTTTCTGAATGGGTACTTGAAAGAAGAGGCATATGTTGAGCAACCAAAAGGGTTTGAGGACCCTAAATGTCCTAATCATGTCTACAAGTTAGACAAGGCTTTGTATGGGTTGAAACAAGCCCCTCGGGCTTGGTATGATAGACTTACTACCTTTCTTCTTGATAATGATTTTCAAAGGGGTAGTGTGGATAAGACCTTATTTGTGAAACATACTAAGTCTCATATTCTTGTTGCTCAGATTTATGTTGATGATATTGTGTTTGGATCCACTGCTGATCATCTTGTGAAATATTTCGGATTGCATGACACATGAGTTTGAGATGAGCATGATGGGGAGTTGTCTTATTTCTTGGGTCTTCAAATTAAACAGTCTCCTTCGGGTATGTTTGTTTCTCAGTCTAAGTATGCCAAAAATCTTGTGTCCAAGTTTGGTCTTGAGTCTGCCAAACATGCACGTACTCCCATGAGCACCAGTCTTCACCTCTCCAAAGATTCCTCTGGTATTGATGTTGATCCTACCCTTTATAGGAGTATGATAGGGAGTCTTTTGTATCTGACAGCCAGTCGTCCTGATATTTCTTTTAGTGTCGGTGTTTGTGCCCGTTACCAAGCCAGTCCTAAAGAGTCTCACCTTCTTGCGGTCAAACGCATCATCAAATATGTTAATGGGACCTTGGGGTATGGGGTTTGGTTTTCCACTGATACTACAACTGAAATTACTGGTTTTTCTGATGCCGACTGGGCAGGGTGTGCTGATGATAGGAAAAGTACATCCGGGGGGTGTTTTTACCTTGGGAATAATCTGGTTTCCTGGCATAGTAAAAAGCAAAATGCCATCTCTCTTTCGACTGCTGAGGCTGAGTACATTGCTGCAGGAGTTGTTGTGCACAAATGTTGTGGATGAAGCAAATGCTTCATGATTATGGGATAGAACAAAACACTCTCACTCTTTTTTGTGATAACACAAGTGCCATAAACATTTCAAAAAAATCCTGTCCAACACTCTCGCACCAAACATATTGACATTCGTCATCATTTTATTCGAGAGTTAGTGGAAGAAGGCCTTGTTGTTCTTGAGCATGTTTCCACTGAGTATCAAAAAGCTGATATTTTTACAGAACCCCTTGATCTTCTTCGGTTTGAGTTCCTTAGAAAGACCTTGGGTGTCATGCTCGATCACTAGAGTGTTACTTGTTTATTGAGTAAATGTGAATGTTTGGCCTTAATTGTGCTTGGATTCTATAATCTCATTGTCATTGATATTTGTTTGTCTTGCATCCAACTTTATTTGGACACTACTCATGCTGCTTACAAGATCACATTGCTCTTTGTTCATAGCTCATTTTGAATGTCCATGCTCACTAACCTTCTGATCTCATTCTGTACACATCCTTGAGATAAATTGTTGCAGGGGTTTCCGCACAAGTGATCAAAGTTCTCTATGGACCACTAACAGTGTTTCTTGTACTTTTACAGTGGAATTGATCGATACTAGTATATCATGGGTGATGTTGAGTCTCTTAACCATCTACCATCTGTTTTCACTTCCACGGTTTCTCCCTCAGTTCCTTGAAGTCCGGGCATTAGGAAAAGGCTACCTCAGAGGCACCAATCAGTCCATCATTATTGATTTCATTCTTCTTTGGTTCGGTTTCCATACTCTTGAGCGTGAATGCCACCAGTGAGTGCCCACAATAAAGAAAAAGTCTGAAAAAAAATATAAAAGAAAAGAAGACTAATTGATTGAGGGGGAGCCTCCGTATTTACTCAACAAATACCCCGTGATTCCTAGTTGTTTGACTTTTCTCTGGATTGTTAAGTTACTCTTGGTGGAGGTCCAGCCATCAGATCACTACGAGGATTAACTCTAGCTCAGTGGACTCTCATGGATTGCACACACACACCTTATTTTGTGAGATTTCATGTTGGATTTTGAGTTGTCCATTCTCATGTAGCTTATGATCACTGATTATATTTTATCTGCTTTGCTCATGATGTCCAGTGTCTCTGTTTTCAAAATTGCAAGTTTACCGAATTCATGAATTGCGGATTATTTCATCTTCGTATTCTTTTTGGCCAAATGTGATCATCTACTTATGTTCCAGGTCTCTCTTCTAGTTTTTGAGTATCTTGTTTTTGTTTTTGTTTTTGTTTTTTTTTTTTTTTTAAAAAAAAAAATGTTTTTGCCCCCGCTCAAGCGGAACTTCACACGCTCGAGCGTGGTTTTGAGCCTTGCAGTAGTTTTCTCTTTGTTTTTGCAGTTCTGGGAGGGTTGATTTTACGCTCGATCTTCAGTTTTCGAGCTCGAGCGTGACTTCGCGTGTTTTGTCTCACGCTCGAGCGTTAAAACCTACACTCGAGCGGACTGGTTTTTGTATAAATTTCCCTCATTCGTCCTTTTAGTTCATTTTTTACACAGTGCTCTCTCTCTCTTAGGGCTTTCCTTGCGCTTCCCGTCCTCTGCACTTCCTTGGTGGTTCCTTGGTGTTTTTCGTGTGTTTCCACATCTCAGGTCTGTCTCTATTCTTCTGCTTCTCTGTTTATTTTGTCATTCTTGTGTCTTTTTGCTTTCCTTGTCGTTGTGTTGCTTGAGTTGGTTATATAGTAGGTCGATGGGTCTATATTGTCTATGTTTATCATATTTAGGGTTCAGCATTGTTGATTTTGACTGTTGCACAGTGGTTTTTGTTCTGTACCTTCCATCTAGGGTTTTTTGATTTGGTTTTTTGTTTTCGGATTTTCTCTGTCTTTTACATTGGGGATTGTGGTTGGGGATTTTGGTCTACATCTATTGCCTTGTGTTTCTGTGATCCTATTTTCTTTGATGCTTAAGTCCCTCACCATGCTAGCTACATATGTGCTTGACTGCTGTTTTCTTGGTACTAGTCCACATCACATTTACTCTGCTTCATTTTGCAATATTTGGTTCTCTTATGCTTACATTTTTTGCATCATACGATATCTTTTATTGCCTCATGTTGCTATATCACTGTGATACTAATGTTTTGTGGTTTCTCTATTGGTTGTTGTTTGGTCTTGGGTTGGGGGTTGTTAGTCTTGGTTCTTTTATCTTGGTTTAGTCATGTCCACCTTCAAAAGACGAAAGTCTACTGCCTCTCGCCCCGCCAATAACACTGACCGCTTCCCATCATCTGAAAAAGCCAAGTTATATAGAGAGTCTTATCCCGGTCGCTCCATTCATCTTGAACGGAATGTTCAACCCTTCACCTTTGAGTCCATTCCTATCCGGTCTTTCTTTGATCCCTTGGGTGGGGATCAGGTTCTTCTGTTTTCTGGGTCACAAAATCTTACTTGGTTACGGGAATTTTATTGCAATATGGATGGTCTTGACGACATTGGACCCTTTTTTAAGACATGGGTTAGATCCAAGGAAATCACTGTTACCACTGATATTATCCGTGAGATTTTAGGGATTAGTGAGAGATCTCCTATCTTTTACCCTTTTCCAGTGCGCCCCACGTGTGATTTTGATGAGGTTGCTCAAACCATTTGTGGTTTCCCTCGTTCTTGGCCTACCGGTTCCTTGATAAAACAGAATGAACTTCTCTCACAATTTAGGTTACTCAACTTAATTGTGTGTGCCAATATCATAGTTACCACCCATAGCTCTGAGATTAACCAGGATCAAGGCTTTGTTCTTCAGTGTATCGCCCAAAACCGTCCCATCGATCTTGCCACCCTTATCATTCAAAAGATGGTTGCTGCTTTTGAGCGCAACAATCTTGGCTTACCCTATGGCTGTCTCATCAACCGGCTTTTAGTCAAATTTGAGGTTCCTGCTTATGATAAGGACGAATTTGCTTCTCTTACACGCCTATTTACCAAGAAGACTGTCTCCTAGAGTCAGTCTCACATTAGGGGGGTTCCTCCTAGTTCTGGTAGGTCTGGTGCAGGTCCTAGTGCTGCTGTAGCCATGGCGGAGGAGGCCGAGTATGATGCTGCTACTGGCGGAGATCTTGGTGAGGGGGAGCAGCACCCTCCAGTTCGTACAGTCCGTGGTCAGCTTCAGTCTCTCGAGCGCTCTGTTGGTTCCCAGTTTGACCGTCTTGAGGAGCGGATGGATATATTTGAGGCCATCTTGAGACCACTACCGATACCCGTTTCAGTACCTTGGAGGCCTCTTCCCAGCAGATTGAGGATTTTGTGGCACAGTCTTCATCCCAGCTGGCTCAGATCTTGACCTTGCTTCAGATGCAGTCTTCGCCTCCGACTCCTTGCTCTTTGCTCTTAGCTCTTTTGTTTTATGCCTCATTCTTTTGTTATCTCCCAGCCAAAAAGGGGAGTGATTTTGGTACATGGTACAGTTGTTTTACTTCTATCCTTCTTTGGTACAGTTGGATTGTCATATGTTTTGGATGGATAATATATTTTGATAATGTTTTGTTTATGATGGACTTATCTTTTGTTATTTAATCCAGTTCCACATATTTTTGGTTGGCTTGTGTGTGGTTGTTTTCTTTCAGGATAATTGTTCAAGTGCATGGATTTGAGATTTGGTTGTGAATGTTGGTTCATAGTTGGTGGTGTTGATGTTGTGATTTTGGTTGGAAAATTGTTTTAGAATAGTTTGGAAAATTGTTTTAGTACTTTTGTGATTTTGTTAGGAAAACTGTTTTAGAATGGTTTTGTCCGGGATTTGACAAAGGGGGAGATTGTTAGGACCCTTTGTTGTCAAATTTTGTAGATCAAAACCAAGGTTGTAACATGTTATAGCTTTCCAGATTTTCCAATTTTGGTCTCCCCGCTCGTGCGGGGAAAGTGACGCTCGAGCGGGGATTGCAAGCTCACAGTATCTCTACTTCGCCTGAAAAAGTACTGGATGGTGTGATTCGACGCTCGAGCGTGGAAACTTCCGCTCGAGCGTGAAGCCTATATGAATCACACAATTTTGAAGCCTCCGCTCGAGCGGGCATTCCTACGCTCGAGCGGACCGCGCGAACACAGATTCTATAAATTCGCGTGTTGGGTCTTTTTCTAAGATTACTTTTCCTAGATCTTATTCAAGATTCCTAGGGTTTTGTTTGAAGTTTTCTTCTGAGGTTTTTTTGAGTTTTCCTTGATGTTTTTGAGAGAGTTCTAAACTTATGATTTGAGATTCATACATCAAGGAGTTTGTTACTTTATTTTCAAGAGAGTTCTCTTCGGTGGATTCCGGAGATTCATGCATAGAGTTTCAAAAGGCGTTTGATTCTGTACGTAGTCGTTAATTCGACAAGTGAAGTTGTGGATTCAACTTCAGGTGGATCAGTTCCGAGACGAAGGCTTGGTGAAAGAGTTACAGAAGATTCGAAGGCAAATTGACTGAGTTGGGTAATTTGTGTATTATCTTTGTAATCTTTCTTTCTTCAGTAGTGGATTGATTAGTGGCGTTTCGCCCGTAGTTTTTGAGTACAATTGAAGGTTCTTCAATTGTGGTTTTTTCCACGTAAAAATCGTTTGTGTCGATTTATTGTTTTTTTCATAAAACAACAATCTAAATCACTTTCGTATGTGCTTATTGATTTAGATTGAGTATTTTAAATATTTGGGAAGTGGAATATTTTAAATCCTGATCTAATCACGAATCACTTAGGATTTTCAATATGGTAACTCAGTGGTAGGGAAATTGGCAATATTACTTCGAAGTTGTCTCTGAGGTAATAAGGGCACTTCCTACGGTTTTTCAATGTTTTACATGCAATGGCGACCTCCGTTTGACTTGAATCCCATCGGTGTTTGCATATTTGCTTATGGGGGTTCCTTGTTAGATATTGTGTTCTTGTTTTGGAAAGGGCCATAACCTATCACAACAACCAAGGGGTGCTGTTGTGACTAAGTCACATTTTGGTGGGAGTTTTTTCTGAATCTTTTTTATAATCCGAATCATTCCTGTAGGATTTATTGATTACATCATTTATGTAAAAAATTAAATTGATTGGACTTCAGTAACTCCGTAACAAGAGCACATTTGTTTCTTAAAAAATAAGCGGTTAATATGATGTTGATAATTTTTTTAAAATAATTAGAATCTGATCATAGGGTTGTACATTTCCGATTAACTTAATTTTTTGCATGAATAATATATTTGATGAATTTTACAATATAAACTGTTCGAATTATCAAAAAAGACTTGAAAAAAACTCCTATTGGAGCACCACAACACTTGCTGTGACCTTACTCACACTCAAGTAAGACAAAAAGAAGAATGATAAAAATAAAAAATAAAAACCAATGAAAATTCAACTCCTCATATTGTCCCTCGAAAAAGATTTTTGTCTTTGAGATAGATATATTTTGCTACAGAGTTGTTTAAGGTAAAATTGCTACTATGGAGATGTTATCCTTAAAAATATTCTATTTGATCTAAGAATGAAAATATTTTCTATTTGATTAGTGAGATGTTCTTTTCAAACCGGTTATACTGAAGAAAAAAAAAAAAAAAAATTTGTTGAGGTAATCAAAGTAAAAACAGTTTTTTAAGGTGAAATCCTTTAATTTAATTTTAAATACATAAATAGAACTAATACGGGATAATATTATGATTAATGCTATATGCACACTGACAATAACTCACATAAAATTCAATTCCAAATCTAATTTTATCTAAATAAACTCTTAATATTTTAGTGATGTCTCATGCTCAATATGACAATAAATAAATAAATAAATAAACAAAATAATTAGTGATGACATTAATTTGTGTCCCTTCATTAAATTCTTCCGTCTGCAACTATGTATACCTAAAAAAGAAGTTAGGCTAGGGACCCCAAATTTAGGATGTGGGTTAATTTTTTAACTTTTTTATTTTTTTAGTTATTTGAATTTAAGATTAAAAAGTCTCATTTGTGATAAATTTTTTGACTTTTTTGACTTTTGTGAAAGAAAAAATGAAATGATTATGCCTAGTTGGCCACCATGCCTTCCATAAGACTTATTCTCAAAGAGGTCATAGGTTCAATTCCCCTTAGGAGAATTGAAGGGTGTGCAAGTACTTAGGTGTTTTGCCAGGGTGGGAAGATTTTCTCACATAGGTACTAATCTAATAACTAACAACTAACATTTGCTGATCAAAAAAAAAAAAATGAAATAATTATGATTTGGATGTGATATTTTGTCTTATTGAACTAAAAAATCTATTTTGTCTTTTTGTGGTTAAAATAGCCTAAAAGTCAAAAAGTCTGGCATGCCAAACAAAAGTAAAATTTTCTACAAAACCTCTCACATGGGTGTAGGACTCGCACAAATGAATCCCACACCCATGTGAGTGGTTTTATAGAAAATTTGATAAATTATTTGGAATCTATAGTATTTTCCAAAAAGAAGGGTTTTGCTATTGTTAAGGATGCATTAACTCATCTTAACCAATCCCACTATCATAGAAAATTGAATAGGTTATAATACTGTATGGATCTTTCTTAGGTGTGCCTTGCATACCATATGCAAGGTACTTACACCTTTTATGTTTTGCACTTACACCTTTTATGTTTTGGGTTATATCAAATTTTGTTAAAACTTACACATTGATGACCTACTAAGCAGGTCACTTCACAGGTAAAATCAATAAAATAATACATTATATGACTAAAAGCCTAAGTTGTCACAAAAAGGCGTAAATAATTTCACAAGAAGGCGTAAGTTTCACAAAAGGAGTAAGTTTTCACAAAAGGCATAAGTAATTTTAGAAAAAGGCGTAAATAATTTCAAAAATACTTACACCTTTTGTGAAAATTTATGTTTTTTTCTGAAATTACTTACACCTTTTTGTGAAAACTTACGCTTTTTTGTGAAATTACTTACACCATTTGTGAAAACTTACGTTTTTTTGTGAAATTACTTACACCATTTGTGAACATTTACACCTTTTGTGAAATTACTTACACCTTTTGTGAACATTTACACATTTTGTGAAATTACTTACACATTTTGTGAAATTACTTACACCTTTTGTAACTTTTATTAAAACTTACACCTTTTGTGAGAAGTTATACATTTTTGTGAAAAAACTTACACCTTTTGTGAAAAGTTATACATTTTTGTTTTGTTAAAAAACTTACATCTTTTGTGAAAATAAAACTTACACCTTTTTTGAACACTTACACATTTTTGTGAAAAAAATTACACATTTTGTGAAAACTTACACCTTTTGTGAACACTTAAACCTTTTGTGTAATCTTACACCTTTTTGTGAAAAAACTTACACCTTTTGTGAAAAATTAGGGTGTAAGTTTTTTCACAAAAAGGTGTAACTTTTAACAAAATATGTAAATTTTATAAAATAAATTATTTCACAAAAGGTGTAAGTTTTGTTTTTACAAAAGGTGTAAGTTCCAACAAAATGTGTAAATTTTATAAAATAAATTATTTCACAAAAGGTATAAGTTTTTTCACAAAATGTGTAAGTTTTCACAAAATGTGTAAGTTTAACAAAAAGTGTAAATTTTATAAAAGAAAAATTTTCACAAAATGTGTAACGTTTCAGAAAAGATGTAAGTTTTTTCACGAAAGGTGTAAGTAATTTCACAAAATGTGTAAGTTCCAACAAAAGGTGTAAATTTTATGAAATAAATTATTTCACAAAAGGTGTAACGCCCTCCAAAAAAGTATGAATAATCCAACTCATAAGAGAAAAGAATATGATAAAGTTAAGGTATTTCCATTCATCAGAGTTCGTATTACGAAAGATAATACATGCATTATACATTCATAAATACTCATCTTGAATCTACAACATGTAATACTAGTTAATAACAACAAAATAAATGCCCTACGGGCTTACATCTTTCCAAGATATTACTTGGATACAACAAAAAAGAGTCATAAGCTCTCTACATATAAAGTTCTAGACTTGAATAAATATACACAAAATAACAAAATAAAGCCTCCAGCTCCTAAGTCCTTCCAAGCTACATCCTTGGAGAAAGCATATCACCTGTACCTGAAAATGGTTTCCCAAGTAGAGTGAGCCAAAGCCCAGTAGAAATAGTCTAACACAATATTTGAGATTTAACTAAGATATAAGTGTCAAGTGCACATTCAATACTTATGATCAACGTACATCCTTCTCATGAACATCCAATACTGATACTCATATCATAATCCATATCCATTTATTCATTTTAGGTTAATTCGTTTCACTTCAACTCATATGCTAAGTTTATAATTTTCCAAATAACCCAACTGAGACTACAACTCAATGGTTTTCAATCAACATAACAATCATATAAACACATCAATCTTGTCATTTTACGAAAATTTCATCCGCTGGATCGGCACCCATGTATACATAAGATTTCGGGACTTTTACCCTGGACGCTCCGGCCAACTTAATTTTCAATGGAGTCCATCCCCCATCTCCTCCCAAAACATGGAGTACATCCCCTTTCTCCTCCCAACACATTATACATATACAATATATTCAAAGACAATGTCATATTCAATGACATTTAATTACACATATTCAATGGCTCAACACACCGTCATATTCAATGAGATAGTCAAAAAATTAGTTTCAATTCTCCTAATCCTCATGCAATTTCTAGAATAATCATAGCTGTCCTTCACCGATAGCCCAATACAGATATTTCTAAACAGATATACAATCTTTATAACAGATAATTCATCAAGTTTCCATTGGTGAGTGATTAAACAAATCCAACTACACCATTCATTCATGCATCCTTCCAATTTTATATTCCTCATACCAATTCCATTATTTATACAAAATAATTATTTAACTCATATTAGGGCAAATTTCCTCATTTTTCAAATATTGACCCAAAGGCTAAAATTAACTATTTTAACACAAGATATCCTCATATCCAAGCCCCATAGTCAATTATATAACATCACATGGAAACCCCTCTTTTAAACTTGACCTCAAACCCTAAGTTTTGTCAAAACACCCCCAAACCTCATCATTTATACATAACAACAAATACCTAGGTTAAAGATCATATTAAGGTGTAGAATGTCTCTACCTCAAGTGTAGAAGCCCAATGGAGAAGAGGAGGAACTTGAAGAATGACGAAATCAATCTTTAATCGGATGAAATGGAAGCTCTTGAGATGCTCCAACTCTTTATCAAAGAATGTAGGGTGTAGAGATCCTTAGATCTAGGTGTATTTGTAGAGAGAAGTCGAATTTTAGAGAGAGAGGGAGCTGGTTTAAGGTTTTTGTAAGAAAAGATACCAAAAAGTGATATAAAAATGGTCTGATGCGAACTGATATATGCGAGGCTCGCTCGAGTGAAGGAGTTGTCGCTCGAGCGACTAGACACAATAAGTGACCTCGCTCGAGCGCAGAAAACACACTTTCAGAAGTTTTTTAGACGCACATCGTCGCTCGAGCATAAGAAGCCTCGCTCGAGTGAAGAACGCTACCTTTCCAAAATCTCTGTATCTCTGCAAAAATGCTGGGAGTTCACAAAGCTCGCTCGAGCGCAAGAAGCCTGGCTCGAGCGAAAAAGCCAAAATCTGGACAATAACAACTTGAACAACTAGCAACCAACCTGCTCCAAACATGCCCAAGACATCCCAATACTCAAATAGAAAAGGGAAAAGAGGGAAAAAAAAGACATGAATAACAATACTAAACCATGAAATCCGAGTCCAGAATACAATAAAGGTCGGGTCAAAAACCGGAATCACTGTAATCTCCCACCCTTAAGGAATTTTGTCCCCAGAATTTCAAATCAAGTTCAAAATCACATTAGACCATCCACAACAATGTCATTCCCACAAATATTCTTACCATGACCCATTCTCCGATCATCCAATCCCTTCACATAATGAACAAATTCACAATATACATCTCAATTTATTTTACCAATATGCATCCTCCATAGTTTTAATCAATTTCAATACGTATATCTCATATTTCCAAAACATAACCAATATTTATGATAAACTCGCATTTTCAAAACTTAAACAACATATACAATGTTCATATTAAGCTTGCTTTTTGGAAACATATTCAACATATACAATGCTCTCATAATTCAAAAACATATACAATGTTCTTACAGTTCATAAACAAAACTAAAATCTCAACATATACTCAAACATCAACAAATAAGTCTGGATATTTCTCTCGAACTTCCAATTCACGTTCCCAAGTTGCTTCCTCAACTTCGTGATGTTTCCATGATACTTTGACCAAGGGAATTGCCTTGCCTCGCAAGACTTGGTCCCGTCTATACAAGACTCTCATCGGTCTTCCCTCAAGGGAATCGTGGGTTATCCTCTTGTAAACACTCAAAAACTTTTTGAAATTTCTCGGCTACCTCCAATATCAAATAAGTGGAATTCCACCTTGTTGGAACATTAAGGCATGGCAAACTTTTACAAGTAATCTTTTTATGCTCCACACAATTTTTAAAAGTTTGTATCCTAGCTGGAGATGACTTTACATATTTCACATCTTTTTGAATCTTGGTAATTGAGTGATTTTGTTCTTTTAAACCATCATAAACAATTAAATTCATTGTATGTGCACAACATCTCATATGCAAAAACTCATTTGCCAAGATAGTAGAAGGCCAATCTTTCGTTCTTCTCTTCAAAAATGCAATAGCACCATCATTAGAGTTTGCATTATTAACTGTAATAGTGAAAATCTTATCAATCCCCCAGTCTTGCAAGCATTTGTCTAATTGCTTGCCAATTGTCTCACCCTTATGATTAGGAACTATACAAAAACTAAGAATTCTTTTGTGCAAATTCCAATCATTATCAATCCAATGGCTGGTGACACACATATAATTTAGATTTTGAATTGATGTCCAAGTGTCAGTGGTTAGGCATATTCGTTTCCTTAGAACTTTCTTCAATTTTTGCTTTTCATCAAGAAATAAGTTCAAACAATCACGAGCAACAGTAGTGCGAGAAGGAACAGGAAACTTAGGTTCTATAACTAAACAAAAATTTCTAAACCCTCCACATGCCTAAAAGGTAATTCATCAATTATAATCAACTTTGTTAGTGCTTCCCTACAAAGTTTTTCATCATACCCTTCTGCTTTAAGAGATCCAATCCTTCGACCATCATGTTCCTTTTCCTCTTCTTCTTTTTTAACAAAAGAGACCGTTTTTTGTTTTTTGTCCACTTGCCTAATAGGAGACTTCATACATTGATGCTTAAGGTGGTTCCACATATTACTAGTCCCATCTTGTTTTCCACGAGCACCATAATTCTTACCACAATAATTACAAGCAGCCCTAGGCTTATCAGGTTCATAATCATCAAGTAAAGTGAAATGTTCCCAAACCTTAGATTTTTTTTATCTAAATTAATAATATGGCATGGACGAGTTTTACCAAAATTTTTGGCAGGCATTGTGGTAGTAGTAGAACTAGCAGCAGCGGTTGATTATGCAGTTAGTGTAGGAGGGTTTCTACCAGCATTTGTATTTTCCTCATCCATTCATTATTACAAAAATAAAAAAATTATATGAATGATAAGTAAATATATAAAAATTATAAACAAAAGAGAGAGTACATACAGATAGAAGTCGGGCCAATGTTTTTTCCTTTTTGTTGGATTGTTAAGAAAGAAGAAGAAAAAAATAACAACAAAACTCAAATAAATTTGATAATGGAAAAAAAAAAAATCTCATTTTTGTGGGTGCAAGTCTTTCATGTGCATTTAAAAAAATTTCATGTATAATATAATTATTTTTAGATTGTCCCAATGAAATGCTATATATATTTTAAATGCTATAAAAGTCTACCAAAGAATTACTTTTTTTTTTAATTGGCTTTTAAAATAAAACATGTTTGCCAAAACAACTATTTTTTCTTTTAGGTTTGTATAACATTTTGGGCTGTTTGGCAAAAACAAATTTGTAACTTAAAAAAGAGAGACCTCAAAATAAAATCTCAAACTTAGTCTATCAACACTTATTTATTGGCTTTTAATTTGGATGTTTAGCAAAACAACTCTCTGTTCTTGAAATATAAGAGATATATATATGTAAACTAATACTAACTCAAACTAGTAGAGATAGAGTAGGATATATAAGAGATATAAGAGATATATAGAATAAAGAGAGAGTGAAAAAAAAGAGACAGAGAGAGCATCGAGAGAGAGAGAGAGTAGCGAGAGTACCGACGATGACGACGAAAAACCAACGGTGAGCCGATCGGCAAGGAAAGGAGAAACCAGCGGCAGTGGTGAGGATAGGTGACCGGCGGTAAGCCAATCGGCACAACAACGATAATGAATCTGTGTAGTGTGTGTGTGAATCGATGCAAAATGCACAGCAGCGGCAATGTGTGTATGTGATGAATGAGATGAAATTGAAATGTGTGGGTATTAGGTTTAATGGAGGAATTATTGTGTGTGTGTGTGTGTATGCGTATAACAGGTGATTTTATTATTTTTTTTTGAAACATAGGTGGGTCGGGTCGGGTTGACCTGCGGGTTGGGAAATTTCACTCGCCACCCGCGCCGACCTGCAAGTGCTGGGCCTCCCACCCACCCAACTCGCCCGCTAGAGTTGAAATTTTGTACAGTTTGGTGCGGTTCAGAGCAATTCGGTGCGGTTTTGGTAGTATAATGCACAGCTCTATCCTCATCTACCTCCAAGTCGGTCCAATTCAACACGTGTGATGGATCTGGCTCATACTTCCGAAGCATACTAATATGAAATACGTCATGCACTTCGGAAAGTTGTGGCGACAATGCCAAACGATAGGCAACCTCTCCAATCCGCTCAAGAATCTCAAAAGGGCCGATAAACAGAGGGGATAACTTCCCACTCTTCCTGAATCTCATCATACCCCGCCTAGGTGATATCTTCAAAAACACATGATCACCCACTTCAAAGGATAAAGGTCTCCTCCTACGGTCGGCATAACTTTTCTAACGACTCTGAGCTATAACCAATCTCTTACGGATGAGTGCCACTCTCTCCTTCATTTTCTGAACCAACTCTGGACCCAATAAAGGTGCATCACCCACCTTGGCCCAACACACAGGAGATCTACACGGTCGGCCATATAAGGCCTCAAACGGTGCCTTGCCAATACTCGATTGGAAACTGCTATTGTAGGCAAACTCAACTAAGGGTAAGTGTCTCTCCCACGACCCCTTAAAGTCAAGGAAACAGCCTCGAAGCATATTCTCAAGGATTTGAATGGTACGTTCGGACTGCTCGTCAATCTAAGGATATAAAGGTCAACCTAGTGCCCAAGGCACTCTGCAAGCTCTACCACAACCAAGCTGTAAAACACGGATCTCTATTTAAGACAATCATCACAGGGACCCTATGCAATCTCACTATGTCCTTAATGCAAAGGTCAGGAAGACAATCTACCAAATCACTTACGTGCATAAGACTAAAATGTGCCAACTTACCCCGTTGAGTTCTCGAAAGGCCCACAACAAAATCCATTGTAACATGATCTCATTTTCACTCGGCTATAGGCAAAGGTTGCAACAAACCCGCTGGCCTCTGATGTTTGGCCTTCACTTGCTGACAAGTAAGGCATTTCAATACAAACACGGCTACATCTTTCTTCATACCCCTCCACCAAAACTGGCGACTAAGGTCATGATACATCTTTGTGCCTCCCGGATGCACTACAAGGCATGAATGGTGAAATTCTCGGAGTACTTCCTCTTGGTAAGACTCCGGCACGAACAAACGATCACAGTATCTCACATTCTGATCGGGATACACAGTCAAGCCCTTCTCTACCTTCCCATTGGAGATCTTCTCTCGGAGGGATTCTACCTCAAGGTCACATTTCTGCGCTTCTAACACTCGATTCACAAGTGTAGGTTGTGCAACTACTGAAAATAAGGCTGCAGACTCAACAGACTCGCCTAGGTGCAGGTCAAACTCCCCAAGAGTATCCAACATTTCCCATTTCCGGATGGTGATACAAGCTACACTGCTGATTGACTTCCTACTCAAGGCATCAGCCACAACATTGGCCTTCCCCAAATGATAATGCAACTCAAAATCATAATCTTCTATGAACTCTATCCACCTTCTTTGCCTCAAGTTCAAATCCTTCTGTGTAAACATATATT
The DNA here is from genome assembly GCA_030407325.1 of Camellia japonica. Lineage (NCBI taxonomy): Eukaryota > Viridiplantae > Streptophyta > Magnoliopsida > Ericales > Theaceae > Camellia > Camellia japonica. The sequence continues at coordinate 150,475,042 of JAPPVO010000017.1, read as the reverse complement.
TCAAACTCTTGTAATCAGAAAACACCTAAAATCTCTCTCCATACAGATAACGCCTCCAAATCTTCAAGGAAAAAATTGCCACTGCTAACTCTAAGTCGTGAGTAAGATAGTTCCTCTCGTGGATTTTTAACTGCCGTGAGCCATAGGCCACTACCTTCCCCTCTTGCATCAAAACACAACCCAAACCTTCCCATGAGGCATCATAATACACTGAATAGCCCAAACCTTTCTCCGGAATAATCAAGACTGGAGCGGTGGTAAGTCTAACCTTAAGCTCTTGGAACGACTTTTCACAAGTCTCACTCCATACAAATTTAACTCCATTCCCCGTCACCCTAGTCAAAGGTGAGGCTAATTTTGAGAAGTCCTTCACAAACCGACGGTAATACCCGACCAACCCCAAGAGGCTACAGATCTCGAAAGCATTCTTAGGCAGTGCCCAATCTTGCATTGCCTCTATCTTGGATGAATCTACAGTCACCCCTTCCCTGGATACCAAATGGCCTAAGAACTTAACTTCTTTCAACCAGAATTCACATTTCCCAAACTTAGCATACAGCTTATGAGTTCTAAGCAACTCAAGCACCACTCGCAAGTGTTCCTTGTGCTCCTCCTCTGAGGGTGAGTAAATCAAGATATCGTCCACGAAGACGACCACAAAACGGTCTAAGAACTCTCGGAAGATTCGGTTCATCAAATCCATAAACACAGCCGAGGCATTGGTTAGCCCAAAAGGTATCACTAGAAACTCATAATGGCCATACTGCGTACGAAATGCCGCCATTGGGATATCCTCCTCCCTTACCCTCAACTGATGATAACCCGACCTTAAGTCTATCTTAGAGAAGCAACAAGACCCTTTCAACTGATCAAACAGATCATCTATACGAGGCATTGGGTACTTATTCTTAACAGTTACCTGGTTCAACTTCCGATAATCGATACAAAGTCGTAATGTTCCATCTTTCTTTTTAGCAAAGAGAGTCGGTGCTCCCCAAGGAAAAGTACTAAGGCGAATGAAACCCTTATCTAATAATTCTTGGAGTTGAATCTTCAACTCACTCAACTCAGCAGGTGCAAACTAATACGGTGCCATAGAAATCGATGCCATGCCAAGCACTAAATCTATAGAGAACTCGATCTCTCGATGAAGTGGTATACTAGTAAGGTCCTCGAGAAAAACATCGGGGTATTCACAAACCACCTGTGGCAACTCAACCCGAACTTCATCACACTCACTACTCAAAAAGCTAGCAAGAAGACAACTAAGTTCACTCCGCCCATACGGATCATACACCGGTGATAAGACTCTATCCACCCGGTCCCCTAAGCAATAAAAGTAATCACCGCTCAAGGAACATACAGTAACCCTCTGACGGTAGCAATCTATAACAGCTCGGTAAGACGATAACCAGTCCATACCCAAAATAACATCAAAACTAGTCATATCAAGCAAAACAAATGCAAAAGGTAATCGACAACTTGCAACCTCGATGTCACAACCCCGACATGCTTGTTTCAGAATAACCTCACTACCAATAGGTGACTCTACACAAATAGGAGATGCTAACTGTGCCAACTCCAGCCCCAAAACAGATACAAATGCAGACGAAATAAATGAATTGGATGCACTTGTATCAATCAACACATTAGCAACCAAGTTACAAAACAAAAAGGTACCTCTCACTACTAATGGAGCAGGTACAAGATCTAGCGCTGCAACAGCATACACACGCCCCGTTGGCCTCTGGTCTACCTGCTCACCCCTTGGAGCGTAGGACTACTGCACTAACTAAGCCGAAGAGGCTCCCTGATTGACCCTCGAGGCCTATGCTGACTTTGCTGGCTGGTGACTCTGTGTTTGTCCAGAGCCAAACGCACCAGGTGTGCCACCAAACTATGGGCAAAACCTCTTCAAGTGCCCTGCCTGCCCACACTGATAGCAAGTGAACAGTTGGCCTCTCCCTTGACTCTGGCCCTGTGAACAAGCCGAAGATGATGCTGCTCACTGCCCTCCTCCCCTCTGCGGGCAAGCTGGAGACTTGTGGCCCAACTGGCCACATTTGAAACAGGTAACATCTACCTGTCCACCCCTCCCAGAACCCGAACTCGGCACTGGGAAAGTGGACCTCGACTGAGCTCCCTAGGACGACTGGGGATTGGAACCCCTCTGCCTCTTACTGTCTCCCTGATTATCCTGACTCCTCCTAGAGCCCCTCATTCTCTCATCCTCTACGTGCATGATAGTCTCGTTGTCACGCCCTCAAAATAAACCCATAATATATAACAGTAGCATGCATTGATAAAAGAAAACCAATCATTATCTCATTCATCAGAGTATCATTATTGAAGGACATCACATGTAACATCAAAATAAATGCCCTATGGGCTTATATCTTTCCAAGCTTAACACTTGGGCACAAAAATGTGAGTACTAACTCAACTACAAATTCAGCCCTTGGCTTGAGTTGACATGTAATATCAAATAAACTGAAATAACAACTAATCTAAACAGAGTCTTTAACTCTAACTCCTTCCAAGCTAATTCCTTGGAGATAGCACATCACTTGGACCTGAAAATGATGTTCCCATATAGGGTGAGCCACAACCCAGTAGAAATATACTAAACCAAATATAAGTATTGAATAAAGCAATAGCATTCGATAGATGGTTAACCAAGATAATCAATTACATCATTATACAGTCTCATGACACTAATGTCTATGACACGTTTCACTTTCTATTATTATCAATATGGCTCAGAACCTGGCCAAACTATAACAGTGAGACTACATCTCACATTAACAATATTTCCAATTCAATAGGGATATCAAATCATGTTAAACATTTCTTATATCATAATGGATACACATGTTGGGGTTGTATTAACCTCAACCAAAATTCACTTCCATACTTCCCAATTGATACACATTTTAGTGATGCATCAATAACATGTAAAAACACTTCCATAAATCAATAAGCACACATATTAGTGGTGCTAATGGAGTCCATCCCCTATCTCCTCCCAAACAATATCCGGTTTAGGAGTCCATCCCCTATCTCCTCCCAAACCGTGGAGTACATCCCCTATCTTCTCCCAACAATATGCATATACAATGTATTAAACACTTGCCATATACAATACTCAATCAATACACGTATTTTCTGTATTAATTCAACAGTCAAAATCGATGACTTAACCAATGTGATTAGTTTCAGTTTTCCCTAATCCACATGCAAGTCTACAACAATCACGACTATCCTCCACCGATAGCCCAAAACAATTATCTCTAAACAGGAAATAAATGTTACAACAAATATAAACTCAACAATTTCATGGGTGCGTTATTAAACTATCCAACTACACCATTTAAGCTTATAATTTCCCAATTCCATGAATTTAACTAAATTCCCCAATTTTCCTTAAATTAATTATACAAATTAATTTATTACAACAACTAGGGTTTTTCCCAAAATTACCAAACAACCCCAACATATCAAAATACCAAAACTTAGAACAACACCTATAATATGGAGTAGGAAATCCCTACCTCGAAGTGAAGAACACGAATGAAGAAGATGATCAAAATGCAAAGTGCTCCAAACCGTCAAACGTTCAGATTAAAACGAAGCCCTCAACCCCCTCTATCTTTTTAATAAAGAGTCTAGGGTAGAAACACCCTAAAAATAGATGAAACCTAAGGGAGAAGGTGCGTAGGGAGAGAGAGAAGACGGTTCTAGGGTTTTAAAATCAAAAGAAGATGAAAAGTGATCCAAAAAGTCAGATCTTCGACTTTATATAAGAGTCACCCTGCTCGAGCGTGGAAACCCCCGCTCGAGCGTCACTTACAGACTCCCGCTCGAGCATCAAAAATCCCGCTCGAGCGGCGGATACACACTCCCAGAACATTTGCTGAACTAGGTCCCCGTTCGAGCGTAAAACTCCCCGCTCGAGCGTCACACACAAACTCACGCTCGAGCGTCAAAACGCCCGCTCGAGCGTCCAACACTGCAGGGGAAATACTGGAAGGTGGAAAATCACGCTCGAGCGTCAAAACTCCCGCTCGAGCAAAGAAGCAACAACAAAGGGCCCGCTCGAGCGTCAAAAGCTCCGCTCGAGCGTGAAGGCAAAAATCTGGGCAACTACCCTTGGTTTCTAAGTTCAACCAACCTGTAACAAACCTGCCCAACACATCCTATAACTCAAAAATAAGGAATTAAAGGACGACAACAGCGAATATATAGTAACGGGATCCACGGAACCTAAGTCCGGATACAACAACCAAATGGGGAAAGACCGGGGTCGCTATGCTCGAGATGGGTTGCAGCCTCCACAAGGTGCCCATAATCCCTAATCATGGATCCAGTCACTCTAAACATGAGCCCGGTCCTTAACCGCTTCTTAAACTCTAGACAACGGCGTTCCTTGGTCGTCACTAACTCTGGTGCAAACCTCGATAAACTAGTGTAGGTGGCCTCAAACTCAACCACTGGTGTATTCAACTGCACCAGCTTAGCAAACTAGTCTCTCAACTTCTTCCTGACTGTAGGAGGTAAAAACTTCTCCTGGAAGGCATCAACGAAGGCCTCCCAAGTTCCTTTAATGCATCCCTGCGCATACTTCCACCATTGACCCGCGTCTCCCTTCAGCTGGAAGGCTGCCAAAGTAACTCTCAAACCCCCCTCTTCGATACCAAGCATCTCAAAAGTCTTCACCATCTGTTCTAGCCCCTCATCAGCCTTCAGTGGCTCCTTAGGGTCACCCAGAAACTCGTCAGGATTCGACCAGAAGAATTCTCTCTTTAGAAAAGATGGCCTTGCCTTAGCTACTTGGGTCTGGACTTGATTCTTAGCCTTGAGAATGTCCATAGACTCCCGTAATGCTCCGTCCATCTCACGGGTAAGGCGCCCATGGCTTGTTGACCAACCGGTTCGACCATATTGGCCTGACCAACCCCTTCCTCTTGTGTCGGAATTTCATCTGGTATAGGCATTTCTTGCCTCCTAGGCCTACCACACCTGACACCACCACGTCCACATCCTGACATTCTAATAAAGGTAACGAAGGAGATTAACACATTTACAAATGTGCCGAAGCTAACTCATTCGCATCCTAATACGATGGACAACAGTAATTCACTCCATATAAGCACATAACCACATAAACACATACGCATTTCCTTCCTAGATAATGACCGCCTTGCAGCGTTGCTAGAGTTCCAATTAGAAACAACAGTGATCAAGTGCTCTTTTAATAGGATCTTCAAAAACCCGTAGACCCAATCAAGATCTTAGGAACTAAATTCCATACCCATATAATCACATAAGCATGTTATAATAAAAGTATACTTCACATACTAACGTCTCAACTAAGCGAGACAAACCCATTGTGGTACTAATCACTTCCCACGTACCCAAAGTATTCAAACCCGGTGCACTCTAATACCAAGTTATAACGCCCCCCCAAAAAAGTACGAATAATCAAACTCATAAGAGAAAAGAATATAATAAAGTTAAGGTATTTCCATTCATCAGAGTTTGTATTACAAAAGATATTACATGCATTATACATTCATAAATATTCATCCTGAATCTACAGCATGTAATACTAGTTAATAACAACAAAATAAATGCCCTATGGGCTTACATCTTTCTAAGACATTACTTGGTTACAATAAAAGAGAGTCATAAGCTCTGTACATATAAAGCCCTAGGCTTGAATAAATATTTTAACACAAAATAACAAAATAGAGCCTCTAGCTCCTAAGTCCTTCCAAGCTACGTCCTTAGAGGAAGCATATCACTTGTACTTGAAAATGGTTTCCCAAGTAGGGTGAGCCAAAACCCAGTAGAAACAGTCTAACACAATATATGAGATTTAACTAAGATATAATATAAGTGTCAAGTACACATTCAATACTTATGATCAACGTACATTCTTCCCATGAACATCCAATACTGATACTTATATCACAATCCATTTCCATTTATTCATTTCAGGTTAATTCGTTTCACTTCAACTCATATGCCAAGTTTATAATTTTCTAAATAACCCAACTGAGACTACAACTCAATGGTTTTCAATCAACATAACAATCATATAAACACTTCAATCTTGCCATTCTACGAAAATTTCGTCCGCAGGATCGGCACCCATGTATATATAAGATTTCCGGACTTTCACCCTGGACGCTCCAGCCAACTTAATTTTCAATGGAGTCCATCCCCCATCTCCTCCCAAAACATGGAGTACATCCCCTTTCTCCTCCCAACACATTATACATATACAATGTATTCAAAGACACTGTCATATTCAATGACATTCAATTACACATATTCAATGGCTCAACACACCATCATATTCAATGAGATAGTCAAAAAATTAGTTTCAATTCTCCTAATCCTCATGCAATTTCTACAATAATCATAGTTGTCCTTCACCGATAGCCCAATACAGATATTTCTAAACAGATATACAATCTTTATAACAGATAATTCATCAAGTTTCCATTGGTGAGTGATTAAACAAATCCAACTACACCATTCATTCATGCATCCTTCCAATTTTATATTCCTCATACCAATTCCATTATTTATACAAAATAATTATTTAACTCATATTAGGGCAAATTTCCCCATTTTTCAAATATTGACCGAAAGGCTAAAATCAATTATTTTAACACAAGATATCCTCATATCCAAGCCCCATAGTCAATTATATAACATCACATGGAAACATAACATCACATGGAAACCCCTCTTTTTAAACTTGACCTCAAACCCTAGGTTTTGTCAAAACACCCCCAAACCTCATCATTTATATGTAACAACAAATACCTAGGTTAAAGATCATATTAAGGTGTAGAATGTCTTTACCTCAAGTGTAGAAGCCCAATGGAGAAGAGAAAGAACTTGAAGAATGACGAAATCAATCTTTAATTAGATGAAATAGAAGCTCTTGAGATGCTCCAACACTTTATCAAAGAATGTAGGGTGTAGAGATCCATAGATCTAGGTGTATTTCTAGAGAGAAGTCGAATTTCAGAGAGAGAAAGGGAGCTGGTTTAGGGTTTTTGTGATAAAAGATACCAAAAAGTGATATAAAAATGGTCTGCTGCGAACTGATATATGCAAGGCTCGCTCAAGCGAAGGAGTTGTCGCTCGAGCGACCAGACACAATAAATGACCTCGCTCGAGCGCAGAAAACACACTTTCCGAAGTTTTATAAACACACACCGTCGCTCGAGCGCAAGAAGCCTCGCTCGAGCGAAGAACGCTACCTTCCCAAAATCTTTGCAGCTCTGTAAAAATGTTGGGAGTTCACAAAGCTCGCTCGAGTGCAAGAAGCCTCGCTCGAGCGAAGAAGCCAAAATTTGGGCAACAACAACTTGAACAACTAGCAACCAACCTACTCCAAACATGCCCAAGACATCCCAATACTCAAATAGAAAAGGGAAAATAGGGAAAAAGACATAAATAACAATACCAAACCACGAGATCCGAGTCCGGAAAACAATAAAGGTCGGGTCAAAAATCGGAATCGCTATAAAAGGTGTAAGTTTTTTCACAAAAGGTGCAATTTTTCACAAAAAGTGTAAATTTTATGAAAGAAATTTTTTCACAAAAGATATATGTTTCAGAAAATGTGTAAGTTTTTTCACAAAAGGTGTAAGTAATTCTACAAAACGTGTAAGCTTTGTTTTCACAAAACTTGTAAATTCCAAAAAAAAGGTGAAAATTTTATAAAATAAATTATTTTACAAAATGTGTAACTCTTCACAAAAGGTGTAAGTATTTTCACGAAAAGGTGCAAGTTTTCACAAAAGGTATAAATTTTATGAAAGAAAATTTCACCCAAAAGGTGTAACATTTTAGAAAAAGTGTAAGTTTTTTCACATAAAGTGTAAGTAATTTCACAAAAGGTGTGAGTTCCAACAAAAGATGTAAATTTTATGAAATGAATTCTTTCACAAAATGTGTAACTTTTCACAAAAGGAGTAAGTTTTAACAAAATGTGTAAATTTTATGAAACAAAATTTTTCACAAAAAGTGTAACGTTTCAGAAAATATGTAAGTTTTTTCACAAAATGTGTAAGTAATTTCACAAAAGGTGTAAGTTTTGTTTTTACAAAATGTGTAAATTCCAACAAAATGTGCAAATTTTATGAAAGAAATTATTTCACAAAAGGTGTAACTTTTTACAAAAGTGTAAGCATTTTCACGAAAATGTGTAAATTTTATGGAAGAAAATTTTTCACAAAATGTGTAACCTTTCAGAAAAGGTGTAAGTTTTTTCATAAAAGGTGAAAGTAATTTCACAAAAGGTGTATGTTTTGTTTTCACAAAAGATGTAAGTTCCAACCAAAGGTGTAAGTTTTATGAAATAAATTATTTCACAAAAAGTGTAACTGTTCACAAAAGGAGTAAGTATTTTCACGAAAAGGTGCAAGTTTTCACAAAATGTGTAAATTTTATGAAAGAAATTTTTTTGCAAAAGGTGTAATGTTTCAGAAAAGGAGTAAGTTTTTTCACAAAAGTTGTAAGTAATTTCACAAAAGGTGTAAGTTTTGTTTACACAAATGGTGTAAGTTCCAACAAAAGGTTTGAAATTCTATGAAAGAAATTATTTCACAAAAAGAGTAACTGTTCACAAAAGGTGGAAGTATTTTCACGAAAATGTGTAAATTTTCACAAAAGGTATAAGTTTCAACAAAAGTTGTAAATTTTATGACAAAAAAATTTTTCACAAAAGGTGTAACGTTTCAAAAAAGGTGTAAGTTTTTTCACAAAATGTGTAAATTTTGTTTTCACAAAAGGTGTAAGTTCCCACAAGAGGTGTAAATTTTATGAAATAAATTATTTCACAAAAGGTGTAAGTATTTTCACAAAAATGTGTAAGTTTTCACAAAATGTGTAAATTTTACGAAAGAAAATTTTTCACAAAAGGTGTAACGTTTTAGAAAAGGTATAAGTTTTTTCACAAAAGATGTAAGTAATTTTATAAAAGGTGTAAGTTTTGTTTTCACAAAAAGTGTAAGTTCCAACAAAATGTGTAAATTTTATGAAATAAACTATTTCACAAAAGGTGTAAGTATTTTCACGAAAAGTTGTAAGTTTTCAGAAAATGTGTAAGTTTTAACAAAATGTGTAAATTTAATGAAAGAAAAATTTTCACAAAAGGGGTAACGTTTTAGAAAAGGTATAAGTTTTTTCACAAAAGGTGTAAGCTTTGTTTTCACAAAAGGTGTAAGTTCCAACAAAATGTTTAAATTTTATGAAATAAATTATTTTACAAAAGGTGTAACATTTCACAAAAGGTGTAAGTATTTCCTCGAAAATGTGTAAGTTTTCTCAAAAGGTGTAAATTTTATGAAAGAAAATTATCCACAAAAGGTGTAAGTTTTGTTTTCACAAAAGGTGTAAGTTCCAACAAAATGTGTAACTTTTATGAAATAAATTATTTCACAAAAAGTGTAAGTTTTTTTACAAAAGGTGTAAATTTTATAAAAGAAAATTTTTCACAAAAAGTGTAACGTTTCAGAAAATGTATAAGTTTTTTCACAAAATGTGTAAGAAATTTCATAAATGGTGTAAGTTTTGTTTTCTTAAAAGGTGTAAGTTCTAACAAAAAATATAAATTTTCTGAAATAAATTATTTCACAAAAGGTGTAACTTTTCAGAAAAAGGTGTAAGTATTTTTACGAAAAGGTGTAAGTTTTCAGAAAATGTGTAAATTTTATGGAAGAAAATTTTTCACAAAAGGTGTAACATTTCAGAAAATGTGTGAGTTTTATCACAAAAGGTGTAAGTTTTGTTTTCACAAAAGGTGTAAGTTTCAACAAAATGTGTAAATTTTATGAAATAAATTATTTCACAAAAGGTGTAAGTATTTTTAAAAAACAGTGTAAGTTTTCACGAAATGAGTAAGTTTTAACAAAAGGTGTAAATTTTATGAAAGAAAAATTTTCACAAAAAGTGTAATGTTTCAGAAAATGCATAAGTTTTTTCACAAAAGGTATATGTAATTTCACAAAAGGTGTAAGTTTCCACAAAAATGTGTAAATTTTATGAAATAAATTATTTCACAGAAGGTGTAATTTTTCACAAAACGTGTAATTATTTTCACGAAAAGCTGTAAATTTTCACAAAAGGTGTAAGTTTTAACAAAAGTTGCAAATTTAATGAAAGAAAATTTTTCACAAAAGGTGTAACGTTTTAGAAAAGGTGTAAGTTTTTTTCACAAAATGTGTAAGTAATTTCACAAAAGGTGTAATTTTTATTTTCGCAAAAGGTGTAAGTTTCAACAAAATGTGTAAATTTTATGAAATAAATTATTTCACAAAAAGTGTAACTCTTTACAAAAGGTGTAAGTTTTCACAAAAGGTGTAAGCTTTAACAAAATGTGTAAATTTTATGAAAGAAAATTTTTCACAGAAGATGTAACGTTTTAGAAAAAGTGGAAGTTTTTTCACAAAAGGTATAAGTTTTGTTTTCACAAAAGGTGTAAATTTTAGAAAATAAATTATTTCACAAAAGGTATAACTTTTCACAAAAGGTGTAAGTAATTTTACGAAATGTTGTATGTTTTCACAAAAGGTGTAAGTTTTAACAAAATATATAAATTTTATGAAAGAGATTTTTTTCACAAAAGGTGTAATGTTTCAGAAAATGTGTAAGTCTTTTCACAAAAGGTATAAGTTTTATTTTCACAAAAGGTGTAAGTTCCAACAAAAGGTGTAAATTTTATGAAAGAAATTATTTCATAAAAGGTGTAACTCTTCACAAAAGGTGGAAGTATTTTCACTATTTCACAAAAGGTGTAAGTATTTTCACAAGAAGGTTTAAGTTTTTACAAAAGATGTAAGTTTTAACAAAAGGTATAAATTTTATGAAAGAAAATTTTTCACAAAAGGTATAACGTTTCAGAAATGGTGTAAGTATTTTCACAAAAGGTGTAAGTTTTGTTTTCACAAAAGGTGTAAGTTCCAACAAAATGTGTAAATTTTATGAAAGAAATTATTTCCCAAAAGGTATAATTTTTCACAAAAGGTGTAAATAATTTCACAAATTACACTTTTGGCAACCTAAAATAATTTAGTCGCCAAAAGTTTTATTTTTGGTGACTAAAAAATTTATTAGTCGGCGTTGTTTCAATGTTTTGCTACTATATTATTTTAGTCGATATATATTATTTATTGGCGACTAAAAAATGAATTTAGTCGCTGCATATGATGTAAATAGGCGACTAAAAAAATTGTAGTTTGCGTAAGTCTAAATTTTAGGCTACTAATTCTTATTTTAGTCGTCGTATACAATTATTTGCCAAGGAAGTTAAGTCGCCAAATAACAAGCTTATTTTTCGGTTACTCTTTGCTGACCAAATAATTTTGTCAGCAAATATAAATTTTTGGTGACTAAAAAAATTTAGTCGTTGTATGTTCAATTTTTGCCGATGACAAAAAAAATTAATAGCCAAATTATACTTTTAGCTACAAAAGATTAGTTATTATTGATTAATATTTATCGACAAATAATAGTTTAGTTGCTAAAGGTTGAAATTTTTATTACCACTGGCGCCCCTCTTCTTTGTTTCACACCAACATTTTCTCTGTTCTCTCTCACACAGACAGAGAACAGTCACTACCAAACCTCACCCCCGCTCACCACCCAACCTTCGCTGGCCACCGTTGCTCACCGCCGTCGCTCGCTACCGTCGCACATTGCCACTACCACCGCTGCTGCCGCAAATTGCAGGTTTTTTTTTTCTCTCCCTCTCTCTGTCGATCTTAGTCTCTCTTTGTCGATCTCGATCTCTTCTCTGTCGATCTCTGTAGATCTCGGTCTCTCTTTCTCTGCCAATCTCTGTCAATCTCTCTCTGTTGATCCCTGTCTATCTCAGTCTCTCTGTCTCTGTCGATCTTAATCTCTCTCTCTCTCCCTCCCTCTCTTCCTTTCTCTATATTAAAGACAGGTTCTCTTTTACATTAAAATACTTGGTTGGATTTGGACTTGGATTGGTTATTTTAAGCCCTCGCAAACGCCTCTTTTCTCTTTGGAATTCTAGATAGAGAAACACCAAGCCCTCTCAAACGCCTCTTCTCTCTTACATTACCATTATTTGAACAACAAAAATACAGTTTGATTCGATTTTAGGAGCTCTTCGCAATTTTCGCTCTTCTCTCTCTACCCGAAAGCATCAACAGATCTGGACTTGGGTAACTTCTTGGCTCCAATTCGATCAGGTTTGATATCTTCTTCTCTCTTTTAGATCTGGGTTTGCTTCAATTCCAAATTGTGGTGATTGATCGATTGTTTCAGATCTGGGTTTGATTCGTTCTCAGGTTTTTGGATCTCAATTTTGTTGTTTTAACACAGATTGAGCTTCGAATCTATCTGAATTAGGGTTTTATGTTGTTAGATTAGTTATATTAATCATTTTTGTGATCATTTTCATTCATTGATCGACTCATTTTTTTGTTTGATATGTTAATATGGGAATTAGATTTGTTAATTACTTGAATACAATCTTTTGCAGTTCTGAAATTATGATTGTTTCAATTTTTAATATAGTTCCTAGATGTTGGTTTTTCCTTTGTAGATTTCTAAATGCAATACGTTTCTTTATGCCATTTCATTGGATTTTGATAGGCTGGAATAGGTTGCTTTATACTAGAAAGATTGAATTTTTGCATATTATTTTTCAAAGTTTGCTAGCTGCAAATTGGGAAATTTTGTAGTGAAACAAGAGGTGGTGATCTTCCCTGCTACATCTCACTAGATATTTGATTGTGATCCCTTTCAGAATATCTATTACTACATTCATTAAACCACTAACTAATGTAGATTTGTAACCATAAATCAAAAGTCCACAAGTCATTGAATTTTAAAAAAAAAAAAAAAAAATAGTACATCAAACCATTTGGTCCTAGTGAGTTTTTGGATTTGTAGCCTTTCGGTTATTTAAGAATTCAATTACTTAGCCATCGGTGCAGTTGAGCATTAAGAACTTGATAACTCTTCAATTTGTCTACCTAGACTGAGCTTCATGTTACATGAAGGTGCAGCTTGGAAGTGATTCTGTTTTAAAGGTACAGTTATGCTAGTCCAATTATGAATTGAGATCAAGATGCATGAGTATAACTGTTTTAAAATTAAACTTCAGGATGAATTGATGAGCAATAAGCAACTATTCTTTGAAATTTAGGATTGATGAACCCTTTCCCCATTTTTCTTGTGGAAAACAACTTTGGTCTCTCTATTTGTTATTGAACTTAAAAGTGCCATTACATGGTTGTGATTGTTATATGCTTATGCTCTTTTGGTCTCGCTGTTAGAGTTTGAATCAGCAAACCATGTGTTAATATATTTTGCCCTTGTGTTTGGAGGGTGTGGTCTGAACATGTCTATTGATCACTGCTTGGGTTTATTTGTTTCCTTATCGTGTATCCATGATTGGGGGTTGTTAGGATGACGTGAGAGCAACAGGGTGACAAATAATAATATTCCTGAAAAAGTGTAACAAATTAATGTTTCTTTTGACTACATATTGATATTCTACAAATAATATTTCCTTATATTGGATTAACTTAAATAAATTAAAGAAATGATACCAAATTCGATAAAGTCTATGCAATATTTGCAACTAACTGTTGTTAATCAAGAAACCATCTTCAATGCATCTTTACTATAAAGTATAATTTTCAAATACTTATAGTCAAATGAAACAAACTAAGGCATCAATTAGCACTCCAAGCTTAAATAGGTCACAAGAAACATCTCCTTTTAAATTGTGATATTTCTTGATACACTAGCTTTTTTTTAGCTAATAACTTATGATGTGTCTAGCTAAAATGAAGAAATAGATGGCAAGTGTGAGCAGAAAGATATCAGCAGCATCAACTAGGGCTCACACCAGAATACCAAAGTAGAGCACTCTTTTTTAACTTCCTTCAGGTGGGTTTTCTTCATTTTTAATTATAATTTGGTCTACATATAGTATCTATGTATGGATTAATTCAAATATACAATGAAATATGACCCATGGTCTTGGTTGTTCTGGTCAATTCAAATATAATTTGGTCTACACTGTTGCTCACCACCGTCGCTCACCACCGCCATCGCCGCAAATCACCACTATCACTGCCACAAATCACAGGTTTCTCTCTCTCTCTCTCTCTCTCTCTCTCTCCCTCTCTCTCTCTCTCTCTGTCGTTGTCGGTCTCTCTCTCTCTGTGTCGATATTGGTCTCTCTCTATCGATCTCGGTCTCTGTCTCTGTCGTCCAATTCAATTATGGCTAAATTGATTTGCGTTTATATAAATTTGGGAGGATGGTGTGCAAAACTAGAAAATTGAATGAATGTTCAAATAGGTTAGGACTCCAGGTGCTTGGCTTAACCATGTTATTCATTGATTATGGTCTCATTTACAAATATCATAATATCCTTCCATGTTAGTTTATATTTTTCGTTTTTAGTTTTAATCATAATATGTGCTATTTTGTAATCAAACTATGTTGCTTGAGGATTATTCCTTTTATTACTTTGGTTATGATATATGATACTTTCTAAGAAAAACTATTTTAAGTTTATGTGTGAATTAATTTTGCCCAATAATCTTATAATTGTAAAGCATTAAGTTGAAAGCACATGGGTTGAAGGCTTGAGGTATGAAAAAGTTCTATCCACAACTGCCCACTAAACTCATAATTGTAGAGTATTAGGTGTAAAGCACATGGGTGAAGGGCTGGAGGTATGAAAAATTCCTGTTCACAACTGCCCAGTAATCTCATAATTGTAGAGCATTAGGTCCAAAGCACATGGGCCGAGGGCTTTAGGTTTGGAAAATTCTTGTTCACAACTGCCCAATAATCTCATAATTGTAGAGCATTAAGTCCAAAACACATGGCTTGAGGTATGAAAAATGCCTGTTTACTTGTGATTTCAAGGAAGATATGCAACTGATCGAGTGGATGATTGAAGAACAATAAGTGCAACAGACCTCTAAGGGTTATGTCTTTTCCATTCTTTTGAGGCTTTTCTTTTGTTGACTATTTTAATTCAATATATGCTTTCTTATGCCATGAAACTAGCTTATGCATCGGATGCATCTAATGTTCTACAAGATTTACCTATACGCAAGTTGCAAGTGAAATTGGTTATTGTTTTCTGAGTGCATATCATGTCAATGTGGATAGATTATTGTTCTTTGAATTTCTTTCACTATATTTTACTGGTGTAGATTCACAAATTCAACTGTCTTAAGGCTAGGTGATCTCTTGTTGAAAAATTTTATTTAGGACAACTGAAATATATTGTTGTGGATAATATTATTGTAATTTAATTTTCAAAGAATAGAGTTTTACAAAATTCATAAAATCTGAAGAACAGACCGCAGTTTATTGAAATCATTATCAGTTATTACACTACCTATTATTGCTTTTTGTACATTTTGCATATAATGGCACAACATATCCACAGTAAATTAAAAATGTTAAATAAAGTAAAACCTTAGCTAGTTTATGTACTTACCTTACTATATAATAGAAGAACTGACAATTCTATTTGTGGATTCCTGGGTGAATGAAGAGACCTAATCCTTAGGATTTAGACGGAGGGAAATGAATAGGTGATAGTGATTTTGTAATTTGTAAAATGAATTTAAATCTGTTGCAGTCTTTGTTTTAATTATTTTTGTAGAAAGCATGAACAGACCTTTAGGTTTGCAAAAAAATGGTTTTGAGCCCTCTGAAATATTTCTATCCCAGTTTTAAAATAAGCCAGTGATGTAAATGGCTAATGCGCTCTGCATTGGATGTTAGTTGATACTAGATATAAACCTACACGTATAGGGCACTTAGAGCCTAAACATTCACAAAGAAGCAAGGTTTAAAAATTTAGTTAATGTTGATGATTTTTTGTGGAACCTTGATGCAAGAACATGATTTTTGCCATCTTGCCTTCAAGATTTTAATTGTTCTAAAAAACTATTGTGACCTTTATTATTATTATTATTATTATTTTATCTTCCTTAGTTGTTCTTGTGGAAGAATGAGAAAACTGATGATTTTGGGAATTATTTGTGATTGTTATAGAGGATGAGCCAATTCTACCTCCTCTAAAAAAGGAGCAACCGAAGAATAGATGGGATGACGAAGATGTGGATGAAAATGATGTGAAGGATTCTTGGGAGGATGAAGAAGAAACTGCTCTGGTAATGTTGATAACATGTTTTATTTTATTTTATTTTATTTTATTGGTTTATTAAAATGTTGATAACATGTTTCAGCATTTCCTTCTTTTCCTATATTTTCTTCTTATTCTCTGCTGGTTTCTTCTTTCTCTGTATCTGTCTCTCTTCTCGCTTCTTCTTCTGATTTGGTTGTTTCTCTGCTGCTACTCCAGTTGTCCTTTGATCTTCTGTCCTTGTTTTTTGCCATTGGTGTTACCCTTCTCAATTTTTTCCTCCATTGTTGTCTGTCTCTTTTCCTGTTTTTATTCTCATTCACCTTTGTTATTGTTGCTGCTGATCGTCCTTTTCATCTCTCCTACTATTTCTGTTGTTGACATCTATCCCTCCCTTCTACAATTGTTGGTTTCTTCCATTTCCAATCACTTATTCTCCTTTTGTTTGAATTCAAACTCTATTATTTGTAATTGTTGATTGTTACTTAATGATAGTTGAATTTAGTTTTGTTAATTTGTTGCTCTCAAAATATCTGAGCTTGGCTGTATTATTTTGTATTGCTGGTTTGTTATCTATTTGAGATATTACACCTACTGTGTTTGGGAGTTTGGGCTTAATTTACAGAGCAATTCTATTTGAATTATTGTAATTCATGTTTTGAAAACCTATGGCTGCATCACTATATTTTGGTGTAGTTATCTCATTAACAATTCAAGACGAACTTATATTGTTTATAATTCCTTTGTTATTTACAAGTTCTATGAAGGTGTTATTGATGGTTTTGATCCTGTAAAAAAGAAACATAAGGTTAGTTTGCTTGTATATACTAGGTTCCAATTTTGTACATAAGGTTAGTTTGCATGTGCTATGCTTTATATGTCTGTATTATGTAGGTGGAGTTTATTGTTCCTAATTAGTTATTCTTTTCGTTCTTGAACAGGTCTCATATACAGATGGTGATGAAGAGATATTAAATCTTAGAAACGAAGGTGGGAGTTAGTCACTGGTAACTCTAAGTCAGATGGGCTGGGTAATTGGCTGATTCATATTTTGGTTCTTATTCTTTTTCCCTTTGTTCTGTATTAAGGATGATATACTTTTTCCCTTTGTTCTGTATTAAGGACTTGGAGTTTTGGAAATGTAACTATTTCTTTAGCATCTTAGTGTTACTGAAGGAAGGAATATATTAAATCCATTAATAGATTGGTTGGTCAAGCAACTTCTGAGGTATAGACTTATTTTAGTGACATATTTGGCATTCATTCAAGCCACATTGTAGTATTGCCAATACAATTTGTGACAACTTGACAAGAGACCTACCCCTATCAATTTAAAACTGTAAAATGAGTATTCTCTCAGCTGCTTGCATTTTTCTGTTGAGCAAAACCTATCCAGCTGCGCTTTACAGTTTGAACCATTATGAACCAGTGATATCTCAAACTCTAAGAATGTATAACACTAAGCCATCTTTGCCTAAAGTAACATTAATGTCTTTGCTTCCCCACCAAATTTCATGAGATTGCTGGCAAATGGCGGTAGTAGGGTTAACCCAGATGTTGTAGGGTGGATGAAATTCTTCAAGATAATGAAGGTAAATTTATTTGACTGTATTTTTCCTAGGAGAAAGGTCCAGTATTTTAGCTAAATTTATGTCAATTTATTAGGGCTTAAAACAAGAACTCAAGCCTTATTATTGCAACATAATTGTCTCAATTCAGATTGTAAGAGTTTTAAATATTCCTATTGAAAAGGTAGAGGCTCCTTGGTGCATTCTTTATCTCTACAGAGAACTTAAAGCATTCCCTTCCCATGCTAAAATGATCTTCCAAGATTTGTTTCACTAGGTTGTATTATACAAAAAGAAGTGTAGATTTTTTTATTTTTTTGTGTGATAAGTAAACTTTATTGAAAGATGCCGAAGGCTAATGTATGTTAGAATTATTAATTATTAGATTAGAAAATATGTTTACGTGATTATACAATACAAAACAATTCTTAGCAATTACAAGATATGCATGATAATGAGTTTAAGAGATTTCTTATGCTTAGATCACATATAATGTTTTTTTCACTAAATATCCATTACCCCTAAAAACATGAGCAGGGAAGGGACCCAAAAATAAACATATGTGTGGAAAATTAGAATTGTGCTTCTCTACCAACAAAAAACATGCAAGAGACTGTTATTTATCTGGTGTATGATTATAATTATTTAGTTGTAAACCCTTTAATCATAAAAATATGCTAGAAACTCAAGGATCTATTTAATTGTATCAATCATTCATTCAAATTTAAAGAAAAATATGCTAGAAACTCATTGTACCTGATTGATTGACTCACAAAGATATATATGATTATGATGATATTAGCCATAAATCTGTTTTTATATAAGATTAATTTAATAATCGTTGATGCTTGACGAATTCCAACTGTAGTTGGCACAGAATAAATATTATTATAGCATATTAACCTGATGATATCCCGGTGTTAAGCTGCAGATAACCTGAAACATAGTCCATTGGAGACATTGGTATGTGTTTTGTCCATCTATGCAATTAAGAAATTCAATTAAAACCAATTTCACATAACCAAAATCAAAGACAACTAACAAAATGCTACTAGAAAGATGAACATAACTAATCAAATACTTGCATAACTAAAAACTAAAAAGATCTCATCATGACACCAATAGTATTATCACTCACCTAGTGAAGGAGCCACTAAGAAATACCCTGTTGCCCCCATACGGCCACACAAATTGCTTTGGTACCAATACAGGTCCCAAGACCTCGCTCTTATCAGGCCCAATATCCACACCAGAGCCAAACATGAGCCCCAAAACTTATTTCAAATCCACAAACCCAATAAGCTAAATTGAAATTACAACAAAATCACCGAAACCCCAAAATCAGTTTTTTTTTTTTCTTGTCAACCTCTATTCGAATGTTACAAATATTTAACCTCTTGATGCCTTAATTTCAGCTGTTTTTATTTTTTATTTTATAAACCAGTGTATTGAACAAATTAAACCTTCATATGTAACAAATAGAATTCAAAACGAACGTGAAATGGAAATTGGCTTTTGATGATGATAATAATACTACTTTGTTAGGTTTTATTTCTTGGCAATCCCGTTTGACAAAACTCCTTTGAGTTGTAATTTTATTCGCATTTTTATTTCAGTGAGGCTATGAGTTGTTAGATGTGAATCCAACCCGAATCGAGCCTTACAGAGAAGTTTGTGATGTTAATGCTTTCAAGATTGCCACTTCGCTGATTATGACGGGGGTCGAGCTGCCCGGTCAGCTCGCCGCTGAAGCAAAATGCAAAAATGCATTCAATTTTGGTCTCCCTGCTCGAGCGGGGAAAGTGACGCTCGAGCGGGGATTGCAAGCTCACAGCATCTCTGCTTCGCCTGAAAAAGTACTGGATGGTGTGATTCGACGCTCGAGCGTCGAAACTGACGCTCGAGCGTGAAGCCTATATGAATTGCGGAATATGAAGTCTCCGCTCGAGCGGGAATTCCCACGCTCGAGCGGACAGCGATCTCAGATTCTATAAATTCGCATGTTGCTCCAAATCTAGGATTACTTCTCCAGATCTTCTTTTTGGGTTCTAGGGTTTATATCTGGGGATATTTTGCTAGTTTTCTTTGATGTTTTGATTGAGTATTCAACTGATGGTTTAAAGAGTATACATCAAAGGATTATTTGTTTGTTCTACACAAAAAAAAGAGTTGTTCTTCGGTGGATTCTGAAGAATTCGAGCCTGAAGCTTTGGTGGATTCTAGAGTGGCTCATCGTCAAGACAATTCCGAGGTGAAGACGGGGTTGGAAGAGGCACATAGGGGTTGGTTCAATTCGGGCGTGGATTCGCTAGGTAATTGAGAGTATACCTGTGTAGTTCCTTTATATCTTCTTAATGGATTGTTTTGTGGCTGTTGCCCATGGTTTTTTTTATCACAATTGGGGGTGTCCAATTGTGGTTTTTCCACGTAAAATCGTTGTGTCAATTTATCTTGATTGTTTGATTGGGATTGTTATATACTGTTTAAAATTGATACATAATCACAAATCAACATCTAGGGGATTTCTAGATTTTTCATACTTGCATCAAGTCCAAATCATGGTTAAAGTATCAAGACTTGCCACAAAGAATTATAATATAAGATAAAAATAAAACCAAGAACAAGAAGGGAAAAAAATAAAAAAAATAAAAACTAAGAAATGTTAGGTTAGGGTTTAGTTTCCTTTATTTATTTTGGGATTAATTTTGGTTATTTTATTTTCTAACATATGATGTGGTGCTTAATGGGCATGAACTAGTCACAAGACCATTTAAGTGACTTAACATATGGTAATGCTTTTCAAACTAATTCTATAAACATTTCTCTATGGAGGTTGGCTTTTGAATTTTTTTTTTCTCCATAGTTTGTTTGTCGCTTCCACACACGTTCTCTTCTCTCTTCACTTTCTTCTTCGTTCTGCATAGCTTCGAACAAGAAATTTTGTTTCATGTGGTTAAATATTTGATTGGCTACTTAATAGTAGTTGATTTAAGCATTATTAAGTGGTTTGCATGTAAATATCTTTGCAAATTATATATTTTCTTGGTTATTTCCATTGATTGGAATGTATATGTACTGAACTTCGGGTGTTTGGCACTATTTTCATGTAGTTCTCTAACTGAATTATTTAGCCATGTGATCTTTATAAATTCAAATAGCAAGTTGTTAATATAATCTGAAATTCAACAAAGCAGAACTAGATCAGATAGCTAAAACTTTTTAAAATTTGTGGGCTGTTCAAAAACTGCATAATAATAAAGAAAAAAAAAATACTAATCAATGTTAATGGGTTATAACGAATCTGGAGCCCAAATCTACAACAATATTCAATATTCAAATCTACAACAAAAAAAAGAATCAAAACAAAACTAGAAAATAGAATCATTCTCACCAAATAAAAAAGATGAAAATAAAACATTCAGATAGACAATTTTACAGACAAATGGTAGCCGATTAACCAACACTGCCTCTAGCGATACTTTCTTTATAAAATACTAAGCTTAAGTATGGAAATAAGTCACACACAACAAACTTGACTCTAATCAAAACTTTAAAAATTCAATAACAAAATAGAGAAGAGGAAGGTTGGGAGAATGAACTAACCCAGAAGCTATCTGCTTCAGATTCAGAAAGCGTTTGAAAATTTCATCTTTCGGGTCCTTAATTGATTTATGCCTATAGATTAGAATGAACAACAATGAAAACCTCATCTTCAAGCACCCTCCACTGTTAATTTAAAAATCATGCAATAAAAACACGTATGAAAAAATTCACTTTCCCCCTCAAACAGTGTCATTTTGAACTATTAATTTGCAAAAATACCCCCTTAAACTATTAAGATCAGTTCACTTTACAACATTTTATGAGGTTAATATTTTTAACTGAATATCATACCTGCCAGCACACACGTGACTATTTTAGGCTATTGATTCACTTTTACCCATAGGAGTACACAAATATTCGGATAAATGCAACAAAACATGATCAATTATTTTTAAAATATTCAATAAAATACGAAAAAACACAAATATGACCTGTAGGAATAGATGGTACATAAATAGGACACGTAGGTTGGGAGTTAGAGTTGAAAATGCTTTAAATTTAGTCGAAAAAAGGCGTTCGAGAGGGGAAAATACAAAACAGCCCCCAAACCAATGTTGTCGTGTAAAGGCTAGCTTCTCCATGCCAAATATAACATATAGGAACAGACAGTACGTAAATAGGACACGTAGGTTGGGAGTTAGAGTTGAAAATGCCTTAAACTTAGTCGAAAAAATGCATTCGAGGGGCAAAAATACAAAACAACCCCCCAACCGATGTTGTGATATAACGGCTAGCTTCCCTGTGCCAAATATGACTTGTAGGAACAGACGGTACATAAATAGGACACGTAGGTTGGGAGTTAGAGTCGAAAATACCTTAAACTTAGTCAAAAAAGGTGTTCGGGGGCGAAAATGCAAAACAACCCCCCAACCAATGTTGTGATGTAATGGCCAGCTTCCCCATGCCAAATATGACCTGTAGAAATAGACGGTACATAAATAGGACACGGAGGTTGGGAGTTAGAGTCGAAAATGCCTTAAACTTAGTCGAAAAAAGGCGTTCAGTGGGCAAAAATACAAAACAGCTCCCCAACCAATGTTATGGTGTAACGGCTAGCTTTCCCGTGCCAAATATGACATGCAAGAATAGACGGTACGTAAATAGGACACGTAGGTTGGGAGTTAGAGTCGAAAATACCTTAAACTTAGTCGAAAAAGGGCGTTCAGGGGGCGAAAATACAAAACAGCCCCTTAACCAATGTTGTGATATAACGATTAGCTTCCTCGTGCGAAATATGACTTGTAGGAACAGACGGTATGTAAATAGGACACGTAGGTTGGGAGTTAGAGTTGAAAATACCTTAAACTTAGTCGAAAAAAGGCGTTCGGGGGGCGAAAATGCAAAACAGACCTCCTACCAATGTTATCATGTAACCAGCAGGTTCCTCATGCTAAATATGACCTGTAGGAATAGACAGTACGTTAATAGGACACGTAGGTTGGGAGTTAGAGTTGAAAATGCCTTAAACTTAGTCGGAAAAAAGCGTTCGAGGGGCGAAAATACAAAACAACCCCCCAACCAATGTAGTGATGTAACAGCCAGCTTCTCCGTGCCAAATATGACCTATAGGAATAGACGGTACGTAAATAGGACACGTAGGTTGGGAGTTAGAGTCGAAAATGCCTTAAACTTAGTCGAAAAAAGGCGTTCGAGGGGCGAAAATGCAAAATAGTCCCCAGACCAATGTTGTGATGTAACTGGTAGGCTCTCTGTACCAAATATGACCTGCAGTAATAGACGGTACGTAAATAGGACATGTAGGCTTGGAGTTAGGGGCAAAATCACCTTAAACTTAGTAGAAAAAAGGAAATCGGAGGGCGAATGTGCAAAAATAATTATTAATTATGTGCAATTATTACTTGTAAAATATTACTTGTTGCTTGAAATTTGCATTTGGGTTTTACATATTTTTCTTTTATATAAATTTGAGTATGCAAAACTAATGATTTATTTGAAAATATTAATTATATTCAAGTTTTATATGTTTTTTTTTTATTAATTTTAAATATGTCAATATTTAGTCAATACTAATATTAATTTTATTTGGACAGATGGTTTTTGGCGTGAAATTGTGGATATGACTTTTTTTGACAAGTACGAAAGACATTGTTTTTAGTCTACGGATTAGTATTGTTCGTCCACATTAGTTTTATGGTGTAGTACAACTTAGCTTTTGACGTGGTGCAAATTAATTTTTGATGCGGTACAGATTACCTTTTGACGTAGTATAGATTACTTTTTTGGCATGGTAGAGATTACCTTTTGGCGTGGTACAAATTAGTTTTTGGTGGTACAGATTAACTTTTGGATATTAATTTTGTTTAATCCTCTGTTATGTATGGAATTGTATTTTTGAGGTTGGATTATACTTGGTTAATATGAAATTTCTATTGCATTTATAATTTGATGTTAAATATGAATGTTTTTTATGGTTGAAAGTGAAATGTGTGCATGTTATGGAATGGTTGCTAATTTCATCAATTTATGTATTATTTTATTTATATATAGGGTATAGGTCGCACTAATAATGGAATAAATACAGGTGGTCAATAAATTAATTATAAAAAAAAATTATAAAGTTTTTGGCGACTAAATATTTTGGTAGCCAAAATTGCAAGCAAAGGTTTTTCATGACTAAAGATTTAGTAGTGAAAAAGAAACAAAAGACTTTTGGCGACCAAATAGTTAGTAACCAAAATAAATCAAGATGAGGGAATAAACTATTGCCGACCAAATATTTTAGTCAAGAAAGAACATGTCATCCTTCAGTCATCAAAATGTTTGGTCGTAAAATACCATGAAATGAAAATATCTAATCTTTTGGCAACTAAAATGTTTAGTCGTGAAAACTAACAACGGCTAAACTATTTGGTCTCTAAATGTATTATTATTAGTGACTAAAATTTTTAGTCAATAAATGTATTATTAAAAAGAATTCCAGTTTGATTAATTAATTTCGGCGACTAAATATTTCATCGTCAAAACGTTATGTTTGGCGACTAAGTTCGTTTTAGTAACTGAAGATAAGATAATTAGCGATCAATGTCAATTTAGTCGCCATTGACTATTGCTGACAAGGCTTTGGTGACCAACGGGCCGACGAAGAACTTTAGTCGCCATGGCGGTAGGGTGAAGGAAGATGTGGTGATAGGGTGGTAACAATGGCGGTGGTGGTGTAGGGAGTGACCATGATGGTGGTAGAGTAGTGATAGTAGTGGAGTTCAAATGGTGATAGGGCATGACAACTGTTATAACAGTGGTGATGGTGATGGTGATGGTGAAATCGACGGTGTTGGTGTAAGAGGCAGGTACCCTTTATGCAAACTATTTGTTTCATTAAATTTTAAGTTTGTAAGATAAAAGTCATTTAAATTATGACAAATTCCTCACATGAAATTACATAATTATTTAATGCTAATTGAATTTATAAACATTTATACACAAGCATCAACATACACCATTATAACCTCACAATCGCTATAATTATCACCAATATTGTTGTTATCATCATCACCGTCAGTGTCACTGTCACCACCACCATTATCAAGCCGCCATTGCTATTACCACCATCTTCATTATTATTGTCATCGTCACCATAAAACATACCATCATTTCACTACCAGCATCACAGTTTCTATTATCATTGTCACCACCTCTCCACCACCACCTCTACTACTACAATCATTCACCTCCATAATCATTACTACCATTAGCAATGATTTTTTAATTTTGGGATCTCAAAAATCCAAACTAAAAGTATGTTATTTTATTAATTGGGCATATGAACACGTGGTATTCCTGATTTATTAGATAATTTATGCAAACAGTAGTAATTTTTAATTAATTTGTTGTCTAATGGATTATAAAGTATTAAATTACCAAAATTTTAATATTTTTTAATTAAAACTTGATAGTAATAATTATTTCATTGTCTTCAACTAATGAAATTTCATTCTCTTCAAATAGTGAAATTCCTTAATGTTTAGGTGAAATTTCTAGAAAAGGAGTAAAAATTATGAAATTAAATGCCAAAGACGGACTAATGAGTAAATGTTTAGGTGTAATTTAACAACTAACATCATAACTACATCTAATTTGACATTTCACTTTACAAGTAGTTTATCCATCTAATCTAATTAGAGATGTGGCACGATTAACGATTTGAATATTATCAAATTGGCCTGTCCTTCTAATGGCGACGTGGCGCAACCATGTCAACACCATTATTCTCGTAACTTATAGTTTATGTATTAGTATATTTATTGAAGGGTTTAATTGTATCATTTTCGAGAGGAGTAAATTGATACTTCATGATAGCTTTAGGAAGGTCAAATAATACAAGGGGTGTGGTACATTTTCGTATAGCAGAAGAGAGGCCTACAATGACGTAGAATTGCGGAAAAATCATGAGTTGAATGAGAGAAAAGTATGTTTTGAACCTTTTGACAATTGCATCTAGAAATTTTAATTTTTCCATCGATAAAGTAGAGAGAAAGAGACATAAAGATAAAGGTAAAAGAATAAATAAATAAAGGCTTGTGATGGATCTATAGATTGGTGTTAAGGGCATACATTCATTTAGCACTTGCAATTAGTTAGGCACGCAACTAACAGGAAACTTCTTTAATGTTAATATTACCAAATTTTAATTTTATTTTATAATTATTAAATAAACAAAAAAAATTAGTATAAATTACCAATAAGTCCCACTTTTGGGATTTATTACCCATTAAGTGTTATTGATAAGTTTATCAGTCTTGTAGATAAATAAGTTTAGTTAATAAGACTGTTAGTAAGTGACCAAAAAAATTATTAATTAACTATAATAGTTCAAATAATTATTTGATTAAATTATTAATTTAAAATGTTAAATTACTTTAATGTTAATATTAATTAAATTTGTTATTTGTAATACCTATTAATAATTAAATAATAAATTATTAAGAACATAATAGTAATAATTTTTTTTAATATAATTATTATTTATTGATTAAAATCATAAAATTCCCAAAATTTATTTTTGCATTTAGAATATTAATTAAACTTTAATAAAGGTAAAATTATAAACATAAATAATAAAACTTAAAAAAAATGTATAAGCCTATGTTTGGGAAGTTGGGTTTGAGGATTTTTTGGCTAAAATAGCTACAAAAAATAAAATAGGCTTTTTAGCCCTATAAGACAAAACATCACATTCAACCCATAATCATTACATTCATTTTCTCACAAAAAAGCCAAAAAAGCCAAAAACCCTTCCCAAACCAGATTTTTTAGCCCCAAGCTAAAATAGCCAAAAAAAACCAAAGAGCCAACCCACTTCCCCAACAAAGCCTAAATTAAGACCAATTTTTACTACAAAATTTTGTCCCAAATTCAAATTTCTTCTCAATATTTGAAACAAACCCTCCAAAATTTTACGTTATTCAAAATTCCCTTCCCTCCCTCCAAAAAAAAAAAAAAAAAAAAAAGAGGAAAAACTAGTTGGAGAGAGAGATAGAGAGAGATGCTTTCGAGAGTGAGAGAGAAAGAGCGAAGACGAAGAAGAGAACATGAAGAGAAGACGAAGGGAAGAGTAGTCCTTCGGAGCGACAGCCATTGCTTTGCTTGCGACGGCCATTGCTTCGCTCGAGCAGTCCTTCGGAGTTACCTCATTTGCAACTCCGTTTGTCTT
Organism: Camellia japonica; assembly: GCA_030407325.1. NCBI lineage: Eukaryota > Viridiplantae > Streptophyta > Magnoliopsida > Ericales > Theaceae > Camellia > Camellia japonica. The sequence continues at coordinate 150,448,017 of JAPPVO010000017.1, read as the reverse complement.
CGCTTCTCCGTCCAGTCGATGAAGACCTACGAATGAAGCAAATGGAGCCATCTCACCTCTCCCTCCGGCCGGAGCTCTCGTACCTCTCCCTTGCACCGCCCAATTTCAGGTACATGTTTAGATAGTAGGGTTTTGAGTTCTAATTCAAGGCTTTTCAATTTAAAAATTAGGGTTTAAGGTTATTCAATTTCAAAATTTGGGGATTTTCAATTTGGGGTTTAGTGTTTAACTTGGATGCTTGATCTGAATGTTTAAATGGGACTTACTAATATCAATTTAGTAAGACTTTTTTTTTTTGGATAAATAGCTATTATAAAAATTATTTACTAAGACTCTTATAAAGAAAATGTTGAAAATCATACTGCTAATATCCACTCTGGTTTTATGTTTTTGATTGACCTGTGTGGCCTAAACATGAAAATTTACAACCATAATTTGTTTTTTTTTGTTTTTGTTTTTGTTTTTTTTTTTTTTGTTTTGTTAGATAAATTAATTCACTATGTTATGAAAATTGTTGAATCATATGTTTTGGCAAACAGAGATAGAAATTTGATAAAGATAGAACTTGGAAGATGAAGGATAGATCTGGGTGTTGACATTAACAAAATATAACTTTCTCAAATTGATTTGATTAGGAGCTTTCCTCCGTTTCTTTTCTGATGTTTGTTATGTTAATGTAGTGGGTATTATAATGTAGTTGAGTTTATTGCATATATTTTTTTCTCCTAATGTTTGGATTGCATATGTATAATCTAGTTTCTGAATTTCTTTTCATTCTTGGTTAAATTTTTTCTAGGGCACTTGTTTTACAGTTGCAGTGTAACTGTTAATTAAAATGTCATTGTGACACTTTAGTTTGATTAAGCAATTTTGTGACTCACACAACATCTATAAAAGAAAGGTAGCTTGTATTATTGCATTTCTGCTTCTTTTTACCTTGGTTTTGGAGTATTTATTGGTTTGAAATATTGGTTGTAAGATGTACTCCAAGTGCTTGCAAAAATGTCTGATTGAATTTAGCAATTGTTTGAAGAAAGAACTGAAAATCCAGCTTCATACAATTCCACTCACTTTGAAGAAAAAGTTGATTTTGTTTTTCTAGTTGTAATTTATGTGATTTTGAAGTTCATTTAAACCTTGATAGAGTTGTTACTGTGTTATTTTAATGTTTTGTGGTTGAATCTATGTTGCCTCAGTTGCTCGCTATAGGCTTGGTCAGTCCATTACTTGGATGTGTTGGATGATATTTTATAAGTGCTATTGAAGTTTTGTTACTATTATCATTATTGTTGTGGTTTTAGAAAGGAAAATTTTGATTGTTTATGTGCTGTGACAACTTATTGCCTTTTGTGAATATTTGTGTTGATAAAAAGAGTTTAAATTTAGCTCAGCTGATTGAATCATGGACTATTTAAACAATTTGTCAAGATTAAAATGGCTATACTATTTGAAACTAGTTAATGGATGTAATAGGTGGTCATTATTATGTACATGCTTCCTTTGTCATGTCTTATGTTTGCTAGGTATATACTACTTTTGCTAGGATGTGTGATCCTTTTATTTGGCTTTAGTTTTTGGAAATTATTTTATCTCTTGTTTTTATTTTTTATTTTTTTTCATTGATACTTGTGAGTCGCAATAGTAACTTGGGTTATTTTCTCTTAAGGAACCACAAAACACACCGAGTCATTCAATGTCTCTCAACTACCAAAGCTTAAATTATGTTTTAAATTTTGTAGTAATCAGTGACTTTATATTGTTGGAAGTGATATTTAGAAACAAATGTTTCTTTGAGTGCCGAAGTTCATGTATAGTTGACGGAATTGAACTTAAAACATAGGAAACCCAATTCAAATAGTTGAAATGATGATGAATCAATTTCTGTACATTAAATGTGGCTACCATCGGATTTGCTTGATGGATAAATGTAGCGTGCATTTGCCACTTTAGGTAATTATTGTTGAAAGTGAAGCTTGACAAGTTGTTCATGAGTTAAATTTTATGCATAGAACTAGTGCTGAAACAGAGGTCATGCTAGCTGATTGTCATATATTTGCTGTCTTTTCTTAACTCTTGTTTTGTTTGGACTAGAGGACCTTGTAATAGGTGGCTCATGATCATGAAGTAGCCAGGTTTGCTCTATCTATGAATGTCGTAGTTTCTATGAATGTATCCACATTGATCTTTGGCTGGTTTGACATTCATCTAGTTTTTCAATAAAATTGTTCCCAGTACACCAAGAAAAGGGTGAGATGCTCTAGCACTTTCCTTCCTTTGTCGATGTCTACATGTATCTTTGTGTATATTTGTTTCATTAATAAAAGTTTTTTGGTTGATAAAAAAATTTTAAAAAAAGGGGTAAAATTTGGACTAATTAGTTAAATTACAAAATTGATAAAATTTTGTGACTCTCTCATCATATTGAAGTTTTCACATTGCTTAAACTTCGGGGTTCAATGATTGAATTGGGTAATTAGTTTAAGTTGGGGATAGATTAAGTGTTTGCTACAAAACTATGATGCTATATGCATTTTGGTCAAATGTCAATACCATGATTTTCATTCTATTATTTATTTATTTTTGTTGTTTACTATTTGTTTCTACAATGTGATGAATGTCTTCTAGGCCTTGGCTTTACTTTTAGCTTTAAATTTGTCACTCTACCTAAATATGGGATTTATATTTATTTATTTTATTTAAGGAAAGTGTTTTCTATTTTGAACCATCAAACTTATCACAAAGCAACAACACTCCACCCTCCCTCAATTAAAATAGCCATGTTTGTCAAACTTAACACAAAGCAACACCATGGGTAACTCAATTAAAGATGAGTAGAGAATCTTGATTGTTTTGTAGATTTTATGTACATATAACTTGAAAATGTATGTCTATTAACTGTCTTAATACATGCATATGTATTGTGGCAGACCGAAGGGGTGGCGAAAGGAGATCAGGGCCTCTCCCAAGCTTCAAATTTTGTTTATAGTTATATTACGCGTGACACTTAAATTTTGGTGCTATTAGGAATTGGCCCCCCAAAGAAGCAAAGAGCAGTCAATTGTCCCAGTTAAGATTCTAATATCTTTTTGCATAGTTGGTTATATGCATCCTTGATTTGGATATGGCTTTTTGGAGGTGGATGGTTAAACATTGTTTTTGGAGAAAGAGACTTGTCAATATATATATTTAGGCTTTTGTGAAATACTTTTGATGTTAATAGAGGCTATATCTGTAGCAGGGAACTTTATATTTAGCTTGAAGAATTATGAATATTTAACTGTAGAGATTTAAACAATATGGACTTCATTGGTTTTGTGTCTTTGTTCAACTTCACTTGGCCCTTGAGAAATTACATGCTTTTGAATTATTTTTTAATTATTTTGCTGATATAACTTTTTTATTTGGTTATGTAAGGTGCTTTAATGTAGTTTCTCTCACTTACAGTTTTCATGTTTTAAAAGACTATTGTGGCGCTTCTGTTTTTTCCCACACGTTCTTTCATATCGGTCGGCTCTTTTCACATGGTAAGAATCTCTTTATTCTTGCTTTTAGTTTTAAATGTATTTCATTGCTACTTTAGTAGTTAATGGAAATTGATATTTTGTACTGTTGCTTCTTTTTTTTAAACTTGTAGATTTGGATGCTTGCCATTTCAAGTTCACACTAAAAAATTTGTGTGGATGTTCCTTTTCGTTATGAACACTTTGGTGTGGTCAATCATCATGTTGATGAGAAGCACTGAATGTGGTATAAAGATCCAGTTTCTAACAAGAATGAAAAATCTAGAAATCCCCTAGATGTTGATTTGTGATTATGTATCAATTTTAAACAGTATATAACAATCTCAATCAAACAATCAAGAGAAATCGACACAACGATTTTACGTGGAAAAACCACAATTGGACACCTCCAATTGTGATAAAAAAACCACGGGCAAAAGCTACAAAACAATCCACTAAAAAGACATAAAGGAATTACACAGGTATACTCTCAATTACATAGCGAATCCACGCCCGAATTGAACCAACCTCTATGTGCCTCTTCTAACCCCGTCTTCACCTCGGAATTGTCTTGATGATGAGCCACTCTAGAATCCACCAAAGCTTCAGGCTCAAATTCTTCAGAATCCACCGAAGAACAACTCTCTCTTTTGTATTCGATCAACCTCCTTGATGTATGCTTCTCAATTCATGAGTTTAATACTCATTCAAATTTATCAAGTAAAACTCACAAAAATCCTCCAGAAGAAAACCTTAAAAAACCTCCAAGTAGATCTGAAGAGTGGTCTAGTTTTTTGGAAAAAAACCAACTACTTATAGAAATCCAAAGTAATCCTAGTTTTGGGAGAAATCCAATTACTTATAGAAATCCAAAGTAATCCTAGTTTTGGAAGAAAACCAACTTCTTATAGAAATCATTGTCAAACAGGATTGCCAAGAATAAAACCTAACAATCTCCCCCTTTGGCAATGCCGTGACAAAACATACCTAACAAATAAAATCCTAATCACCCCAACCCATTACAGCCAACAAACGCAAACTTCTTTCTGACGGTCAAGATCTGCAAAACAACTATTAATGTCACAATTTCCAAAACAACTATTAGTGCCACAAGAGTATATGAAAAAGCAATAAACATATGACAAGATTATTGTAATACCCCTGTTCCGTAATATGTTAATTGGTCCTTAAAATGAGTGTGATTATGTGGTTAATATAATTTTGTGTGCCATCATGTGAAAATATATGGTTTTGAATTTCTATCTATTCACCATAGGAATATCTATTTGATTATCTGCTTTGGAAATTAAATTGAAAGCCTTATCGGCCACAGAACCCGAAATTGATTGCGCCATTGTGATTGGCATAATTTTTAGAGCCTACGGTGAAATTTAATTGAAAATTGATTTGGATCAAATTAAGTTGATTAAATTAGTGAATTAGTGCCCCATTACTTTATTATTATTATAATGCCAATAGTGGGTTTTGTTGGGTAAGGGCACTACACCCTCTATTCTCTCTTCTTGCTTCATTGACTGATTTGGGACTCAAAATTAGAGGAGGGCCGGCTGTAGAGAGAGAGAGAGAAGAGAATTGTGCAATTTTAGCTTAAAGCTTGGGAACCTTGAAGATTATCCAAGAATTTGTTATAGATTGTGAGGATTAAAGCTTCTAGGTGAGTAATTCTTGGATTATAGTTTGTAATTTCGTGTATTCAAGCTAGTTGGGTGATCAAGAGTAAGATTGAAATGAAATTGGGTTGGTTTTGTTGAATTGAAGCTGATATGTGCATGCATGTAAGAAATTGCTTTGAAATTGCATGTTTGAGCACAAATATGTATAATCCATGTGAAATATTAAAGGAAACTCATGTTTTGACCACCTCTTCACCAATTAAGTTGAGAATGATGAGCATCTCCCACATGCATGTACAAATCATGGGAGTGTAAGTCTTGAATGTTTGAATTTGAGCATGTTGGTGATGAGTTGACATTTTGGGACATGTATGTAGATAAATCAAGAAATTGAGCTTTCTAATGTTGTAATCTTGTATTGGTACCATGTTAGTATGTGTATATGTGAAATTTGAGCCTTAGCATGCATGAAATGTGGTTGGAATGTCGAATTTGAGCTCAAGAACACAATCTGGAAAACCCAGAATTTTGATGTCCGCTCGAGCGGGGTAATGGCCGCTCGAGCGAGAAAAACGTGCTCCCAGTACTTTTTGTAGACTTGGTGTCTGCTCGAGCGGGTGAGTTCACGCTCGAGCGGGGGAGCTACTTAGACAGGCATTCCGCTCGAGCGCCCTATTCCACGCTCGAGCTTATTTTTTCATGCAACCAGTACTTTTGCAGGCCTTAAGGGTCCGCTCGAGCGGGGAAGTCCATGCTCGAGCGGGACCCTGTTTTCTGAAATTTTGAAAATGCATTCTGTGTTCTGTTTTTCCGTTCCCCTTCACTTGTAAGCACTCTTAGGCATACATTGAGCATTGTAATTGAGTTAAAGAGATAAGAATAAAGCCTAAAGAGGAAAATGTGAATTTAGAACTAATTGAATTATTTGTGACCCATACGTATTATGTAATGTGTAGGGTCAAGCTCCAGGGCAAATTCACAAGCCGATCACTGTGAGTAATATCTGACATATGTTATTGTCGAATTGCTACTTCTATATAAGTCTGTAAAGTTCATTAATTTGAATGGTGGACACAGTTTGATATGAAAGGCCTATGAGCCAGTTTGATATGAAAGGCATATGAGCCAGTTTAATATGAAAGGCCTATGAGCCAGTTTGATATGAAAGGCATATGAGCCAGTTTAATATGAAAGGCCTATGAGCCAGTTTGATATGAAAGGCCTATGAGCTAGTTTGAAATGGAAGGCCTATGAGCTAGTTTGAAATGGAAGGCCTATGAGCCAGTTTGATATAAAAGTTTGAAAAGGCCTAAGAGCCAATTTGACATGAGCAGATGAATGGACCTAAGGTCGTTTTGATACAAATTAATGGACCGAAGGTCGTTTTGATAGAAATGAGTGGACCAAAGGTCATTTCGACATATATGAATTGACCTAAGGTCGTTTTGACATGAATGAGTGGGCCGAAGGCCGTTTTGACACGAGTGTATGGGCCGAAGGCTGTTTTGACGTAAACGAATGGGCCGAAGGCCATTTTGATAGAAATGATTAGGCCGAAGACCGTTTTTGACATGAATGATCGGGCCGAAGGCCGTTTTGACATAAATGATCGGGCCGAAGGCCGTTTTCACATGAATGAGTGGGCCGAAGGCCGTTTTGACATGAACGAGTGGGCCGAAGGCCGTTTTGACATAAATGAGTGGGCCGAAGGCCGTTTTGACATGAATGGAAATCCGAATGGGCCAAAGGCCAGAATGTTGAAACTACAAGTCACTTGATTTGAAATTCGTATAGTTATGTATATGTTAAATAGAAATATGAATTGGGCCCAAGGCCGTTCGGAATATGTTGTTCTGCATATTGTTGTATCTTCTTATTTGATATTATTCACTGGGCTTTCGCTCACGCTCATTCATGTGTTTGTAGGTGAGCTAAGAGAGGTCCAGACCCAGCCCCAGTGAGGCCATTGTGGAACAACCAAGTTTTTGAGAGTCAGCCCTACGTCTCACGCACGAGACTCGTCTTTGCCCTTTTGTTTGGTATTTATATTTTGTCATGTTGGCGAGGACTCTGTATCTGTTGTGTACAGTTTTGATGGGGTGACTTAGACGAATGATCCTGTCCATACAGAACCTTTTGTTACTGTATTTTCTGATGTGAGTTATTAACATGTATTTGTATGGAATGTTATGATGTGCATATAAGCACGGCTCTATGGACAAAGTTTCAAATTGCTTCCGTTTGGCCCCCCATGAACTCTGTTAAAATACATTTGGTTTGGTTTGAGGCCGTAGGTAATCTCATAATTACTGGCCAGTTATGTCCTTAATCCACGGGGGCGGGTTCGGGTCATGACAATTATCTTGAAGCATGAGATGGAAAACATGAATAGATGCGGCTTGAAGATTTTAAGAACATATAGCATGGATAAATGAAAATTAAGACTTATGCACCCGACACATGACATGAAATCCTAAGACACACCGGACAACATTAATCCCCCTTTTTTTTTTCACGAATTGACAAAGGAAGCTCAAACAATAAAGAAGCCAATGCAAAGCAACATGCAAACCAACTAATGCCAATCTCCTGTACCAAACAAAACAAAGTGTTCATGCTAACAAACTCTTGCAATGATAAACCAAACTCCCCCTCACTAAAAACAATGAACAAGAAAAAAAACGACAAAAATAATATGTGGAGCAAGCAAGAAATTTCAGATTTATACCTTGAAACACACAAGATTATCCAAGAAGCACAATTACTTGAAAACACAATGTGCACAGCCTTTAGAAAATTCCTCATAAAAGAAAGTGATGCATTATGTGAAAAGCATAGATCTCATGAGAAAAGTTTGTGTGTGACTCTTGGAGTTCGACAAACACGAGATTCAAATCCTAGTAGTGATCTGATAGCTGGACCTCCGACAAGAGAATCTAAACACAACTAAGGAAAGTCAAACCACTAGGAATCAAGGGGTATTTGGTGAGTAAAGATGGAGGCTCCCCCTCAATCAATGAGTCTTTTTTTTTTTCACATTTTTTTTCTTTTCTTTCTTTTGCACATTTTTTTTTTCTTTTCTTTCTTTTGCATACTCATTGGCGGCTGACACGCTCAAGAGTATGGAAACCGAACCAGAGAAGCATGGATATAATAAGGATGGCCTGGTTGGTGACTCTGAGGTAGCCTTTTCCTCATGCCTGGACTACAAAGAATAGAAGGGAAAGCCATGGAGATGCAAAAAGATGGAAGGTGGTTAAGAGACTCAACATCACCCATGATATGCTAGTATAGGTCAATTCCTCTAGAAAAACAAAAGATACAATGCCAGAAGTCCATAGAAAAAAAAATGATCCCTAAGATGGAAGACTTCAAAATTTGCTAATCCAAGAGTGTGTACAGAATGAGACATACTAATCAAAAAACACACACTCCAAAATGAGTAATGACCACAGAAAGTACACACATGGTAACATGTAATGGATATTCTCATCAATTCTAATATGCACCAAGGATCACTCAAAAATTTCAAGCTTGCAAAACCATACTAAGAAAATCTTTTTGAATTTTTTTTATTTTTTTATTTTTTTTCTTAACCAAAGCAAGACAAAAAAACGAACATGCACACATTTTTTTTTTTTAAACAAAACAAGTCAGAAAACGAACAAGCACACATAAACCCAAAAACTAAAACAAATAAACAGATTAACACAAGTCAAGTTTTCTCACCCAAACCGCTTTAGTATAAACAAAGTTGTGAGCATTGCGGTTTTTGGGTGGTGTCTTGATGTTGTGGTTCCCTTCCCTTTCAATGAGAACCCGTCTTGACATGGTTTCCAACTTCCTATTCATAGGTCTAGGCAAATACACTCTCCCATGCAACTTATAACAATAAGGGCGAATATCACCATGCATACCACAATGATGACAAATAAAAACAGGATGTACAGGGTATACCTTTTTTTCTTTTACCTTACCAACTATAGGAAGTTTGAGAAGTCCATCCTCATGTTGAATTTTTTATTCTCCTTTTCCTGGAGTTCTTGTATCATGAGATGTAGATGCACTCTGTTTTTGCTCTTTGTTATCACCAAAGCCAATGCCACTCTTGTCAGAACAAATTTGTTGAGACCCAATGATATTGTCCAAAGTCTTTGATCCTCTGTTCCAAAGACTAATGGTTGCCATAGCACACTTGAGTTCTTCCTCTTTCTTGAGCATTAGTTCTTCCAAAGCAACTTGAGACATCTCGAGAGTTTCAATCTTTTCTTCATATGTTGCATAGATTTGCTATAGCTCATTCCTCTCTGTCTCACAAGTCAAGAGTTTTGCACAAAGAACTTGTCGATCATTAGAAAAGTTAAGGGCATCATTCCTAGCCTCGGAAATCTCTTTCTTTAATTTGACATTCTCACTTTCACATGCTTTGAGTTTCATAATAAGTTTGTCATTCAATTTGGATAAGTTAAGAGACTCCTTATACAACTTTTCATAAGCGTGCTCAAGCTCTTCATCATCATTCTCCGAGGATTCATCATCAGTGGCATTCTCAACCGACCTCTTCGGATACTCTGTTCGTCCTTTAGTTTCAGAAGCCGCCATGAAAGCAAGGAATTGTTTATGTCCCTCTTCGCCTTGATCTTCATTGTCACTTTCATTTTCATCAGATTCTGATTCATCATCCCAAGTGATAGCGAGGGCTTTCTTCTTCTTCAAACGAGTGGGGCATTCTGAAGCAAAGTGGCCAAATCCTTGGCATTCATAGCATTGGACTCTTTCAGAGTTTCCTAGTATCTTTCATTTCTCCTTTTTGGCTATAGAATTAATTTTGAGTTTATCTTTGCCTTTAGATTTATGAGTATGAGTAGAGTCCAAAAGATTAGGATTCTTTTTCAAAAAAGATTTTTTAAATTGTTTAACAAAAGCAGCCGTAATCTTGGAATCTATCTCACAATCCTCATCAGAATCCTCTCCAACTCTATGAGCACTACTGAAAGCAATATCTTTTTGTTTCTTTTTGAAATTCCTATGTGCCTCATAAGTTTGGAGATTTCCAACCAAGTGATCCAGCTTGAGGTTGTCAACATTTTGAGCCTCCTCAATAGTTGTAACTTTTGGTTGGAACCGATCGGGCAAGGATCTCAAAATTTTTCCCACAACTTTGGATTCTGGTATTTTTTTTTTACCTAAATTGAAGCTGGAATTAACAATGTCACTCAACTTTGCATAAAATTCATCAAAGGTCTCACTATCTTTCATTGAAAGGTTTTCGAAACTAGATGTGAGCCTTTGAAGTTTTGAGCGTTTAACAGAAGGAGTGCCCTTATGAATAGTTTGTAAGATATCCCAAGCCTCTTTTGCGACTTCACAATTACAAATACGACTAAATTCTTCAGGTGTGACAACGCAAAAGAGAGAATTGATAGCTTTACTATTCCAGCTACTATTTTGTGATCAATTGTCCCACTTATCAATTCACTACTACAAAAATAGTTAAAGATCATACTTTGACAAAAAAAAAGATCTCACTTTTATTGGAAGTGTGATAAAAAAAATTATATTGATATTTTAATCACACTTAATTTGATTGAGTGTGATAATATTTATTTTTTATGTCACTTTTCAATTAAGTGTGATTATATATATATTTTTTAATCACACATTCTAATTAAAAGTGTGATTATATATACACTATTACTTTTTAATCACACTTTTTAAACAAGTGTGATTATATATATATTTTTTAATCACACATTCTAATTAAAGTGTGATTGTTTATATATTTTTTAATCACACCTTTTAATTAAAGTGTGATTATATATACACTACTACTTTTTAATCACACTTTTTAAACAAGTGTGATTATATATATATTTTTTAATCACACATTCTAATTAAAGTGTGATTATTTATATATTTTTTAATCACACCTTTTTAATTAAAGTGTGATTGTATATACACTACTACTTTTTAATCACACTTTTTAAGTAAGTGTGATTATATATATATTTTTTAATCACACATTTTAATTAAAGTGTGATTATTTATATATTTTTTAATCACACTTTTTAAGTAAGTGTGATTATATATATATATATATATATATATTTTAATCACACATTCTAATTAAAGTGTGTTTAGTTATATATTTTTTAATCACATCTTTTTAATTAATGTGTGATTATATATACACTACTACTTTTTAATCACACTTTTTAAGTAACACTACAAGAAAAGTGGGCTTATGAGACGGAACTTTTTGCGACGACACATTTGTCGTCGCAAAAAATGTGACCTTTTGAGACGGCACGACTTGCTGTCTCGCAAAAAAAAAATGTGACTTTTTGAGACGGTACAACTTGCCGTCGCGAAAAATATGCCTTTTTGAGACGGCACAATTTGTCGTCGCAAAAAAAAGTGACTTTTTGAGACTTCATATATATAGTTACAAAATGATTTAAATAAATGCAATATTTTTCTATCATAAAAAAATTTTTGAAAAAAACGACGTCGTCTTACTCTTTTAATATAACATTTCTCTTTTCATTCATTTTTTCATCTTCCTGTCTCTCTATCTCTATCTCTGTCTCTCTTCTCTTTCTCTCTTTCACTCATCACTCTTCTCTGTCTGCCTATCTGTCTCTCTCTTTCTCTCTGTGTCTCTGTCTCTCTTCTCTTTCTCTCTCTCACGCATCACTCTTCTCTGTCTGTCTGTATGTCTCTCTTTCTTTATATCTCTGTCTCTATCTCTCTTCTCTTTCTCTCTCTCACTCATCACTCTTCTCTGTCTGTCTGTCTCTCTTTCTCTCTGTGTCTCTCGCTCATCTCTCTTCTCTCTCTGTCTCTCTCTCGTTTATCTCTTTTCGCTATTTTTTTTCTCTCTTTCTCTCTCTTTGTCTATCTCTCGAACATCTTTTGTTTCTCTCTCTCTCTATCTCTCTGTCTCTCTCGTTTATCTCTCTTTTCTCTCTCTCTCTTTTTTTTCTATGTCTCTCTCTCGTTAATCTCTTTTCGCTTTCTTTCTCTCTCTTTTTGTTTATCTCTTGCTCATCTCTTATTTCTCTCTCTTTTTCTGTCTCACTCTCTCTCTATCTTTTTTCTCTCTTTGTCTATCTTTATCTCTTTCTCTCTCTGTCTCTGTCTCTGTCTCTCATTCATCACTTTTCTCTTTCTCTGTCTACCTGTCTGTTTGTCTGTCTCTCTCTTTCTTTCTCCCTCACTGTGTTCGCCTTGCTCACTCTCTCCCTCATCTCTTCTCTATTTATTGAGCTCCCTCTCGATTTATCGATCCAACCATGTTGGGGACCCCCAGTGGGCGGTGACCCCCAGCACCCCCACCTCCACGTGGGGGGCTGTGAGAGCAAGAGTGAAAAAAAATAAATAAATAAATTTTTTTGAACCAATCAGAAAATAGTGGGGGTGGTGGGGGTCACTCCCACTAGGGGTCTAGGGCATTTTTCTTATCGATCCACTACAAGAAAATGCACTTTTAACGACCACTTTGTCTCTTTCTCGCTCATCACTTTGTCTCTGTCTCTCTATCTCTCTTCTCTATCTATCTCTCACTCATCTCTCCCTCTCACCACCCATCTCCTCTACCACATTTACCACTATTGCAAATGCCATTCCACTACCACCACTACTACCACTGTTGCCACTCCACCTCTACGATTACCATTATTACCATTATCGCCACCACTCCACTACCACCACTACTACCATTACCTCTCCTCCACCACTGCCACTCCATCTCCTCTGTCTGTCTCTCCCTTTCTCTATGTGTCTTTGTCTCTCTTCTCTCTCTCTCTCTCTCACTCATCACTCTTCTTTGTCTGTCCGTCTCTCTCCTTCTCTCTGTGTCTCTGTCTCTCTTCTCTTTCTCTATCTCACTCATTACTTTTCTTTGTCTGTCTACCTCTTTATTTTTCTCTGTGTCTCTCGTCCATCTCTCTTCTCTCTATCTCTTTTATCTATCTTCTCTCTTTGTCTCTTTTCTCTATCGCTCTTTCGCTCATCTCTTTCTTCTCTCTCGTTTATCTCTTTTGGCTCTTTCTCTCTCTCTCTATATCTTTTCACCTATTTTTCATCTTTCTTTCTTTCTTTTCTTTCTCTCTCTCACTCATCACTCTTCTCTCCCTGTCTGTCTATTTGTCTCTCTCTCTCTCTCCCATTGTATTCGCGTTGCTCACTATTTCCCTTCCGTCTTCTCTATTTACCGAGCTTCCTCTCGATTTATCGATCCACTACAAGAAAATACACTTTTAGCACCACTTTGTCTCTCTCTCGCTCACCACTCTGTCTCTCTCTCTATCTCTCTCCTCTATCTGTCTCCCACTTATCTCTCTCTCTCACAACCCATCTCCTCTACCACCTTCACTACTACTGCAAACGTCATTTCACTACCACCACTACTACCACGGTTGCCACTTCACCACTACGACTACCATTACAATATTTTTCATTAAAATATTACCCCTACTTCTACCAAATAAAAAATAATAATAAATTTTTTTTCATTAAAAAAAAAATGAAACAAATAAATTTTCAAGCTTAGTAACTAAAATAAAATAATTTTTTTAAAAAAAAATTTATTTTAACAAAAAATAAAGTTTTTTTGCGATGACAACTCCTATCGCAAAAAATAAATAAATTAAACAACGTTATTTTATTATTTAATTTTTTTTTAAAAAATTGATTTTTTCTTCCCCCTCCCTCTCTTTTTCCATTCCCCCCTTTTTTTTTCTTTTTTCATTCCCGCTCTGTTCCCCGTCGCCCGCCCAAAACCAAAAAACCCTAGTCTGTTCTTACCCCTCCCTCTCTATCGATCGATCGAGCGGCAGCAGTCGACGGAGAGCGGGGAGAGAGAGAGAGAGAGAGAGAGAGAGAGAGAGGCGGAGAGATGGTATGCGGCAACACATTTGCAAAGACTATATGCTCAATCTGCTACGAAGATCTCAAACCCATCGTCGAAGACCTTCAATCCATCTCCATTTGCGGTCACGTCTTCCACGAGCTCTGGTCAGTCATCACTCATTCATATTTCATATATATATATATATACACACACACTCATTCACATTAATCGATTGAAAATTCTGTTATTTACCTTTGTAAAAACCCTAGCATTCAACAATGGTTCGAGTACTGTTCAACTGGACCAAAGCATTACTGGTTGATCGATTTTGTTGCTTCTGGTGTTCTAAAATGTTAATATTGAAATAATTTCAAATGTGATCCTCTGAGTATATCTACGTGTTCTTGTGAATTTGTGCATTCATTTGCCTTACTTAATCACTTGTAAATGAATGAATTGAATTTTCATGTGTTTGTAAGACTTCCATTGCTAGTGGATAAAGAATCTTGTCAGAAATTGTAAATGGTTGTATTAAAAAATTCAGCTGTTCAAGTGGACTTTTGACTTGAATACATTGCTTAAGATTTAAAAAAAAATCACAGCAATTAAAATTATACAGATCATTTGATTAGCTGACTAAAAAAGATGGGGCATTCCGAGAATCGAACTCGGGACCTCTCGCACCCAAAGCGAGAATCATACCACTAGACCAAATGCCCAACTGTTTATGCTTGTTGCATACTATTCCTAATCAATTTGCTTTGTTTAGATTCACTAGTTGGTACTATATTTGTCTCATTAACATTTTTCTATATGGTTTAAAGTTGACTTTTGATTATATAATTGTGGTCCAAGTTTCAAAACTAAATAAAATAGAGCACTGAAAACATGGTGAGTAAATTCACTGCCTCTTATTTATTTTATTATTCATTAATGAAGGATCCAGTGAAATCATACATTGATTAACATTTTGTAGCTGATGATTTTAAGTGAACTTTCAGTCAAAATTTTATGGTCAAATGTTCAAAACAAAACAAGGAAAACAAGGAATTTTTTTTTTCTGTTTGTCAGCTGCCTAAAAATTTTCCTCCATGATAAAAAAAATTTAGTGAGGAAAAGCCTATCTCATCCAGACTTGCTTGAAGCAGTGTCCAAAAGATTACAAGATCAATCTTGTCTATGCACTATCTCCTTTTCTTCTCCTTTGTGTTACATTGTGTTTGGTTGAGAGATTTGGAAAGAAATTTAGAAAAGGAATGGGAAAATGTGTGTAAAATTATGTGAAATTTAGATATATTTCATTCATATTTCAGCTATTTTTTCCCTTTCGTTTTTCAAATCCCTTCCCAAATCCCCCAACCAAACATAGCGTTAAGTTTTCCTGTGTTTGGCTGGGCCTTGCTACCCACATAAATTAGTTTAGCATGCTATCTTCTTCTTGTTACCATTTCTTTCGTGAGAATGTTGGCTGTAAGAAGCTAGATTTGATAATTTGTGGGATGACTTGGGTTTTGATATTCTTTTATTGATTTTGAAAATAAACAAGTATAATAAACAAACTTGATAGGATGAGTGAATTCCCTGATTAAATGGGGCATTCTTGAACTCAGGACTAGACCAAATGCCCAATTGTTGACAGTTATAAATATTACATGTGCTTTGTCAGGTTGAGTAAGAAATTACATTTGATTAAACTGCCTTGCCTCTCCATTGTACCCCCAACATTTGCTTTTTTAAATGAACCCTCTTCTTTTTTTTTTCGTACTAGTGTATTATTGGGCGATTGATACATCAAGTGGGTATTGCCAGTCAATTGGATTTGTTAAATTTTTTTGAACTTATATATTTGTATATGGCAGCCTTTTTTTCAAGCAAGAAATGGAATTATCTTTGATAGGGCTTCGAAATGCAGGGAAAACATCGCTCGTAAATGTCATCGCAGTAAGTCAAAATTCATGAAAATTTTGAGAGTTATCAATCTGATAATACTATTGTTTATACTATTGTTTTTTCTTCAGTGGTGAAGAGGTTATCAATCTGATAATAGTTTGACAACCTATATGGATAGTTCTGCTACATATTTTTCTCTTCTTGATGACAATGAAGAATGTGGTGGAAAACATTTGTTTAGATGAATTTGAACTTGTCTGTTGCATTTTCGCAGTTGACAAGGAATTAGAATACCATAATGACATGGCATGGACTCCTCTGTTATTTTTACATTTGCCTTAAATTTGACTGAGGACATGGCTTTTAGTGGTGTCATCTGCAGGAAACAAATCCATGTAGCCCCAAATAAATAGGACAAAGGTTTGTTGATTTGATTGATTATCTAATGTTACTATATGTTTCTTTGATTCCTAAACGATAATGCTCCTCTGTGGTTGATTTTTCAGTTTGATTTGACTTTAGTATTGTTGTTTAACTAGTTTCTCCTTTAAGTACTTTTGTTTGAGTGGTGATTGTTGCTTTAGTTTCACTGCAGAACCTTTCCTACATCACAAACAAGGTACATTTAAGTCTTAGCTTGAATCCTTAAATAGTCTAATACAAGTCTTGTTGGTAAACAATTTGACTTTGATGATTCACCTAATTCTGTGCTTGTGAAATTAACTTGGAGTATCATCTGTCCATTTTTTTTTTCTAAAATAAATAAATAAATAAATTCCCCTACATTGGTTAAAAAATTTATTCCTGAATGAGACTTAAGCTTGAGACACTTCTTCACACAGAGAAAGCAGTATAATTTTTTTCAAGTTGGCCAAATGCCAATTGCAGATGGCTATATTGTTTAATTTGTGTTTATTGTGTTTTGTTTTTTGATTGTTGCCTATATCACAATTAAATTGGCTTAGTGAACCTTTGATAGATTGAAACTGAAAATGAGCGATACTATTTCTGCTGCAATAGAATTGCTTCAAGTGATGTCACTTTGCTAGGCAAGTAGGAAAAGTTTTAAGACATGTTTGAGGATTTTCGAAGACTACTTTGTAATTTGTTTCAGTGGAGTTTTACAGAGAACCTAGCTTAGAGGATGTAGTGCACCATTACTTACAGTAAGGCATTTAGGTCTCTTGATAGAGAGGAATTTGGATATATGGCATCTAGATTGTAGTGCCAATTTGCAAGTTCTTTTTTTTATTATTCACTTTGGCTATGTTTTCTTATAAGAATCTTGCTAGTAAAGACTTTATAATTATGTGAGTTGACTTGGGTTGTGATATTCATTCATTATGGTTAGGTAAAAAGCATAACAAAAAACTGGGTTGTGATATTCATTCATTAAGGTTAGGTAAAAAGTATAATAAAAAACTTTATCAGCTATACTCCTTGATTCAATGGGGCATTCCGAGAATCGAACTCGGGACCTCTCGCACCCAAAGCGAGAATCATACCGCTAGACCAAATGCCCAATTATTGATGACTTTCATCAGCTATTTGTTGTCAATGTGTTTTTGAGTGCCAATTGTATTTGCAATGATTTGGTTTACCTTAGGTTATTGATGTTGAAAAGGTGGTTTTATGTTCTTGTACCATGGAAAGCTGGACTCAATTTGTTAGGCAGGTGTATGAAGGGTCCTAGACATATTGTAAGAGAAATCAAATCTGAAATCCAACCACTACTTTGGACTTGTGCTGTTATCATAACCGAATCAAAACAGCATTCCCAGATGTTTCTAGTTGCTTATAGAACTCTCATTATGCTCTATATACCATACCTAGTGACTGATGAGTCATCTAAGATTATTTGGATTCTATACCATGGAAACCTGGGTTGCTTTGCTGATCACACTGCTAGCTTGCTGGATAACAACATTGATTGATATAATACCTTGGTACCTGTTAATGGTGCTGCTGCATGTTATTAGCATCAACATGTATACATGCCAAGTCATGATAGGGAATAGAGCTATATTAGATGATATCAGATATTATTTCTGGCCCCTGAAATTACAATGCAATAGGATGGCAAGTGCAAATCATGTTTCACCAAAAAAAAATCCGTATCATCTTATTTTGGATTTTGTTGTTTAGAACCTCAACTCTGGTTGTTGGAATTATTTTTGGTTGAACACGTAGTTGATTTGTTCTTCATGAGTAAATGCATAATAAAAGCTTTGTTTTCTGGGTGTATGAGCAAGTGGTGATACTGAAGTTACAGATCCAATCCTGGTCTGCATACCTTGGTATCAGAATTTGCTACTTGCTTCTTCTCAATCACCAGATGAAAAATCTTGTGAGACAACATACATTTTTTGATTAACTAACATGTTTTGGTTAGGTGTTAAAGTTGACTCTAGAGCACACTATGCTCCTCAAGCCAGATAACAGAATCCCCCAGAGAACTGACAACTATACAGGTAAGTCAATTCACTGATTGGTAATGAAGTTACACATTTTGTTGTGGTTTTCATACCTTATATAAACACCTGCTGGTTATTTTTCTCAATCTATGATAAAGAATCTTGTCAGAAATTGTAAATGGTTGTATTAAAAAATTCAGCTGTTCAAGTGGACTTTTGACTTGAATACATTGCTTAAGATTTAAAACAAAATCACAGCAATTAAAATTATACAGATCATTTGATTAGCTGACTAAAAAAGATGGGGCATTCCGAGAATCGAACTCGGGACCTCTCGCACCCAAAGCGAGAATCATACCACTAGACCAAATGCCCAACTGTTTATGCTTGTTGCATGCTATTCCTAATCAATTTGCTTTGTTTAGATTCACTAGTTGGTACTATATTTGTCTCATTAACATTTTTCTATATGGTTTAAAGTTGACTTTTGATTATATAATTGTGGTCCAAGTTTCAAAACTAAATAAAATAGAGCATTGAAAACATGGTGAGTAAATTCACTGCCTCTTATTTATTTTATTATTCATTAATGAAGGATCCAGTGAAATCATACATTGATTAACATTTTGTAGCTAATGATTTTAAGTGAACTTTCAGTCAAAATTTTATGGTCAAATGTTCAAAACAAAACAAGGAAAACAAGGAATTTTTTTTCTGTTTGTCAGCTGCCTAAAAATTTCCCTCCATGACAAAAAAAATTTAGTGAGTAAAAGCCTATCTCATCCAGACTTGCTTGAAGCAATGTCCAAAAGATTACAAGATCGATCTTGTCTATGCACTATCTCCTTTTCTTCTCCTTTGTGTTACGCCGTGTTTGGTTGAGAGATTTGGAAAGAAATTGGGAAAAGGAATGGGAAAATGTGTGTAAAATTATGTGAAATTTAGATATATTTCATTCACATTTCAGCTATTTTTTCCTTTTCGCTTTTCAAATCCCTTCCCAAATCTCCCAACTAAACATAGCATTAAGTTTTCCTGTGTTTGGCTGGGCCTTGCTACCCACATAAAATAGTTTAGCATGCTATCTTCTTCTTGTTGCCATTTCTTTTGTGAGAATGTTGGCTGTAAAAAGCTAGATTTGATAATTTTTGGGATGACTTGGGTTTTGATATTCTTTTATTGATTTTGAAAATAAGTAGGTGTAATAAACAAACTTGATAGGATGAGTGAATTCACTGATTAAATGGGGCATTCTTGAACTCAGGACTAGACCAAATGCCCAATTGTTGACAGTTAAAAATATCAGTTTTTGGTCAGTTTGTTTTTTACTGACTGCACAATTTGCAATGATTTTGTGTACCTTCAAATGGCTTAGAGCTTAAAACATGTATTCCAAGTGCGTAAAATTTGGATAGCTAAATTCTTATTCTAAAAATTTGTTTGGGCAACAATTGCTGGTTGACAAGCTATTTTCCGTTCCTGTGCTGTATAGCTACTAGCTAGATCATCTTATCTTGGATTGGTTGCTAACTATACTCTGAATTATTTACTTCATTTGCTATTCGTGGATATATAAACCAGGGCCAGAGGACACCAAATAAATGCTTTCGTTTTCAAGTTTAAAGAGCAAGGGATGAAGATGAAGTTCAGGTTCAATCCTGTCTCATCTTATCTCATCTTATCTTGGATTTGTTTGGTTGATTTGCTCGATATTCTGTTGAAAATCTTGTCAGAAAACATATATTTTCGGATTTAGTGACATTTTGGATGACATAGTTAAGCTTGAAGTTGCTCTTAAGGTAATTGAAACTCTTGTTGCAAATTACTGATCTGCCATAGAGATAGGTCACTGACATAGTTTTATTTTGATTATTTTAAGCTAAACTAACACGTTTAAGTGCATTAAATTTTCAAGTCAAGTTTGATATATGTTTTTGCAGATTTTGTTGAGGGAATAGTTGATACGATCGAGCGGTTGATGTTGGGAGCTAAAGATTATGTTGCTCTTCTTCTTTTTTTTTTTTTTTTTGAAGACTTGAATTTTTTAGTACAGTGTATTTAAAGATGGTTAATGGATAATGTCTATTATAAATTTAATTAATTTGTTAATTTTGTTATTTTTCATTTACAAAAAATTGGTTGGTGCTTGTAATTGATTTTTTTGTTGTAGCAAACTCATATATGATTTTTTTTTAATAAATAATTATTTGCGACAGTAAAACAATGGTTGCTAAAAGTGTTTTTTATTTTTATTTTTTTTTTGCGACGGCAAAATAGCTGTCATAAAAAGTCTTTTGCGACTGTATTTTTATTATTTGCAACGGCATGTGACGGTCACAAAAAGTATTTTTTTTAGTAGTGAATGTTATTAATCACACTTAAAAGATGTGATGTAAATATTTTTAATCACACTTAAAAGGTGTGATCTAAATGTTATTAATCACATTTAAAAAGTGTGATTAAAAATGACCCTTTTTAATCACACTTCCAAAGATCACACTTAAAAGGTGTGATCAAAATACTTTTAATCACACTTAAAAGATGTGATCAAAATATTTTTAATCACACTTAAAAAGTGTGATCTAAATACTTTTAATCACACTTAAAAAGTGTGATTAAAAATGACCACTTTTAATCACACTCCCAAAGATCACACTTTAATAAAACTTAAAAAGTGTGATTAAATAACATACATCACACCAAAAAAGTGTGATCTTTATCTGTTTTTGTAGTAGTGATTGGTTTGGGGAAAGTTACTCCATCAATGGTAATCGTTGGTTTGGTCCACCCATACATGACAGATTGCTAAACTTTTTCATCAATAGATTTTAAAAACGATCTCATCCGAGCTTTTCAAAAGGAATAATTGGATCCGTCAAGTAGGGGTGGTCGAACCATAGAATTTCCCTCACGAATTGTATCCATTATCACAAATCAAACAAGATCTCGTTCTAAAAGAATTTTTTTAAAAAACTAGAACGACCAGCTCTGATACCAATTGAAAAATCTAAAAATCCCCTAGATGTTGATTTGTGATTATGTATCAATTTTAAGCAGTATATAACAATCCCAATCAAACAATCAAGACAAATCGACACAACGATTTTACGTGGAAAAACCACAATTGGACACCTCCAATTGTGATAAAAAAATCACGGGCAAAAGTCACAAAACAATCCACTAAAAAGACATAAAGGAATTACACAGGTATACTCTCAATTACATAGCGAATCCACGCCCGAATTGAACCAACCTCTATGTGCCTCTTCCAACCCCGTCTTCACCTCGGAATTGTCTTGATGATGAGCCACTCCAGAATCCACCAAAGCTTCAGGCTTAAATTCTTCAGAATCCACCGAAGAACAACTCTCTCTTTTGTATTCGATCAACCTCCTTGATGTATGCTTCTCAATTCATGAGTTTAATACTCATTCAAATTTATCAAGGAAAACTCACAAAAATCCTCCAGAAGAAAACCTTAGAAAACCTCCAAGTAGATCTGAAGAGTGGTCTAGTTTTTTGGAAAAAAACCAACTACTTATAGAAATCCAAAGTAATCCTAGTTTTGGAAGAAATCCAATTACTTATAGAAATCCAAAGTAATCCTAGTTTTGGAAGAAAACCAACTTCTTATAGAAATCCTTGTCAAACGGGATTGCCAAGAATAAAACCTAACAAAGAACAAAAAAATGTGTCTAGTTTCTAATAAGAGCATGTATCCTATCTCAAAAATCTTAGATATTTGGTACGTGACACGATAACAATCTCCTTACCTTCCTGATGTTGACCTTTATAATGAAGCATATACTTTTGATGATTTATGTGGATGGGGCCATTTCATGTTCCTATAGTGGGGACAAATTTGTCCAACAAATGGACATGGATGATTAACCCCTTCACCAAAAGTGACCAATGACCATTCTTTTTTATAGACGTGATGTAATTTGGATGGCTTCTTTATGGCTGATGTAATGTGGATATAAATTTGATTTTGGTAATCCATGTATGTGTAGATTATTGATGTGTAAGGTTGTAAATTTGATTTTGGATACCAATCTATTTGGCACAAAATGCATCCATATTGCAAGAGTACAGAGAAATTGATTGAACAATTGATTGTGTACCATTGCCAGTCAAGTCTAAATAATACAAATTTGCTTCAATTGATTGTATAATTGATTGTGAGATTGTAACATGCCTAGTGCCTAATAGATTTACTATGAATCGATTGTAAACAATATTCAAGCAAATTATACAAGGACGCCAAAGTTTGGTATGTTTTTTTTTTTTTTTTTTGTCATGGCCATGGGCTCCAAAATGATTGGCCAATTGATTGGTGTTTTCACTTTCTTGCTAGAATTGATTGACTAATGGGTCCCCAATCAATTTTCAAATCAATTGGAAAATGCACTGCCTTGGTAGAAATCAATTGGCCAATCCATTGGCCAAATCCAAATAGAAGCTAAAGCCAAAATCTTGAGTGTTTAGTCAGGCTATGGGCTTCCAAATTAGAAATGAATATAAGAAGGTCTGAAGTTAACAAACTGTATCATTCACAATCTCATAAATTACTATTCAATACATTAAACATCAAGCAAAATACATCATATTTCAAACTTCAAGCAACTTAATCTGATTGACAATTTTCAAAAATTTAGAAGAAAAAAGAAAAAGAAAAAAAAGGCAATATGCTACCATATTTCAAATAATAAACAACTTGGTGAGGTCATATTTACCAAAACACCAACCATAAGAATTTTTTTATACACGAAACATATCATACTAAACTCCCAAAAGTAAGCAAAAAGTGTTCAAAAACAAATTGGGACAACCACAAAACCCATAACATATTCAACTATCAATTTAGTCTAAGCATAGTAAAACAATGAAAAGGCCAAGGTCAAGGCTCCTTAGAAAATTCATCTCTGTCTTCAACATCTTATGTTCCCGACTCTTCTTCATCTCCCTCATCATCATCATCTTCATCTCTTCCCAACTCTTCTTTGTGTCCCTCATCATTACCTTGTCCTCCATCCTCATGAGGGGTATCTACATTTTTTTTTTGTCAATTCATTCAATTTCACTTACATAGATTTTAGTTCCTCGTGCATCATCTAGACCTACCTTTTGTCCATACAAGCTTGGGTGTTTTTGAACCGCTTCACCACATCAAGGACCTTACCAATCCGAATGGCTATACCTGCTAAAGAGGACAAAGTGAAAGTCATGGGTTAGTGCAGATTCAAAATTGAATGCATGTTGATTATTATTATTTTATTTTATTTTTAAAATTGTGACAGTGGGTTTTGTGCAAGTGGTATTTGTAATCTTTGCTACTGTAGGTTCAGTGTAGATTCATAGTCATCCAGAGATGGTGCAAATTTGAACAGTGGTAAACACAACCACCCCACACCCTACTACATCAAAGAATAAAACAAGCAGGCCCTCAGAAATCTTAGATGGTGCCCAAACCTTTGCCACTCTCACATATCTGATCTGACTCAGCTCAGAGACCAAGTCCTGCACAAAATAATTGTGTATACTAAGTGAGTAAGACATGCTTTGAGGCAAAAAATAAGTCCTATTCTATCTCGCCTATGCCTCAAGTAAATGAATAAGCTAATAGTAAGCGTGCGTTGTAGCAGCTTTTGATTGAAAGCTAGTTTTTCTAGATTCAAAGCCAAAGAGGAAGTTTTGACTAATCAATCTATAATTTTTTTTAAATAAGGGAAAGAAAGAAATTTAAACATAAATAATTAATAAGACAACCACCAGTTGCTCAAATATCAAACGACATATCCAACAAAAATATATGAGAAAGATGTTATGCATTTTCTCCTTACAAATCGGATGTGCTACACATTTACATATTTTCTCATTTTTGACATCTACTCTCAATTTTTTTACTAACTGTTAGGCAAGGTTATATCCTTTATATATTGTAGAAGCAGTGTATGATGCTTACGTATATAAATATTGAAAGGTCTAGATCCCACTGTCACGTAAAACAAAATAAGAAGCAAAATGCAATTAGGAGGAAGAAAGAACAATTTTAACATTCCATTGATCAATGCAATTAAAGGGAAAAAAAACATAGACTAGTTTCAACAATTAAACAATTAATTAAACCAAAGAATTATTACATTTCATTAAAGCCCTTCTGAACAAGCTAACTGAGAAGTTACTCAGGTCAGTCTAACAACCTATTGTTCTTAATCAAATCTTTTGTAACGCTATGCTATATTCTTGATAACGAAAAATGATAAAGCAAGAAGCCTCGCAATGTTCTAGAACCTGGAACCCCTTTTACAACATTTTCTGAAGTAAGACCAAACATTTCAGTTGAAGCTTATAAACAAAAAATAAAAAATACAAACAAAAACAAACTAAGAGGATGGTAGCCTTGCAAAATATGGAGTTCAAACCACAATGGTGTTAGTTAAAGCAATGACAATGCAACCACAAGGACCAAATCCAAACAGTTTTTTGGAGAGTAGCATTTTTAAATTACTATAATTGACACCTATATGAACATTATCATGTCCTCCCTGTATCACAATAATCAATGACAATGCAACCAATGCAGCTTCCTACAAATGGCAACTAACAACTAAGGACATTACAAATCGTATATGAATGAAACTACATATAAAATTGTTACCAGTTTAGCAAAAACCCTAAAAGTAAAATTATGGTTCCTAGATACTACATTAATTAATTAATGTTAACCTCATTGACAAAAATAGTATAATGTTTTTACCAATTTTGGCAAAAACCCTGGAGTGCTTGACCAAAAACTAATTCATAGTTTGACTAACTCTTGTTCAAAATTTTGAGATAATCTAGAGAACTA
The DNA here is from genome assembly GCA_030407325.1 of Camellia japonica. NCBI lineage: Eukaryota > Viridiplantae > Streptophyta > Magnoliopsida > Ericales > Theaceae > Camellia > Camellia japonica. The sequence continues at coordinate 150,422,872 of JAPPVO010000017.1, read as the reverse complement.
GAGCCCAAAAACATCTTCTTCTTTTTTTTTTTTTTTTTTTTGGCATGTAAGTGTGCAATTGCACAATATTTAATTGTTTTCCCTTTAATCCATGAAGCACCCTCATAAACCAATCTAGGCACTATAACATAATACAAAGGGAATAGCAAAACCTATAAGAAGACCCAAAGGGAGGGAAAACTCTAAAAAAATTGCCATGTTTTCCTACTAAGTCTACCATTTTTAAAACACTTACCACAAGTGCACGAGTTTATTCCCAAAAATACATCTCTTAATTATGTTTCATAAAATTAGGAAGATAATCAAGTATTCTAAAACCTCCAACATTCTACCTTTTGCTAAATTTGAATTTTGATGCAAAAGGTGAACCTTAACTAAAAGTTGTGATCTTAACGAATCAATTCCCAAAACCTTGACTCTGAAATAGACATGAACCTATCATTCAAGAACCACTACTTCCTTAGAAAATTTATTTGTAATAGACATCCCTCATTCATACCTCTTCATTTTATTGGAAGCCCATCAAACCCATTTCATAAAAACCCATCTATATAGTTAGACAAGGAAATTCATAGAATCATTTAATAGAAAGAGACCCATTTCATTTCATAGAAATCCATTTCAAAACCATTTCGCATAAATCAAAACCATTTGACAAGTGTCATCGTGCCTATTATTTGAAGAGTGCTCCAAGAGAAAGGCCATGCTAGTACCTTTAATATATATAAAAAAAAAAAGCCACTACACAAAACAAAAGGACAAAACACATCTTCACATACATGTGCCTATCTGCGAATTCTTCAAATTTGGTTTTCGCATGAGTCACATAATTGGTGTTTTGTTTTGGTTTTAAACTGGCAAGTGGCTGCTAATTTAAGGTTATGTTCATAGTATATGTCACAATTAAACAATGTTACTTAGAATCTAAATTATTATTTTATAAGAACCATCTAAGTACGCAGTGCAGGTTTCTTTCATAATGTTGATCTTCAAAATCTACTTCCTATTTTGTTGCTTATATTTTCTTAAGAATATGTTGCACTCAATCAAATGTTGCAGAAGCAGCTCAATTTTTTTTTATTTAGAGTCGAAGTTTCCATATATTAATTATCCAAAATGGATCCCTAAGCGAACTCTAATTTTTTTAACCCACCAATAGTTATTGGCCTCCTTCAAGCGTATCGAGCACTTCAAATGCTTTATTTGATTTTTTGTCATGAAGCCCATGTTTCAAGTTCTTTCATTGGAAACCCATTGAAACAACCAGGGCCAACTTTCCTACGATAAAAATCAACTTTGTTGGCTAGTCAAGATTTCCACTCTTTTAACACCAATCAATTAGTATATAACCCACCCCATGACTAATACAACAAGATATAACTACATTATTATCTTTTAAGAAAGTCACATTAACACATAACAAAAAAAAAATTGAAATCAAGAGAAAAATCACAACCCTCAATGGACATAATTATTATAGAAAAAAAGCTTATGGTGAAAGTTTTTTTCTTTACCTTAGTTCATATCCTCATGGCTTAAATTTTGTCCATTTGTTTGTGTGTGCACGCGCATGTGTTGAAATTCACTATCTTCTCAAGAGAAGGAAAAAAATGTAGCTATTTCATTGTGCATAAGAAATTAGAAGAAAAAAGAAAAGGAAAAATTAAGCTTTAGTTTATATACTTCTTCTTGTTCAAAAAGATTAAAGCAAAAATATAGTTCCAAAATACAACAACAAATGTATACATGCCAATATATGAACGCATTCACAAATTATTTCATTTACAAGAAAGCAATCAAAACTTCTTTATCGCTCTAAAAGTTGACTCGAAATTGATAAGCAGAGGAAACCAAATAATCTCATCAAAGAAAATCACAAATAAAGAGCTATTAATAAGTGGTGTTGATTTTCCTAACTATAATTGCATATTTGGAGCATCTATGTGACAATTGCGGAAAAGGGAGGGAAAAAAAGTCTGAGAAAGAAAGGAGCAAAGGATTTCATTATTACAAAATATTATTTCTAGACAAATCTAATTCTCACTAGTTTTAAATAGAAATTATGGAGAACTTTCCTTGAATACTTAAGTAGACATTAACAAGTTTAATTAATAATAGTCCATAGTAATGACACATAGTAGTAGAGTGAGGACCACATAAACATCTTCTCTAACATCAGAAAATTGCTTAGTTCCCAAGTAAACAGTTAAATATATATATATATATATATATGTTGTGTTAGATTGCAAAAAAAATATGAGAAGCACAAAAGTTCAAGTTTAGAATATGAAAATTTTAACAAAAAAAGAAAAAAAAAAGAACAAATAAATAAATAAAATTTGCACAAGTAAGCATATTGCAACTCAGCAAACAAAAGTATGGAAACTTAGATCTGTTCTTTTCTTCATATTAGGTTTTCCAAGTAGGAAAAAATAAAGGGTTAGTAAAAATTATAATAAATAGGTGATATGGGTTTCACCCCCACAAACAATGAACTTAAAAGAAGCAAAAATCAGCAACTAAAGTTCACATAATGCAAGGAGAGAAAGAGAGAATATATGAGCAAAAGAATATGTAGATACTTCAACTTCTATATATTAACACAAGCATAACCGGAATAAGGCTCACAAAATGGACCAAAATATATACTAGATTTTAGGAAATACAGAGAGAGAGAGAGAAAGAGAGAGAGAGAGAGAGAGAGAGAGCTCTGACCTAGGGCTTTGACAGGCAAAGTCCAAGGGATTCTGCGCCAAGAACGAATGCAGCAAAATCCTGCACCAAAAGGATGCTAGCCTTGCAAAATATGGAGTTCAAACCACATTGGCATTAGTTCAAGCATGACAACGTAGCCACAAGGACCAAATCCAAACAGATATTTTCAATTTTACTATGATTGACACCTATATGAACATTATCATGTCCTCCTTGTATCACGGTAATCAATGACAATGCAACCAATGCAGCTTCCTACAAATGGCAACTAACTACTAAGGATATTACAAATTGCATATGAATGAAACTACTTATATTTCAAAACTCAAATTAAAAATGTAATGCCTAATAACCAGACAGACTTGAAAATATAGTGTAATTGCCACCCATGTGTTTCACATTTCAAAACAGTGTATAATTAGTGGCAACGCTAGAATTATTTTATTTTATTTTATTTTTTTCCAATGGGTATAAACTAGATCAAAGAACACACTTCATTCAAATAACTAAAAAACACACATGCAAGACTACTCTTTAAATCACATTATGACCATACCTTCAATCACATCATCAAGAAGTGTAAAATTTTCATTAAGTCTATATAGACAAAATTTAATGACATAAAATTATATAAAAATATGCACATCAAGATAGTAGAGTATACTTGCGATATCCTCATTCACTTGATATCCTTATTATTTTCACAAAAGTATTTTTTTTTTTTTGTAACTTAATTCTAAATATATATTTTTTGATATGTTAATTCTAGTTATGTGAGATTTAATTTTATGGAATTTTACACAATGTTTGGGACTCGCAACATGGTATAAAAGTCCCAAGCATGGCATAAAACCCAATAATTAACACTTCAATAGAGTATGACTGACAATAATAGTACACTTTAGAGCATCTCCAATCCTTAACTATCATCAATTGCAAACAAAAAAAGTTATCGCACCTGGTAATGCCCTATTATCAACTAAAAGAAAACAAATAAATTAGCACATCTGCCAGTATCCTGTTATCAATTAAAAGCAAATAAATAAATTAGCACACCCGCCAGTGCCATGCTATCATTTATAAGCAAACCAATATCATTTTGCACATATGCTTTCACATTAACAAACCACATAAGCAATACAAGAGATGAAACTTTTAATACATTTGTTTGAATTATCAATAGCCATTACGTAAAGACTTACACTAACGTTCCAAAACCAACCCTTCGAGCAATTAAAATAAATAAATAAATAAAAAGAGCCAATAGTTAGGGAGAATATTATATGCAACCCTTAAGGGGTAGCATATTGAAACGGATTCTTTTTTCTCATGGATTTTTCAAAACATGAATGGATACAACTCTTGAGTCTAGCCATTAGTGTGGAAACTTTCGTCGAAGTGGGGCACATAAGCTCTAAGTTTCAAGCAATTTTTGTATGGATTTTTATGCACAAGTCAAAACATTTAGATACCAAATAATCAATCTTGAGAAAGCTTACATTCTTTATCATTTGACTTGTTGGTTCAACCATTTAATAATTTATAGAAATATTCTCTCTTTTATTCTTTGTTTTTAAAAGTTTGATACATATTCCTTCATGATTTTTCCTTTTTTTTTTTTTGGTCACCAGAGTGTCAGGCCTTGCTCGGACTAATTTCTTGGGTACATATAATTCTCCCACTCCATACATGTCACGTAATTATCAAGCCAAAACATTGGGAGTAGATCATCACCACCTTGCATAGTTTGGACTTGTATCTTTTAACAATAGTGAAGAGAGAGATGGTGCAGAACAGAGATGGGGAGGGACTAGAGGAGTTTGGGGGGTTCCGATGGCTTGGGTTTGGATTAATTAGAGTGTTAAGTTGGGTGGGTTTGGAAGGGGCTTGTATAGAAGAGGTAGACGAGAGTAGCGCGAGGAATTAATGGAAATAGGTGGGGAGGGGTTTCAAGTGGTGGAGGAGGGAAAGGACAAGTGGGTGAGGGGTTGGTGGTGGCCAACAAGGTGTTGGGGTTGGTCAAGGAGGGAGGAAATTGGTTGTATGGGACTCAGTGACCAAATTTCCAAAGCAAATGGAAGGAAAAAGGAAGAAGAAAAGGATATTTTGGTAAATCAAATAGGCGATTGTCACCACTTTATATTTATTTTTCACCTTCTCATTTTAGTTGTAATTATAAAAAAAAAAAATTCTCATTGATTTATTAATTGCAGCCCTCGTGTCCTTGGGATGTAGTTCCCCAAATTGAAATTACTAAATTACACTATTCTGATGATATTCGTCCCTCCTCTTAGGCATATGTATATAAACAATCCAACTAAGACCAATCATCTAAGATACTTGTCCCCAAAAATACAGCATTTATAAGATAAATTTTACAAGTATATAATATACATATATAAAGGAAATGCTACTGTGCACATCCCTTATCATAAGAACGTTACTCGAAAAACAAAGTTCAATTCGTTAGGTCAAAATTAACCAAGTGTAAAAAGCTGCATGTTTAAATAGGAAATCAAAAGTGACAAAATAGTGAAAAAAACATTCTTTGTTTTTTACAAGAAGCATTTATGTATATTTTACAAGAAATTGAAAAGCAACTTAACATGTTGCTATGGATTGTGCACAAAATTTAACAATCTTACATTTTCTAACATTATCATGATAAATTTATCATGCAAACAAACAAGAGAAGAAAAATTCAAAATTTTCCCTTTCTCACACTACCCACTACTTCAATTCTAAAGTTTTGGATTAATCTTTCATGGTTGCTAGGAAAGCCTCCACGCTTAGAGGGAAGATAATAATTCATGGATTCTCTTAGCATCATTATACTTTCGAAAAAGGATGTAGAAATTCATTTTATTAACCATAAGTTTCACGTCGACTACCTTTTAGCTAAAATTTAAAATCATATAATTCAATTATTTTTAGCTTTTCAAAGTTGTTTTGTTGGTTAGAGTCATTTTCTCGTTATCTTGTCAACTACTCATTCTTAAAGAAGGATACAAGTGAAGTTCAAGCACTATTTGATTAGCAATTTTGAAAGTATTTCTATTGTATGTGAACTATGTTCTCTTTTCAATACATATATATATATATATATATATATTTAAAAACCAATCAAACAAAAGATTTAATTCAGATGGCTATTTAGTTCAACTAGAACAATAAGTACTGCACATTACCAAAAAAACTTGGAATAACTATTTGCCTTAACTTACAAATTGGAAGATCCCAACCACAAGTTATAGCTGCTTCATGTGAATATCACTAAATATATTTTGGGATAAATCTTCAGAGAACAGTTAAATCAATCACAAGTTTTCAACAACATCTAAATGCAATGAAAATATAGTTCCAAAATACTTTTGTTTAAATTGCTAACAAACTAGGCATTTTTACAAACATCTTAAATGCAATCAAAATTCAAATAACATAATTAGCCCTGTAATTTTAATGCCAAAAGAAGATGAAATATTAAGCAACAAAATGGTTACAAAGTACTATATCAATTAATGTAAAAATGGATTATTTCATTACAAATGTCAATCGGGACATATAAATAGCAAAATAGAATAAAATCCTTACAAAGCCTTGCTTCATTCGTACAAATTTTGAATCAGTGTGAGCCAGGAGAGATTGGAATACAAATTTAGAGAGAGAAAACAGAGTAAAAAATGGGAAAGAAGAGAGTTTTAGAAGAGGGAGGATTTCAGAAATAATCAGAGATAGGCATACCTTGTTGATTGCTCTTCAAAAAAAAAAAAAAAAAAACCCTTGTTTTCTTAGAAACCAAACAGAGTTTACTGGGTTAGATTAGGGTTTTAAACAGAACAACCACTTCGGCCTGCATTCAGTCGAGCCAAAGAAAGAGAGAGGAATGAGCGCAGTAGAACGAGAAGAGAGCGAGAGGAGCAGGGGAAGAGATGAAAGGAAGGGATGGCAAAGAGAGAGAGAGAGAGAGAGAGAGAGAGAGACGAAAGTGAAAGTAGAGTAAAGAGAGAATACACCATGGAAGAAGAGAGAATAAAGATGGGGGTCAACCGGTTGCTCCGGTGTCCAATTTTTCAAAATTAAAGAATTCAATGGTCAGAATCAATTAGAGATCAAATTACCATTTTCTTTAATTGCCTCTATTTTAATATTTTTATATACTTTCCATAATAGAATATTTTTTAATATTTATATATATATATATATATATATATATATAAGTGAATGCCCTTTAATTTTAAATGAAACATTTCGTGGTTTTTTTTATAAAAAAAAAAATTAAATGCCCTTTATTTTAAAATTTGTAATGACATTTTCCTTACACCATATAGTTTAATTATAATTGAAAATAAAGGGCATTTACAAATTTAAAATTAAAAAAAAAATCCGCAAAATGTCATTTAAATTTAAAAGTCCTTTGTTGATTAATGTTATGGAATTTTTATATTTGTTATAATTTTTAGATTTATTTTCTTACACCATATAATTTAAGTATGATTGAAATTTATACAAAAAGTCATGAAATGTTATTTACAAAAATAAAATTCAATTTTATTCTATTATGAAAAGTATATAAAAATAGATGCAATTAAAGAAAAGAGTAATTTGGTCTCTAACAATACAACATTTATAACATATTCAATTTTCTATGATAGTAAGATTATTTAAGGTGAGTTAATGTATCATTAACAAGTGTCCTAAGGACACTTATTAACAAAACCCAAAAAAGATTATGAAAAAAGCTAAATGTACAGAATGGTGCATAGAATCAATCACAGATAAGATATAAAAGGTGAGTCCCACCTGTGTAGGACCCATATGTGGGACCCACTCTTTGTATCTTGTTTGTGCACTATTTATATGTTTGTAGCCAAGCTCAAAAAATAAATATATGATATGTACATAACTTTTTTTGTTTAGATATTACGAAAAATATATTATTTTATCACAAAAATCATAAAATTATCATTCATAACTTTAGAGAGATATACACTATAACTTTGATACTCATTAACTTTTATTAAAAAATCACAACTTCTATAAAATAAAAAAAAAATTAAATAAATAAATTATAATTTTTCTTATATTATGAACCTTTTTAAAAATGCCATTATAACATTAAAAAAAATGTTTAAAATCTCAAATTTTTTACTAAACACTCACATAAGTATAATCCCACATAAGTGTAAATCTCACACTCATATAAATTTTTAATTAAAAATTTTATATCCCTAACATTTTTCATGCAACATTTCCTACTAAATAACAAAGGACAAATACAATGGAGAACATGTAGGTGCACACATTTTCCTCAAAAACTCAGCATTTTTTTTTTTTTTTCAATTATGATGAGTGGCCTGCTGTCCCCGTGGTTGGACACCCGTCCATTTGGTTGGGACACTCGAGTAGCTCTTTCCCTTTCTCAACTAGCTTCACCCTTCCATCAAGGGGTTACCTTCTCTGTCTAGAAGAAATTTGTTAATGTGTGTGTGAGAGAGAGAGAGAGAGAGGAGCACAAAGTAAGATAGAGGAGATGGGGTTTGAGGAATTGAGGGGTATGTTGAAGGGAGGAGTAGTGCCATGTCTAATGATGGTGACAATGGAGGCTTGCAACATAGTATTGACAATCAAGGCAAGCACCACCATGTCAAGAGTAGGGATGGCAATGGGAGTTAATAGGGTGGATATTAATTCTCCATCCCCATTTCCTATAATAAATTTTCCCCATTCCTCATTCTCCATTCCCCATAGGTATCACCCTCCCCATTTCTTAATGGGTTTGGATTTTCCCCAACCCACTTTCATCCCCATTTTTATTTTATTTTTATTTTTTATATTTAATGTTAACAATAATTTTTTTTTTTTTTTTTTTTAAGGTTCACAACAAAAACTAAATATACCTTCAATCTTTTTTCTTTCTTTTTTAATATATTTAATGTTAACAACCTTTTTTTATTTTATTTTTTATTTATTTATTTTTTTAAAAAATTCACAACAAAAGCTAAATATAACTTCAATCTTTTTTCTTTCTTTTTTAATATATTTAATGTTAACAACTTTTCTTTTTTTTTTTTTTTTTTTTCCTTTTTTTTTTTTTTTTTTTTTTTTAAGGTTTTAGCTAAATATACCTTCAATCTTTTTTCTTTATTTTTTAATATATTTAATGTTAACAACTTTTCTTTTTATTTTTTTTTAAGGTTCACAACAAAAGCTAAATATACATTCAATCTTATTTTATTTTATTTGGTTCAACAACAAAATCAAATACACATTAATTAATTAATTAAAAAGTTTGTTTTATAATAATCAAATATATAATTTTGAGACAATCAAATAAGTTTTAGTAATTGAAAAAAAAAATGTGGAAGAACGTGGAAGATTAAAAAAAAAATTACAACCATCTCTCTCTCTCTCATTATCATTCTCTCCCCTATATGTTATAAGAACATGTTTATAATGTTATAAGAGCCTGTTTGAAGAAATAAAATGTGAAATAACATGTTTGAAGAAAGTGTTATAAGACTCATATTAAATTACATCAGGGCATAAACAAGGAATTGTTTATTGATCTCTTAGCCACGGACATTTTAGACATTAAACCATCTTTCTCTTAGCAAATTTGAACCATTCATTTTAATTTATACAAAATCTAATTATACCTTTTAACAAATCTGAACCACTCATTTTAAGATATCTATGCCTTACCACACTCAATCCATCCTCCATCTTCTTCCTTTAGTCCCCCACGAATTTTGTTGTTTGTTACTTTTAAAAAACAACAAATATTTTTTCAATTAAATTTTTACTAATTTCACAACACCATCACCACTATTCTCACCTTCACTATCACACTACCATCACCATAGCCACTACCATCATCACTACCACCATCACTACCACCATCACCCCACCACTATGTCAGAATCTCTACTTTCACCTTCATTCCATCACCACCACCACCAAATATAAAAAAATATATTTTTTATTTTTTTTATAAAAAATATTTTTCATTAAAAAATATTTTCTATCTAAATAAATGAAGCATAACATTGGGAAACAAGCTGATTTCAGTTAAATCTGTTCATAACTAAGAAAAATTCTTTTATTTAAAAAAAATTATTTAGTAAAATTTTGTATCCCTTTTTTATTTTTCCAGCAAATAAATCTTTGTACCCATGCTTTCTAACCAATCACGACTCATGCTTGTTTCGATTCTCTACAATTTCCTTATTTTTAAATACATTCATATATATATATATATATATGTTGTATAAATTGTGTGATAACAAAAAACAAATAGATTCATACTCGGTAATTGAAATTTCAGAACAAGCAAACCATTCTGAAAATTACAATACATAACAAAATAAAATAACATAGAAAAGCAAACCGAAACCTGTACTAGACAGTGTCCTTAATTTTTTTAAAATAAATTTAAAAAATTCTAGATATGCATAAAATTTGACGAGAATAATGTGACAATGTTAATTAATGTGTATTTGATTTTATTGTTGAGCCAAATAAAATAAAATAAGATTGAATGCATATCTAGCTTTGGTTGTGAATCTTAAAAAAAAAAAAAAAAAAATGGTTGTGAACCTTAAAAAAAAAAATTTTTAAAAAAACAAAAGAAAAAAGATTAAATGTATATTTAGGCCCCATTTGGGAACTGACTAAATTAGCCAATTAGCCCAAAAGTTACTAAATTAGCCAAAACCACTCATACCAAAAAGTCAAAGATTCTCTTTTCTCTCTACTTTTTGCACATCTTTTCGTAATTAGCCAAAAAGTCATCCCAAACATACAAGTTTTTTTTATTTACCATTTTAGCCAAATAGCCAAAAAATTACTAAATTAACCTGTTCCCAAACGAGGCCTTAGTTTTGGTTGTGAATCTTAAAAATTAAAAAAAAAAATGATTGTGAACCTTAAAAATAAAAAAAATAATAAAAAAAAGATTGGATGTATATTTAGCTTTGGTTGTGGATCTTTAAAAAATAAATAAATAAATAAATAAATAAAATAAAATAAAATAAAAAAGAAGTTGGTTGTGAACCTGAAAAAAAAAATAAATAAATAAAATAAAAAAGATTAAATGTATATTTAGTTTTGGTTGTGAATCTTAAAAAATAAATAAATAAATAAATAAATAAATAAATGGGGAAATTAGTGGATACCCATTCCCAACCCATCCCCTGTGGATATTTAAAGAATATCACTTACCCTATCCAATGGATAAGAAAAAAAAGGAGAAAACCCATATATTTAGGTTGGATCTCCATGAATACCCACAGGATAGATTGTCCATTGTCATCCCTAGTCAAGAGAAGGAATGAGCCCCTTTGTCTTTGTTGCCTATACCAATATTCTTTCATCTTTTCTTCTCCTCCCTTCTTCCTTCTTTTTTCACAATCACAGGTCTAATTCTTCTCTTTCTCTCTCTCTCTCTCTCAAAATTTTTTACCAATTTTTCCATTGATTTTGTCTATTTAGTCTTCAATTTTTTCTTTTGATTTCTATCCTTTTGATCTAATTGAAGACGATTGTACAAATTAATATTCATTAAATCATAATTTGATAAACAAAAAGATTATTTTATAGTTTACAAAAACTTTAATTAAATTAGTTGTGAGATGTAATTTTTTTTAAATAATAAATTATAATATTGTTGATTTGTGCAATTGTTTTTAATTGGACCACCTGGAACTTAAGAACTTTAGGACTAAATAAATGTAACTGATAATTTAAGGATAGAGTTTTTTTTTTTTCTTAAATAAGAATTATTTAAGAATAAAAATGAAATTAAGCCATATATATATATATGATCAATTATTAACACTTTTTTTTTTTTTTTTTTAAAGTTTTTCAGCAGAATTGAACAGCCACTCTTTACCATGCCTCGTCTGACTCGATTCTTCTTCCTGGATTTGACAGGGTATGCACTTATCGCTCACTCTCTTTCTGTTTGGTTTTGAACATTTTAAAAACAATTTTTTGAATTTTAACATTTGAATTTGTTTATTTTTATTTTTATTGAATTTTTTTTAAAAATTTTAATTATTATTTTTTTATTTTTTAGATTTAATTAATTTAAACACACTTAAAATATATAACATTTATTTTTTAAAAAAAAAAATTAAAACAATTCATTGAAAACAAAAAATAAAAATAAAAATAAAAATAAAAAATACTGATTTTTTTGCATTTTCTTATATTCAATAAATTTAAAAAAAGAAATTGCACAAATTTCGTATATTTTAAGTGAATCTTAAATTGAAAGTAAAAAATATATTTTTTAAATTTATTAAAAATAAAAATACGATTTAAAAATTCATAGTTGGTTTTAAAAGTCGATATCAATCCCAAAAACGACCCCAAAAAAATGATCTGGCATGATTTTCCCCGTTGGCAAATGTGACAGTGGTCCTAAGCTTAAAATTGAAACAAAAATAATACTTCCACCGTCCCAAAATATTAGTTCATTATTCCATTTTTTTATTATTCCAAAATATTAGATCATTTTCAAAAATTAAAGAATAAAATAATATGAATTTATTATTTTGTCATTCTTTTAAATTCATTAATAATACAAAAAGTACAATTATGACAATTGATATTTTCAAAAAAAATATATACTATCAACGGGTAATTTTAAAAAATTAATATTTTGAATTTTTCAAATGAAATCATTATTTTAGGTGGGAGGGAATAAATAACAATTTTCATGGTTCACATCTTCGGCAGTTTGGGTTGGTGGCCCAACCAAGGTTCCTATTTGTTATTAGCCAACTAGTAGTGGGCCGGCTTACACAAGAGACAATGGGTCCACGTGGTTTGGATTCTGGACAATGGGCCTGGGCCCAGCTTTTCACTTTCTTGGGCCAATGCTCCTCTAAATTAGGACTGAACAAGGAATTTATAAAATCCGTAATTCGATCCAGTCCAGTCCAATCTGATAGGTTTGGATTGGTTTTTTTGAATCCGTGATTTGGTTCAGAATTGAAGAATTAAAAATCCGTAGTCTACGGATTAGTTCCGGATTAAACCCCATGGTTCCTGATTGGAACCGATCCGAACCGTATACAAATAGTCTATATTTTTATTATACACCCTTCCGCAGAGTATCTTCGCTTATTCCATATATAACCTAAACACAAACCTAAACCCACATAGTATCTTCTTTTATTACTTTTGTTTGTTAGTTTTTAGTTTTAATTTGTAATGATGTAAATATTTATGGTGGAATCAGTTTTCTTATGGTTTACATTCTAAAACAGTACATCGCTATTATAGAAAGACATGTTACTATTGTGGAACTAATATAGTGCTATGTTTATATTTTTATGAAATTAAAATGTTATATATATATATATATATATATTATTATTTAATTATGTGAATCCGTGGTCCTAAACCGATCCAATCCGTGTTTAAATGGATTGGTTCGGATTGGTTCCACGATTTAAACGGATTGGATTGGTTCCAATTTTTCAGGAACCGTAGATAACAGATTGGTCCTGGTTTTATTCCAATCCGGTCCAATCCGGACCATGCTCACCTCTACTCTAAATAGAGGTAAAACACTGATTTTGAATGAGAACCGAACATTAGTCGAGCAACGAGTAGCTTGATTTTTTTTGTAGTGTATAAGTTTATGGAATCTAGTAGTAGTTTGTTTAAGTTCTGTTTGAAGACAACCAATTTTAAAATATGTTTAAATTTAACTTATTTAAATATAAGTTGATTTTGAATAAATTTTTAACTAGCTGAAGATGAGTTGAGTTCAAATAGTTTTGTTTATTTAACAATCCTATCTCTGAAAAAGCGCACATCCAAAAAAAATAAAATAAAAAAAAAAAATAAAAAAAAAATAACGGTGTTGACATGTGGTTTGACTCTTCACTGTCATCACTTTTCACTTTTTATACAATTGGAATTATTTTAGCAAAATACCATTGTTCTTGCAATTCAATGGACCTCTCTATTAGCTTGGTATATAAACTGTCTTCAAATCTCTGACTCATTGTTTTAAAAGTTCACAATTATTGAATTATGTCTCACGATTCTCACATCTCAAGATTCTTAATAATCTAACGATTATAAATATTTTGGGATTTTTTTAAAAAAAAATGTTAGATGTTTGGCTTTAATTTGATGTAATTGTTTTGTAGGATAACTATTGCACAAAACCTGGCGTTGTTGGGCCAAGCTATAGCTCCCCAATTCTTGCATGTGGAATGGGCAATTTGATCCCTACTTTTTCCTTCTTGATTTCTATTGTTCTCAGGTTTTCCCTATCTTTTATCTTTCTATTGTTATAATTTTTATATTTTTTTATCTAAAATGTTAGAGACTTAAATGAATTATCAAAATTTTTACACAATACTCATGTAAGTATGGATCTCAGTATTGTGTAAATTTTTTGAAATCTCTAGTGTTTTTTATTGTTATACTATTTGCATTTTAGTAAGACGAGAAATATCTCAAATTTCATATGAAACTGAAGTAAAGTAGACATTTGAATTTCCTATAAGGAAATTTACCTATAAATCTCATCTTCAGAAATGGTGATCCGATTAGTCTCAAGAATTTTCTTATAAACCAATTAGTCCCATTGACTTTGGAAAAAAAGAATTGATATATTATTTAAAAATTAGATTTACGGTTATACCCTTATTTCTATTATGTTTTATTCTTCTTCGTTTTTATTTTTTTTCTTTTGTGTTAGAAAGGTAAGATACACAATTTATAGGAATCAAATTTGGGATAAATTTTTATATGGAAATCTTTTTTATTATTATTTAAAATGACTTAAAATGTAAGATTTTTCAAACATTCGAAAAGAAGTACAAAAACGACTTAAAATATAGGATTATTCAAACATTCAAAAATGATGTGGGATTTTTCAAATATTTCAAAAGGAGTACAAAAACTCTTTAGTAAGTTTTGAGCAAATGTATAATTTCAATCTATAACACTCAAACATAACACTCCAATGTAACACTCTAAAAAAATTCACTAGTATACTTTTTCTAAACGTAACGCTAAAAAACAAATTCTTAGTTTCACAAAAAAAAAAATTTCTCAGTATACTTTTTCCAAACGTAATATTTTAATGTAATACTTCAAAAAAAAGATGTGGTATTCTATAAACCATTCCAAAAGAGTGTGGGATTCTTCAAACTATTCCAAAGGGAGTACAAAAATTAATTAGTAAGTTTTGGATAAATATATAATTTCAAACTGTGAGTGTTACGTTTAGAAAAAGTACATTAGGGTTGGTTTGGGATGTTCTAAAAAAGTGCACTTTTTGACTTATTGGCTTATATGGGTTGGGTTTGATGTGATGTGTTAGAGAGGTGATGTGATTTAAATAAGATGATGTGACTTAAATAGGATAGTGACTTTTTGACTTTTTGTATTATTTAGTAGATGCCAAACTTGGCAAAGTAGTTTTTTAGTGTTTTTCTGTACATTACATTAGAGCGTTACATTTGAGATTACATTGATTGGAGTTACATTTGCGAAGAGTACACTAAGGAGTTTTTTTGTGTGTTATATTGGAGTGTATTATATTACATTGGAGTGTATTATATTACATTGGAGTGTTACGTTTGAGAAAAATGCACTAAGGAATTTTTTAATGTGTTACATTAAAGTGTTACATTCATATTTCGTAATGTGGGATTTGTTCCAGAATAAGGGAAAATTCAAAACTTCTATAATGCGGATTGCCCAAATGTGTAATTTCACATTTAGAGAAACTCACTTTTATCTCTCAAAAATTAAATCCAAACGTGTAACTAATTACTATTTTGTGTAATTTCCACTTTAATGAGACTTTTAAATTCATAAAAAAATAAAGAACTAAATAATTTATAAGATCACATTTTAAAATTTATTGATATTTCGTCCTTCCTATTATGGTTGCTATTACTAAGTTATAAAAATTTTATTTAAAAAGCAAGTTTAATCAATGCCAAATTGGTTGTCAAAATATGACATTGTCAAACTTTGTTTCCAATTTAATGCCAGGTTTGATAGCATTTTTACGCTGCAACACTGTCAAAATTTAACTTTAACTATTTATTTTAACAAATATTTTTTTTTTCCCAAACTTATTTTAATATTTTGGTATGAAAGATGCCCTCACCAAATAAAATATTTCATAAGAGAAATGCTATAAATTTTAAATAATTTATTAATTTATTTACTAAATTTTTCACATAAATATGAAATCTATACAAACTCACATGTATATAAGCCTCACATTCATATGAAAAATTTAATAAAAAATTTGATAAATTATTTGGTTCTAGCACAACTCATTTCATAATGGCGGGCGTTTGGCGACTTGGTGGTTGTATCTGGTGGGTAAGAATGCGTGGATGCGTAAATTTTCCATTAAAGTATTAGGATAAATTACACCTTTACCACTAAAATATAAATCATCTCACTTTGGTCCTTTCAAAAAAATTTCTCCCACTTTGGACTCTAAAATATTTTTTGTTTTTCACTTTGTTCCAATTATCAACTCCCATCATGGTTAAAAGGCAATTTAGAAATTTAAAAAATTAAGGCTGTGTTTGGAAAAGTTTTGGAATCATAGTTGTTGGTTTTTTTTGGCTTTTGAGGCTTAATAATGTAAATTTAAGCGTACCAGTAAGGATTAATTAGTCCTTACAAAAATTATAATTGTCAACCAATTATCAAGTGATTGTGTTGAAGTTTTTTTAGCCTCAATAAAGAGGACTTTACTGATGGCTTGTTTTAGGAGAAAATTATGAATAGTAACACGTAAATATAAGTCAAAAATCAAATTTTATTAAGCAAATGAAAACTTACAATGAACTTACAATGACCCAGCCTCAACGAGGTTGTGATAACCCAGTTTCGTATTATGCTAATCGATCTTAATTATGATTGCGATTATATGTTAATGTGATTTTGAGTGCCATTTATATGATTATATATGGTTTTAAATTTCTATCTGTTCACCGTAGGAAAATCTGTTTGAATTTATGCTTAAGAATTTTAATTGAAGGCCTTATCAGCCTCAGGAACCGAAATTGACTACAACATTGTGATTAGCATAATTTTTAGTGCCTACGGTGAAATTTAATTCAAAATTTATTCGGATCAAAATAATTAGATTCAGAAGGATTAATTAAGCTCAATTACTTAGCCTTAATCAATTTACTTAGCCAACATGTATAAGTGGCCTATTTACAGTTATGGGCATTGTTTATGATTTGGCTGAGATTACACTCTAGAGAGAGGGAGAGTGCCAAATATAAAGAGAGAGGGAGCTCAAGTTGGAGAATTGATCAAGAAACTTGAAGATCTTGAAGACTATCTCAAGAATCAACTATAATTTACAAGATTGGAGCTCATAGGCGAGTAATTAGACATGAATTCATGAGTTTGAGTTGAAATTATGTGAGCTCAAAGATGAATTGAAATCAAAAGTGTGAGTTGAGTTGAATATGAAGTTAGTATATACATGCATGTAGAGAATCATCATGAATTTGTATAATCTATCATGTAGCATGTTAATTATGAAAAATTGAGTGTTGAATCATACATGCAAGCATGGTTTTGTTGAGCTTCGTGAGTATAAACCTCACTTGTGTCATTTGAAATAGTATTGGGGCCTATATTACACATGCATGTATAATTCATGAAGTTATGGAGTTTGGTTATATGTATATTGAAATTTAATCATGAAGCAATGTGTTTTGTTGATTAATTTGAGAATTAGATCATGATTTTGAACAATTGGTCTCATATTGCTATTGTCCTCATGTTATGTAATGTGTTTCCATCTTTTTGTGTCCAAAATTTGAGTTTTGAACCCTTGGACATTGAGTTTGAACTTCAAGAACAATTCTGGAAATTCCAGAATTCGGCATGTTCGCTCGAGCGGGAGAAACGCCGCTCGAGCGTGAAATGTTAGCTTCCTGAACTTTTGTAGACATTGATGTCCGCTCGAGTGGGGAGAGTCACGCTCGAGCGTAAGTCGCATGTTTCGACTCTCAGCTCGAGCGTCCAAAGTCACGCTCGAGCTCAAAAATGAGACAACTAGTACTTTTGCAAACCAAAGGGGTCCGCTCGAGCTTCGAAATATACACTCGAGCGGGAAATCCTGTTTTAGGAATTTTATAAGAGTATTGTATGGCTTGTTTTCCGTTCTCTTTTACTTCTAAGCACTCTTGGGCATGCATTGAGCATTGTGAATGTATTAAGAAGATAAGAAAGAGGCCTAAGAGGAACGAATAAATTAAGAACGGATTGAATTGCTTGTGACCCATTGTGTGTTATGATTTATGTAGGGTCGAGCATAAGGGCGAATCCTCCGACAGAACACTGTGAGTAATATCATAGTAAAGATATTTTGAAGTATGCTATTTGTCTAATTGCTTACTTCTATTTGGGCTTCATAAATCTGTTAAATTGAATTATGAACAAATATTCGTTATACCGCATGATTAGGCCAAAGGCCGTCGAATATGAATGATTGGGCCAAAGGCCGTTTGATATGAATGATTGGGTCAAAGGCCGTTTGATAAGAATGATTGGGCCAAAGGCCGTTTGATGAATGATTGGGTCAAAGGCCATTTGATACGAATGATTAGGCCAAAGGCCGTTGGACAAGAATGATTGGGCCAAAGGCCGTCGGACATGAATGAATTGAGCCAAAGGCCGTTTGATATGAATGATTAGGCCAAAGGCCGTCGGATATGACTAAATTGGGCCCGAGGCTGTTTGATACATCTGGATTTGTAGCCATTTGATACACTAGATAGAAACATGAATTGGGCCCAAGGCCGTCTGATGTATCTGTTTCAAACTTCATTCATGTATCTCCTTTATTTGATATTATTCACTGGGCTTTCGTTCACTCTCATTCATGTGTTTGTAAGTGAGTTAAGAGATGTCCAAATCCAGCCTCAGTGAAGTGTGTGAGAAACAGACGAAGTTTTGGAGAGTCAGCCTTAACGTCTCACGCACGAGACTTGCTTTTGCCCCTTTTGTTCTTTTGTTATATTTTTGTCAATGTTGGCGAAGACATTGAATTACTTTTGTATATAAGTTTTGTTTAGCCGACTGCATAACTGAAAATTCCTAGATATAGATTAACTCTATGGATATGTGTGAGTTATTATGAAATACTTTTGGAGTGATTTTGCTATACCATGTAAGCACAGCTCTATGGACAATTTGTAAGTTTGCTTCCGTTTTGGCCCCTCACCTCTGATGAAATATGTTTTATTTGGTTTGAGGCCGTAAGTAATCCCTTGATTACTGACCGGTTATGACCTTAATCCATAGAGGCGGGTTCGGGTCATAACAGAGGTTCACTGCAACAAACTACTGAAAAACTACTCCTAGGAATTGAAGTGCAGTACAGGAATGGAAGTGTTAGAAATATAAAGAACTGGAAATGTAAAAAACTGGAAAGAAAATGTGAAGTAAATGACTAGTTTCTAGATCTGAGTATGGGTCCTCATTCTGGGGTCTTCCTTACTATTTATACTTCCCATTGGTAATCGTTGAAGTGGGCTTCCAATAGTCGAAACGTCCTTCCATAATTGCTAAACATTCTCTCTCACAGTCAGTCCCACTACGCCACGCCACTCTTGCAGTTAGGCTTCCATCCTGATTTTGAATTTAAATTTATGAGTAACTGTTAGGCCACATCATCTTGTATCTTTCGACTGTTTTAGTGCTACACAGATCCATTATTACCAATACGAACTGCCACGTGTTCGACTTTGATTGGCAACTTGTATTAACTCCCCAAATTGTCCCTCCTCGTGCCACGTGTTAAATTGTAATTGGCTTATACAAAATATGTAGCCAACAATAGTTCTACCTCTACATTCTAGTATGATGTTTGGTTTAAATTTTGAAAAATTAATTCTACCCCTCCTTTTGAAAACACATTCTAGGCGGACTTTTAAATTTTGAAATTTGGCCTACCGGTCGTCTCCCAGACGTCTGGCCGGTTGACCTAAACAGTGCAATTTTATTTTATTTTTTGTCAATTGGCACTTGTTTATATATATATATATATATATATATATATAATAAAACAATATTTTTGAGATTTTTTTAAAAAAATTTATGAGTTTTTAATAGATTTTTGAGTTGTATTTTTTGTTATGAATTGTAAGTTTTGTATCAGATATCATATGTCACATCAAAAATTCTTCACTCAATTCAAAATTCTTTTCAAAATTCATTCACCAAACAAATTTTTTATACTTAAATCATAATTCCAAAATTCACAAACTCAAAATACAACTCCTATTCTCAAATCATATTTAAAAAAGTCTACCAAATGCTACCTAAATTTCTCACTTTAGTCCTTAAAAAAATTAAAATTTCTATACTCTAGTCCCTAAAAAAAAAAATTCCCACTTTCGTTTATAAGTCCGAACTCAACCTACTTTCGTTTATAAGTCCGAACTCAACCTATTCTCAAAACCATTCCCATCCCCATCCCCATCCTCATCCCCATCCCCAAACTCATCCAATCTCAAAAATCACCTCACCTTTATATCAAATGAACAAAAATTAAAAATTAAATGGGTATGCGTCATTTGAGCAAGAAAGAAGTTGCGGAAAGAAATCTAGAGGCTAGTGAACAAAATCAAGTCGTGGGTAGAGAGGGAGAGGTGGTTAGTTGTGAACGTGGGGTGAGGGATGAAAGATAGGAGGTAGTTAGCTGAAGTGAGGTGAGAAAAGGAAGATAATGGAGGAAACTATTTTTAATTTTTTGAGTTAGATCATTTTTTTAGGGGCAAATCATACTAATGATATTTATAGTTTGAGACTTCTGTTATTTTGGTCTTTAATTTTTTAATTATGATATATTTGATCTTGAATTTTGAATCTTGTTCTAAATAAAGACAATTAAAGATGCCATTGTTTAATTTCAAGGGTAAAATTGTCAATTTGATAAAAATATAAATTAATTTGACAAAAATGAACGTCAAAAAAATTAAATTTAAATTTTTAAAAATTATTTCTACCCATTAAAGATAAAATTATATAAAATTGATAAATCTTTTACACATTTATTTATTTTACCAAATTAATTTTTATTATCTGTTTGGATGATGACCATGTAATGGATAGTTGTTAGGTTTTTAATGTGTAATCGATATATTTAATATATGAAATATTTTTTGTTTTGGATTTTTTCATTTAATAGATTGGTTTAATAATTATATCAAAGTTATCGCCATGTTTTACTTTTGAAAAAATAAAAACTAATTTAATAAAAACGAAAATAATCGCCTATTACATGATCATCTTCCAAACATATAATAAAAATTAATTTGGTAAAAATAAATAAATAAATGTGTAAAAGATTTATCAATTTTACATAATTTTATCTTTGGTGAGTAGAAATAATTTTTAAAAATTTAAAAATATTTTTTGACATTTATTTTTATCAAATTAGTTTATATTTTATCAAATTGACGACTTTGCCTTTAAAATTAAGTAATGGTATCTTCAATTGTCCTTATGTGGAATAAGATTCAAAATTCAAGGTTAAATGTGTCACAATTGAAAAGTTAGATATTAAAGTGACATGAGTCCCAAACTATAGGGGCTATTAGTATAATTTGCCATTTTTTTAGTATTAAGGATCAAAGTAGGAATTTTTTTTTCTAAGGACCAAAGTGGGAATATTTTTTTCCTGAGGACATAAGTGGGCAAAAGCTCATACTTTAGGAGTAAAAATGTAATTTACTTTATTTTTGTCACAAATATATAACCGTCACTAAAATTTCGATCAAAGTGATAGTTTAAGGACGATGAGAGCATCTTTTCTGTGAAGACCAAAGTAAAAATAGTGTTCATACTTTAAGGATGAAAGTGTAATTTACCCAAATTATTATACTAAAATAATCTTTTGTACTTTTAGACTCTTGTTCTTTTGACCAATTGATTTCATGAAATATATGAATTATTATTATTGTAGGGGTACAAAGTTTGATTGGAGAGTGTTGACTTTTGGCTTTCGAAAGTTATTATTATAATTTTAAGTGTATTAGTAAGGATCAATCAGTCATTACAGAAGATTAATTACCAACCAATTATCAGACGATTGTGTTTTAGTTCTTTCAACCTCAATGAAGATGACTTTTATTGATGGTTTTGTTTAGGAAAATTAAGCAAATAACGATTAAATGAAGAATAATTGTAACATTTCATTAAGTAAAAATGAAAGACTTACAATGATCGATTCAACCTCGTAAAGGTTTACGGCAACAAGCTACTTGAAACTACTTCTACAAACGAAGTGCAATGCAAGAATTTGAAGTACAGAAATGTAAAGAACAAGAAATGTAAAAACTGGAAGGAAAATAAAATAGACAAAAGCTGATTTTTTGGATCTGAGTCTGGGACTTCTTTCTGGGGCCTTTTCTGCTATTTATACTTCTCAATGACAACCGTCGAACTAAGTTTTTAACCGTCGAATCATCCCTCCATGATCGCTGATCATGTTCCTCACAGTTAGTTCCACTATGCCATGTTTGCAGTTAGGCTTCCCTCCTGATTTTGAATTTAAATATATGAGTAACTAGTGAAGAAAACGGGCGATGAAGAGCGATGAAGAAATAAAACTGGTTTTTCAGAACAATTCCTGGCCTCCCACCTTCCTACAACCTTCCTAACAATGAAAATAAGGTCTCCGCCAAAAATGAACCCAAACCGATGCAAAACGAAGGTTCGGGGGCTAAAACGCGCGGCCCGGGGCCCTGAAAACTGACTATTAAGCACCGGAGGTGGCGTTTGACCACGAAGTTGGTCTGTTGAGCCACAGTGTCCCTCAAAAGGGAGGAAACAAGGTGTATGCCAAAAACCGGAGCAAATGGAAGTGGTTAAGCGGTCCCGAACCGAGGCACACGGCCGACAGCTCCGAAAATTAGGAACCGGGCTCCAAACGGGAAAAATGGCCTACGACCACGAAATGTAGCCTACGGCCACTGAGAGATGGTCTACGAGACCTCTCCCTCCTTTCGGGAAGAGAAAACGGAGAAAACGGGACCTGGTTCGCAAACCGAGGCAAAGTACAAGAGAGTCCGGAAGTCTGGAGGCAAGGCTCGCGGCCGAGATTCCGCAACTTCAGAACGAGCACAATATGCAACATCACCGAGCGCTCAGTTGGTGACGTCTGAGTCTTAAGGTCGGTCAAAAATGGGGTGTCTACAGTTGCCCCTCTTTGACAGAACTCGAAAGTCATAAGTGACGGGAGTGAATGTCAAAGCCCAGAGACGACCCATTTTTGACAAGGTCGAAGACTCAGACAAACAGGCGAGATAAACAAAAAGATGTGCCCGCAGGCATGCCCGCAGGCAGGGGGCAAAATGCAAAGCGATATACACAAAGTCGGATGTAACTCAATGATCATACGAAGCAGCAAGCTGTAATGAAGCAAATATTCACAATAGATGCAACAGTTTTAAGCAAGAATGTAAAGCAATAATACATTTCATGCAGTTGAAGAATGCGGAGAATTATTGAATTCTCGCCCCGTCTCACACGGAGAAGATACAATACCTGTGCGGCACGTCTGGTTGCACCAGCCTCAAATGAACCGTACATACAATATCGTGCCTGCAAAAGGAAGAAACTCAACAAGCACAACATAGTTAGCAACATATGTTCAGTGTGATATCGAATGCAGACAAACGCAGTGCCGATGGGAAAGTGCATCGCAAAACGAGAGACACGCGCGTAACAACGCAAGTTAAGCGTGAGGGTATGACAATACCCGTGAAACGTGCACAACAATGCAAGTGGTATGCATGAGCATGCAAGTAATCGTGCACAACAATGCAGGATAAGCGCAAACCCGGACGCGTGTTTGTTATGAAACAACAAGTAAAGAAACGCAAGTTTCGATGAGTGCGACTCAATTGCAACCTCCAGTTTACCTCCCGGAAAGGTCACAACGTTTTCAAAAAGGATACACCTTGCTTTTGATGAGTAATATTGAGACACGCATCGAAAGTTGGAGTTGAAGTTCCCGCGGAGGGATTTCGCGATGAAAAGTGCACTTTCCTTGTACTTTCTCAGGTGCCGGGGACTCCAATCATCACCAAAATTTGCAGAGACCTTGGAGACCACCTTGGGAATGCTGCCGGCCAGGTTTAGTCCAAGGGGGAGGCCACCAGCCAGGTTTGGGGGAGGGGGGTGGCCGGCCTGCCAGAAAAGGTGGCCGGCCGGCCACCCAGCCAAAACAGTGGGCAGTTTGGTCTTTTTGCTCTCTTTTCTTTAAATGTGCTTATCCAAAGCACTTTTCCTCACAACTCCAGCTCCGAAATTGTCTCCTCTACCTTCCCAAACCATTTTATTCCTCAGATCTGCGCTCTATACTCATTTTCCAACGCCCCATGCCAAGTTGTTTCGCGAAAACTTTCAGTTCTCTTCACTTTGAACCGATTAAATCTTGGTTTCGGAGCTTCTTTTCTCATTTTCGCCACTTGGGGTGAGTTTGTCTCAATATTTGGAAGATTTTCTCGGGAGTTGACTTTTGTTGACTTTTTCATTTTCCGAGAGTTGACTTTTGTTGACTTTTTCCAATTTTGGCTCATTTTGCTCGTTTTTGCTCCTTTTTTGCAGATTTTTTTGAAATGGCCGGTCATTTCCCTCATGGTGGAGGTCCTCTGGGTGCCAGAGATGATCCCGATATTATGGCTCTGCCTCCGAGGGTCCGACCATTCATACCCGAGAGGTACGTCCCTCCGACACATATTCTCCGCAGGCTGTTTTCTATCATTTTACTGATTTCGACGAGCGAGCGCCCATGGATCTGCTTTTGCGAGAGCCGGAGTCCCATCTCTCCCATCAGGCACGAGAGGTATTTACTTCACTTTTACATTTTCTGTAATGTATCCTGCATTTTCCGTGCATTTCGTGCTTTTGCTATGTTTATCTGCTCATTCGAGTACGCAGCTTGTTTAGAATGTTTAGGCTATAACACCGTATTCTGTTTGCATCTTGAACACACAGTTCAATTACTTGAATTTCTGAACACACAGCCCATATATTGATTGTGAACACATAGCACACACTTGTTGAGGATTGAACACACAACCCAAACTTTGAGATGAACACACAGCCCACTGATTTTGAAATCTGAACACACAGCTCAAATACTTGATGTTGAACACACAGCTCGAACTTTGAGATGAACACACAGCCCACACTGATTGAGAGTTGAACACGCGACCCAAACACTTGATGTCGAACACACAGCTCGTTGTTGAGGTGAACACACAGCACACACTAATTGAGAGTTGAACACGCAGTCCAAACTTTGATGATGAACACACAGCCCGTTGTTGGGGTGAACACACACCACACACTGATTGAGAGTTGAACACACAGCCCAAGCACTTGAATTCTGAACACACGGCTCGTTGTTGGGGTGAACACACAGCACACACTGATTGAGAGTTGAACACGCAGCCCAAGCACTTGAATTCTGAACACACGGCTCGTTGTTGAGGTGAACACATAGCACACACTGATTGAGAGTAGAACACGCAGCCCAAACTCTGAATTTCTGAACACACAGCCCAAATTGAAGGTGAACACGCAGCACATACTTGTTGAGAGTAGAACACGCAGCCCAAACACTTGATGTCGAACACACAGCTCGTTGTTGAGGTGAACACACAGCACACACTGATTGAGAGTTGAACACACAGCCCAAGCACTAAGATGAACACACAGTCCATTCTTTGAAACCTGAACACACAGCTCAAATACTTGATGTTGAACACACAGCTCGAACTTTGAGATGAACACACAGCCCGTTGATTTTGAAATCTGAACACACAGCTCATTGTCGAGGTGAACACACAGCACACACTGATTGAGAGTAGAACACGCAGCCCAAACTCTGAATTTCTGAACACACAGCCCAAATTGAAGGTGAACACACAGTACACACTTGTTGAGTGTAGAACACGCAGCCCAAACTCTGAATTTCTGAACACACAGCCCAAATTGAAGGTGAACACGTAGCACACACTTGTTGAGAGTTGAACACGCAGTCCAAACACTTGAGGTGAGCACACAACCCATACTTTGAAATCTGAACACGCAGCCCAGATTCTGTATCTGATTTGATTTTGCACACAGCTCATACATTTCATTTGCACGCAGCCTATTCATTTCATTTGCACGCAGCTTATACATTTCATTCTGAAACTGAATACATGTGTTCATCCTGAATGCAGGTGACATCTCGTATTGCGCGAGGATATGGCTCCATCGCGGCGAGAGAGTGGTACGCAGAGCTCCCGGAGGCTGTCCGGGATTTGGGTGACGTGGCAGGGTTTGGGCCCTTTTGCATTGGGATATCTCGCTGTCCTGTTAGTAGGACGCTGATGGGTGCCTTGGTAGAGAGATGGTGGGACACCACCAACTCCTTCCATTTCTCTGCTACCAGGGACATGACTATGACCCCGTTTGACTTCGCTGTATTAACAGGCCTTGATACGGGAGGTTGGGCGATCCCATATGACGAGGACATGGGCCAGTGGGAGGCCGCCTGGATCTACTTATTCGGAGCTCGCCCACCAGTTGATAGATCTTCGGGCAGAGTCTGATATACTTGGTTTTCTTCACATTTCAGGAGGGTGGAGATGGAGCCTGAGACTCTTGAGGAGGTAGCACAGTACACCCGCGGATTTCTGATGTTCCTCTTCGGGACCACTCTGTTCGCCGATAGGGGGAACACTGTCGGGCTCTATCTGTTGAGTGCTCTAGTGGACCTATCACAGGTCAGCCGATATGATTGGGGTAGTGCCAGCCTGGCCACTCTCTATTGCTATATGAGCGCGACCTCCCGCGGACGGGGGAACATGGTTGGCGGCTATTGGAGGGCCTGGGAGGTACTTTCTGCCCTCTTGATTTACATTTCTGCTTTTTATTATTTGTACATTGCACTCATGGCGCACTTTACATTCTGTACCTTGCACTTTGCTCTCAGCATTTTGTATTTTCATCTTGCACTCAGCATTCTGTATTCTGATGGCTACTGCTTTGTTTTTCACAGCTATGGATCTACGCGTACTTCCCGACGCTAGCCCCAGAGCTTGAGATGGAGGTGCCCTTCGTGACCCCTTATTCACTCGTATTCGAGGGCCAGTACCGGCCAAGACCTCGGGAGTCTTTCCTCTACCTACGGCAGTACTTTGATACAGTGCAACCGTCAGAGGTATTTCAGAACTCTCAGTTCTTCATTTTCTGATCTTTGGTTTATCTTGCACATTCACAATTTCTGACCAGCTTATGCATCGGTTCCGCAGATCTCGTGGCAGCCCTGGGCGCCTTTAGGCAGAGACCTCCAATTTCAGTTTGCCGGAGCATGAGGAGCCTCTCGGTATAGGATCCTGTTCGAGGGGCCAGTTGGTAGGGCCTGGTTTTTGGGGGATCGCTTCTTGCGCCAGGTATGGGGCTACCCTGTTCAGGACATCCCTTCACCACCTCCACACGATATGCGGACCGCTGGTAGGCTCCTTCCCCAGGATGTCGTCAGTGCTATGCAAGGTACCGATGCATTACTACATTTGGAGCAGGGGGAGTACGCGACCTACCGTCACACATACTTGATGCCTCCACTGACGGGAGTCCGTACCCTGACGAGGAGGTCTGTTGGTATGCCCTCATCGAGTCGGGCTCGGACTGCAGATGTCCCTTCCACCAGCAGGGCTGGCACATCTAGAGGCGGAGGTGGATTGGTTCCCCCGATTCCTCCGACTCATCATCATCCTGGATTTCCAGATATGCCGACTGAGTTGATGGGATGGCGATATGGGACTTCCTACCCGATTCCGATAGAGCCTCCTATGCCCGACCACTGATATGTCAGTGACCCTGACTCACCACCGGTATGTTCCACTGTTTTCCGTTTATCACTCAGATACTTTGGTGTTTGTTTATTCATTGATGACTTGAGCTTGTATCTGCAGCCACCCAGGGAGTACATGGACGAGGTGCTCGGGATGGTAGCCTCACTTGAGGGCATGGTCCTGTGGAGAGAGGTGCAGTTGTCCATCATGGGTGTCCAGGTATCCGTTAGTTTTCTTGCATTTATCATACTCCTGATGACATGCTGATCTTGAACATTTTATTGCATTGATAGGCTACCTGTATTGAGCACATCTGACGCATACCACATTTACGTACTGTACCTGTATGCGCCCATTTCATGTAGCTTCCTTGTATCTGCATCTGATATACATATTTTAGCTGATGCGTCCAAATTACACTCTTCCTTTTTAGATGCTTCCGATATATACCGAGCCACAGGCCGGGCCACCTGGGCCTTCCCGAGGAGCTGGGCCATCTGGGCCTTCTCGAGGAGCTGGGAGAGGGGAGTCGTCTCGCGGACGAGGCGGACGCAGGGCGCACATCATAGAGGAGGAGTCCAGCGAAGAGGAGGAGGCTGCAGATCCCCAGTCAGAGACATCTGCTGACAGAGATGGTGGCTCTGATCCCGTTTTCGGTAGTGGAGATGAGGCTGAGGAGGGTTCCGAGGATGGCAGCCCTGACTCAGATGATGGTGATGATGGTGCAGAGGCTGTTCCGCAGAAGAGGACGAAGAGGGCCTCTCATTCTTGCTCTTGAGAGCATTGATGCAGTTGTTCCCTGCTTTATTTACCTTTTTACTAGTAGTTGTAGCACATTGTACATTGTTAGGCAGTTTTATATTTTGTAAAACTTGTACCCTTGTTGTAAAAAATGTTGTAACAAAGGAAGCATGATGGAATGAAACAGCTTTTGAAAAAGTGTTGTATTTTATGTTCTTAGCATCGCATCGCATCATTTTGCACCAAAATGAGATTGAATGGAAATGTGAATTGTGTATTTGCCCAGGTCAGGTAGTGAACCGACGCAACAAACTAAACAACCTAACTTACTAAGAAATAACAAAACCTTAGCAAGTTTACAACTCGATAAGCAAAACACAACAAAGTTGATAATTCAATAAGCAAGACACAACAAAATTGATTAAACAAAAAGTAATAACTCAATGCACGAAACTCGACAGCTCGACAAAACTTAACAACTCGATGAACAAGACATCTCAACAAACAAAACAACAACTCGATAAGCAAAGCAACAACTCGATAAGCAAGACTTAACAGCAACTCTATAAACGAAGTGCATTTCGGACGATCTGGGTGACGGAACGCATCCGAAACAGAGGGAAATGGAGGCCTTCGACACTCCCGATGCATGGAAATGCTAGGAACTTCCTTCTAGAGGGTAGAACAGGACCAAAGACACACTTTGTAGCATGGTCGACCACCTTTGGGAGCTGGCCGGCCAGCTTTTTGCATTGGAGGGGAGAGGGGTGGCCGGCCTACCAGAAAAGGTGGCCGGCCGGCCACCTAGCTTGGCAGCCACCAATTTTTCGACACGTGTCCCCCGAACAACGTCTTATCCTCTTTAAAAGTCCTAGCTCCGTAGTTGATTCATTTCACCTCAGTTTTGCACCAAAATGGAGGCGTTTCTCGTCGAAAATCTCACAGCTTGGATCGCCTCTCTAGATGGCTCGAAAAAGTTAAACTTCCGGGGCTTCGACTTGAATGCACTATTCACGCTGAGCCATACTCCGCTGCACCTTCCCTTCCTTCATGCCGCGGCGAGGTTTTGGAACCCGGTAACGCATGTGTTTAGCTTCGGCGGGCAAGAGGTATGTCCAACTTTCAAAGATTTTCAAGTTTTGATGGAATCTGAACGCTATGAAGAAATTTTGCCTCAGTTTCGCTTCGGCCACGCCCAAACTTTAGGGCGGATGTGTGGGCTCACCATGCATGACGCTCAGTCTTTGATCTACAGCGGGGAACTGGACATCCTCGGCTTGATTCATCGTTTTTCTGATGCCGGTGACCGCGGCAACCATCATTGGCAAGGTTTCCGACAACATGCCCTCTGCTTGTGCATGCTGTCTCACTTTCTGCTTGCCCCGGGCTTCGGTGGATCTAGCATTCGTCTGATTGAAGTTGCTCATGGCTTGAAGGAAGGAAAGAGCTATATTGCCATGGTATTGGCTGAAACGCTGATGGGCTTGGACACTTTCCACCGTCGGGAGACGACCAGATTCGCGGGGAGTCCACTACTGCTGCAAGTAATGTTTCCCACCCAATCTCACATATGTATTGCTTACATCACTCGGCCCTCAGGCTCGGTTTTTCTCACAAAAACCTTTTCTTACTTTTCTCTCATCGCACATCTCTCTGTTCTTTATTCTCTCATTTTTCATCCCTCCCCAGGTGTGGTTGATGGATAAATTGCAGGTTGTGGATTCTTGCCCAGCCTACTCGGCTCGCGGCTACTTCTTTCGACAACGCCTAGTCAATGCCCCTGATGAGGGATGGTGGTTTGACTGGATGTGCAATTTGTCCGCAGATCGCATTGCTTGGTGCTGTCCTTGGCTTAATCTCCCAGCAATGAGCTATAGCATGTCCCGGCAGACCGGGATCCAGTTGATTAGTCTGACTCACTGTGTGTTCTACTTTTCGTTCCGGTTCCAGCGCCAGTTCGGTCATGATCAGACTTGCCCGCCAGAGGGGATAGAGTATCCTGTCGTATTTCCGGTCCGAGGCGCACAGCTTGCCCGGTATGCCACAGCATGAAGGACTAGAGATCTCCTGGCCCCGGCTACCACTTTCAGTTGCACTTTGTCTGACGAGTGCTTGGATTGGCTCAATGAAGAGGCACAGATTGGGCCCAACTTGGCATCAGAGGCTTCGACCAGCTCTGGGAGGGGGCGCAGGGACACCTGACTTATCTATGTCCCGGATTTATTGCTTTATTAGTACTTTCAAGTTTTCTTTATGAATGTAATAACAAGCAACTTCAATTGTATGCAAGAGCAGGAGAACTCTGTTTTGAAATCAATGAAATTGAAGGTTGTGGTACTAAAAATTTTCCGCTTTGGTCAAAAAATGGTCTTAGTTGTAAAAAGATTAATTTGAACAAAGTCAACTTTTATTAAAACTTTTCAAAACTATTTTCGGTATGGATCAAAACTGGACACGCCTAAAATTTGTCACTGAGATGCACAACCCTGGATCCTTGCAACTGGAAAGTTGCCCCTAGTCTGAATAACACCGCGGCACTGCACGGCAACGGAAAGTTGCCCCTAGTCTGAAAAGCACTGCACCGGAGATTACAATCAAAGCTCCTGAATGCTGAATAGATAAAGATGACCGAGATGATCAAATGGACAAAGTTGATCGGGGAAAAGATTATGGTTGAACTCCGAGACGAAGTTGCCTACGTATCCCAAAGATGGGAATCAAGCCTTACGTAGTTCAGGCTCAAGTTCACTCGAGTATTTTTGCTCTCCTTTTACGTTCTAACTTTTGCCAAGGCCACCCTTTGCGGGTTTTCAACCTTGCGAGCTTAGTTTTTATAATTTCAAATTTTTTGTGCTCTCAGTTTTGCCTAGGTCGCCCTTTCGGGTTTTCGGCCTAGCGAGCCTCTCAAGGGTAATATTTCTTCAACTTGTCCATATTGATCGGCTGTGAGAACTCTAGGCCATCTAGATCCATCAGAACCACAGCTCCACCTGACCAGATAGACTTAATGATGTAGGGACCAGTCCAATTGGGTCTAAACTTGCCCCTTGGGTCGTGGATGGGAGCTCGGTTATCCTTGAGTACCAAATCTCCTTCCTTTAAATTCCTGGACTTCACTTTCTTGTTGAAAGCCCGGGCAATTCTGCACTGATAACCTTGAACATGGTACAGTGCTTTCAGTCTTCTCTCATCAAAGAGCATGAGTTCCTCAAACCTGCTCTGCTGCCAATCTGCTTCAGCTATTTGACACTCAGCCAATACTCGCAAAGACAGAACCTCAATTTCAATGGGTAGAACGGCCTCCATCCCATAAA
This sequence comes from Camellia japonica, assembly GCA_030407325.1. Taxonomy (NCBI): domain Eukaryota; kingdom Viridiplantae; phylum Streptophyta; class Magnoliopsida; order Ericales; family Theaceae; genus Camellia; species Camellia japonica. The sequence continues at coordinate 150,391,218 of JAPPVO010000017.1, read as the reverse complement.
CCAATGAATACGGAGTTGCTCCAGTAGAAGTTCTAATTGAAGTCCGGTAGCCCCACAGAGCAAACGACAGCTTATCTGGCCAATCCCGGTAGGTTTCCACCATCTTCTGCAGTATGTATTTTATGTTCTTGTTGGCAGCCTCCACCGCTCCATTGGTCTGCGGCCGATAGGTAGATGACTTATGAAAAGCCACATTGTATTTTTCCAACAAGTCAATCACTTCCTTCTTGAAGTGGGAACCGTTATCTGAAATTATCTCGTTTGGGACTCCGTAGCGACAGATGATGTTGTTTCTGATAAACTTCGTAACGTGCGAAGCCTTCAACACCGCATAAGATTGGGCCTCGACCCACTTCGTGAAATAATCTATCGTGACCAGGATGAACTCATGCCCATTTGACCCCTTCGGAGTGACAGCCCCGATCACATCAATTCCCCAAACTGAAAATGGCCATGGCGAAGTCATATTGTACAGCTTCGACGGCGGGATGTTCATGCGATTTGCATGAATTTGACATTTATGGCATCGCCGAACAAAACCGATACAATCCTCCTCCATGGTAAACCAGTAGTAACCCTGTCTGAGGATTTTCCATGCTAGCATTACTCCATTCATATGCGCACCGCATTTCCCTCCATGGATGGCCTCCATTAGGCGCTTCGATTCTTCGGCATCGACACACAGCTTATGCATTCCCAGATGACCTCTCTTATACAGCTTACCTGTGATACCCCTGTTCTGTATTGTGCTAAACTGGTCCTTAATTTGTTTATAGTTATGTGTTTAGCATGATTTTGTGTGCCATTATGTGATAATATGTGATGTTGAATTCGTATCTGTTCGCCGTTGGAATATCTGTTTGAATAGTCCCCTTTGGGAATTAATTTGAGGGCCTTATCGGCCACAGAACCCGAAATTGATTACGTCATTGTGATCGACGTAATTTTTAGAGCCTACGGTGAAATTTAATTGAAAATTTATTCTGATCAATTTAAACTGATTAAATTGATAATTAGAGCCCAATTACTTTATTATTATTATATTAATCTAGTGGGGCTTGTTGTGCATTAACACTCACTTCCCTTTAACTCTATTAAACTCAAAATCTGAGTTATACCATGGAGAGAGAGAGAGAGAGAGATCCGGCCCTAGTGAGAGGAAGGGGGAGGAGTTGTGCAATTTTAACTTAGAGTTTGGGAACCTTGAAGATTATTCAAGATTTGATCATAGATTGTGAGAATCAAGCTCCTTGGTGAGTAATTCATGAGTTTAATGGGCAATTTTGTGTATTCAAAGTTGATTTATGGTCAAGAGTGAGAATTGAAAGGAATTTGAATTGTATGTGTTGGATTGAAAGTCAATGTTTGCATGCATGTATGTAATTGCTTTGAATTTTCATATTTGAGCACCAAATGCATGATCTATGTGAGTTTTTAGTTGAAGATCATGTTCTTGACCATCTCTTCATCACATAAGTTGAGATTGAGAAGAATACACCACATGCATGTGCAGATTATAAGGGTACAAGAGTTGAATGCATGAAATGGTTGTGTTAGTAATGAGTTTGGTGCAATTTGAGCCATGCATGTATTTATTTTGAGAAATTGAGCTTTCTAATGTTGTAAATTGGTATTAGTATCATGTTAGTATGTATTTCTATGATGTTTGGGCCGAAATCATGCATCTTGAACCTTCGAATTTCGAGTTGAAGCTCAAGAACACATTTTGGAAATCCCAGAATTTTGACTCCTGCTCGAGCGGGGGAAGTGTCGCTCGAGCGGAGAAATCGAGCTCCCAGCATTTTCTACAGACATGGTTCCCGCTCGAGCGGGGAAGTTGACGCTCGAGCGGGGAGCTATGTAGACAGACAGTCCGCTCGAGCGGCCGAGTTCACGCTCGAGCTAGAATTGAGGGCAACCAGTACTTTGCAGACCTAAGGGTCCGCTCGAGCGGGGAAGTCCACGCTCGAGCGGGGATGTCCACGCTCGAGCGGGGATCCTATTTGCTGAAATCCTGTTTTTGCATTTTGTGTTCTGTTTTCCGTTCTCTCTCACTTGCAAGCACTCTTAGGCATATGTTAAGCATTGTAAATGAGTTAATGAGATAATAAGAAAGCCTAAAGAGGAATACGTGAATTAAAGAACGGATTGAACGGTTAATGACCCTTTTGTGTTCATGGAATGTGTAGGGTCAGGCTCCAAGGCAAATCCACAAGCCGATCACTGTGAGTAATATCGATATTTGAATACTTGTAAATGTCCAATTGTTTACTCCCTTTTAAAGCTTTATGAATTGCTAATTGGGATTGTGGACGTGAGTCTGATATGAAAGTATAATTGGACCCAAGGTCGTTTTGATAAGCATAATTGGACCCAAGGTCGTTTTGATAAGCATAAATGGACCCGAGGTCGTTTTGATTAACGTGAAAGGACCAAAGGTCGTTTTGATAAACATGAATGGACCAAAGGTCGTCTTGATACGAATGTATGGGCCGAAGGCCATTCTGACACGAATGAGTGGGCCAAAGGCCGTTTTGAAATGAATGAGTGGGCCAAAGGCCGTTTTGAAAGGAATGAGTGGGCCAAAGGCCGTTTTGAAATACATGATTGGGCCAAGGGCCGTTTTGACATTATCGAATGGGCCAAAGGCCGTTTCGCCATGAATCTGAATGGGCCAAAGGCCAGTATGTACGGAACTATGGTTACTTGATTTAAATTACTACAGATATGAATTGGGCCCAAGGCCGTTTGGAAGATGTTGTTCTACGTTTTGTTGCATAAATTCTGTAATTGATATTATTCACTGGGCTATCGCTCACGCTCATTCATGTCTTTGTAGGTGAGCCAAGAGAAGTCCAGACCTAGCCTCAGTGAAGCCGGTGTAGGACAACCCAAGTTTTGGAGAGTCAACCCTCGTGTCTCACGCATGAGACCCGTCTTCGCCTTTTGTTATCCTTTTTTTTTTGTGTTGTCATGATGGCGAAGACTTTGTGTAATCCCGTATACAGTTGATGGGCTGACTTGGACTTAGATGATCCTGTTTATACAGAACTCATGCTACTATTTTACTGTTGTGAGTTATTACTGTCTATGTATATGATTGTTTGATGTGCCATGTAAGCACTGCTCTATGGACAAAGTTTTGATTTGCTTCCGTTTGGCCCCCATTAACTCTGTTAAATTACGTTTGGATCCGTTTGAGGCCGTAGGTAATCTCATGATTACTAGCCGGTTACGTCCTTAACCCACGGGGGCGGGTTAGGGTCGTGACATTACCCCCACAGATGATGAACTGAACGGTCATTCTTCTGATTACCCTTTTATCCTTGGCATTTACCCCTGGCGGGTATGCTTCCTTCTCCAAGAAATTCCAAATGTCGTAATACCAGGGGTTTTCGTCTTGAACCTCATCTATAGCAGCAATCGTCTCGTAGGCCAGCGCAAATTTTTGATCAATGATGACTGGACGCATCCGGACTCCGAACGGGATGTCTATCATGGAAGATAGAGTTGCTAAAGAATCTGCGAACCTGTTGTTCTCTCTTAGTAGACGAGCAAAGTTTAGCTTCTCAAACCGAGGAATTAACAAATCCAAGGTCTGGTGATACATCATCATCTTCTCTTCTTTGACCTTCCAGTCTCCTTTGCTTGAGACACAACAAGGTTCGAGTCCCCAATGACGTCCAACCGTCTTGCCCCTAGTTCCAGGGCTGCTTCTAGATCGGCAATGCATGCCTCATATTCTGCTTCGTTGTTGGAGACTTTGAAACGGAGTTTGAAGGCTAGAGGGATACGGGAATTGTCGGGTGCTATCAGCAACACTCTTATCCCATACCCGTGCTGGTTTGACGCTTCGTCAAAGTACATCGTCCAAGTTTCATCGTCGATGTGCAAAATGGCTTCATCTGGGAATAAGTACTCAACTGCTTCACCCCCTTCTACCAGATAATCGGCTAAGAATTCTGTTACTGCTCTTCCTTTGACTGACTTGCGCGTTACATATTTCAAATCGAATTCGAAGAGCAACAGCAACCAACGAGCTAACCTACCCGTAAGTGCTGGTTTCTCGAAAAGATATTTGATGGGATCGAGTCGTGAAACCAACATTACGGAGTGAGCTAACAGGTAGTGCCGCAGCTTCCTGGTAGCCCATACCAAAGCTAAGCAAGCCTTCTCCAACGGTGTGTAGCAAGTCTCATACTCTAACATCTTCTTGCTCAGATAGTAGATGGCTCTCTCCACTTTGTCCTCTGATTCTTGCGCAAGCATACAACCCATTGTAGTCTCAGTCACTGAAAGGTACAATATCAACGGTTTCCCCGGCTCTGGCAGTGACAACACAGGCGGGTTCTGTAAGTATTCCTTGATCTGTTCAAAAGCAGCTTGGCATCGGCCGTCCCATTGGAATTTCTTTCCTTTCTTCAGGAGGCCAAAAAGTGGTTCACAAGTCAAGGTTAATTTTGAGATAAACCGTCTTATGAATTGCACTTTACCCAGAAAGCCTCGCACCTCCTTTTCAGTCCTTGGTGGGGGCATTTCTAGGATGGCCTTGATTTTGGAAGGGTCGACCTCGATATCTCTCTGTGTAATCAGAAACCCCAGCATTTTTCCCGCTGTAACACCAAACATACATTTATGAGGATTCAGCCGCAATTGGAATTCTTTGATCCTTTGGAAGAACTTTTGCAAGGCGGTGTAGTGGCCCTCTCTTTCTTTGGACTTGACAATCATGTCGTCCACGTACACCTCAGCCTCTTTGTGGATCATGTCGTGCAATATTGTGGTCGCGGCCCGTTGATAAGTAGCTCCAGCATTCTTTAACCCAAACGGCATCACTCTGTAGCAGTATGTCCCCCACGGGGTGGTGAATGCAGTCTTTTCCCGGTCTTCAGGTGCCATCACTATCTGATTGTAGCCTGAGAAGCCATCCATAAATGAAAGCAAAGCGTGCCCCGCCGTAAAGTCCACTAACTCATCAATATGCGGCAAGGGAAAGTCGTCCTTCGGACTAGCTCTGTTCAAATCCCTGAAATCTATGCATACTCGGATTCTGTCATCCTTCTTCGGCACCGGAACAATGTTGGCCAACCACGTCGGGTATTCGGATACCAGCAGGAAGCCTGCGTCGATTTGCTTGGTGACCTCTTCCTTAATCTTGAGAGCCCAGTCCGGGCGGATCCTCCTGAGCTTTTGCTTGACGGGTCGGGCCTCGGGGTCAAGAGGGATCCGGTGCTGTACAATCTCAGGATCGATCCCAGGCATGTCTTCGTAGGACCACGTGAAAACATCTTTGAAATCTTTTAATAAAGCGACTAAGCGCTCGCGTTCCTCCGAAGACAACGTGGACCAGATCTGGACCAGCCGCGGGTCCTCCTCAGTACCAATATTCACAGTAGTGATTTCATCCATTAGGGGTTTAACAAATCTCTCCTGCTCTTGTTCAATTAAGCGTTGCAAAACCGGAGGAATTTCTTCCTCGTCGTTTTCATCAAAATTTTGAAAGTCTGAGTTAATGCAATAAATCAAGGGCACAGAAAAGTACTCAGAAACCACAGTTACTTGATTCTCATTAGGCACATCCAAATCGTCCGATTCCTCGGTTACAAAAGACTCAAATGAGAAAGAAAAAGACGACCTGGACAAGACTGTAGCATCCGGGTTATCATCCCCAGGATTACCAGACTCAGACTCAGTCGAGCTAGAACCTGATTCCAACTCACAAGACTCGGTGGAATCAGATTTCGGCTCACTACCTGACCCGGTGCTGCTAGACAAAAACCCCTCTTCGTATTGCCAAGTGAGAGAGGGTGCGATAGATGCATCCAAAATAGTTGACGGTAGGCCCACAGCCGTTTCATTCCCGATCATGGAAACCGAGAAGTTATCCCCCAAGCACTTATGGTCGATCGGAGGATCTGAAAGTAGACATGCCAGTGCTACCCCCATTTCAATTTCAGCGCCCTCGGAGTCCACTACCTTACACTGCTCAACCTCAACTGATGGGTCTGTCTGCTCTTCGGCAACGTCATCCCCGGATATTTGCAGGTCGAAGAAGATCTCGAAACCTGGCACGCGCTTCTTCTTCGCGTTCAGCCATGGCTCTGGGAAGCCACAAAACGGAAAGTCCTCCCCCTCCCGGACGAAGCGTCCGTTTAGGGTACCCTGAATGGGCCTATGCATCATCTCAAAAGGCTTCCCAGCCTGCTTCGCTCTGGCTCTTCCGGCCATTTCCTTTCCCTTTCACATCCAATCCTCTTTGGTGGGCAGATAACCCAAGCCAAAGGTATGAGGGTTGTGTGGCACTTCGGCCAATGCTGCGACGCCCTTCCGGCCGCTCCTTCCCAATCCCATCCGGGGGATGTGTTGTAGTTTGTTCATGAGGTATACAGATTGAGCACTGACGTACACTCCCTCATTAACAGCCATGATATTCCGCACAACCCGAGCCTCAGCCAGAGTAAACCCTGATAAGAACACATCCTCCGTGCTGTGCTCGATTTCCAAGACTGGTATAGACACTTCTGGCGGTGGATGGATTGACGAATTCCCGAAAACAATGGCCACCCCCTTCCCGTGAGGGTACTTCAACATCTGATACAAAGTGGAAGAGACTGCCTTCACTTGGTGCAACCACGGCCGGCCCAACAGTAGATTAAAGGTTGCAGGAACGTCCAAGACATGGAATTCAATGTTGTGTTGTCCTGGACCAACCTGGGTCTGAATTTTGACAGTCCCCATCACCTCCCTGCTGGTGTTATCATAGGCTCTGATCACTTGAGTAGTCGGCACGAAGTCCGCGGGCTTTAACCCGATTGCATATGCCGTCCTTGACGGGCACACGTTAATGGCGGATCCTGTGTCGACAAGAACCACTGGCACCCACTTGTCTCTACATTCCACAGAGATGTAGAGGGGTTTGTTATGATTTGCGCCCTCAGGCAGCAGTTCTTTGTCCGAAAAGGTTAATGTCGGGGAACCTCCTCCCGGAATGACCAGTCCAACTAGCTGCTCTGGTGTGGTATCTATAGAGAGTTTAGCCTTGTCCATAGCAGATAGGACAGCCTGTCTGTGCACTCGTGACGCCATGTAGACGTCCCTGAACGCCCCGGGAGGTGTTAAGTCCCGTTCTGTTCATATTGGGCTCACTACAGTTCAAGGACTCAAATGTCACGGTTCTTAATCTTGAACCAAAGAGTCCAAATCTGGCAAATCGTTTTTGAAAACAGATTTTTTTGAAAGAAGTGCCAAACATGGACTGCTTTGCCAGATAACAGAGTCGCCACCTAAATATTTTTTAAATGGGAAATTTAGGAAACCCTAACTCGGTGCCAAAGGCCACGTGTCCGTCATCACCAAAGTTGGCTCGGGAACTTGGGTACGATTGAGGAAGGTCACATCGTGAGCACCCCCGCTCGCCCGGTCAAAGACCGGCCTCTACTAACCATGATATCTGATTTTGAAAACTTTGTGAGTTCTTATTCCGGTTATTAGCCTAGGTTACTATGTGATGCTCGCGGCATACAAGTATAGACTGAGTCGCCTGAATTGGAACAAAACATTTCATGTTTGTTTGTTTGAAAATGGTTTGATGGTGCTACCCGCAGGTAGGCTAAGACGCGGATTTGCCACCCTCAGGTGGGCTTAAAAAAACATGATTTTGCCACTATCTAGTGGGCTTAAAACAAACATTTGATGAATTGTCCCACTCCAAGTAACCCAACCTCCACCCACAGGCATTCAAGGCAGTTATATCATATAAGCACATAGCCTCATGGTAAGCATGCTATTCATGGCAGTCACTCACACGCATGCAAGGATGCTAAAGCATAAAACTTACCGAGTACTCCAAGCCAAAAACAGAAACTTATTAGAAATCAATGCATGATCCTAATTATACAGAAATGCCTAATGCAACGCATGCAAAGATGCAACTATAGCAGGCTCGGCTATTCTAAACATGGTATATGGAATGCTACAACTATCACGTATTCAATTTGGAATTGAAATACAAATGCAGTTTGTATGATGCACCGAGCCCGGTGCGTGCAAAACAGATGAATGATGCAAACATGCTGTCATACTGTATGCTAATTGAAATATGCCCTATATCTAACCATCGTAAGCGGATAAATAAAAGGGAGAAAGAAGTGGGGTTGGAAGACATACATTACACTCACCCACACTTATTACAATTATGCCCTCGCGCAGAGGGTCCGAATAAATAATAATACAGTCCGACATAATACAGTCCGAAATAATACAGATTTCTAAATGATTAACAAATTAAAGAAGAAAGCGGTAAACTGGCTTGCAAGCCAGGGGCTGCCTCGCTTCTGATGAATGATGTATGCTGGACTGTGTTGCGTGAAAATTCACTGGGATGCCCAATCTAGCCTCTGTTTGCAATATTTCTCGAAACGCGCGCCAAACCCCGAAAAGTTTCTGATTCCTTATCTCGCTGCAACAGAGAGCAGGAAAAGGGCATAGCAATGTATTTCACAGATATATGCATGCCTCGATCCTCGTGCCATCAATCACGCATATCGATGCATGATGGCCGAGGAATCGGTTTGCACAACTCAATATAGGGTGCAATGCAGATGAATGCTACAGCAAAACCTAACTCCATCATGGATAATCCGGAGTGTCGGTGACTTGGGAATCGAGACCCGTTCCGTGAAACGTGCCTTGTTTCCCGTGCCCGGGCTAACTCCTATCCCGAACACGATGCAATATGCATGATATGTATGAAATGCAGCTAATATACAATTCTAGCATGCACAATGCTATGAAAATGAGATGAAAACGAGACGCCTCGAAAAGCGTGCACGCGGGCACGCAAACCGAGGCGATGATGTAAAATGCAAATCGGATAAGACCGAAGTGCTTTGAAATGCGTGCACACGGGCACGCACACCGAGGCAATGATATGAAGAGAAAATCGGATAAAACTGAAGTGCCTCGAAATGTGTGCCCACAGGCACGCACACCGAGGCAATGATATGACGAGAAAATCGGATAAAACTGAAGTGCCTCGAAATGTGTGCCCACAGGCACGCACATCGAGGCGATGATAAAATGAGAAAATCGAATAAAACCGAAGTGCCTCGAAATTTGTGCCCACAGGCACGCACATCGAGGCGATGATAAAAATGAGAAAATCGGATAAAACCGAAGTGCCTCGAAATGTGTGCCCACAGGCACGCACATCGAGGAGATGATATAAAGTGGAAATCGGATAAAACCGAAGTACCTCGAAATGTGCGCCCACAGGCACGCACATCGAGGCGATGATATGAAGTGGAAATCGGATAAAACCGAAGTGCCTCGAAATGTGTGCCCACAGGCACGCACATCGGTGCGATGATAAAAATGAGAAAATCGGATAAAACCGAAGTGCCTCGAAATGTGTGCCCACAGGCACGCACATCGGGGCAATGATATGAAGTGGAAATCGGATAAAACCGAAGTGCCTCGAAATGTGTGCCCACAGGTACGCACACCGAGGCGATGACAAAATGGAATGAAATGGCATACGGAATGCTACGATGGGCTTATACCAACATGGGAGAGCCTCAGCTCACTCCCATAGGAGGCCGTCGGATAAGAATGAAGTGCCTCGAAATGCGTGCACACGGGCACGCAAACTGAGGCAATGATAAAATGAGACTGAAATGCAAATTGGGCTTATACTAACATGAGTGGACCTCAGCCACACTCACATCAGATGCCGTCGGGTAAAACAGAGGTGCCTCGAAGTGCGTACCCATAGGCACGCAAACCGAGGCATGGCCCGGAGGCATGAAACGGCACGGGAAATGATATGCAAGCATGCAAACCAAATTTCAGCACCTAAATGAAGGGGAAAACAGTCCCGAAATGATACGAAATGACAACCAATGCATGAAATCATCCCGAAATGTGATTTTAAGTACCCGAAATAGCCTACGGCTATGCTAAACATGCAAAATTGATACATGAAAGCAAAAACAGTAGCAAGGCAGCCCCAAATATGGCATTTTTTCAGTACAAAGCAAGGCTAAACAAGAACCACAAGCATGGCAAATTTAGCATGCAAAAACGGGGAAAAAGAGAGGAATTACAAAGCAAGTAGTATATACAATGCTCAAACCAGAAAAAACAGTTCTACAAAATTGAAGAGGGGCCAAAAACATGCATATTTACAGTAGATGAGATCCTCTAATTAAGTGTATAGATATGCTCAAAATGGCATGCAAAAATGAGCCAATAAGGGGCTACAACATGAGGTACCATAAGAAATGATCAAACAACTTTGGACCCTTGACAAAGTATGAAGAATAAGCCAAAATAAGACACTTTCTAAGCCTGATGAAGACTCAAATCAGTAGCTAAGCAAGCCTAAACAAACATGCAATTTTACGGGAAATATGAAGGATATAACATGAAGTACCAAAATCAGTCATCAAATGGCCTAAGGACCTTAACAAAACATGAAGAATAGGAAAAAATAAGGCTCTGTCTAGGCCTGATGAAGGCTGAAATCCGAAGCATGGTGAGCTTAAAAACACATGCAAAATAGGATTGTGACAAGAATTCAAAGCAAGTGATATGTAGAGCAAGAAAACCAGGTTGAGCCCTTCTTCAATGTTGAAGAGGGGCTTAAAATAAGCACAATCACAGTATGTTTCATGCTCCAACTCAGATCACAAGTAGGCCAAAACAATCATGCAATTTTACGGTAAAATGGAAGCATTTCAAAGGAAGTGCATGACAGAGAAGCCAAACATGGTTGAGCCCTTCTTCAATGTTGAAGAGGGGCTCAAAATAAGCCCACTCACAGTATATAGTATACTTGAAATCAGATCACTCAAAAGCCAAACAAAGCATGCAAATTAATGGCCTAAAGAGTGATATTGAAGCAAGTGTATGAAGGAGACACCAAACAGGGTTGAGCCCTTCTACAAAGTTGTAGAGGGGCTCAAAATAAGCATAAAACCAGAAGGGGTCAGAGCCCAAAACAGATCACAAGTAGGGTAAAGAAATGACTCAAGAAAATGCAAGAAAAAGGGATTTAGGAACTTACCCTTGAAGATCCAACTATGGTGGCTTCTTGGCTTCAATTTGCTACTTCTTAACCTCTGAAAAAGCCTTCTTTGTTGCTAGAATGGAGTTGTTGATGGTGGTGCTTGGAGTTGATGAAGGATTGGCCTAGATGCTTTAAACTTTTTCAAGGTTTTGGCTATGGAAATGGAGGCTATGGAAGAGGGGCTCTTGAGAGAAAATGTTCCAACCTCAGCCAAGGAGCTGCCCAGCCCTTTAAGTAAGCAAGAAAAGGTGTAAAAGGGGAGGGAAATAGAGGCAATCTTTCCCTCCCAAAATATCCCCCGGATGGGGGAGATATTTTGAAAAAATATCTGGACAGCTGGAAGGAGCTGGAAAGCAGGAAGCTGGCCGGCCAGGTGGCTTTCTGCAAGGTGGCCGGCCGGCCACCCCACCTGGTCGGCCAGCCACTCAGTCTGGCCGGCCGGCCATGGTCAAAAAATGGACAACAAATTTTCTGGCCGACCACCATGCAATGGTGTCCTCCCAGATGTGTAGAATAAGGTTCCAAGGTCGGAAATTGGCAACACTGAAGCAGGAGCCACAACATAGAGCTTGAAGGAGAGGCTCAAAAATGAATGTAACAATTGCTGGCCGACCATCACTTCTTAGGGTCCTCCCATATGTGTAGAACAAGGTTCCATGGTCGGAATGTGGCAACACTGAAGCAGGAGTCACAACATAGAGCTGGAAGGAGGGGCTCAAAAATGAAACCTGGAATTTCTGGCCGACCAGTAGTTTTTAGGGTCCTCCCATGTCCCCTGATCACAGATATGTAGCTTTGGTTGGAAGAAAATATCCCCAGGGTGTTCAACATTGGCCCGGAAGTGAGCAAAACGGGCGCCGGAGGAGCGAAACTGGTTATCTGGGATAATTGCTGGCTTCCCACCCCCCCAGTGATCTTCCTAATGCTGAAACAGAGGTACCTGCCAAAATTGAACAAAAACTAATGAGAAATGAACGCTCGGGGCCAAAACCGGGCAATTCGGGATCCCGAAAATGGGCTGCAGGTGCCGGAAATGGTGTTTAGCTGCGAAGTGGGTATCTGTGACCCCAGTGTTCCTCGGTAGGACAAAACAGAGGTACCTGCCAAAAACCGGAGAAAATCGATGCGAAATGAATGCTCGGGGGCCAAACCGCGAGGTTCGGGGCCCAAAAACCGGCTATAAGCACCGAAAGTGGCATTCAGACACGAAGTGGGCATCTGAGGCCCCGGTGTTCCTCAGTATGATAAAACAGAGGTATGTGGCAAGAACCGGAGGAATCGGAGACGGTTGGGCGGTCCCGAACCGAGGCACACGGCCTGACGGCTCCGAAAACCGGGAACCGGGCTCCGAAATGGGCAAAATGGCCTACGGCCACGAAATGTAGCACACGGCCACCGAGAGATAGTCTACAGGACTACTCCCTTCCCTTAGGAAAGAAAACAGAGAAAACCGAGTCTGGTTCGCAAACCGAGACAAAGCACAGAAGAGGATTCGGAAGTTCGGAGGCAGGGCGCACGACCGCGACTCTGGGACTTCTGAACGAGCACAGTATGCAACATCACCGAGCGCTCAATCGGTGACGTCTGAGTCTTAAGGTCGGTCAAAAATGGGGTGTCTACACGCCATAAGCAGTCTCTAGATAGAGATAGACGCTTGTATCTTTTTTAACTGCTTCAGCACAGCTTCTTCTTCGATTTGCTTCTCCTTCTGTCTCTCAGCTTCCTTATCCTTCCCCGACGCCTTTGGCTGGTCTAGGTGCGGGGGCTTGAAATACCGCCCGCTTCTTGTCATGTGATTAACCTCATCGAGATACCAGGTGTCGTCTGGTTGATTGCTCCCCCAATCTTCATCTGTGCGGGCAAGACATAAATCATCATCTTCCCACCACATTCCGTTGGCATTCAAAAGGCACCTTTCTGGCTCCGGTATAATTGTACTTGCAGTACTTTCAGCCCATATGCTCGCAGCATCTTCTGTCCTTGTGCCCACAGCACTTTCAATCCCTTCATGGGCTTTGGCTTTCCGGATTCTCTCAGAATCCCAAATTTTTCTTGTTCCACCTGCGTTAGCGCAGTTTGTTGTTCAGCTTTCCCTGCATTCACAATGCTCCTGTTCTGAGCGAAATTCTTCGTACCGGCGCTCTCCGGCAATGTACTCTGACTTTCGGCCCTTCCGGCCACCAGTGGTACCCTCGCCCCTGCCGGGCCTTGTTCTGGTTGGAACTTTACAACATCCAGTTGATCATCCAGCCATCCGGTAGCCTCTGCCGATTCCTCATACTCAAACCAGTTGACTGCCGCATCCCCTGATTCTTGGTCATTGAAGAACTGGAGGTTGGCAAGGTCCTCTTCTACAGCCGTCAAATCCTCTGTCCCCTGCTCAACTCTATCCCCCTGGATCATACACAGTTCTGTTCTCTCTGGCAATTCTACACTTGGCTCAGACTGGCCTGCTAACAGAATATAGTTGCTCAGATCGTAGGCTTCCCTAGCAAAATTCCCAGACTGCTCAAACCCTGACTTAACAGTTCCATCCTCCTCTGCAACCTCCCATGTACTCTCTTCAACAGCCACCACCACTGGCTCAGGTTGGGTTGTGGAGATGTCCATCATGCACAAAAGGTCAGTGCAATCAGGAAGGAGCACCTCCGGCTTAGGTAGATGGGAAGGAGTGATATAGATGCTAGGATCGTAAGACACGACCCCAGTCTGGATAAAGTTAATTCTTTTGGGAGGTGGAGCTTGGTTGTGTGTAGGGAGTGGGTTGGTTGTGACATTAGGTCTCTTTGGAGGCAAAATCACATTTTTGTCAACGAGATCTTGAATCTCGTGACGCAGTCTGAAACATTGGTCGGTGTCATGACCGTGTTGCTGGTGATATGCACAGTATTTGGCTGGGTTGTGAGTGGGGGGAAGTGGATTTGGCAACGGCCTCGGCTCTAAGGGTTTTAGATGCCCTTTTCTGATTAAGACCCTTAGAGCCTTGGATAAGGGAATGTACAATGGGGTGAAGGTTCTTTGGCCTCTGAGTTGGTATTTAGTGGTCTGTGTATTGCTTCCGGATGCACCGGAGAAGGGTGTGGCTGCCATGGGCCTTGGAAGGGGAGGGGGAATGGTGGCGACCATGCTTACCTCCGAAGTTCTTGCAGTTGCAGCGCCACTCGGGCCTGCATTGTTGTTGCAGTTAAAGGTTCTCCGGGGTTGCTCCCTGTCTTGGTCAATCAGACCCTGTTTCATCGCATCTTCAATTTGTACCCCCATCTCGTGCAGATCCGAAAAGGTGGGAAAGGGGAGCACAATCATTTTTAGCATCAGTTTTGGCTGGAGATTGCGCACAATCATCCTGATCTGGTCCTTATCGGTGGGCCTTAAAGTCATCATCGAGGCCTTCGCCCTCCACCGAGTCACGAAATCCGAGAAACTCTCTTTGGGCTCCTGCCTTGTTGTTTCGAGATCACGAGTTGTAATCTCAATTTGGGTGTTGTAAGAGTATTGCGCAACAAAGGCCTCGGCCATTTCATCCCAACTCCGCTTGACATCATTCTCCAACTTCGCATACCAGATAACGGCCACGCCCGACAGGGTCCAGCCGAATAGCGAAAGCTTCTGGGGTCTGGTGAGGCCCATTGGCCGTAATATATCTGAGAATAGCCGGAGGTGGACCATGGGATCACCAGATCTATCGAAGCGATCGATCTGCGGCATTTTGAATCTATCCGGCAATGTCACGGCCACATCGGTATATCCGTCCTCGATATCCGGGATAGCCTTTACCCCTTGGGATTTTTTGAATAGCTTCTCGAGCTTGCTCAATTTCAGTGCTGTAGGGTCTACTTCGAACTCGAAGGGAGAGTCCGGGTGGTTGATAGGTGTATGTACCTTGGATAATTGAGGTGGAAGCGGGGGCGGAGCCGGCCCCGTTGGGATGTCTGTATCCTCCTGAACGGCATGGACATTTGGCAAAATGTTCTGGGGATTTGGCAGGACATTCTGGGTAGTTGGTGTCTGCTCGGGTATTGGGACCCTTGGTGGGGGAGGAGCTGGGTGTGAGGCTGATGCTCCGGCTTGCTGCCGTAGCCGGGTAATCAGTTCCGCTTGTTGGGCCATAATTGTGGCCTGCTGTTTAGAGAACTCTGCTTGGCGGACAACGTCTTCCTGTATCTGCTTCATACTCTCTTGGAGTTGACGCATCATTTCTTCCATTCCGGCCATGTTCCGCTGATCCTGCTGACTGACTGGTATGTGTATTTCTATGGCAGAAACCGAGACCTCAGCCCGACTGTTCACTGCTAGGGTAGACCACTGCTCTGGTAACCTCTGCTCAGACACACTGCGCTTTCTCGGCCTCCGTCTGACAACCGGGGGTAGAGAATGAAACACTAGTTGTCCGTCAACCAGATCCTCAGATCGATTGAGCCGACGACCTCTTGTCCAAAGTGCTTGGGGAATATCTGCTGGGTCGGAAGCAATTGTGCTAAAACTGCCCTAGCAAAAAGATAAATAAAGCAATAAGGAAATAAATAACCAGATAAACGAACAGCATAACAGCTTAAAATAAATACACAACACACAGCTGGGCATAACAACACACGGTCGATAAGCTGAATACACACTGTCCTCAAACACTGATCACTATCCCTGAATCACTGTCCCCAAAGACCGAATCCGATACCCGCAGATAATTGATTCTCAAACACTGACTGATGCCCGCAGGTCCTGATGCCCAAACTCGTAAACTGATACATGCATTCCTTGTAGAGACGCACTCTAAAAGCACATAACAGATAAGTGAGAGCCAAAACACCCCTATGTTGGGGTAGGGTTTCCCTGTCCTATTTTGTCAGGAACTAGGGTTTCACTACGCACGCAGCGGTTTCAAACAACCTATAATCGGGTAAGCAGCCTGTCCTAGTTTGGAATGGTCACTATGGATTCCGAATATGCACTAGGTCGAATGGTCAAAAGGGTGCCCCGGTAAAACCGGGGTTTGTGTTCCCATACTGGCAGAGCCCGTAACCGGTAAGCCTTATGGCACGCAGCCTCTGGCAAACCGCTCAGGAATAGCAGATGGCAAACACGGTGTCCTAGGCGAACCAATGCACATGCAATGCAAAGAAACACACAAGTGTAGTCAAAACCAGATATCATGAGTTCGAGTCAAGTTCTCTAAATCCCCAGCAAAGTCGCCAGAAACTGTAGACGTCCCCGAACGCCCCGGGAGGATGAGTCCCGTTCTGTTCATTTGGGCTCACTACAGTTCAGGACTCAAATGTCACGGTTCTTAATCTGAACCAAAGAGTCCAAATCCGGCAAATCGTTTTGAGAAAACAGATTTTTTTTAAAAGAAGTGCCAAACATGGACTGCTTTGCCAGATACAGAGTCGCCACCTAAATATTTTATTTTTGGGGAAATTTAGGAAACCCTGACTCGTTTTCCTAAGGCCACATGTCCGTCATCACCAAAGTTGCCTCAGCTCGGGAACTTGGGTACGATTAGAGAAGGTCACTTCGTGAGCACCCCCGCTCGCCCGATCAAAGATCGGCCTCTACTAACCATGATATCGAGTTTTGAAAACCTTATGCATTCTTATTCCGATTATTAGCCTAGATTTACTATGTAATGCGCACAGCATACAAGTATAGACCGGGTCGCCTGAATTGGAACAAAACATTTCATGTTTATTTTTGAAAGATGGTTTGCTACTCGCAAGTAGGCTCAAAATGGAGATTTTGCCACCCTCAGGTGGTCTTAGAAAAAGATGGTTTTGCCACTATCTAGTGGGCTTAAAACTCACAGTCAATGCATTGTTCCAATCCAAATAACCCAACCTTTACCCACAGGCATTCAGGCAGTTATATCACATAAGCAAATAGCCTCATGGTAAGCATGCTATCATGGCAGTCACTCACACACATGCAAGGATGCTAAAGCGTAAAAACTTACCGAGTACTCCAAGCCAAAACAGAAACTATGTTAGAAATCCATGCATGATCCTAACTATACAGAAATGCCTAATGCAACACATGCAAAATGCAACTAAGATAGGCTCGGCTATTCTAAACATGGCATATGGAATGCTACAACTAACATGTATTCAACTTAGAATTGAAATACAAATGCAGTTAGTATGATGCGCCGAGCCCGGTGCATGCAAAACGGATGAATGAATGCAAACATGCTATCATACTGTATGCTAATTGAAACATGCCCTAATCTAACCATCATAAGTTGGTAAATAAAAGGAAGAAAGACGTGGGGTTGGAAGACATACATCGCACACACGCACACTTATTACAATTGCGCCCTCGCTCGAAGGGTCCGAATAAATAATATACAGTCCCGAATAAATAACTACAGTCCGAATAAATACAAAATCCTAATTAATTAACAAATTAATCTAGGAAATCAGTAAATTAGCATGCAAGCTAGGGACTGCCTCAACTCTGCTCCGGATGATGAATGATACATGTTCGGGTTGCCTTGCGCGGAAATCCATTGCGATGCCCCAATTAGCCTCTATTTACAATTAAGCCCGGAATATTGTGCAAAGCTCTGAAAGGCTGTTGATTCTTGATTTGCTGCAACAGAGAGCAAGAAAGAGGCATGGCAAAGTATTTTCACATATGTATGCACGCCTCGATCCTCGTGCCACCAATCATGCATCTCGATGCATGATGGCCGAGGAGTCGAATTGCACGACTAAATATGAAATGAATGTACATATAAACACAAAAAGACCGAGACTCCATCATGGTTAATCCGAAGTGTCGGCGACCGGGAATTGAGACACATTCCGTCACTCGAAGTACGAAACGTCCCTCGTTTCCCGTGCTTGGGCTAACTCCTATCCCAAGCACAATGCAATATGCATGACATGCGTGAATGTGATCCTAACATGCAACCTAGCATACGCAATGCTATGAGATGGCATGCACAATGCATGATGTAGCAAGACATACATAATGTTCTAACATACAACCTAGCATACGCAATGCTATGAATTAAAATGGCATACATGATGCATAATGGACTTACACCAACATGAGTGGACCTCAGCCACACTCACATCAGTAGCCATAAGATGAAAATGAGACTATCGAAATGCGTGCATATATGCACGTAAACCGAGGACCGAACCTAAGGCACCGAATGCCACTTTAACAAGGCATGGCAAGGCATGAAACATGGCATTCAAACATGCAAATTCCAGCACTGAATCATGATGCAAAATGATCCCGAATCATAGATATATGTCATACAATGCATGGAATGGTCCCGAAACTCAAAACTAGGCACATATATTGACTTATAGCTATACAAAGCATGCATTATTTGACTATGAAGTACAAAGACAGAGCCAAGGCAGTCCCAAAACATGAACATTTCTAGTTCAAAGCATGACCAAAAGATGCTAGCATGATAGACTAAAATAACATGCAAAATTAACTAGCAAACATGGGTTACATGGCATGTACATGAAGCAGGTGAGAACTCATCAAACCAGAAAAATCAGTGAATAAAACATGCCAAAACATGCCCAAATAACCTCTGAAATGCAGCCAACACATGCACAAATGATGGGTTCTTTTAGAGGGCCATGCAAGGGGTTATTAAGCACATTCATCAAGGACACTTAGCATGGCAAAATTAACTCTGGAAATCAAATATGATAGCCCTAAAACTCATCAAATTGGCCCTGAAATCAGTCAACAAAGCATGCAAGATAGGGCCTCTTTGGAAGGCCAAAAAGACTATCAAGTAAAACAAGGTGAGAGGGGGTCACCCCCCTCTGATTTTGGCCTTCAATAATACACCTAAGCTACTAAAAATCTACTGGATTTCAGTGGCTAAGAGGCCAAACCATGGCCAATGCAAGTGTTCTAATGCATAGCCCTAATCATGAAAAGATGAAGCATGCATAGGGGGAAGATGACCCCAAACAGAGGATAGACCTTAATCAAACATGAAGATGATGTCAAAAAAAGACTTTTTTCAGTTTAGGTCGAGGTCCAAAAAGGCTCACAAATAAAGCTAATGTATCATGCAAAAACAGCCCTAAAAGAGAGATTGGACAAACAGGGCAGTAAAAGGCCTCAAACAGCCAAGTGCCCTTCAACAAAATTGAAGAGGGGCTCAAAACAAGATACTTTACAGTTTATGGAAAATCTCGAATATGCTCACAAGTAAGGCTACAATATGATGCAAAAATGGCCCTAAAAGAGAGATAAAGGGTAAGCGGAAGTAGATGGCCTCAAAAGGTAAAGATCCCTTCAACAAAGTTGAAGAGGAGCTCAAAATAAGACACTTTACAGTTTAGGTCGAAGCCCAGAAATGCTCAAAAATAAGGCTAATATATCATGCAAAATAAGCCCTAAAAGAGAGATAAAGCACAAAGGGGGAGTAGATGACTTCAAACAGCAAAGTTTTCTTAAACAAAGTTGAAGAGGAGCTCAAAATAAGATCTTTTCCAGTTTAACTCGGAGCCCAAAAATGTAAGCAAAAGGGGCTAAGATATGAAGCAAAATAAGGCTAGAAAAGGGGAAATGAGGACTTACCCTTGTAGAGCCGACCTCTAACAGCTTTTGGACCAAGAATGTGAGCTCTCTACCTCTGCAAATGACCTCCAAGGTGCTGGAATGGAGTGTGGAGGTGGTAGGCTATGAGTTGTAGTGTAAATGGCCAAGGATAATGGACTTTAGAGCTTGGAAGAGAGAGCTATGGAGGGAGATGGATGTATGCCTTAGCAAATATGTCTAACCCCTGAAAATGGAGGTGGGGGGGTTAGTTATATAGAGGGAGAGGAGTGAAAGAAAAGGGGGGAAAAACAATTCAAATCTCCCCCCAAAAAGACAGACCCTCGGGCAGGGGGTCTGGTGCAAAACAGCTGGCACAGCTGGAATGCACAAGGAGAGAGAAAAATGGCCAGCCAGGTGCAAAAGGTCTAGGTGGCCGGCCGGCCACCTCCCCTGGCCGGCCGACCAGGGGTCAAAAGGGTCAACAAAATTGCTGGCCGGCCACCCCAGAAAGGTGGCCTCCCATGTGTGTACAACACAGCTGTATGGTCAAAAACTGGAAAAAGTGAACCAAGAGAGAAAAACCAACTTTTTAGAGGGGTTCAAAAGGGTCAAGGACAATTGCTGGCCGGCCTATCCATATTGGTGGCCTCCCAGGTGTGTACAACACAATGGTGTGGTGGAAAGCCAGAAAAAGTGACCCGGGAATGGGAAAAACCAGCTTTCTAGTGAAGAAAACGGGCGATGAAGAGCGATGAAGAAATAAAACTGGTTTTTCAGAACAATTTCTGGCCTCCCACCTTCCTACAACCTTCCTAACAATGAAAATAAGGTCTCCGCCAAAAATGAACCCAAACCGATGCAAAACGAAGGTTCGGGGGCCAAAATGCGCGGCCCGGGGCCCCGAAAACTGACTATTAAGCACCGGAGGTGGCGTTTGACCACGAAGTTGGTCTGTCGAGCCACAGTGTCCCTCAAAAGGGAGGAAACAAGGTGCATGCCAAAAATTGGAGCAAATGGAGGTGGTTAAGCGGTCCCGAACCGAGGCACACGGCCGACGGCTCCCAAAACCGGGAACCGAGCTCCAAACGAGAAAAATGGCCTACGACCACGAAATGTAGCCTACGGCCACTGAGAGATGGTCTACGAGACCTCTCCCTCCCTTCGGGAAGAGAAAACGAAGAAAATGGGACCTGGTTCGCAAACCGAGGCAAAGTACAAGAGAGTCCGGAAGTCCAGAGGCAAGGCTCGCGGCCGAGATTCCGCAACTTCAGAACGAGCACAATATGCAACATCACCGAGCGCTCAGTTGGTGACGTCTGAGTCTTAAGGTCGGTCAAAAATGGGGTGTCTACAGATGTAAAGTAGCAACTTTGAACAACATGGTAAATGGACTTATACTAAAGATGGACAGACCTCAGTCAAGCCCAAAATCAGTGGCCAAAATGATGAATTGAGGACATGAAATGCAAGACAAACATGCATGCCAATTAGCCCAAAAATTAAGGCCTAAAGAGGACAACTCTCAAGAGCATTTAAAGAGTGAAAAGTGTGCAAGTGTGACAACACTACATGCTCTGAAATGATGTTAGAAATGATGCCAAATCAACCAAACAATGCAAGTATGGCATGCAAGAAGGCTCAAAACTTAAAGCTAGCATAGGCACTTGCCCTAAGGCTATGCAAAACATGAAGCAAATGGCCTAAGCAAACCAAAACAGTCCTAAAACATACCAAAGTGAGTCTAAAACATGCATAGATCAAAGCCAAAGCAAGCCAACACGAAGGGCATAAGGCACAATGCAAGTAAGGCCAACAAAGGGGATTGCACTACACCTATCAAAACCAAACATGGCATGACTTAACCAATAAAAATCAGAGTTATGGCATGTCAAAATAAGCCCAAAAACCCACTGAGATGGCATCCCAAAAGCCTAAGTATGATGGCATGCACAATGATCCATTCTTGAGGCATAAAACACCAACCTCCCAATGCATGGAAAAGGTGACAAATGTGAATGCATGGCCACACTATATGGACTGAAATCTCATATTGTAACATGCCCGGGGGGTACCCGCACGCGTTAAACAGTTCGGACCCCCGAGATCTCTTTGATCTAGTCTCACGAGTGCAATGTGAAACGTAGATGAGAGTCCAGATTTGACAACTTTTATTAAAAATCCATTTTATTGCAATTTTGTCAAAAATGGACTGCGTCATTAGATCTCAGAGTCGCCACCTATTATTTATTTTGGGAAATTAGGAAACCCATGACTCGTGCCAAGGCCACTGTTCGTCGTAACCAAGGATGCTTGGTTCGGAACCTTAGATATGAGAGGGGAAGGTCAATAATGAGCACCCCCGCCCACCCGATCAAAGATCGGCCTTTACTAATCATGATATGAATTTTATTTTATTTATATGTTCATGTTCTGATTAGTTAATAAATCCTAAAATTTACTATGTGAAGCATACAAGTATAGACTATGCCATTCATTTTAGAACAATTTGATATCATGCATTTTGAAAGAGTTTTGACGATGTACAACCCAAATAAATTGAGTTTACAAGCACGAAAAATCAACATCATTCCAAATTAAGCGACACAACCTCCATCCACTGGCATTCATAGAGTTATATCACATAAGCAAATAGCCTCATGGTAGAATGCTAGACATAGTAAGAAAAACACACACAAATGGGATGCTAAAGCATAAAAACTTACATGTTTGACATCCCACGAACAAGCTACAAAACAAAGTTAGTAAAATATGCATGATCTTATATACAAAATCCTAATGCAATTCACTCATGAGATGCAACTAAAGATTCAGCTTCTAAAATATGATATGTGAATCATCTCAAGAACATGCGGTAGCGCACATAATCACATAGGAATTGATTAAATCCACAAATGCAAACTTAGCCGAATCAAGATGCATGAAACATGGATGCAAAGCATAACTATGATGAAAAATAAATATGATGTTTATGTACAAATAAATAAAGCAAGTAAAAGAATGGGATAGAAAGAAGCGGGGCGGCGAATTATTACAACATTTTAAAGAATAATTACAAATCAAATTAGAGAGAGATGAGGAGAATATTACAACAAAATAAAAACCTCACAATACACTCAAAATAAAAAATAAATAAAATAAAAGCTTCATGTTCTTTAGAACCGCCGGCGGAAATTGGTCAATATTGGGAGATTACGCCATCTTGTTCAGAAGAAGCTAACCGACCGGCCAACTAGGCCAAGCAAAACCTGTCTTGTTGCAAAACCAAGAAAATGAACAAACAAAAAATATGTAGGTGGCTCAACTAACCACTACCGGTTAGATTAAAAAAAAAACAAGAAAACAAATATAAAATAAAATAAAATGTGCAAACTCACAACATAAACCTAAAGCAATAAAACAAATATAAGATAGAACATGCAAGATTACAACAGAACTAATATGAGACTAATACACGAAAAAAAATAAATAAATATGAGGTAGAACATGCAAGATTACAACAAAACTAATATGAAATTAAAGCATGCGAATAAAAATAAATAAATAAATAATTATGAGCTAAACAAACCACTAGGATTATAACAACACACTATGAAATATAAAGTAAGAAAATAAATATGAGATAAACAAACCACTTAGATTATAACAAAACACAATGAAATAAGAAGCATGAAAATAAATATAAGATATAAAATATAAGAAAATGAAAGACTAACAATTCACCTTCCAAAGAAAGATTGAACTTCTTAATTTCTAAACTTCCTCTTGATCACCCTCAAGTGTAGGAAGTGTGTTCTCAAATCCTCAATTCGAAATTATGGGGTTTTTGGAGTTTGTGGTATAGAAAGTGGCTAACTCTCTAGTTTTTCTCACTTTCAATCACTAAACACTCTTCCTTATGATCAAGGCAATTGATCTTTGGCTATATCAGAATTTTTGGAGTGGTTTTGGTGTATG
Source organism: Camellia japonica (assembly GCA_030407325.1). Classification (NCBI taxonomy): domain Eukaryota; kingdom Viridiplantae; phylum Streptophyta; class Magnoliopsida; order Ericales; family Theaceae; genus Camellia; species Camellia japonica. The sequence continues at coordinate 150,367,658 of JAPPVO010000017.1, read as the reverse complement.
GAAATGAGGAATTTCAGTAGCTATGGAAGGTATGGGGTGTATATGGAAGATAGGAATATTTTTGGCTCAAAAACTCAATTTTTCTCTCTTTTTTCACTCTTTTCTCACTCCTTTCTCTTCAATTTCGTGGTCTTCTCTTCTCTCTTACAATATGATCATTCTATATAGGCAATGAGGGAGAGTAAAGGTCAAAAAGAAGGTGGGAGACAAGGTGGGAGACAAGAATGTGATAGGAGGGCAAATTTTCAAGGTGGTTGCATGGGATACTCCTTTATGAATGCAAACAAAACCTCTTTTTGACAATGGGGGATGATTAGGTATAATGGAGGATGAGTGGATGCACTTGAATGGCTTAGAAAATAGGTAAATGGGTTGTCCCAACCGAACCAAAACCAAAAAAAAAAAATGGGCTATTGTTGTTTTGGGCCGAGTCAACAAAATCTGCTCTGAAGCCCAACTTCAAATGGGCATATCTCCCTTATTTGGACTTGGTCTAAGGTGGTTCTTATGTCTAAATTGAAGCCCCAAAAGTCTACTTTCCAATGGTGGTGGCCTCACATTTAAATTCCAAGTGTACAAAGAGAAATGTCTAATTTAGTTAAGGCTGCTCATTTCCTTCTTAATGATTTGATACTCATTCTTTTCCTAAACCAGTTTTCTTTCATCCCCTCCTATTTCCTTCAACTCCAAACCTATAAAGAAGATGTTTTTAAATATTTTTCAAAAAAGTTCACCTCTCGTCCATTTATTTCCACTTTGTCCTTACTCGGTTTACTAAAAAGTGCAATATTTTAATCGAAATGGGAGCCTCGGGACATTATAGAAACATTTAAAAAAAACATATTTTGAAAAGAGGGTTTTAAGGTCTAAAATAGTTTGGCCAAAAAATGGATGAAGGTTGGGATTAAAACTTAAATTCCATCTTTCTTACTCAGAATTTTTTGAGAAACACATTCTAATTGTCATCATCGGGTAATCAAAAGAAAGCGCCCAAGTCTTAGGGCCGGTCAAAATGGGGTGTCTACACATATGAAATGATGCCAAATCATGAAAATGGTCCAAGCAATGCATGCTAGTGACTTGAACACTCAAAACTAACAAGCTAGATTGAACCATGGCTATACAAAACAATGCATGCATGACCAAGACAATATAAATCAGAGCTAGATCATGGTAAAACAAGGCTAAAAGCTCCTTTGAGTTGAGCCAAAACATGCAAGAATGATGGCCCAAATGCATGATGCATGTTAAGGCAAATGAGAGGATTGCACTACAAGTGCATGGTACATGCAAGATGCTATCAAACCAACTCGAAACAGAGGTAAAGCATGCTAAAATAACACCAAATACTTGCTAAAATAGGGCCAAAACATACTAAGCAAACATACTACTATTATAAGCCATTTATACTAGCAAATGAGACACAAGGAGAGGGGGGTGTCCCTCTCCTATTCAAGACTCCAAAACCACCTTCCCACCACTGAAAATCCTCTGGATTTCAGTGGTAGAAAAGTCATGCAAAGGTAAGAACAAGGGCCAAAAGGGATGGCTCAAAACAAGGCCAAACAAGGCCTAAGAGGGGGTAGACTACCCCCAACACCAAAATGACCTTAAACAAAGATCTCAAGAACACAAAATCAGAACTTTTTGTAGTTAAGAGTTAAGCTTAAAACAATATGCAAGTAGGTCTAAAAGCTTAAGCCAAAATGGGGGATTAAAAGGTAGTTGACTCACCCTTGAAGAACACCTTCAAGAACACAACTCCAGCACTCTTCTCTAATCAAAACCAGTCCAAGAACTCCAAAACCAACTCCTAAGGACCTCAGCAACCAAAGGATGGTGTTCTAGTAGGTGTTTATGTGCAATAGTGTGAATGATTTACACTTTTGGGCACAAACAAGGGCTAAACAAGAGAGAGAGGTAGAATATAGAGAGAGAGATATAGAACTTGTATCTCAGATTTTCAGAATCTCTGGAAAGGGAGGGGAGGCTCCCTTCTTATAGAATTTCAATTCTCAAGCTTGTTCAACAAGCTTGAGTCTTGAATGCAATCCCTCCATACACGTGTATGGAGGATGAGAATTGTGCCCACCAGCTGTCATAGCTGGCACAAAATATCTAAAAAAGCAGATGGAAAGGTCTCGGCTCAAAAATATGGTCGATCGACCAAAAAGAGTGCCGATCAGCCAACACTTATGGCCGATGGCAAGAAAACATGGCCGATGGCACAAAGCCTTAACCGATGGGTTGAGGGGATGGCCAACACGCCACCCTTTTCCCTTAGAAGCAAAACCACAAGTCCTTGGTCCACAACCAAGCACAAAACAGACAAGTCGAAAGATCTTAAGGCAAGGCGCGTGGCCGAGACCTCTGGGAACTCAAAACGAACACGAGCATGGATGATCATCGAGTGTTCAAACGATGACGTCCAAGCCTTGAGGACGGTAAAAAATGGGATGTCTACAACCATTTGAGAGGACCCTTTTTTAATACCTGTTGCTCTTTGTTTTTGGAATTCAGCTTTCAATTTCTTCCAATTTAGATATGGGATGATGGCTCTACTGTCCTTGACATCTGCCATCTGTTAGGATTATCCCCTACTGGTACCCCCATTGGTCCAGACTATCCTGACCTCAAAACCCCCTTTTCCCTCCCCTCTCTGAACTGATCCTATAGTGACTTTGTCAAGGTTAAGAACAAGAGAGAGGGTCTTGTGACTGATAGGGAATTTTTCTCTTTTATATTGTATTAGGTTTGCAAATTCCTCTTCTGTACCTCTTCTCAGAGGATCATGCCTGAATTTGCCCCTCTTGCCAAAGCCCTTGTCTTACAAAGAAAGGTGGCCTTAGCTCCATACGTTCTGGGCCATGTCTATAGAGTTTGTTCCCATTTTTTGTAAAAAACCCTTGGATGCCAATCAGGGAGGCCCATTTTGGATACTTCAACTTTGGCTTTTTGCATACTTCACCGATTTACAGTCTAAATGCCTAAAGTTTTTGGAGCCAAGCCCTAACACCTATGGTATGAAATTAGCCAATGTTTCACTCTATCCTTCCAACTTTGTTTTTTACTTTTCTTTCTTCCACTAACTCCCAGCTTCCCCTTCTTCTCACAGCTTCCGTCCCTTCGAAACCACCAATATTAGCCCATCCTGGTTGAGAACCTTTTTGAGTGATAGGTCTTGTTCTACACCCCAACACAAAAATATGTAGGCCTCTATTCTGATTCCCAAGGAACTATTCATTGGGACTATGAACCCCAGAGCTTACAAGTACATCTCTGAGCCCTATTGTTCTGCCCAATTTGCTAGGCAATTTGGACTCTCACAAGGGGTCCCTATTCCTCTCTGTAGTCAGACCAATTTAAGCCTTACCAACAGGGATCTGAAGATTCGAAGGTCTAGATTGGAAGAAGCAACTTCCAAATTCATCCAAGATTTAATTGACTTTGAGTACTTACCCTTCATACCTTAAAGCAACATACTGAAAAGGTGCCAGAACTGGTGAATGACCAATATGGAGGTGCATTTGGCCATTCCTCCTCAAGATCTGTTAATGGTACTGGATGTACCTCAAGCCAAGTCCAAAAGGACTGGAGCTATTACCTCTTCCACTGCTCATGCTACTCCAGTTCTTGCACCTGCCACTACAAAGTCTGTTCCTGCTGCCTCAACTCCTCCTAGAGTTACTCGAGCTACCTCGAAGAAAAGTATGTACTCCTGTTTCTTTTCTCTTCTCCTCCTTTATGATGCTCTTGTCCTTACTTATAGCTCTTTCTTTGGTGTAAGTGGTGCGGGTGCCTCGCAGGGAGATTCTCCCCAAAAGGTTCAAGCTTTAAATCTTCTCAAGAGCAAACAACAATGACAAAGGAAACAAAAGCTCTTACTTGACCCTGAAGAGGAAGTACCTCAGGTTCATGTAGAAGTAGAAAAAGAAGAGACAGAAAAATAGCAAGAGACACCCTTAAAAAGAAGGAGGAAAATGACTGTCTCTCTTTCTGATTTCACTGGAGACCCTATTCATGAAGCATCTGCTAAAGTAGTAAAGACAGAACATTCCAAAGACCTTATTGTATTTCAGAGGGCTAAGAAGAGGAGGCAACAGCAAATGTTTAGGGATAAAGCTGCTACTGCTAATGAACTCCAAAGGGAAGCTGCAAGAAAAAAATAAACTGTGGAACATTATACCCTTCGCAGCTCTCCAATCATTGCCACCACTTTTGAAACTAGTTATTTCCTTCGTGCCTCTATTTTCTTTTATCAAATTCTTGATACTGAGACTTAACATTACTTTGTATTTCTTCTTTTGCAGCAACAATTACTCTGCCCTCTCCTTCAATTTCACCTAAAGTTGAAATACCTTGAACCGTGGAGCCAACTCAAGCAATACTCCCACTTCCTGGTCCTACATTTTTCATACCTCTCCTGAGGCAAAGTATTCCTGCATCTCTATCTTTCGGCTTAACTCCATACTTTCCTTTTCTATCTTTCAACTCTACCCAATTTATTCTTCCTTCGAACCTTGCTGCTCCTTCCTCTTCTGAGGAAATTCTAGCTATTACTTCATCTCCAGTGATAGCTGACTCCCATAGAGAAGACACTGATAGCTCATCAGTTCCTTGTCCACTAATCATATTTAGCTCCAGTCCCTCTTCTCTTGACTTACTGGTAGCCAAAACTATGGAAACTGCTAGGGATGCTTCACCTTCTTCTCCTATTCCTATGCAGCCATCTCTTCCTTCTATCAGAGTCCTTTCTGCACCCTCCATGTCAACAGAAGAGGTGGACTTCTTCGAGGCTAGACTAGCTAGTCTTTTGGACATGCCTTCCACCATTCCAACAGCTAGCAACGAAACGGTGCCATTAGTCTTGGCTGATTCCCTCTTAGAAATTTTTAAGAGCTCTTCCTCCACTAATAGGACTTCTTTGCCTTCATTAGATTTGGACAGCTGTTTAGAGTTGCTGACATTCTTCTCGAGGATCCCCTTCGAAGCCTTACAAAGGCCTATAATCAAGAATGGCTTCCTCCAGTGCTGTAAAGGTTGTTGAGCAATCCAACATAACTATTTTAAGTCATTTATCTCAGGCGGCAGCAACCATTGACTTTTACATCAACATCTGCCATGTTGCCAAAACTGCAAAAGAGAAATTGTTGAGAGACCAAAGATTTGTTTCCCAGATACATGCTGAAGTGTCAGAATTAAAAGAACAACATTCTTCTGTCTCCCAATTTCGAGCCCAACTATTGGAAAAGAAAGCTCAGCTTGAAGAAGAATTATCAGCAGTCAACCTGGCTTTAGATTGAACTGCCACCAAGCTGCAGATTACTAACCAAGGACTAGCTGATCGAAAGTAGGAGATGACTACAGCCATTCAGTTGTTCCCATCTTTTAAGAGTAGAGAGTCAATTGTAAAGAAACAGCTGAAACATTGTACTGACTTTTAGGCCAATCTATGGCTGCATGTATTCAATTCATTATGAAATAAAATCCTTATTTATTATTTGAGTGTTTTCATGCTTTTTTTATTTAGCACTTATTATATTTCTTGTGTTTCCCACACGGTTGGATAATAAGCCTTCAAATATCTACCATTAATCTTCTTGGGGTGTACATATCCATTCAAATTTTTCAAATGATATGCTCCTGAAGGCAAGACTCTATGAACTTGATATGGTCCTTCCTAGTTAGGTGACCATTTGCCAAACTTGTGGCTTTTAATCCCTATTGGGAGTATTGTCTTCCATACCAAATCACATTTATCAAAGCTAATGTGCTTGACCTTCTTATTATAGTTTTTGGCTGCTTTCTTCTTTTGGAAAAGAATGCTATTTAATGCCAGAATTCTAGCTTCATCCACGTTCTCTAATTCCAAGCACATACTCTGATGGTACTGCTCAAGAATTAACTAATCCTGGCATCTTACCCTCAAGGACTTGACATTAATTTCTACAGGTAGTACTGCATCATGCCCATATACTAAAGCATAAGGAGTGATTCCTATACTTGATCTTGGAGAAGTTCTATAAGCCCATAATACATCTAACAGTAAGTTATGCCAATCCCTGGGATTGTCTTTTACAACTTTCTATATTCCTTTCTTCAAGGATTTATTGGATGATTCTGCCTAACCATTGGCTTGTGCATAATAGGAGGTAGAATTAACAAGGCTAATTCCAAACTCTGCCACAAAAGACTTTACTATCTTCCTATCAAATACAGTCCCATTATCAACAGTTATAGTCTGTGGGATGCCAAATCTGTGGATTAAATCTTTAATGAATCTAATAACTTTGGTCTGGTCTACAGCCTTATATGACTTAGCTTCGACGCACTTAGTGAAGTAATCTGTGGCCACTAAGATGAAACAATGATGCTTCGAAGAGGTTGGATGTATTTTCCCTATCATATCCGTAGCCCATCCTCTAAACGACCAAGGCTTCACAACCGCATGCAGATTAGTTATGGGTACATATCTTATTGTGCCATGCTTTTGGCATGCCTGGCAACCTCTAGCATATTCTATGCAATCTTTACGAATGGTTGGCCAATAATATGAATGTTTTCGAAGCAACCATCTCATCTTCACACCAGGCTGATGAGCACCACAGATGCCTTCATGAACCTCAGCCATGACTGTCAATGCTTCCTTTAGGCCTAAACATTCCAATAATAACTCGTCTGCCCCCATTTTGTAGAGAGCATTACCATACATTATGTATTGCATAGATTGCAATTTGATTTTTCTGCTGGCTTTCGAAGATGGGCCAGCTAGATACCGCATTATTGGATGCCTCCAATCTTGTTCTTGTAAGTCATTATGATTGACTTCTAAGACCACATTTCTTTTATTTAAGAGTGGTAATACCTTTTGATATGTTGTTTGGCTTATGTTCATTTGAGTGTTATCCCTTCTCTTGAAATTCGAAGTTTTCTGAGCCACATCATTAGCTTTATTATTCAAGAATCTTGGGACATAAGTCACATTTGCTATCTGAAATTGAGAAAGCAAATGTAATGCAACAACATAGTATGGCAACATGCTTACATTTTGACACTTGAAAATTCCTTTCACCTAGTTAATCACCAATTAAGAATCTCCAAATATATCAACTGTATGAGCTTATAATCCAATAAGTATTTCCAGTCCCATTATTAAAGCTTCATATTCAACTTGATTATTGGAACAAGTAATTTCATCCACTTGGAAACCATGTGTGTTTCTATCCCTTGTGGTGACTTAATCACCACACCAATTCTAGTTAGACCATTGGCTTTTGATCCATCGAACCACATTTGCCATGGTTCAACACTAACCATACCAAGCTCCATTATCTCTTGGCTTTCTGTTTGACATGGATGATCTGCCAAGAAATTAGCTATAACTTGTCCTTTTACTGCCTTTTGGGGCACATATTATAGATAAAATTCTGATAAAGCTAGTATCTATTTGCCAATTCTTCCTCTCAACATAGGTCTAAATAACATATATTTAACCAAATCTATGGTTGCAATTACCAAGACAGTTGTAGGCAAAAGATAGTATCTTAATTTCATTGCAGGAAAATACAATGCAAGGCACAGCTTTTCTACAGCTGAATATTTACATTCACGAGAATTTAAAAACCTACTAAAGTAATAAACTGCTTGCTCTTTGCCTTCTTCATTATCCTGGGTTAGGAAAACTCCCAGTGAATCTTCTACCGCAGCAATATACAACTTCAAGGGCTTATTACCCTTTGGTGGCATCAGCACTGGAAGCTTGGCCAAGTAGGCTTTGATTCCTTCGAAAGCAGTTTAATGCTCTACTGTCTACACAAACTCCTCTTCATCTTTCAACCTTAATAAGGAAGAAAATACTTTAGTTTTTCCTGCAGTATTAGAAATAAATCTTCGAAGAAAATTAACATATCTAAGGAATTTTTGTACTTTTTTTTTACTTGATGGAGGTCTGGCTTCAATGATAGCTTTGGCTTTGTTCTAATCAATCTGTATTCCCTTCTTGTGTACTACATAGCCCAAGAAGTTTCTAGCTGATACGCCAAAAGCATATTTTAAAGGATTAAGTTTCAACTTGAACTTTCTCATTCTTTCAAAAGCTGCTTCCAAGTGAAACAAATGTTCCTCCATGGATTGAGACTTTACTACAATGTCATCAATGTAACACTATAAATATCCTCCAATGAGATCATGAAAAATAGTGTTCATGGCCCTTTGATATGTAGCCCCAGCATTCTTCAGGCCCAATGGCATTTTAACCCATTTGAAGGTACCAATGTTCCCAGGACATCTGAATGCTATCTTGTGCATATCCTCTTCTGCAATGCAGATTTAGTTATAACCAGAGTGCCCATCCATCATTAATAAAATCTTGTGCCCTGCTGAACTATCCACCAATAAATCTACTATGGCCATGGGGTACTCATCTTTTGGGGTTGCTAAATTCAGGTTTTTGAAATCGATACATACCCTCATTTTACCATTCTTCTTAACCACAGGCACAATATTGGATAGTCATTCAGCATACCTGGCTGTCCTAATAAAGCCTGCCTTAAGGAGCCTAAGAATTTCCTTATTGACCTTCTGAATCACTTCAGGACTCATCCTCCTTGGTTTTTGCTTGTACGGCTTGAAATTAGGTCTCATAAGGAGTCTATGTTCTACTGATGACCTATCTAATCCTGGTAGTTCATTATAAGACCATGCAAAACAATCTTTATATCTCTTTAAAACTACCAACAACTGGTTCCTGTCAAGAGCATTTAACCAAGCACTTATATAGGTGTGCTGCTATGTAGAACCTTCCCCCAAGTTAACTTTTTCCAACGGGTCCTGTATCTGAGAGCTCAATAATGCTTCTTTTTTTAATTTATTCCGTCTTCGAAGAAATTTCTTTGCTTTGTTCTGCTCCCATTTCCTTTGATTTAACATCTTTGCTCTCCTCCTCATAGACAAAGTCTGTCCATAAGGCTTCTTCTTCCAGTATCTCCTGGACTTTTGTTTCAATGTCCAATGCACAGTATTTATCAAAGGCCAAAACCCTGACCTGTTGCTGTTCCTACTTGCCAACTACCATGGCTTCTTTCTCTTGCTCTTGTACTTTCTGGACTATTGATTTTATGTCCAATACTGAGAACTTAATTAAAGCCAAAGATCTGGCTTCCTGGGTTCCATCTTTTTGCCTACAACCAGGCATCATTGTCATCCTTGGCGACAAATTCTTCATCAGCACTTTCCTGGACTAAGTGCTTCAGGTGTGCTAATTCCTCATCAGCCGTCACTTCGGCTGATCCATCAAGTTTTCTTATTATACTGAATGGTGTCACTCCTTCAGTATACAATTTGGCCTCTGTAAAGTCTGCACAAGCTATGAAGGATTGAGGGTCTGCATTGATCTCCTCTGTCTCTTCATTGCACAAGGCCATCATTATCTTCTGATGTAGAGAGGAAGGCACACATTTGTTGGTGTGAATCCAATCCCTACAAAGTAGAGCATTATACTTAGCATTGCTGTCGATAACGAAGAATGCCATCATGCAGTCCCCGGTTCTCACACTCAGGTTAATGGGCAAAATACCCTGAGCCATCTATTTGTCCCCAGCGAAACCAGCAATGGTTGTGCTGGTTGGGATTAATCTGAGGTTCTTTTTTCCTAGTTTCTTCAAAGAAGATTTCGGAATCAGGTTTACTGCTGTCCCATTATCCACCAATACCCGGTTCATCTGTATCCCATCAAAGAATGCCTTGATATACAAGGGTTTAACATGCTATGTCATGGATGTCGTGGGATACTCAAAAGGGTATGAGAGGTTAATACTCATTTCTTCCTCACTCTCGTCTCCATTTTCCATTGGCGTGGCCACTTCGAATTCGTCTTGCACCATACTAACTTGTGAGTCTTCACTAGAAACTGGAATTGGGTCCATCTCCTGACCTTCTTGGTTTTCATCTTCAGCTTGGAACTTCTGTGGTAGTAGATGCACCATATTCACTGACACTGGAGGAAACGAGCCAAATTGGACGACTGGCTGTACCTGCTTCTTTTCCTGACCAACTTGTTCAATTACTTCAGAAGCATCTTGCATGCTACATTCTGGCACTTCAGTACTAGTGACTTTCTTCGAATGGTATGTTTTTGCTGGTTTTTCGACCAAAAATGTCTGTTCAGCCATGAAGGCTTCAAATATTTCCTCCTCAACCATCTCCTTCATTTGGCCTAAGCCAACTTCTCTCTCTGTCTCACTATCACTTTTCATCAAACCCCTTTCCAATCCTGCTAAATTGGATCTTTCTTTGGCTTTTAGTTCGAAGTGAACTTTGGCCAACTACTCTCTGCTGCAACTCCTTTTGTCTTGAGGAGTCGATTTTGGACTATGATCTAACCTTGGACTTTTTTTTCCCTCTGTCTGGCCCTTTGACTGGACCAATGAAGAGTTTTCTCCACTTTCTTTCAGATCCTTCTGGTACTGAGTGTACCTTCACTGGATCTTCCTCTTTTGGGATCTAGAAATATTTGGGACCATATTTGGTTCCTTTGTTTTTGGATGCTTTAGTAACACCCAATTATTTGGGGCCACCAAGGGAGGTTTAACCATCCTACCCTGGTCTCCAACAACATTTCTTTGGGTAGGTATTTCCTTAGGTTTGTTCTGCATGACAAACCAATCTAGAATTCCAGGTACCCATGAACCCACTAGCTCAGTTGTTGAACTGCCTCTTTCTTCCTTCGAAGCCAGTTTCGAAACTGCTTGTGAAGGCCACTGCTTGGCCCCAACTTCCTGTTTTGGGCCTAATTCAGGCCTTCCATGAAGTTGGCCATTTTTCATCTTGTGTGAGGCTAGTCTAAAGGGCTAATCTCTGGCTTTGATCCCATAACTTGAGCCCACTTCAGGTCTCCTCTCAGGATGATTGCCTTCCATTCTGTAATAGTTTGGTGGCCTGAACTCATGTAGAGGTCTCTTGCCCTTGGAGTGCACTCTAGTGGCTGTTGACCCAGCCATGAATGGCTGCTGCCTAGGACCAGTTGGATATGGCCTTTTGTTATAGGCACTAGTTGGTTTAGGACGCCTCTGTACATCCTTGTAATACTGTTTCCCATCAATCGGAAGCCTTTTCAACCACTTGTAGCTCAACCTGCACCTGGAACACATTCTTTGCATGACAGCTGTCTCTAAAGAGTCATCATCCAGTGCCTCCTCATCAGAGTCTTCCCTCTGGTCTGCAAAGCCCTGTCCAACAGCTGGTGAACGTCTAGCATCTTTCTTGACAGTAATCTGGCTGGCAACATACATTTTCACATTAACCTCTTCCAATTCCTTCAAGGATAAATTCTGGAAGTCTGGCATAATAACATTGGCTGCAACTTCTCCAATTTCTGGGAATGGATTAGTGTCAATCTCTATAGCCTTTTCTGCTTTAGCTGGAAATTTTAAACTCCCCTTTCGAATCTGTTCTTGGATCCTGTCCTTAAAAACAATACAGTTTTTAGTTGAGTGAGACTAAGAATTATGCCATTTACAATACACTTTTCCTTTAAGTTCTTCTAGAGACGGAATTTTGACTCCTTTTGGCAACTTCAGGAAGTTTGCCGCAAGCAAATGATCAAAAATGTCATCTACCTTTGTTAAATCGAAAAAATATTTCCTATGAAGGTTTTTCTTTTTAAACTGCTGGTCTATTGTTGTGTCTTTATGAATTAATGCCTCACAAATCACAGGTTCTTTCCCTACGATCTCTTTTGCATCAATCTCATAATTAGGATCTCTATAATACGTCTTGTATGATACATTACTTCGATCTTGTTCTTCCTCTAGTAATGCTTCATACCTAGACACCTTATAGGTTAGTTCCACTAAGTCTCTAAACTCAGTTGAGTCAAACTTCTTTCGAAACCTAAACTCTAAACCATTTTGAGCCAATCTCACGAATTTAGGCTCTAGTAGGATGATCTTATATTTGTTTCGTGCTCTTTTGAATCTGGCAATAAATTGAGCAGCCTTTTCGTCAGGCCTTTGACTCAACCTTGCCAAGTCTGCGATGGAAACTTCTGGCTCCATTTGAAAGAATTGGGCATGAAACGCCTCCTCCATTTGTTGCCAAGTTTGGATAGAGCCAGGTGTAAGGTTAATATGCCATACAAAAGCTGCCCCAGTTAGAGAATTTGGGAACAGTCTTAACTTTATGTAATCATTATTGGTAAATTCACTACATTGGACAACGAACCTAGCAATATACTCTACCGTTGACTAGTTTCCATTCCCATAAAAAAGAGCAAAGTCTGGTATCCTAAACCCTCTTGGGTATTCATGTACCCTATCTATCCATTCTAGATATGATTTCCTGTACACAGGAGTTTGAACCCCCCGAGCCATCGGTCCACACATCTCTCTAACAATATCAGCAATTTAGTCCCTATGAACCATATTTTGTGCTTGTTGAACCACTACTGGAGAAACAAACACAAGATTTGGTGGACAACCTTGTGCCTGAGGTCCTCTTGGTCCATAGGGCGGTATATTTGGGACTGGTTGTCCTTGTGGTGCTGGCTATTGTTGAGGGTATGGGTGACCCCTCTAAGCCTATCCTGCGAAAGGTGTTGGAACAGGTGTTGTATCTCTTCTAATCGCAGGAAACCCTTCCAACCCCCCAGGTACAAATTCAAACAAAGGATTAGTGAACTCCCTTGTGCCAGGTATGGCTTCAAACATGGGATTTGGAAGCATCCTTATGTCATTTTCTTGTGTTGGCCCGAATCCACCAATTTGCATAGTTTCATTGTTAAGTAATGAGACATTTTGATTTGTCACAGGCCTCGAAAGAGGCTCATACCAAGACTGAGGTGATGGTCTTTCATAGTTTTGATTACTAGTTTGACCATTAGTATGTCCATTACTCTGCATAGGTTGTTTATCTCTAAACAATCTTTGCTGAGGGACATTTGAAATTTCCTCTATGTGCCTTGCGTTAGTTGGTTGATGAGTATTCATTCGATCCATAAAGGATATTGCCCATCTTTCCATTGTATTCATTAACTGCTGTCTCATGGCATCTACTAGGCCTCCCCATGGATTCATTGGCTGAGTAGATGGAACAGTGGATGGTCCAATTCCTTGGCCTCGTCCAATATTTTGAACATGTGGTACTTGCTCCGAAATGCTGGTCTGTTCGACCATAGGTTCTGATAAAACAGGTACTTCCATAGGATGTGTTATCACATTATCCTCTAGATTAGGCATTTCTACCTCTCATTCCACACCTTCTTCCAAGCGTTCATTTTCTCCTTGTCTCCTACATCTAGCCATTTCAATTAGTCCCACTGGGCATGCCAAAAATATATGTTGGCTTTTTGACTTTCGAAGGTTATTATTGTAATTTTAAGCGTGCTAGTAAGGATCAATTAGTCCTTACAAAAGCTTAATTGCCAACCAATTATCAGACGATTGTGTTTTAGTTCTTTCAGCCTCAATGAAGAGGACTTTTATTGGGGGTTTTGTTTAGGAGAATTAAGCAAACAACGATTAAATGAAGAACAATTGTAGCATTTCATTAAGTAAAAATGAAAGACTTACAATGATCCAATTCAGCCTCGTAGAGGTTTACAGCAACAAGCTACTTGAAACTACTCCTATAAACGAAGTGCAGTGCAGGAATTTGAAGTACAGAAATGTAAAGAATAAGAAATGTAAAAACTGGAAGGAAAATAAAGTAGATAAAAATTGGTTTTTTGGATCTAAGTCTGGGGCTTCTTTCTGGGGCCTTCTCTGCTATTTATACTTCTCAATGAAAACCGTTGAACTAAGTTTTTAACCGTCGAATCATCCCTCCATGATCGTTGATCATGTTCCTCACAGTTAGCTCCACTACGCAATGTCTGCAGTTAGGCTTCCCTCCTGATTTTGAATTTAAATATATGAGTAACTGTTAAAGCCACGTCATCTTGCACCTTTTTGCTGATCCAGTGCTATGCAGATCTACAATAACCAATACTAGCTGCCACGTGTGTGATTACAATTGAAGATTTGAATTGTCTTCCTGTATTACCCTCATCCTGCCACGTGTTGAACTATGATTGGCCTATACAAAATATGTAGCCAACAGAGAGGCACAAGAAATCGACTCAAAATAATAGGCATTTTAATATCAATAGTTGGAGCAATATCAATCACACTCTACAAGGGACTAGTGATTAGCAAAAATTCATGTTCTTCATTCCTTTTTGTTTTATCCTCAGCACATGAACATTGGGTTCTTGGTGCCATTTTGCTTGCACTTGCTTCCTTAGCTTTGTCAATATGGAACATTATTCAGGTATAATTTTTTAAATTTTAATTATATTTTTAGTCTTCAAAGTGTAAGTCTTATATTATTTTAGTTTTTCATATTTCAATTGTATCAATTTAGTCTCCAATGTATAGACGTGTTTCAATTTAATCCCCAATGTTTAAATTGTGTCAAGGCAGTCCTCAGTATATAAAATATATTTCAATTTAGTTTTCTAATATTTAAATTGTGTCTATTAACAAATAAATTAGGGAATTAAACTGAATTGCTTTTTAACAGCGTTAAGTTTTCAAAAGGGTTTGGTTTCCCTCCAATCCAAAATCAAGATCTGGACTGAAGGATATTGTTTAGACCCATGGTGTAGCCAAGAGTTTCGTTTCGATAATTTGAACAATTTATTTTGTAAGATTCTTCAATTTATTATATTTGTTTCTAAAAAAAATAGATGGCAAGTTTGGTTTTTAAAATAGAATGTCATAAATACGACAAATTAAGCAGATTACGATTATTAGATCGACCTAATTTTTTATATAGATGATATCCACGATTGTGTGGATCCCATAAACCAGAACAACACTTTTAAATCTAGATGTAGCATAGAAGGAAGCCCAATCCTTTTAAAAAATACCACTAATACATTAGTCTCCTCATAAATTCTACTAAATAGAGTTTTTCCTCAAAAAACATGAGAACAATTTCCTTCTTTGCAGTAAGTAATTCCGAACAAATATAGCATTAAATTTTTATTTATTTATTTATTTATTTATTTTGGAAGTCAGGTTAGAGCTGTCAAACAATACCCAGAAGTGACGAAAATAACCTCGGTTTATACGGCAGTCGGGACAATCCAAACTGTGATAGTGTCAATGATAATGGAGAGAAATCCAAGTGCTTGGAGAGTGAAGCTTGACATGGAACTCCTAGTCATTGTTTTAACAGTAAGCCCATAGCACATTTCAAAGTTTCTGCTTAGGATTCGTTTGAGATTTGACTTTTTAAATTTTTTTTAGATGAAAAAAGTTACTATGATTAGGAATGATCTTTTAAATTATATAGAAAATCATGAAGAAGTATTGTGATTTTTAATTTTGAATCTAAAAGTTAAATTGCCGAACCACCCCTTAATGCACAATAGAAGATTTGAATTAATGAACAATATTGATGCTGCATTAATAGGCTATGTTTGTGAGTTTAATTCGTGGCAGAGTTCAGAAATGGTGCATGGAGGTGAAAGGCCCTTTTTATGTGCCATTGTTCAAGCCACTAGGGATTCCCATTGCAACCTTCTGTGGTTGTTTCTTCTTTGCAGATAGCTTCCATTATGGCAGGTAAATATTTCCTATATAAGCAATGTTTAATTTACTGAAACAAAAGTAGAATAGAATGATCATTCAATCAAATATTCAATTTCGATATTTGGCTAATTAAAAAAGGATTTCCAAAAGGGAGAGGTTACAATGTGAGAGAAATTATATATTTTGTGAAATGAAAGTAATGATTTTTTATGATGAAAGTTATGAATTTTGAAATTATGATGAGCACCTAAAAGTCATGTATAACTAAAGTTATACTTTTTGTGAGAGAAGTTATACATTTTATGAGAAGTAAAAAGTTATATTTTTTTATGACAAAAGTTACAAATTTTGTGAGAAAAGTAATGTTTTTTTGCATAAAGTGCATATAATATGCACTTGCACATCATAGCATTCTCCTTTTAAAAAATACATTATAAATGGAATTATCATAACCGGAGAATGATCATTCTATAAGGAGGCTAAGAAATGACCATTTTATTCCATTCCAATGAGCCAAATTGAGCATAAGTTTCGATCAGTCAACTGATAGGATGAGGGGTCCATACTATCTCTTTGGTGGGTTCATTCCAGGCTCAATTATATGGCTAGACCATTTATATTGTAGGGCTCATTGAGAAGACCATCCATGCAGAGAATCAATTTAATTAGGTATTTGTAGTCACTTGATCTATTCTAATATGATCGCATTTGTTATTAAGACAAATATGATCCAATCATATTATCGATATCTAATTGACCTAAGTTCTTACATAAGCTACTAAGAAATTACAAGTGAACGATTCATATTATAGAAAAGGCCTTGGGATGGGGCCCTAGTGAAGGGTGTTGGAAAAATGATTTAAATTCTGATGTTTCGGAAACTTTATGCTAATTATTTGGTGTACAAGTTTATATAATTAGTGAGTCAAACCATTTATAGGTGAATGGAAAATTGACTTCTAATTGAGGTTTATGAACATTAGACATGTTTGTGGAAATTCTCAAAATGATTTTGCATAATTTTCTACACAAGTTAATTATCAACATTTTTGGAGAAGATTGGGTTTGGGTCAAGCCCATTACTGATTTACATGGGCCCTAGTTGTTTGAATTAATATTCAAACTTCAAGTCAAGCCCATTGTTTTTTTACATGGGCCCAAGGTATTTGAATTGATATTAGTTAGTTGCTGGAAAGTTTGAATTTTACATTCAAATTTCAACGGACATCAACGGACTGATTTTTCAAAATTGAACAGACATGTCTTTCCCATGAAACAGTGTTTCCATCGCCTATATTAGGCAGTCCTCCGTTCTGTTTATTCCCAAGAAAAAGAGAACAATTTTCCTAGATCTACCTTTTCCTTCTCTATTCATCTTGCATATTCTAATTTTAGAGTTTAAGTTTGAGAGAGTATAAAGCATATATTTTGGTTCGCTGCACAAACAAATACGCAGTGCTGCATTTGTTTGGGGTGATTGTTGTATCCTGGAGGCAGGACGTCCGCTATTCTCGAGCACCTAGGAGAGGACGAATTTCTGTCTTAAAAACACAGTGTCCATACACTGGCCTCAATCACAAATTTGATCTAAGTTTGATTCTCAAGAAAGTTGTAAGTTCTGTATTTTATTTATTATTCTGTTAGGGGATAAATTTCTGTTCATACTTTATGATCTGCTCTGTTAATTATTCTGTTTAATTATTATCGAAGTAATAATATATCCAACAAGTTTAAGACAGAAATTCGATACTTCGTTGGTTACTGTTTTACCGTTGTAATCCTGTATAGATGATCTTCGATATAAAAACTAATTTACTGAATAATAATGTAGTCTGTGTATTTATATTCCAGACAGAACATTAAAGCAGTCAGTATGTTTATATTCCAGTTTGTTTATCACATCGTCTGGTGTATAATAATATTTTGATATTGCAGAAAGTTGTTGTTTATTTGTTATTTCATAAGTGCAGAAATTGAAGCCGTTTTTTGTTGTTCACATGCACTGGTTTTTGTTTTTGAATAAAATACTGGTTTGCCAGAAATTCTGGTTTGGATAAAATTCTTTTGGATAATAAGATATTCATTTCATGCTCTACTTCTTGAATAAAATATGAGCACTAGTAGTTTGATCACATGCCATGTGTGATTGAATAAATGAGCAGTATATTTGTTTTCTAACTTTGGTGACTGTTATGTACTATAAGAATTATGGTTTTTCTATTTTGAGTTTAAACAAATTCTTAACGTTGCTGTCTTTGGTCAACCGTTTATTTGATTTCTTGGGCATGATTAGTTTTTAGGAGTTTTCGTATTTTTACTCCTTACCAAAATCCATATGTTAAAGGAAGTTTAATTGTATACAGAAATTTATATTTTAAACTAAATACAGAGGACTGTGTTTTTTGATTTAAATTCTGTATACTTCTTTTCTGGGTTTTTAATTAGCTTTTAATAATTCTTTCACAGTATGACTCTGTCATTGTTTGTTTTATTCAGTCATATTACTGTTGGTCATTTTAATTTGATTAATTTGATAAGATAATTAATTTGGTCAATTTATTTAAATTCTCTTAACAGTTAGTTTGGTTTTGGTTTTTTATTATTATAGAATATTGTGAGTTTGTTTATTCTATTGGTAAATAATCTCTGTTTATTTGAATTGATTTTATGAGAAACAGAAAAATGGCAACTGTGGATACTGTTAATAGTCCTAATCCCATTGTGCCTCCACCGGTGGTTACTATTCCGGTTGTTACTCCAACTCTGACTCATGGCCCGGGTCATGGACATGTTCCAGTGAACCATGGGGAAAAACCTGAAAAATTCAGTGGTACCGATTTTAAAAGGTGGCAACAAAAAATGTTATTTTATTTAACCACCCTGAATCTGGCAAGGTTTTTACGAGAAGATGCGCCAACTCTGAAAGAAGATGAGAGTGATGCGCAAGTTGTCGCTGCAGTAGATGCATGGAAACATGCAGACTTTCTCTGCAGGAACTATATCCTCAATGGATTGGACAACACACTTTACAATGTGTATAGTCCAATCAAGACAGCAAAATCGTTGTGGGATTCCTTGGATCGCAAATATAAGACGGAAGACGCAGGAACAAAGAAATTTGTTGTTGGCCGCTTCCTGGATTTTAAAATGGTGGATTCCAAGACAGTGATCAGTCAAGTCCAAGATCTACAACTTATCTTGCATGAAATTCATGCAGAAGGTATGTCTCTGAGTGAGTCTTTTCAGGTAGCAGCTATGATTGAAAAATTACCGCTGTCTTGGAAGGATTTCAAGAATTATTTAAAGCACAAACGCAAAGAGATGTCACTGGAGGACTTGATTGTTCGGTTGAGGATTGAAGAAGACAACCGTGGGTCTGAAAAGAAAAGTGGGCGTAATCTGATGGAGGCGAAGGCTAATGTGGTGGAACAGAAGCCTAAGCACAACAATAAGAAGAGGAAGTATCCTGCTGAGAGTTCAAAACGTAGCTCTGGTTCAAAGACTAGTGAGATTCAAAACTTCACAGGCAAATGCTATGTGTGTAACAAGCAAGGACATCGTGCCAAAGATTGTTACAAGCGTCGGACTCAACGAACCATGAAAAAGAAACCTGCTCAAGCCAACATAACAGAGGAGGAAAATCTTTGTGCAATGATTTCGGGATTACATATGTCCGGAATGGTGTCTGAAGTGAATTTGGTAAGCAACCCCAAAACATGGTAGGTGGACACAGGTGCTACACGTCACATTTGCTCTGAGAAAAAGATGTTCTCCACATATCAGGTGGTAGAAAATGAGGAACAACTTTATATGGGCAATTATTCTACCTCCAAGGTTGAAGGCAAAGGACAAGTAGTACTCAAGATGACATCAGGCAAAGAGCTTACTTTGAAAGAAGTGCTGCATGTACCAGACATTCGAAAGAACCTGGTATCTGGATCATTGTTGAGCAAGAACGGGTTTCGCCTTGTGTTTGAATCTGACAAATTTGTACTCACTAAAAATGGGGTGTATGTGGGGAAAGGGTACTTGAGCGATGGGCTCTTTAAACTAAATGTAATGACAGTGGTTCCTATTTCTAATAAGAATAACACATCTTCTGCTTACTTTGTTGAGTCTGTATATATGTGGCATGGTAGATTAGGACATGTTAATTATGGTACCTTGCGTAGATTAATTAACTTAGAATATCTACCTAAATTTCATATTGATGCAAATCATAAGTGTGAAGTATGTGTTGAATCAAAATTGACTAAGGCATCTTTTAAGTCAATTGAAAGAAATACTGAACCTCTGGATCTAATCCATAGTGATTTATGTGATTTGAAATTTGTTCAAACACGAGGAGGGAAAAAATATTTCATAACCTTTATTGATGATAGCACTCGGTACTATTATGTATACTTGTTGCGAAGCAAAGATGAAGCCTTAGAAAAATTCATAGAATTTAAGGCTGAGGTTGAGAATCAACTTGGCAAGAAAATAAAGGCTATAAGGAGTGACAGAGGTGGTGAATATGAAGCACGATTTGGTGACTTATGTTCACAATTAGGAATAATACATCAAACCACTGCACCTTATACACCTCAGCAAAATGGAGTTGCTGAGCGGAAAAATCGCACTTTGAAAGAAATGATGAATGCCATGTTAATAAGTTCAGGATTACCTCAGAACTTGTGGGGGGAAGCTATTCTTTCCGCTAATTATATTCTCAATAAAATTCCTCATAAGAAGTCTCATAAAACACCCTATGAACTGTGGAAAGGTCGAAAGCCTTCCTACAAATACTTGAAAGTGTGGGGGTGTTTGGCTAAAGTGGCAGTACCAGAACCAAAAAGGGTTAAAATTGGACCCAAGACTGTTGATTGTATTTTCATAGGATATGCAAACAACAGTAGTGCCTATCGGTTTTTGGTACATAAAAGTGAGAACACAGAGATTCATGTCAATACAATTATCGAGTCTAGGAATGCATCATTCTTTGAAAATGTGTTTCCTTGTAAATTGACACAAGAGCCTAAAAGGACATATGATGCTGCTTTTGACAATGATCAAAGGCAAGTTGAGGAAAACCCAGAGGAAAAAGTCGAGGAGGAACCCAGACGAAGTAAAAGAGCTAGGACAGAAAAATCTTTCGGTCCTGATTTCTTAACATACTTACTGGAAGAGGAGCCTCGAACTTTCAAAGAAGCAATGTCTACTCCTGAAGCTCCTTCTTGGAAAGAAGCTATCAATAGTGAAATTGAATCAATCCTGCAAAATCATACATGGGAATTGGTGGATCTTCCACCAGGCTGTAAGCCTCTTGGTTACAAGTGGATTTTTAAAAGGAAGATGAAGCCGGATGGTTCAATTGATAAATACAAGGCGAGACTTGTAGTTAAAGGTTACAGGCAAACTGAAGGAGTAGATTATTTTGATACTTACTCACCTGTAACAAGAATAACGTCTATTCGAATGTTAATAGCTATTGCAGCTTTGAATAATCTTGAGATCCATCAAATGGATGTTAAGACTGCATTCTTGAATGGCAATCTGAATGAGGAAATTTACATGGAACAACCAGAAGGGTTCGTGGTTCCAAGGCAAGAGAAAAAAGTGTGCAAACTTGTGAAGTCTCTTTACGGTCTAAAACAAGCACCCAAACAATGGCATGAAAAATTTGACAATGTTATGATGTCAAATGGATTTAAAATAAATGAATGTGATAAATGTGTTTATGTGAGAAACACAGAAAAGGGATATGTCATTGTTTGCCTATATGTAGATGATATGCTCATCCTTGGTAGTAATAATGAAATGATCAAAGCTACCAAGAAAATGTTGAACTCTAAGTTTGACATGAAAGATATGGGAGTAGCAAATGTCATACTTGGAGTAAAAATTACAAAGACATCTGAAGGATATACCTTGTCTCAAGGACATTATGTTGATAAAATACTTAAGAAATTTAACAAGCATGATGATCGTCTTGCTAAGACCCCTATAGATGCTAATCTTCATTTAATGAAGAATATGGGTGAGGGTGTACCATAAGTAGAGTACTCCCGGATCATCGGAAGCTTAATGTACCTCATGAACTGCACACATCCAGATTTAGCATATGCAGTTAGCAGATTAAGTAGGTATACAAGCAATCCAGGAACAGACCACTGGACAGCAATAGTTAGGGTACTTAGATATCTAAAGTATACTCGAAACTATGGGCTGAACTATATGAGATATCCAGCAGTATTAGAAGGTTATAGTGACGCTAATTGGATCTCAGACACTAAAGACTCTAAGTCTACCAGTGGTTTGTCTTTACTTTGGGAGGTGCAGCAGTCTCATGGAAGTCATCCAAACAGACATGCATTGCAAGGTCCACAATGGAGTCCGAATTTATTGCTTTAGATAAAGCAGGTGAAGAAGGAGAGTGGCTTCGTCAATTTCTAGAGGATATCCCAATGTGGCCAAAACCTGTGCCAGCCATTTGCATTCATTGCGATAGTCAAGCAGCAATGGCAAGAGCACAAAATAATATGTATAACGGTAAGTCTCGTCATATTCGACGTAGACATAATACTGTTAGGCAACTGCTCTCAAATGGAGTTATCTCCATTGAGTACATAAGGTCAAAAGATAATATCGCGGATCCGTTAACCAAAGGTTTGACCAGAGAGCAAGTTTTAAGATCATCGAGGGGAATGGGATTAAAGCCTTTTAACTAAAGAGTCGCCTTAATGGCAACCCAACCTAGCTGACTGGAGATCCCAAAATCTAGGTTCAAAGGGACAACCGAATTATGTGTGACTCATTAGTATCACTCAGGAAAAATTTTCCTACCCTTTCCTATGATGACATAGTGATGTCTGCAGCGCTAATCAGGTTAAGCTTTGCTTTTAATGATATTCATATCTTGGAAATCCAAGTGGGGTATAGCAGAATACTCCTAATGAGCATCACCTATATGAGTGTGAATTGGGCCGGTTCTATGAGAATGCTAAAGGCTACATTCTCTAAAGCACTCATGAAAACCAGGTATTGCCTAGGGCCAAAACGGGCACAACCGAAAGAACCAAGTTGTGTATGAAAACAAAACTGTGTGAAAGCTGTTGTCTTGGTTTACACTAACGGCAGAATAGTTCAAGACATCATGTTCACTAATCAGCCAGTAAACCCGATAGTTTTTCACAAGGGAAGGTTCAAGGCCACAAGCTACCTATCCTATGCAGGATGTTTTCAATTTTTATACTTTCTCAGGTTGCATGTTGTTGCATTTCCTTTTTTGTCAATTTCAATCATGTGGGGGATTGTTGGAAAAATGATTTAAATTCTGATGTTTCGGAAACTTTATGCTAATTATTTGGTGTACAAGTTTATATAATTAGTGAGTCAAACCATTTATAGGTGAATGGAAAATTGACTTCTAATTGAGGTTTATGAACATTAGACATGTTTGTGGAAATTCTCAAAATGATTTTGCATAATTTTCTACACAGGTTAATTATCAACATTTTTGGAGAAGATTGGGTTTGGGTCAAGCCCATTACTGATTTACATGGGCCCTAGTTGTTTGAATTAATATTCAAACTTCAAGTCAAGCCCATTGCTTTTTTACATGGGCCCAAGGTATTTGAATTGATATTAGTTAGTTGCTGGAAAGTTTGAATTTTACATTCAAATTTCAACGGACATCAACGGACTGATTTTTCAAAATTGAACAGACATGTCTTTCCCATGAAACAGTGTTTCCATCGCCTATATTAGGCAGTCCTCCGTTCTGTTTATTCCCAAGAAAAAGAGAACAATTTTCCTAGATCTACCTTTTCCTTCTCTATTCATCTTGCATATTCTAATTTTAGAGTTTAAGTTTGAGAGAGTATAAAGCATATATTTTGGTTCGCTGCACAAACAAATACGCAGTGCTGCATTTGTTTGGGGTGATTGTTGTATCCTGGAGGCAGGACGTCCGCTATTCTCGAGCACCTAGGAGAGGATGAATTTCTGTCTTAAAGACACAGTGTCCATACACTGGCCTCAATCACAAATTTGATCTAAGTTTGATTCTCAAGAAAGTTGTAAGTTCTGTATTTTATTTATTATTCTGTTAGGGGATAAATTTCTGTTCATACTTTATGATCTGCTCTGTTAATTATTCTGTTTAATTATTATCGAAGTAATAATATATCCAACAAAGGGCACATCAGACCCCAAATCCTAACTGATTATGGTCATATATGAAAATATAGGCACAAAATCTGTGTTTCAAAATTCATGTTCCCTACACTCTACAATATGTTGAGAATCTTAAAAAATTCCAAAACACAATTATGCATATGAAAAGATATTGGAGGCATGAATATAAAATTTTAGAGACAGAGGATCACTAATGTGAAAAATGGGACTACATTGATTTTTTTTGAAATGTAGATTAATGTTTCCTTTTTCTCCTGTTTAAATTATGCAGCATTTTGGGTGCAGCCATAGTTGGAATGGGGTATTATACAGTGATGTGGGGACAAATTAGAGCAGATGAAACACACATTGATCATCATCATCGTGATGGCACCATGGATTCATCAGAGGACAAGGCTCCTCTTTTGGAAGGAGACTCACAAGTTTAGACCCTTACTATTAGGAAAATCAAAAGCAAACACAAAGCAAAATAGCTCAAGAGAGAGTTCAAACAAAAAAAATAAATGCTTCATGGTAGAAGAATACACAAGTATTCTGATATCTCTGATGTTTATAGGTGTTAATAATAACAGAATGTTTGGCCATTCACAAGAGTTTGTTTTGTACATATTAAAATACAAAGAGAGTGTTTCATATCTCTTCGTTAGTTTTGTTACGTATGTATGGAACCCTCTAAGGATTGTTCTGAGTGGTTGGTGGATGTACTTCCTACATAAGTGCTCAAAATTTAATTCTTGGGACTAGGCCGTAAGAAATTAATTTTTTAGATTGTAAGCTGGTCAGGATACCCCTGACTGTTGAAAAAAAAAAATGTATGCAACTATTTGGTTACAGTAGTTGAACTGTTCATTGTATTGAATACATTTCTGTCGTACAACAAACTCTCCAAGTAAGCCATAGGTTGGAATTACAACATTGAACATGTGATGTTAATGCCACCCACATTAAATTGGTCCCAATTTTTGTTTCTGATTTTTTTTTTCTTCAATACCCTCCTTAATCTTAGCTATACTCTTTTCTCAACCGGATTGATATCCTAAACCTTCCCACTTTCAACAACCACCACCTCCAGCAGCCCCTCCCTATTCTTAGGCGCTTCTTTCCATCTTCTACATCACTCCCAATCCCTCGCACCCCTTCCCTGCCCTTCCTCAGCCCCTCCTCTCCTCCCCACCACCCCTGCTCCTCATTTCCTCCATTACCTCTACCCAACCAGTCCCAACGAGCTTTGACTGTCCCCATTCTCTCCATACCAATGCAAATTGCAACGCATAGCCTTCCCCACCACTAGGACTGGTGGGAAGGAAATGGGGGTGGCAAGAGAAGGGAAGGGTAGGGAGGGACAAGGGGTGGCAACTGGAAATGGTGGTGATTGATGGTGGGTAGCAATTGGGGTAAGAGAGATGGTTAGGGATAAGAATAGAAATGAAATTTTATGATAGGATATAATTGTAATAAAAAAAATTTGATGGAAAGGTGAAGGGTTCAATGAATAAGTGTGGGTGCTATTAGCACTACTCATTTTGAGTTCGTTTGGAAAGTGGGTTGATTTTTTGACATTTTTATTTTTTGCTTTTTTAGCCTGAGGCTAAAAAGTCTTATTTGAGATAGACTTTTTGGCTTTTTAAACTTTTGTGAGAAAAAGATTGTAATGATTATGGGTTGAATGTGATATTTTGTCTTATTAGACTAAAAAGTTTATTTTGTTTTTTTTGTGACTAAAATAGTCCAAAACCCAACCCAACCAAACCCAACCCAAGTTGCCAAACGAAGGCTTTATATTGTAGTAGTAAGAAATTATATAGTTGATCAGTGAGAGATAAAAGATATCCACCTAATACAATTTGTACCATTCAAAAGATTCAATATATATAGTTTAGAAAAAAATTATAGAGTAAATATTAAAAAATTAAAGTACAACGTGGATTCAAATTTAATATAATGTGATTCACACTTACAATAAATACAATATTCACAAAATTCATTTTCTATAATTATTTTTCAAACTAATTTTCTAACTCCACAACATTATTGATAATAGTTTAGACAGGAAACATGTTAGTTGTAATGACATCTTTTTTGGTTTCAAAACCGTCTTGGCTTCATTCTAACTGGGTATCCACAACAAACACATATAAATTTTAATATATTATATATAATAAGTAGAGATCTAGAAAGGAATATATTTGGCATAATATCAGCCCATGCATTGTTCCTTCATCATACACTTCTATACACCTACAATTGCTCCATTAATCTGATGTGCATGTAATTTATTATAAGTCAAAAATTAATAATCAAAACACATAAGTATTAACATTCTTTTACAACTTTCAGATAATAAGTTTTTTTCAACTGATTTAATATATTTCTACCTAATAAACAGAAGTTGTAACAAATAATTTGACACAAATTCTTAAAATAAAAATTTTTAAAAATTTAAAATTTATATGCATTTCAAATAAATTGTACCAAGCAACCCTATGTTGAGCTTCTTGAGCCTTGGATACCTCTGGCCTGAAGCACCATTCAGTTGAACATTTCTTGAAGAGGTTGAATATATGTATGTATGTATATGTATGTATGTATGTATGTATGTATGTATGTATGTATTATTATTATTATTATTATAAGATGTACGAGTAAGAAATAATGTTCTCGTATAATCCTGTTAATCAAGTTCGCGCTCCTCCAAACGTCGTCGCTTTACTCCCTGAAAACACAAATGTGAGCTAGCCGGCGGGTGTGTGCCGGATACCTCTCCGATGCCTAAGTCAGCAAAATAGGCAAATAAACAAAAGCTCTGTGTATTCGAGAATCAAAGTTGTGATACCTTTACATAAGTTATGTTGTGAGCTTTTATAGGTTCCGCATAGCACAATCCTAGTTGGACTCTTGTTCCTCCAAGTAGAGTCCTCCTAGGAATCACACTCCTGAAAGATAATACTTATCCTTCAACACCCCCCTCACTGCTTAAACCAAGTGAGATGGTTTTACCACAGTTGGATGACAGGATGATTGAGCTAACACTTACCCTTTGACATACTCAATTCGGTGATTCTGTACGCAGTGCCTAGCTCGGTTCCTGTCCAAGTACACCTCGGTTTTAGTTGTCCGAACCGAGCTAACTGCAACAATCCCTCACCGAGCTAACCAGGATGAGGTTGATCACGCAAGGCCCAAGCTCCTCAATCCATAGCTTGGTCCGAACTTCACCTGGGTCAAGCTTGCTAGCTCTAAGACCGGGCTACGTCAAACCTTACCCCGGTCCATTGTGCGGCCCAACTCAAAAAGAAACCCTTAGCTCGGCCCAATTATAAATTACCCTCTCAATTGCCCTTTAATTCCATCTGCATAGCATGATTGGGATTACTTGTCACCAGCCGAGCTAAAAACTTTAGCCTTTCAACCGAGTTAAAACGCCGCCGAGCTACTGAACAGTTCGGTCAAAAAAACATCTTTTCAGTCGCTGCAAAACTGAATCGCTTTCTACTCCACGAACATATGGCTGACCCCCATTGGTCAAGCACAGCTGTCCCAGCCGTCTTCGTACTTCGCGTATTTTGAACAGTCCCGCCTTTTCCATACGCCTCAAACAAAAACCCTATGTTTTGAATCCACCACTTCTGTTATTCATCATTTTCTCTCTCTCTCTCTAAGCCTCCATTTTTGCAAACACAATGCTTGCGAAGCTCTTCTTTACGATCCCGATCTTCATCCTCTCATCTTCAAACTGTAAGTAACTCAACCCCACTTCCTTTTTGTTTGTTTAGTTTCTGTAGTATGTAGGATACTATTCACATGTTTCTCAAAACACACTACTTTGGTTTCCATTTTTTCTGGGAAAAAACCATGTAATAGAACCTCTGTATTCATGAATAATCTGAAGAACGATGCGTTTGATCCAAAATAGAATTCCAACCGAGCTAGGAACCTGTTTGTACTTAAGGTGTGCACCTAGCCGAACTAGATTAAGTTCCAATAGGACTTACCTTCTGTTTCACTTAGCCGAACTAAGGGACTGTATTAGGTGTGTGCATTACCGAACTAGAAAGCCTTAACCAATGACCGGGCTATCACTTGGGACCCAACCAGCTCTCTGATTTAGTCAAAACTGAACCAAGCATACCACACCCTAAGCTTCAACTGGGCTAGGAACCTCTCGTTCCGCTTAACCGAGCTGAAGTCCTTCGTCTCAACCGAGCTAAGAACAGACTGTATAGTACGTAGCCGAGCTAGGACTCCATTTATTTTGCCTTTGTTTCTTTTAGCACAGTCCAACGATCTGTGCTTAACACTTTTCCTTTTCACTTTGCAGACTGACTTGGTTGGCCAAGCACACCTTTGCACGCTCAACCGAGATACTGAAGGTCATCTCAACACCAAGCTAAATTATACATAATTTAACTCCACATAGAGAAGTATAGATTCTTAGTAAACTCTCCAGGGGCTATGGCGGAGTTCCGAAGGGACTACAACATCCCTGATGATGTTCACCTTAGTTTAGCCGAACTAGACACCACTCCCTGGGGTAAACCGGGCTTCGTTCCATTCACCCTCCTTTCTATTGTAGAAACCAGACTCCGATTCCCTGTACAGCCTCTTCTTTGTGAATTCCTCAGACAAACAAGACTTTGCCCTACCCAACTTAACACCAATTCATACAGAATAATAAACGGCATCGCCGAGCTAAATCGTCGGCTTGGCCTTAACCTCGGTTTAGCCAAACTATTCCACCAATACCCCCTCGGCCAGAATGAAGATGGCTGGGTATATTACCTAAGAATAAGACGCCGCCGAGAAAAGATAATAAAGAACACCCCAAACAAAAATGTAAATGACGACGATTTTTTCTGGGTTTCTGGTAACTTTGAGGACTAGGAAGCCCAAATACCAGGAGACCGCATCAACTGGAACAAAGGAGTAACCGGTATAATTACCTCGACTTAGTTTTCTGCTTTCTTTACTCTGTCTATAAGTTTGGCACCGTGCTAACCGTTAGCTTTTTTCCTTATGCAGATTTGGACCATCTAAAGTCGCAGTATAGTTATCCCAACCTAGACGCACTCTGCGCCGCACTAAGATATCGCGATCGAGGTTGGGCCGAGCTACTCAACTTTGAGCCGACATACAAATACAGGAGTAGAAGGAAGACCAGGGTAACAGATTTTCTTCTAGAACCCTCTCCTGAACCTGATCCAACCCTTCCACAAATCAACCTTATCCCATCGACTGCAGAACAAGAAATGGCCAAAAAGAGAGCAGTAAGAGCCCTCATCACCGAAACAAATCAGGCCGAGGTACCACAAGCCGACCAGACACAAGAGGCCGTGGTAGCCCTTCTAACCGCTCAGCCGTCCTCATCTCGGCCAAGCAAGCGTGCTCGGACTTCCACCACCGAGCCCCGCCTTGTCGACGAGGATGAATCCGTGCTTTCCCAAACCACGCCACCAAGCCCACAGCCTGAGCGTTCTGACCGGGGTAGCTCCTCTAAGTGGGCCCCGAAGTTATCATACCGGAATCGAGCCATTCGAGACACCGATTCAGTGATGACAGACAAAGACCACACGCTCGCCTTCAACCTAGCTAAGAGCGTGTGCTTGCCCCCTGACATGGAACACCACGATCATCTCACCGAGCTGAAAGCCATTCGCTCGGCCATCAAATCGATGGTGTTGGTGAGTATATTTTCTTTGTTTTCCAATTTTGGACATCTGTTCGCTCGATTTTCACTCAAAATTGCTTACTGCCTTTTTACAGGCCATGTAAAAGAACCATATTGCACAGAAGCGTATGCTGGAGCTGCGCAAGATGACAAGGCTGGCCGTGGCTAAGGCCAATAGCAAGACGGCCTAGCTAAACGACGCCAAACAAAAAATGGCCGAGCTTCAATCAGAAGTCGCCCGACTCACCAGGCTAGTAGATTCGGCGGAGGCGGACAAACAAAAGGCCTTGACCGAGCTGAAGGACCGTTATCTGCGCGAGCTTGCTAAAGTCAAGAAGAAGAAGAACGCCGAGATAACGGAGCTTGAGAAGAAGATGGAAAACGCGGAAGACCGCGGTTACAAAGAAGATGAAGCCACTTATATTATATAGTGCGAAGCTGCTAAGGATATATTCTTCAAATATGGGTGGAAGGCAGCGGTCTTGAAGCTCGGTCAAGGGAATGAGACCGAGGTTTTCCAGAATCCCTCTCTTCACTTTATCCCGAGCTACATGGCGGAGTGTGCTAACGCCATTCAACAAAAATTTCTTCAAGTTGAGGAAGAAGAAGAAGCATCAGAGCCCAACAATGCCCCGGTCGTCGTCAATGATCCCGCTGTTCAGTCAGCTCGGGTGGAGCCTCCGATGGAAGACTTGGTTGAAAATGTGATCGAGCTACCTACTGAAACCGGGCTTCGAGTTAATCTGGATACGGATCTTGACAACCTTTTTGCTTGATCCCATATTTTCTTCTTTTTACTTCATTGCAAAGAATGTGTAACCGGGCTGAGGCCCCATCTTTTGTACCTTTGATTTGAATTTTCAATGAAATCTTCTTTTATTCAACTGTTTGTTCGGTTAACTTTATGCTTGTTTTTCTTACCATAAATGCATGAAGTATAACATTTTCTGGCCGAGATACCTATCTCGGTTTTAACCTTGTAATCTGTTTTGCCATACCTGCCAACCTCTTCAGCCTAGATCCTTATCCCGGCTGAAGAGTACTTAAAGTTGGTTATTCCAGCTAACCACTCTTCAGTCTAGATCCTTATCTCGGTTGAGGAGTACTTAAAAGTTGGTTATTCCAGCCAACCACTCTTCACTCTAGATCCTTATCTCAGCTGAAGAGTACTTAAAGTTGGTTATTCCAGCCAACCACTCTTCAGCCTAGATCCTTATCTCGGCTGAGGAGTACTTAAAAGTTGGTTATTCCAGCCAACCACTCTTCAGCCTAGATCCTTATCTCGGCTGAGGAGTACTTAAAGTTGGTTATTCCAACCAACCACTCTTCAGACTAGATCCTTATCTCGGCTGAAGAGTACTTAAAGCTGGTTATTCCAGCCAACCACTCTTCAGCCTAGATCCTTATCTCGGCTGAAGAGTAGTAGGTGTTGGTTTTTCCAGCCAACCTCTTTAGCCTAGATCTTGATCTCGGCTAAAGAGAGCTCAAAGTTGGTTATTCCTGCCAACCTAGAGTGAAGTGTTTGGTTTAATCCTGCCAAACTTCCTGCGGCCCAGATCCTTATCTCGGCTTAGAAGAAGTAAGTGTTGATTTTTCCAGCCAACCTCTTCAGCCTAGATCCTGATCTTGGCTGAAGAGAGCTCAAAGTTGGTTATTCCTGCCAACTTAGAGTAAAGTGTTTGGTTATTCCGGCCAAACTTCCTGCAGCCCAGATCCTTATCTCGACTTAGGAGAAGTAAGTGTTGGTTTTTCCAGCCAACCTCTTCAGCCTAGATCCTAATCTCGACTGAAGAGATCTCAAAGTTGGTTATTCTGGCCAACTCTGATTTCATTGCCCCTAGCTCACTAAACTACTTTTACAGAAGAAAACAATTTATGCTGAAAAGGAAACTACTTGTTTTATTGAAAAAAGAAAAACTACAAGTATGTTTAAAGAAAAGCTAAAAATAAAATAGTTTGACATTGGCCGTGTTCCATGGCCTGGGAATGGCCTTGCTGTCTTTATCTTCCAAGTGGTATGCCCATTTTCCTGCTAATCCAACCACTTTGTAAGGTCCTTCCCAATTAGGCCCTAACTTGCCGTCTTCGGATACCAGGGTGTTTCTCATTACTTTGCGCAGCACCCAATCTCCAATCTTGAATTGCCTCGGATGTACCGTCTTGTTATATTTTCTGGATAACTCTTACTGGTATGAGGCGATGTGGACCAGTGCTCTTTCTCTTCTCTCTTCTGTAAGGTCGAGCTCCAATGCTATGGCTTCTCCATTTAAGTCTGGGTCAAAATTTTCACTTCTGATAATGGGGAGGCCAACTTCCAGTGAGATTACTACTTCCATGCCATAGGCCAAGGAAAACGGTGTTTCTCCGGTAGACCGCCGAGGTGTAGTACGATAAGCCCATAAAACATAAGGAAGCTCCTCGGCCAACTTTCATTTTGCTTTCTCTAACATTTTCTTCAATCCATCTAAGATGACTTTGTTTGATGCTTCTTCCTGGCCATTTGCTTGGGGGTATGCTGGTGTACAATTGTAGAATTCTATCTTGTACTCTTCACAAAAGCCTCTTAAAAATTTTGCCATCGAACTAAGTGTCGTTGTCTGATATTAGAGCCTTGAGTATGCCGAACCGAGTGATGATATTCTGCTAGACGAAGTTCTTCACATCTTTCTCTTTTATTAAGGCAAGTGCTTATGCTTCCACCCATTTTGTAAAGTAGTCTGTTGCCGGGTGCCGTTGGAAGTGGTCCTACTATGTCCAAACCCCACATTGCGAAAGGCTATGGGCTAGTTAATGGTAGAAGCTCTCTGGCTGGTTGATGTATTTGGTGTGCGAACTTCTAACATTTCTCACACTTCTTGACATACTTCTCTGAATCTACTTGCATGTATGGCCGCCAATATCCCTGCGAAATTGCTCTGTAAGCCAATGATCTTCCTCCTTTGTAGCTTCCGCATACGCCTTCATATATCTCGAACAAAAATGCTTCGACCTTGCTAGGATGAACACATTTCAGGTAAGGCCCTGTGAAAGATTTTTTGTACAGGGCCATTGATGGGGAGAGCCAAAATCGCTATGACTTTGCTCTTATTTTGTTGGTCTCTTTCTTCTCTTCAGGTAAGATGCCGTCTTTTAAGAATACTATAATGGAATCCATCCATGAAGGGCCTAGTTCGGCGCAACATACCTCAGTTACTTCAGGTTCTTCAATGCTTGGTCTTGGTAGGAAGTCAATCAGTAATGGATGTGGGATGGATGTATCTGCCATCGAAGCTAAGCCTGCTAGTTCGTCTGCTCTGCTGTTTTCTTCCCGACCGATCTGCTCTATTTGTACCACTTTGAATTTCATGATTTTCTTTCTGACTAACTCCTGATACTTTGCCATCCTCTCATCTTTTGCTTCGTAGTCGCCTGAAATCTAGTTGACTACCAGCTGGGAGTCACTGTAAGCCATTAGCTCGGTGGCCTGCATGAAGAGTGCTGATTTTAGGCCTGCTAAGAGTGCTTCATACTCCGCCTCATTGTTTGATGCTGGGAAGCCAAGGTTGACTGCTTGTTCCACTACTAGGCCATCTGGTGAGATGAGGACTATGCCAAGTCCTGCACTATGCCTATTGGATGCTCTATCCACGAAGAGCTTCCACATCTCTTCAACGAATAGCTTCCAGCAAGTAGAGGGGTCAGATGATGTCATGGGGTCATGAGTGTTGCTGATGACTTTTTCATAGTCCACACCTGCTATTGGCTCCTCACTGTCTGATTGTACCAAGTTATGACTTGTTGATGAGTCTTTGCCAGGTATAGCGCGGTTTGCCTCTTCCTTCCTTTCTCCAATCCGGTATACCTTGGGATGTGGCTGTGCATCTTGTTTTGGGATTTGCGCGGTTCCTACGGCACTCTCCATCCCTTCTTATATTGTATCAGTCAAGTCAACTGGGCAGATGTGACGGCTTCCTGGTGTGAATTCTGCCACAAAGTCTGCCAAAGCTTGGGCTTTTATTGCGGTTCTGGGTTGGAACTTGATATCAAATTGTCCCAATTCCACCGCCCATTTCAAGATTCGCCTAGAAAAGTTCGCCCTCTCAAACAAGGCTTTTAAAGGAAAATCAGTTAGGACGATTATGGTGTGGGCGTGGAAGTAATGCAACAGCTTTCTTGAGGCCATCACCAAGGCTAAGGCCAGTTTTTCCAACGGTAAGTACCTAGTTTCTGCGCCCAACAAGGTCTTGCTCACATAAAACACATGGGCAGGTGTTAGATTCCTTCCGCTCTGACCAACACTGCGCTGATTGCGTGCTGTGAAACTGCTAGGTACAGAAAGAGCTCTTCTCCAGGTACTGGGGTTACTAGCAATGGTGGAGAAGACATGTACTCTTTCAAGCTTTCTAGGGCGCGGTCGCATTCTTCATCCCACTCAAACTTGGCCTTTAGTGCTTGGAAGAATGGTCGACATCTATCTGACGACCGACTTATGAACCGGTTGAGCGCGGCTGCTAGGCCAGTGAGATGCTGCACCTCTTTAACTGTGTTGGGCCTCTCAAGATCCTAGATTGCTTTGATCTAAGAGGGGTCTTCTTCTATACCTTGGTTGGTCACCAAAAAGCTTAGGAATTTGCCCGATTCTACGCCGAATGCACACTTGGATGCATTTAGGCATAACTTGTTCTTCTTCAAAATCTGGAACATCTCATCTAGGTCCCTGAGATGGTCCTTCTCATCCTTGCTCTTGACCACCATGTCATTTATGTAAGCCTCCATTGTTCTGCCTAACAATGGTTCAAACATCTTGGTGACCATCCGCTGGAATGTTGCCCCTACGTTTTTTAGGCCAAAGGGCATAACCTTGTAACAGTATAATCCTCTAGGCGTTGTAAAGGATGTGACCTCCTGATCTGGTTCATACAGGGCGATCTGATGGTAACATCTGTACGCATCCAGGAAGCTAAGTCGATTGTGTCCTGCCATTAGGTCTACCAGTTGGTCTATCCGTGGTAGGGGAAAGCTATCCTTTGGGCATGCCTTGTTGACTGTTTTGTAGTCCACGCAGACACGCCATTTTCCGTTCTTCTTTGGCACTACTACGGTATTGGAGATCCACTTAGGATAGTGCACTTCTCTGATAGCTCCTGTCTCCAGCAAGTTTCCCACTTCTTCCGCCACTATCTCAGCATGGTGGAGTGCCGATCTGCGAGTGCGCTGTATAATTGGTCTGGCAGTTGGGTGGACGTTCAGTCGGTGACAGATGAAGTTTGGGTCTATGCCAAGCATATCATACGGTGTCCAGGCAAACACTTCGATATTAGAGGTTAAGAATTCCATGACCTCTATCCTCTCAGTGCTGGACAAAGACGAGCCAAGCAAAAAGAACTTTTCTGGGTCTTTTTAATCTATCCTTACCTGTACCAAGTCTTCCACCGCCTTCTGTTCAGCTGCCTTGCCAACATCCGTAAATAATTCATTGTTCTCAGGCTCCTCCACAATCTGTACATACCCTTTTGCAACGCGGCTGCAGTTCACTGTAACGAAGCACTGTTTGGACATAATTTGGTCTCCAAAGACCTCTTCAATTACTCCGGCTTCGTTGGGGAACCGCAATACTTGATGGTATGTTGATGCTACCGATCGCATGGCATGCAACCATGTCCTCCCCAAAATTATATTGTAAGTGGAAGGGACTTTCAATATCCAGAATTCCACATGTTTCGTCATGGTTCCTGCCTTAACTGGGAAGATTATCTTGCCCACTGGCCACTCTGGCATTGAGTTGAATCCGATTAGGGGAGATGTCGCAGGTGCCATGTCTTTGTCCTCCAGTTTCAGTTATTTGAAGGTTTCGTAATACATTATCTCACATGAGCTTCCTTGGTCAATCAGAATCTACTTGATGTCGAAATTCTTGACGCGTAGAGTGACAACCAATGCATCATTGTGAGGGCAGTATATCCTAGCTAAATCTTTGTCTAAAAAAGTTATGACATTTGTGGCATCTGTTCTCCCCTTTTTGAAGGCAAGTTGTGCACTTAATACCTCCCTCAAGTGCTCAGCCTTTTTGATCATTCCCCTGAGCTCACATACCCGCTCAGGTTCGAACACCCCATGTATTATGTTAATTACGCCTTGAGGTAGAGCGTCGACCGGCATCCCGTTTGGGTTGTTGTGGTTCTGGGGGGCTGGCTGCGTCCCTCCTTCTATGTATTGGTCCAGGTGCCCAGCTGCCACTAACTCCTCCAAATACTGCCTCAACGACGTGCAATTTTCAGTGCGGTGCCTCTTTTCATCATGGAAGGTGCATCGGGACCTCTCGTCATAGTCCTTTTGTGCTTTTCCCAACTTAGCTGGCCATCGGATGAAAGGTTCGTCGCGTATCTCACTGAGAATTCGGTAGATTGGTTTTTTGAACACTGTGGTAATGGCAGTGCGAACTCTTAACTTCCTTTTGTCTGGGTCTTCTCTGTTAGCCCGCCTGCCTCGCTCATTCCTACTTGATTGTTCTACCGTGTTGACTTTTGCTGAAGTCTTTTTATCTGGTATTGTTGTTATGCCAGATTTCGCTTTAGCACAGGCGCTGTCTTCCTCTACGCGAATATGTTGGTGCACTCTCTCCATTAAGGCCTCTATCTTGAGGGGCGGCGTCATTGTAATTGAGTCCCTCAATTTATTGCCGACTAGCAGGCCCCGTTTGTACTGTGCTATGGCGAGGTTTGTAAGGCAATCCCCAATCTGGGTTAAGGTTTCCCAGTAGTGATTGTTGTAGGATCTCAACGTCTCCTTGTCGCCCATGTCAATGGAGAACAGCTAGTCGATCTCCACTGGTGTCTTGGTCTTCGTTCTGAACCTAGTCACGAATGCCTCTGCCAATTGTGCCCAGGAGGCGATACTGCCTTCTGGTAGCCTTTCGAACTAGGTTAGACCTAGGTCGCCAAGGCTGGATGGGAACAGGATACACATCAAGGCCTCATTCCGCCGGTATACCGCCATGACCTAGCGAAAGTGCATGTAGGGGTCCGTCTTCCCCTCATAGGTAGTAAATTTGGGCTGGTGGAAGCCTGAAGGTAGCAGTGCATTCTCAATCGCCGGAACGAACGGCGAGCTCTGTAGCCTTGCTAATGCTTTGTCTGTTGGTTCGTAAGCAAGGCGCGGCATTAGCATTCCTACCTCGACGCTCCCATGCATCCGAGGGGCCAACCGCTAAAGGGCCGAAACTCTGCGCGAGTCGCGTGCCCTGGTATCCTCCTTCTATCGTGCCCTTTCTTCAAGCACAGTTCGCAAGTTGGATGATCTGGGCAACTTCGTGTGCCTAGATGACGTCTGGTGCGTATGGAGGGTCGATAGGTGCTTTCCTTAGTACATGACCTCTCAGTTCTCGTTCTTTCAGATCTGGAGTAACGAGTCCTGGAAGTCCTCGATTGAGTGTCGCCTGTTCTAAGGCTCCTGCTTTCTACTCGCGATGGTGTGATATGCCTACCACGATCTTCCGAGTGGCGAGGAGGCGTGTTGTCTTTGCGCCCCTCTCCTGTCGCCACCCCTTTTCCTTTTATCTAGCGCTTCATTGACTCCATGTCTACCGCCATCTTCCTTATTAACTCATCATGTTCCTTCACGCGATCCTCCAGAACTTGAGGGTCCATCCTCCGCCTCTATCTTTCTGGACTTTGAGAGCGACGGGGGCTGTTAGCCCGCATTCCCCTTGCACCCCTCCGGGGGTTCTGTTGCTGGGGTTCTAAATCCGCCATGGGAGGGATAGAAGGCAAACCTTCGCGCCTCCCACCCCCCTCTGGGGTTTGTCCATCGATAGCGGATTGCGGCAAATCTTCATTGTGCGACATTGCTTTCAATTAGAGAGGAAAAACTCGATCAAGAGGTTTGTTCTTTCTGGAATTCCCACAGACGGCACTAATTGTACGAGCAAGAAATAATGTTCTCGTATAATCTTGTTGATCAAGTTCGCGCTCCTCCAAACGTCGTCGCCTTACTCCCTAAAAATACAAACGTGAGCTAGTCGGCGGGTGTGTGCCGGATACCTCTCCGATGCCTAAGTCAGCAAAATAGGCAAATAGACAAAAGCTCTGTGTATTCGAGAATCAAAGTTGTGATACCTTTACATAGGTTATGTTGTGAGCTTTTATAGGTTCCGCATAGCACAATCCTAGTAGGACTCTTATTCCTCCAAGTAGAGTCCTCCTAGGAATCACACTCCTGAAAGATAATGCTTATCCTTCAACACCCCCCTCACTGCTTAAACCAAGTGAGATAGTTTTACCACGGTTGGATGACAGGATGACCGAGCTAACACTTACCCTTTGACATACTCAATTCGCTGATTCTGTACACAGTGCCTAGCTCGGTCCCCGTCCAAGTACACCTCGGTTCTAGTTCTCCGAACCGAGCTAACTGCAGCAATCCCTCACCGAGCTAACCAGGATGAGGTCGATCACGCAAGGCCCAAGCTCCTCAATCCATAGCTCGGTCTGAACTTCGCCTGGGTCAAGCTTGCTAGCTCTAAGACCGGGCTACGTCAAACCTTACCCCGGTCCATTGTGCGGCCCAACTCACAAAGAAGCCCTTAGCTCGGCCCAATTATAAATTACCCTCTCATAAGACTTCATTAAAATATTTTGAATGATGGGTAATAAACAAATTTCTAAGTTTCAGTCCACATAATAATTGATCATTTGGAAGGTGCATACTTAAGTTTCCTATTATTGATTGCGAAAGACGTTAGACTAAACTTTATTTTAATCTCATATTGATATTAAACATGTACAGTTATTACACAAATTAGTGCAAATCAGACAAGATTATTTTTATGAATATACAAGAGTAAAAAGACAGTCATATCTTTATTTTGAATAAATTATATTAATTTCTTCTAAGATTTAAAAATGTATATATGTCAAGCTCTATAGTTTTAGTATTATTACACTAATCTCCCTTTTAATAAGGTTAAAGATACCAAAATTTTTAATGTAAATATGAGAAAATACAAGATAAATAATGGATTATTTTTCAACTATATTACTAACGAATTATTAATGAAAATAGAGTTAATTATTATATGAATTAAAATCTTTAAAAAAAAAAAAACCTAATATAATTATAACAAAAATAGCGAAACTTGTTATATTTTTTTTTTCAAATCTCAAAGAAAGTCAGTATAATTTACTCTTTAATATTTACTTAAAAATAAATATGGGCACGATTGTCGTGATTTTATTTTTACTAATTAACATAAAAAATAAGAGTATATATGGGTAAGGAGGTGATTATTAGTTATTTTAGAACATATCATGTGATATTGTTTGTGTTGTACTTCTAACGAATGACATAGTAAAGGCAATGCTAACACACTATCATTAGATAGTTGAGAGATAAGACAAGATAATTATTCACTAATCTTACAATATTACATGACATTGTGTACGGAGAGTGTGTTATGATTTTTCATTAATTAAAAAATATTATGTAAAAATATCACACGATATTTCGAAATTATCTATTAATAAAGATCACTTATCAAGTGTATTTTACAGTTTCTCATTTTCAAAAAATATAAACAATTCAACAGGCTCCGTTTGGCAAAGAGGTTTGGGGTTATTTTAGCCATAAAAGATAAAATAGGCTATTTTAGTCACAACAAACAAAACATCACATTCAACCCAGAATTATTACACTCTTCTCTCACAAAAAAAAGTCAAAAAATTTAAAAAGTCAAAAAAATTTTTCCAAACTAAGCTTGTTAGCCCATGCTAAATTAGTCAAAAAAGCCAAAAAAATCAATCAACTTCTCAAACGGAGGCTATTATATCATATAAGAATACTTAATAATTTTCGTACAATATAAATAAAAATTTATTTGTGGGAGCTATATTTTGAATAAAATAAAACAAAAGTTTCAGTGGACAACATCCAAACCATGAAACGATTGTATGATTGGTCTGCAACAGAGTCGATCGTACGATGTTACTCATATTATAGTGCATGGCGAAGCATATAATAAAAACTCACATGGAGGACCACATTACGTTACATCCAAGATTATTTATTTAAAGTAATGCTATATTCAAAAATTTTATCAAAATTTTTATTAAATATTTTATATGTGGGTCTTATGTGAGTCTCACACCATATTTAATAAAATTTTTGAAATTTCTAACATTTTTAATTTATTTAATACATCAACTGACCATTACAATATGGTTTAATAATAATTTTATTTTTTATTTTTTGAAATAATTATAAAAAAATTCTAAATTTTGAGTTTTGTAACTGTTAAGTTTTTATTTTTGGTAATCCCGTTTGACAAAACTCCTTTCAGTTATACTTGTTTTCGCACTTTTTATTTCAGTGAGGCTATGAGCTTTTAGATGCGGATCCAACCCGAATTGTGCCTTGCAGAGAAGTTTTGTGATGTTAATTCTTTCAAGATTGCCACTTCGCTAATTATGACAGGGATCGAGCTGCCCGGTCAGCTCGCGGGGGTCCAGAGGGCAGCGCCCCTGAAGCAAAATGCAAAAATGCATTCAAAGTTGCATGTCCACTCGAACGGACATTCCCCCGCTCGAGCGGAGAATGCTAGGTTTCAGAAGTTTGTTCGCTTGCAAAAATACTGGATGTTGTTTTTTCCCGCTCGAGCGGAACTTTCCGCGCTTAAGCGTAGATCCACTCGAGCGGCCAATCTGACGCTCGAGCGGAGATCGCGGGACAGTTTTTTATAAATACGTGTTTCAGTCCAAATCTAGGATTACTTCTCCAGATCTTCTTCTTGGGTTCTAGGGTTTATATCTGGGGATATTTTACTAGTTTTTTTTGATATTTTGATTAAGTATTCAACTCATGGTTCAAAGAGTATATATCAAAGGATTATTTGTTTGTTCTACACAAAATAGAGAGTTGTTCTTCGGTGGATTCTGAAGAATTCAAGCCTGAAACTTTGGTGGATTCTGGAGTGGCTCATCGTCAAGACAATTCCAAAATGAAGACGGGGTTGGAAGAGGCACATAGGGGTTGGTTCAATTCGGGCGTGGATTCGCTAGGTAATTGAGAGTATACCTGTGTAATTCTTTTATGTCTTTTTAGTGGATTGTTTTGTGACTTTTGCCCGTGGTTTTTTATCACAATTGGAGGTGTCCAATTGTGGTTGTTTTACGTAAAATTGTTGTATCGATTTGTCTTGATTGTTTAAATGGGATTGTTATATACTGCTTAAAATTGATACATAATCACAAATCAAGATCTAGCGGATTTTTAGATTTTTCAGTAACAAAATAAATACTGAATTTTTAACTTTATCAATTTAAACCTAATATTTTGATTTGTTTTTCATCTAAACTATTTATCTATTTCTTTAAATAAAATTTATTGAAAAATAGTATTTTAATTATTATACTTAGTATAGGTGTACGAAAAATGTCTAAAATGTCTATTTTCATTAAATTTAATAACTAAAATATTATTTTTTTTCATCACTATTACTTAATGAAAATAGACTAATAATAAATTAAAAAATTAGAATTTAAATTGATGAAATTTATAATTTATAATTTATTTTAGAGCAAATTACACGAACGGTCTCTATAGTTTGGGGCTTGTGCCACTTTAGTTCCTAACTTTTCAATTATGACACATTTGACCCTGAATTTTGAATCTTGTTTCAAATAAGGACAATTGAATATATTATTGCCTAATTTCAAGGGCAAAATCGTCAATTTGATAAAATATAAACAAATTTGATAAAAATAAATGTCAAAAAAATATTGTTGAATATTTAAAAATTATTTCTACCTACTAAAGATTAAATTATGTAAAATTAATAAATCTTTTAGACATTTATTTATTTATTTATTTATATCAAATTAATTTTTATTATGTGTTTAGATGATGATCATGTAATGGGTAGTTTTTATTTTCATTAACTTAGTTTCTATTTTTTCAAATGTCAAATATGGCGACAACTTTAATATTACTATTAAACCAATCCATTAAATCAAAAAATCCAAAACTAAAAACATTTCATATATTAAATATATTGATTACACATTATAACCCTAAAAATCACCCATTACATGGTCAACATCCAAACACATAATAAAAATTAATTTTGTAAAATAAATAAATGTGTAAAAAATTTATCTATTTTACATAATTTTATCTTTGATGGGTAGAAATAATTTTTAAAAATTTTAAAATATTTTTTTGACATTTATTTTTGTCAAGTTAGTTTATATTTTATCAAATTGAAGATTTTGCCCTTATTGTCCTTATTTTAAAATTTTTAAAAAATATTTTTACCTATCAAAGATAAAATTATGTAAAATTGATAAATTTTTTAGACATTTATTTATTTATTTATTTTACAAAATTAATTTTTATGATGTGCTTAGATGATGACCATGTAATGGGTGACTGTTAAGATCACAATATGTAATCGATATATTTAATATATTAAATATTTTTAGTTTTGGATTTTTTGATTTAATGGATTAGTTTAATAATGATATTAAAGTTGTCACCATATATGACATTTGAAAAAATAAAAACTAATTTAATGAAAATAAAAACTACATATTACACGATCATCATCTAAACACATAATAAAAATTAATTTAATATAAATAAATAAATGTCTAAAATATTTATCAATTTTACATAATTTTATCTTTAGTAGGTAGAAATAATTTTTAAATATTCAAAAATATTTTTTGACATTTATTTTTATCAAATTTGTTTATATTTTATCAAATTGACGATTTTGCTCTTGAAATTGAGTAATAATATATTCAATTGTCTTTATTTGGAACAAGATTCAAAATTCAGGATCAAATGTGTCACAATTGAAAAGTCGGAGACTAAAGTAACTCAAGCCCCAAACTATAGGGACCGTTAGTGTCATTTGCCCTTTATTTTATTACAATATTCAAATTTTGAAATTTTTTTTTAACTTTTTCTATTTTTTTTTTATGCAGCCAAGTCCTTGGATTTCAGATGTATGACTAAGAAAGGGAAAACCACCAAAACTGGTATTGAAAATATTTTTGATCGTGACATGGAAACCAATAATAGCAAAGTGAGAATGACACAAAAAATAAGAATTTCTCCACTTGTTAAGTTCATTTTTTGTTTTTATTACTTTTGTTTGTTTAATAATTAAAATTAGAGGTATTTACATACAAGTCCCATTTTGTGAACTTATACCCATTAGATTCTATATAAAATTATTTGCTCCTTTAAGTCCCATTAAATTTTAATAGACCAAAGGCGTTGCAGTCTACCTTTTGCTCTTCGACGTCACCAGAACTCATGGCAGCGCTGTTTCGCAAACTTTCGCCGCCGGACTTCTCATCCTCTTGGCTTCACCATTGTCGGTCCCAATCTACCTTGCTCTATAGAGTTTAATTTGATCTGACTATAAATTTAGTTCAGACATCGAGCATACAACAAAACCTTTATTGGAAGAAGAAGAAGAAGAAGAAGAAGAGAGAGAGAGGTGGTGGTGGTAGAGACAACGGCGAAAGCAGAAGAGAGGCAGAGGCCGGTAATCAGAAAAGATCACACGGTTTGGGAGGCGTTTGGGACGGTTGATTTCTAGATCTTGTTTGGGTCGTTTCTATACGAAGTGGGGACAGGTCTGGCGGTGATGAACAATCTGGGGCAAATGGGTCTGGCTCTCGGGTATGTGGATGTATCCATTTTTGTGTGGATCTGCGGCTGTTGCTTATGAGAGTCCACCGGAAGATGAAGACTCAGAGCTGGCGTCGGAGACTCGTCCAGAAGGCGATGAGTCCATTGATTGTGAGGTTTCGATTTTCACTGAGTTCACAGATGTCACTGCCATTAGAGAGAGAGAGAGAGAGATTTGGGATTTTTTGAAATTGAGAATCTCAGTTTATAATATTCTCAATTTTAATCATGAAAAAAATTGAGAAATTTCTCAAAATTGATAATTATAAATTTCTTAATTTTGATAATATTCTCAGTTATACTAAAAAAAAAATGAGAAATTTCTTAGTTTTGATAATTATAAATTGAGAACATTCTCAGTTTTGAAATTGAGAACATTCTCAATTTTTGTATTACAGGGCAAAACGTCTTTTTACCTGCAAATGGGACTTACTGGTTCAAAAACTTTTTGACAGGACCTAAGCTACCACCAAATATGTAGATAGGACTTTAGGTAATTAATCCTTAAAATTAATTTATGAGAAATGCTAATGAATATTAGGAGTCATTAGCTTAGATTTATTTATAAAAAAAAAAAAATGAATTAAAATATATAAAAATATGTAAGAATATGTAAAAATTGTATTGAGTTTGAGTCACGGTTAAAATGAAAATTCATATGCTGGTCATTAATATGATATTTTATTTTACTTTTATCTTTTCCTCTCTTCCCTCACTATTTTTGCAAATTAAAAAATTAAAAATTTTAAATCCAAT
Source organism: Camellia japonica (assembly GCA_030407325.1). Lineage (NCBI taxonomy): Eukaryota > Viridiplantae > Streptophyta > Magnoliopsida > Ericales > Theaceae > Camellia > Camellia japonica. Next base: position 150,323,813 of record JAPPVO010000017.1, on the reverse strand, counting down.
TTTTTTTTTTTTTAAAAAAAAACTTATTTTTCAAATATAGGTAAATAATTTTTTGGTTACTACTTTGGACACGAATGTTATAACAAATTAATTGAAATCATATTTTTAAAAAAAAAATGACTTCATTAAAGTTAAAAAAATAATTTTTGTTACACACAAATATATTATAAACAAAAAGATAAATTATAAATACACCCCCTAAGATTTAATTAAAATATAAATCACCCTGTGTAATTCTGGAAATTACATTCCATCTCCTGATGTTTCTAATTTCATTACAAATCGTCCCTTTTATTAATAAATTATTAAGTCAATTAATAGCTTTTAATGATTTTATAAATATGTTTCAATTAATAATTTAGGTAATTTTATTATTGTATAGGAGAGCAATTATGAATTTTTTTTTTAGGTAATTCTGTTAAATAAATTTTTTTAAAGAGGAGGTATTTATAATTTTTCAAACTACAAGAACAATTTGTATTTTAAACAAGTCTCAGAAGATCTACTTATAATTTATCCTAAACAAAACACATATTGTGATTGGTTTATAAAATATATTGATTTACAAAAATATATTAAAATAATGTTAGGAATATCAAATGTTTTATCAAATGCTTTACATAGGGTGAGTATCACATAAGTATAGAGTACACATCCATGCGAAACATTTAGTAGAAATTTTAGAATCTCTCTAACTTTTTCCAATATATTATGAACACAACACATATTGGTTTACAAATAAATTAGAAACATGAATTTACAAAGTCTAACATGAGTTTTATAAATAAGTTCGAAAGGCCTTGATTTTCGAAATAACATTAAAAATAAATAAAACTTGAAAAAATTAGAACATATAGGATCTGTTTGGTAACATTTACGTTTTCAATTTATATTTACAAAAAAATTATAAATTGGTTTTTGTTTATTTTTAGAAAAACATAAACTACAAACGCGTTTGGTAAATGACAAAATGTTTAAAAAAATTTAAAAATATAAAAAAAAGTGAGAAATGGCAAGTGGTGGCAAATGGCGGCGGAAGACGGTGGTGGAAAGTGATGACGGTGGGTGGTAGGTAGCGGGTGGTGGTGGTGGGTGGGTGGGCAGGTAACAGTGGCGGGTGGTGGGTGGTAGCGAGTGGGCGGTGGTGGCGGATGGTGGCAGGTGGTGGTGGTAGGTGGCAGGTAGGTGGCAGGTGGTGGTAGTGGCTGGATGGGTGACGGTGGCGGGTGGTAGCGAGTGGGTGGTGGTGATGGTGGTGGCGGATGGTGGGTGGTGGTGGCAGGTGGGTGGCGGATGGTGGGTGGCGGATGGCGGGTGGTGGATGGCGGGTAGTGATGGTGGGTGGGTGAGTGACGGTGGCGGGTAGTGGGTGGTAGCGAGTGGGTGGTGGTAATGGTGGCAGGTAGGTGGCGGATGGTAGGTGGTGGCGGGTGGTGGTGGTGGTAGGTAGGTGGGTGACGGTGGCAGGTGGATGGTAGCGAGTGGGTGAGTGGTGGGTGGTGGTGGTAGGTGGATGGTGGGTGGTGGGTGGTGGGTGGTGGTGGCAGGTGGATGGCGGGCGGGGGGTGGTGGTGGTGGTGGTAGTGGTGGGTGGGTGGGTGGCAAGTGGTGGTGGGTGGCTGGTAGTGGCGGGTGGTGAATGGTGGGTGGTGGGTGGTGAATGGTGGTGGCAGGTGGGTGGTGAGTGGTAGTGGCGGGCGGTGGATGGTAGTGGCAGGTGGTAGCCAGTGGATGGCAGGTGGGTGGTGGTGGTGGCGAGTGGATGACAGGTGGGTGGTGGCAGGTGGGTGGTGAGTGGTGGTGGCTGGTGGTGGCGGAAAACGGTGGCGAAAAATGGTGGCGGGTGGTGGCTAGTGTTGGGTGGTAAAAAAAAAAATTCAAAACTCAAAATGGAAACATATTTTTTGAGTTTACATTTTTTGGCCAAATTTATGAACTGAGACCACTGATTTATAAATCAAAAATTTACCAAACAAATTTTTATTTGAATTTTTAAAATTTTTATAAATATAACAGATAACTGAAACCAAACGACACCATAATAATTCAAAGCTGACTGGCTAGTACTTTTCTTTGTTTATTTGCGAGTAATTTTTCTTGATTATTGAGAAGACAAAAGCATAACATCCTACAAAGGTGCTCAAGTGCAGATTGTGTGCAAGTCCACTCTCTTCTGTGTTAAGAGAGAGAGAGAGAGAGAGAGAGAGAGTGAGAGGAGAGAGATGGGGATGAAGGAAGCTCTGCCATTTCTGGGTATGGTGAGTATACAGTTTATACAGGTGGGTATGATAGTAGCAGTCAAAGAAGCCACTTCACATGGCCTCACCAAGTTCACCTTTGTCTTCTACTCCAATTCTCTTGCTGCCCTCGTTCTTCTCCCCACTTCCTTTCTTCTTCACAGGTACCCTCTCTCTCTCTCTCTCTCTCTCTCTGTTCTTTGACCATGTTTCCATTTCCATGCAGATCAACTCGTCCTCCAATCACTTTCTCTCTCCTCTGCAAAATTTTCGTGATAAGCTTACTTCTGTATGTCTCTAAATGCTTGACTTGTATATATCATAGTAAGAACATCCATATATAGCAAATCTTTGATTGGATTTGTTTATTTATTGATAGATTCATGAAATTGAATGAAGAGATCCAAGAGAATGAATGTTTCTGCCAAATATAATTTTGGGGTTTTTACCTCCTTCAAAATGCAGATATAGTGTATGAAATATTTTTTCAAGATTTTAAATGATTTGGAAATCGAATTTTTAAAAATATTAGTCAATTTAATGGGTCTTTATCTCCATGTCTTGGAGATAGATCATTCATGGGGAATTACATTGATAGAAACAGGGTACATGAAGGTTTGATATTTTTTCAGGGGTTAATTACACTTTTTACCCCTACAGTTTGATCTAAATTTCATTTTAGTCCCTATAATTTTAAATTAAACAATTTGGTCCTTACAAGTGTGATTTCAATTTGATCCTTACGTCCAGAGTTCTTTTAATTTTTTCTACATGTCACCTTAGAAAATTGACAAGTACACCAAAATTATTAATTTTAACCTCAAATTTGGACAGAAGAACTACGTTGAAATTGGACTTAAAATGTAGAGACCAAATTGTTCAATTTGAAACTATAGGGATTAACGTAAAATTTAGATCAAACTACAGGAGTAAAAAGTGTAATTAACCCTTTTTCTAGAGGTTTGATGTTTTTTCAAAAGGTAAATTATACTCACCTCCCATGAGATTTAGAGAAAATACAAGCAGTCTCACAATTAAATAGACTGAAACTAATACATATTGTATGAAAAAAACACAAGGATAAACAAGGAATAATAACAAATTATTGATAAAAAGATAATTAAGTGTTATGTGAATTAAAGCCTTAATGCTTTGTTTGGTTGGGGGATTTGAGGGGAGATTTGGAAAGAGAAAGAGAAAATGTAAGTGAAATATGAATAAAATATTTTTACATTTCATCTAGTTTCACACACCTTTTTCCTTTTCCTTTCCAAATCCTTCCTGAAATCTCCCAACCAAACATAGCGTAAAAGAACTTAATGTAGTTATATCAAAATTGTGAGGTTTGTTGTATTTTTTTCAAATCTTAGGAGAGGTTAGTGTAATTTATCTATGTTGTACTTTTTTAAACCCTAAGGGATGGTCAGTGTAATTTACCCTAAAACCAAAGTTTACTTATCATTTTGTACAACTTTTTGTATTCAATACGATAAATACAACATAGATTGACCTTAGACTCTGTTCATTTTGTTCAGTTGCACATCACAGGTAGTTGGGAATGTAGCAGTACAGATAACTCCAGCATCATTTTCCACAGCAATTATGAACCTGGTCCCAGGTTTTACATTCACACTTGCTGTTATTTTCAGGTTCCATTCTGCTCTCCCTCTATAACTCTAATCTCTTGACAAATTCTTTAAATTTTGCATAATGTGAAATTTTTGTCATTAGCTTGAATCACATTTTTCACTGATTTTTTAGGTGGTTTCATAATTTATCAAATATGTACATTAATGCGTGTGTTTGTGCACGCACACACACATTCGTGTGTTTATTATATTTTGCAATTCTGAAGATGAATTTTAGAGTATAAAATTTATGTGACAATCCTAGTCATTTATCCGGATCCCCTTTTCAAAGATTTTTTTGGAAATGCTAATTTTGCGTTTGGATATGAAAAATCAACAGTACAGAACCAATTTTTTTGGAGAAATTAGGAAAACACATTTTGTTTCGTCCACATAAGAAGCTAGGAATCACACTCAATAACCTATCATATGTTTTTATAAGGTCAAATTGCTGTTAATCTTGGTAGTAGTTTCATTGCCTTAAAGTTAACTAATCATCAAGAGTTTCTACCAAATTCATGTTTGAAACACTATTCGTGAACACACCACAGATACACAATGTCACTTTATCATTAATGAATCGTACTACTGTTTTACACGTACTATTTATTCTGCAATATGGTTTTAAATTTGTTCAACGGATTTGTTTAGGTTGGAACAGGCGGATTTTAAAAGTTCAAGTACCCTAGCTAAATCCATCGGAACTATAGTCTCGATTGTAGGGGCTCTCATTGTGACTCTTTACAAGGGTCCCTCACTTCTGATGACCGCCACACAGTACAACTTGGTCCTCGGAGCTTTTCTCCTTACAATCGACTGTTTGTCTGCTTCGGCATACATTATTACTCAAGTACACTCCATGAAAACGCTCTCAAATATACTAGAAATTAATTGCCAACATACTATCACTACTGTTTTTTTTTTGTATTTTATCCCGCTATTGTTTCAGGCATTTCTCCTCATGCAATTTGGCACAGAGCTTATTATAGTATTTTTCGTCAGCTTTTTCGTCGCAATTATGACTGGAATTTTATCTTTGGTTATGGAAAGAGACCCGGCCGCTTGGAGCTTACTACCTTCTGTGAAGTTGCTTTCCATTCTTTTCTCAGTAAGTCTATGGTTTCATCTTTTTGATTGTTGAACCCAGGATGATTTAATCAAACACATACATTCATTAGAAGAGAAAATCAATTTGAGTGATGTACCGCTTGATCAGTATGATTTAAGTTGCGGAATAAATATGCAGCATAGTGACTTATTATGTGCCAAAATGTAGGGAATTGTTGGTTCTGCAATACAAGTAAGCATTATGGTGTGGTGCCTGCGCCGGAGGGGACCTCTTTTTATTGCAGTGTTTCACCCCTTGGGGATTGTCATTTCAACCGTGGTCGGTATCATCATCTTTGGTGATATTTTGTATTTGGGAAGGTAGCGAAATTCTTTCTCTACTTCTTTTAAATGGTGGTGTATTTTTGTTAATTACAAACCAGATCTAGCGTAATCCTAATTCGATCTGATTGTAAAATAACCCGAATCTGAGCCAGATCCGATTATGTCAAATTTGATAAGAGATCATCTGAATCCTAATCCTGTATAGTAGTAATCATCATTTTTTAAAACATTGTTTTTGTGCAGTGCGGTGGGATCAATTATTATTGTTATAGGATTTTACTCTGTTACGTGGGGAAAATCCAAAGAACAAAAGATGATCACAGATGACGAGGAAACCAACTCGGAATCACCCAGAGAAAAAGCGCCGCTCTTGCAGAACATCAGAGAGACACAAGTTTAGAACGGTAAATGAAAAAAAATTAAGTTCCATTTTCTTTTCCTCTGTATTTTGAGAGCTGCCTTGTATTAATGTCAAATTTGAAGCTTGTTTTTTTTGCTTAAATTGGCCCATCAAACATTGTTCAGCTGCCTATATATGTCAAGGCTAGCTCTGTTGTGTATTGAATGGCATTCCGACAAATAAACACTACAGAAGGTTGTAGCTTTTCAATGATATTTTCCAGAAACCAAAAAATGTTACTCATAGTATTAGATTTGTTGATGTTCTTTCAATTTCTTTGAATCAAAATAATTTCACTTGCAAGGGAAATTTTTCCGAATAAAGATTAATTAAAAAGGTAATAAGAAAAAAGGCATTTGTAAATACTCAATTATATGTAAGAAACAGTTGACTAATGTATTGTACGCATGCCGTCAATTGTTTAATACATTAGTCAACTGTTTCTAGAAAAATCTCAACGAGAACTGGTGTGCTACAAAGAGTGAAGGGTTTCCATACCCAAAAATATTCATAAACTTCACATTGCAATATCCACACACACGTGTATATTCACCTAGCTATATGTGTCAATCAATAGTCTGTAAATCTATGTTTGTGGATAGTGAAGAAAAATTAAAGTTGCAGGTAGCTCACCCAAGGGACATGGTATAACCGATGTCAATAAATGGCTTCAATTGTTTCAATATGTTGAACCTTCCAAAAATCTTCACCATCTGATCTCTCTATTGTTTGGTAGAATTCCCCAGGCATGCGCCATACCACTAGATAACATAGATTTCTAAGGTGCTCAATACCCATCGGCACAGCTTCTAGTTTCTCACATGCTACAATATTTAGTTGCAATAGCCCAGGCATTGCTCCTTGCTCTACTCGGACACACTTCAATTGGCTTAGTTGATGAAGGCTAAGCTTTTGAAGCCTTGGGTACCCTCCAATATTGCAACACAGTTCCTCCCCTACAAATGCTTCTCGGAGTTCCAACACTACCAAGTTGGGCAATCCCTGGAGTGATTTTAGCGGGTCATCATGTAGATTAGAGTACTGAAGCACTAGTTTGGTGAGGTATAGGAGGGAGGCGATCCATTTAGGAAAAGTTAGTAAGCTAGATTTGAGATATAGGCGTTGTAGAAACTGTGGACAAGATGATAGCGAATTAAGATGAAGAGGTTCACTGGTGCTTATGGAAACCATGTATAATGCAGTGAGGTGCTTCAACTTCTCTAAAGAAGAACATAGCTCCATTCCATTTTCTTGTGTCAGTTCCAAGATACCCAACCTCCTTAATTGGGTTAGCTTTCCTAACTCTCTCAACATATCACCATTACCGTTCACTTCAACATTTCCCAATTTCTATAGATTTGTTAATTCTCCTATCTTTCCTGGAAGGTTCATCCCGTATGTGGCAAACATCGTTGATGATTCCAAATAATAGCCATAGCCACGCAATTGGCAAAGATTTTTCAACTTCGAGATCCCATTTGGCAGGGATGATATGCAAGTCCCGAGACAATGTTTGAGGTCCAATATTTCTAATTTCTTGAGCTTTCCTACGGACTCTGGAAGCTTCTTTATCATTGTCCTCCTTAGACTTAAGTATCTCAAGTGAATCATTTCAGTCAGCTCTGGAGGGAATTCGTAAAGCGGTGCACCTTCAAGCTCCAAAACTCCTAACAATTTGAAACCCTTAAAAAATGTCTTCCCCAAAGACATTGATGAACTTGTTGAAACAAACACCAAAAGAGGTCTGAGGCTAGTGAATCTCATGCCTGATGGGAGCTCTTCCTCACAACTACCATGGATTGACATTCGATGAACCTTCTCCTCCATTGACATCCTTCTATCATTCAGTAGTATCATAGCAAATGATTCATCCCTAGATTTCAACTGGATAATTTCTCTCATAATATCATGTACACGACAAGTCGTAACCCGATTGAAGTAATCTGTTTCCACTACTTGAATCATATTCCTACTAACAAGTTCATTAAGGTAGTCCTCTGCAACCTCTTCAGCAGTGAGCCCTGGTTTCTCTTCCACAAATCTTTCAACCACCCATAACCGGATAAGTTTCATTCTTTTGATCAAATAATCCTCTGGGAAAACACTCAAGTACAAGAAGCAACATTTGAGGTGATATGGCAAGTCAATGTAACTAAGCAGAAGTATTCTTTCTAGAGTTTCAAAATTGGAATTACTTTTCGCCTCTGCAGAAAGGCTATCATGGACTTTCTTCCATTCCAACAAATGTTTATTCTTCTTAGACAAAAGGGAGCCTACTGTTACAATTGCCAGAGGCAGTCCCCCACACCTGTTCAAGATTTTATAAGACATGTCACCCAGTTCTTTCGAACAAATGCCATTGTTTTCCACTCGGAAAGCTTTCATACGAAAGAATGTCCAAGCCTCCTCCTCCGGAAGAGGCTGGAGATGGTAAACATGACTAGTTGTTTCTATAGACGCAGCTACATCACTGATTCGTGTTGTGAAAATGATCCGACTTCCACTACAAGAATCGGGTAATGCAAGTTTAACTACTTCCCAAGCATTTATGCTCCATACATCGTCAAAGACAACAACATACCTCTTTTGTTGTAGATAGCCCCGAGTTTGTTAATCAATTGTCTTTCATCCATCGTATCTATTCCTTGAGGAATTGGCTCTTTTCTCTCCTCCAAAAAATCCTTCAGCGTAGCCCGCAGAAGCGCTGCCGCTGTGAATGACTGCGACACGGGTATGCAGGCATGGTGATCAAAGTAGTACTTAACAGCTTGACTATCATAAACTTTCTTCATTTACCAGCCAAGAAATTAACAAGCTCTTGGGATTCTCAATTCCCACAACATCGGCATCATCTAGGAAAAGAGAAGCCAGTCGAGGATCATTCCATGTCTGCAACGTATTGGTAGCAGTTGAAGTTGTTGCTTCCTCTATCCTTTTGAATGAAAATGCATTTCGTCTTTCTGAAATGGCCTTAACCTTCCTCTTCACTTCCTCTATCTGAACCGCCAAGCGGTGTCGCGCTCTCAATTGGCACAGGTGGTGGTAGCCTTTGTGGAGGAAGTGAAAGAAACCACTCCCCTGTGGCAGTGACAAGCGGAGGAGGAACTCTTCAAGAATATCCTCGGTATTGTAGGCCACATCTCTGACTTGCTTCACCCAAGTTTTGACTCCTTTATCGGATTCACTTCTTGCTTCGGCCTCTTGTAGGAAAGATCTCATGCTCTCTAGATCATCCTGTAATTCAGCAACTCCCCTTCCAACTCCACCAAGCAATTGACCTTCTTCTTCTAGGAGAGTACCCAATTTCTCTACTACCACCCTCACCGCGATCATGGCCATGTTTGTTTGCTTTTGCAAATTGGTCACCCCTAGGGTTGTACTATTCCCACAGCATGATATTCTCTCTGGTTATTGGGGATCTTTAAAATTTTCTTGCCAGCCACTAGATTGATGATGATGATGAGTGTCTGGCCGGTTGGTCACACCTACTAGTAAATGAGTATGAATGGTTAAAGTTGAAGATTTCAATATACAGTGAAATTGTTTTATTATCAGGCTAATTTTGATTTATTTTTGATTATCTAAGCTGTTTATTTTATACAATTAACAAAGAAAATTATTCATACAAAAAAATTAAGTTGATTTAACTTTGATTCCCATATCATTAGACTATTCTTACCTATACGGGTTATATGTTTTTAAGAATAAACTGTCGATATATCATAATATATATGTGTTTTGATTATGTGATTACTTATATTTGATGAAATCTAATTTTTTGTATACGTGTTTTTCTCCAATGATCATATGGGATGAATGGTTTATATCATTGGCATAAGTATAAACTAGCATAATTACCCGTGCTATGCACAGGTATAAATAAATAATCTAAAAAATTTATCTACAATATTTAACAAAAATGATTTAGAATTAATTAAATTTTATTCATTTTTATCACAGTTACATATAGGAGCATTTTTTTTATTCTTATGTCAAGTTCTTAATAACAAATATGCCATAATTTAAGTGTTAAAAATTTAAAAATAAATCACAAAAATTATATTTATGATAAAATATAAATACATTTCGTCTTATGAGTTTCGTAATTTTAATTTATCATATGATATTAGTGAATTACATTTGTCAATATAGTAATTTTTTCATGTTTTGTGAAGTCTAAAAATTAAAATTTGTCTTATGTTACAAGATTTACATAAAAATGAATTAGGATTCACTTGTGAAATTAAATTTGGGTTTAACATTAGATTTTCGCCAAATGAACGATTCAAATTATACAAAAGGCCTTGGGATGAGGCCCTAGTGAATGGCACATCAGACCCCAAATCCTAACTGATTGTGGTCACATATGAAAATATAGGCACAAAATCTGTGTTTCAAAATTCATGTTCCCTACACTCTGCAATATGTTAAGAATCTTAAAAAATTCCAAAACACAATTATGCATATGAAAAGATATTGGTGACATGAATATAAAATTTTAGAGACAGAGGATCACTAATGTGAAAAATGAGACTACATTGAATTTTTTTGAAATGTAGATTAATGTTTCCTTTTTCTCCTGTTTAAATTATGCAGCATTCTGGGTGCAGCTATAGTTGGAATGGGGTATTATACAGTGATGTGGGGACAAATTAGAGCAAATGAAACACACATTGATCATCATTATCATGATGGCACCATGGATTCGTCAGAGGACAAGGTTCCTATTTTAGACCCTTACTATTAGGACAATCAAAAGCAAACGCAAAAGCAAGAGAGCTCAAGAGAGAGTTCAAAACAAAAATGCTTCATGGTAGAAGAATACACAAGTATTCTGGTATCTCTGATGTTAATAGGTGTTAATAATAATAGAATGTTTGACCATTCACAAGAGTTTGTTTTGTACAAATTAAAATACAAAGAGTGTGTTTCATATCTCTTCGTTAGTTTTGTTACATATGTGTGGGGTTATATTTCTGAGCATCAACACGTGGCAAGATGACGTCGGCGTGTCATCAGGAGAGCTACGTGTCACAGTAAAGTTTTGCCATGGTATCCTAGTATTTGCCGAGGTAATTTCTGAAGGCAACTTAATTCGGGACAAAGGCCTCCAACCTCGGCTTGACAGGCAAAGGCCGAGTTACCCGCAGAAGATTAAGGCCGAGGTTGAAGTTATAAAATATCATCTTGGTTTGGTGGATGTACAGCTGTGTAAAGAGAACCACGAGGCCATTGTCTCACCAAATAGCTTTCCTTGAGGCCATGTGAAATAGCCACGAGGCCACTAACAGTCGTGGGGGGGAATCAACAGCTTTTACCTGGAAAGCTGCCAGGAGTGGAATAGTGCGCTGGCAAGACAGCTCAAAAGCTGTGAGCTTCTCCATTTCAATTTCGGTGTATATATTGAGATGGAGAACAACGAATAAAGGGGGACGAAGAAAAGGAGAGCGTTTACACACAATTGTAGCTTTTTCAATTACGAGTTTAGTGGGAGTTACTAAGAGCAAACTGTAATTCTTGTTATGGCACATAGTGAAACACCTCGGCCCCACCCGTGGACGTAGGCAATTATTGCCGAACCACGTTAAATCCCTCTTGACTTTGTGTTATTATTTGTGCCATCTATTCTGCCTGTGTTACTACTGCTGAATCACTAAGATAGGCAGTGTGAACAGAAAATGAGAAGATCGGGGGCAACACACCCGTTGCGAGTGACAGGCCCATCGACCTTGACGTCGAAGGAAACAGCCACAATGACAAGAACCGTGGCCAGGGGCACGGGGGAAAGAACGTCATCCATGAGGATGACACTTCGAAGAAGGCGGACCAAGGCAGATACTACGAAGAAGATAACCTCCAGGTATGGAGAGATAGATGGCCAGTAACGCAGGGATGAGGAACTCAAGGACCTGGCAAATAAGTTGGCGGACCTCCAATCGGTCGTCAACTTCATGATGCACAGCAAGGTCATGCAGCCACCATACCCACTGCAGGATACTCCAAACCCAGCAGTTAAAGCTCAGAATAAAGGAAGGACAACAACTCCTGAAGCACCACAGCGCTCCAGGAACAAGGAGCATTCTCATCCGTGCTCCGGGGAAGTCGGTAAGTCCAGAAGGACGTATAATACAAAGGATCAGGAACCAAGGGAACATCGGCATGTACAAAAGCAAGTTCTCTGCTTCGATACAACCCATGGAGAGAGATCAAAACGGGTGTACCACGACGCCGAGAGTAGCGTGCCAAAGGGACTCAAGTCAAAAGATAGCCGAGCTCCGGGGAGGAGCAAAGAAGACTTGAGAAACTACCTCAAGAGGAGGGAACAGAACGCTGAAGCCGAGGTAAGCTCGTTCACCAAGCCGAGGACACCATTCTCGGTAGAACTGGACAAATTTGAAGCACCGAAAAGATTCAGCATGCCGAGGTTCCAAATCTATGACGGTAAGTCAGATCCTAACTTCCATGTTGGATTGTTTTTAAATTCAATGGCATTATACAGTGGAAATGAGCCTTTGCTTTGCAAAGTATTCCCTTCGTCCTTTGGAGAAATTGCATCCGATTGGTTCCACAAGTTACCAAAAGGAAGTGTGAAGACGTGGGAAGGTCTGGCCGAGATGTTTGTGGCCAGGTTCGTGACAAACAAGCTACAGCCATTGAGGGTGGACGCATTAATGGCTTTGAAAATCAGCAAGGATGAAGGCCTTAGGGCCTACGCAAAAAGATATTACGAAGTGTTCAACCGTATACCTGAATGCAATCAGGAGGTAGCGGTCGTGTCTTTCAAGAACGGCCTGAAAGAAGATTGTTCACTCCGAAAATCTTTGGCAAAGACACTGCCAAAGAACATGGAGGAACTCATGGCACGGATTGAAAAATATGCCAGAGCCGAGGAAGATACATCGGCACCAAAGCAAGTCAAACAGGAGCAGGGGAATGGCTCGCCGAAGCGAAGCCGAAGTAACAACGGATTCAGCAAAGCAGAGGTAGAGCTGAGGGCTAAACAAGCAGTGACAACTGTGTTCCGAATTCCAATTCAAAAGGTCCTCGGCAAAATTCGGGGCGAACCCTACTTCAGAACACCGGCAAGGCAACCCGGGGAGTTTATGGGACGAAACGCGGACAGACATTGCTCATACCACAATGAAAACGGGCATACAACACAAGGATGCAGAGCCCTCAAAGCACACTTGGAAGATTTGGTGAGGCAGGGCCATTTAAGAGACCTTGTTGATGAAACCAGAACGAGAGAAGAACAGACCAGACTGCCCCAGGCTGAAGCGGCCCCACCACCACCGCAACCCCGGGCAGAAAGACCTCGGGTGGTAAATGTGATTCATTCCAAGGTGAATGAAAATGACGTTCGGGGAGAAACCCAACGAGTAAAACATCTGCAGTACGTGAACCAGGTCGGATTGAAACGACCTCGGCCCGAAGATTGCCAAGGACCGGTGATAACCTTCACCGAGGCCGACCTAGAAATGGTCCAGCAGCCACATAATGATGCCTTGGTAGTATCCCTGCAGATTGGGGAATGCCAGGTAAAACGCATCCTGATAGATCAAGGCAGCTCTTGCAACATCATGTACGTTAGATGTTACAAGGAGCTGGGTCTTCACCCTGATGACCTGGAACAGTCTGAAGGCCCGATGGTCGGCTTCAACGGAACGCCGACATGGCCACTTGGTGCCACAACCTTGGACGTTCAAGCAGGCACGAAGATGATCAAGACTGAGTTCATTGTGATCGATACTCCATCACCGTACAACATCATCATAGGCAGGCCATGGTTGCATGCAATGGGGGCAGTCCCCTCAACATTGCACCAATTACTGCGCTTCCCCACAAACATGGGATTGAAGAAATCCGAGGAGATCAATTGCAGGCAAAGAATTGCTCCATGGCAGCAATGAAGACTACTTGCAACATTCGGGAACCGGCTAGAGCCGAAGTCGAAGACGAGGACATGGAAGTCCTAGAGGATGTCGGCAAGGAGCCGGCCGAGAAGAGTGAGGAATCACTGAAGAAAATCTTCGTTCAAAAGGGCGATGAAGAGCGCTTCTTTCTTCTCGGCTCAGGCTTAGCCGAGGAAGAGGAACGAAAACTAGAGGCATTTTTGAGAGCAAACATAGAAGTGTTCGCCTGGACACCTTATGAAATGCCCGGCATTGACCCCGAGCTCACATGTCACAGGCTGAATGTCGACAGGTCGGCTAAACCAGTGGTGCAGCGAGCCAGAAGGCCAACGTTGGTACACGTCGACGCAGTGGAAGAAGAGGTTGACAAACTTCTAGAGGCCAGGGCCATCAGAGAAGTCGATTACCCGACGTGGTTATCAAACACCGTGGTGGTGAAAAAGAAAAACGGCAAATGGAGGGTTTGTGTAGACTTTACAAGCTTAAATAAAGCCTGTCCCAAAGACAGCTTCCCTCTACCAAAAATTGACCAGCTGGTGGATGCTACATCGGGGCATGAAAGAATGAGCTTCCTAGACGCTTACAGGGGGTACCACCAGATAGCCATGTACCCCCCAGACGAGGAAAAGACAGCATTCATCACCCCAAAAGGCCTGTACTGCTACAAGGTGATGCCTTTTGGACTGAAAAATGCAGGAGCAACCTATCAAAGGCTGGTAACCAAGATGTTCAAACACCAGATAGGCCAAACAGTGGAAGTCTACATTGATGACATGGTCGTGAAGACCAAGGAGGTAGAGAATCACCTCACCGACCTAGCCGAGGTATTCAACATACTGAAAACATATCGGCTCCGACTAAATGCATCAAAGTGCGCATTTGGGGTTGGATCTGGGAAATTCCTCGGGTACCTGGTAACCAGAAGGGGAATAGAAGCCAGCCCAGATCAGATCAAGGCCATCCTAGATCTACAGAGCCCCACCTCGGCAAAGCAGGTTCAAATGCTCACTGGCAGGGCCGCAGCCCTAAACAGGTTCATAAGCCGGAGTTCAGACAAGTGTAAACCCTTCTTCAACCTGGTAAAGAAGACTGCAGACTTCCTGTGGAGCGAGGAATGTGAGGAAGCTTTGGCCAATCTAAAGAAGTATCTGACCACGGCTCCAATCCTCTCAACGCCGGTGCCCGAGGAGGAATTGTTTTTGTACTTGGCTGTGTCCGAGCATGCTGTGAGTGCAGTACTAATCCGAGAAGAGCAGGGAGAACAGAAGGCTGTCTACTACGTAAGTAAGACCTTAGCCAGTGCTGAAACAAGGTACTTGCCACTAGAGAAATTACTGCTGGCTCTAGTCATGGCCTCAAAGAAGTTGAACCACTACTTCCAAGCACACAAGATTCTGGTGCTAACAGAACACCCATTAAAATCCCTGTTACAACAAGGAGACTTGACAGGAAGAATCGCAAGGTGGGCAGTAGCCCTGGGACAGTATGAGCTGGAATTCAGGCCCAGAACAGCGATAAAGGGCCAAGTATTGGCCGACTTTGTGGCAGAATTCACGCCGGAGTCCATCGAACGTCGGCCTCCGATGAGCCGAGATGAACAAAGCTCTAGCAAGCAAGAAGAATCCCAGCCAACAGCAAAAGAGCAAAAGAGGGAAAGCCTCCGACCTTGCAGCGTCTACATCGGTGACTCATTCAGACTCTACGTCGATGGAAGTTCAAACCGACGAGGAGCGGGGGCAGGGGTACTGCTGATATCCCCAGATGGAGAAATAATAGAACAATCCATCCGTTTGGGGTTCAAGGCCTCAAACAATGAAGCTGAATACGAAGCATTGATTGCCGGACTAAAACTGGCAGCAGCAGCTGAAGCCGATGAGGTAATAGTTTTTTGTGATTCACAACTAATTGTTAATCAGTCAACAGGAGAATTTGTAGCCAGGGACGAGCGCATGTCGGCATATGCAAAAGAGGTGATCAGATTAGCCGAGCTATTCCAGAATTGCCGACTCCTTCAAGTTAGCCGAGATGATAACAGTCACGCCGACGCGTTGGCCAATCTGGCGAGCTCAATGCAGACCGGAAAGACGAGAACAATTATGATCGACTACATGTCGGGCCCAAGCGTAGAACCACGGCACGCGAAGCAAGAGGCAATGTGTGTGGACATGGGGCCGAGCTGGATGGATGCAATTGTTGCATTCCTGAAAGAGGGAAAATTGCCAGAAGACCGCAAGGAGGCACACAAAGTCAGATTAAAGTCGGCAAGATTTTGCCTAACTGCGGAGGGACATCTCTACAGAAGGTCCTTCACCGGACCCCTTTTAAGGTGCGTACACCCTTTTCAAGTTGAAGATTTTTTATATGAAATTCATGAAGGGATTTGTGGAAGCCACACTGGGGGCAGATCGATAGCCCATAGGGCCATTACCCAGGGGTATTGGTGGCCATACATGCAAAAAGATGCCGAAGCATATGTGAAAAAGTGCGAACCCTGTCAACGATTTGCACCCTTGATTCATCAGCCAGCTGCCGACCTGAATCCAGTATCCAGCCCATGGCCGTTTGCCCAGTGGGGCATGGATCTGGTCGGACAACTTCCCCAAGCAACTGGGCAGAGGAAATACTTGTTGGTGGCAACGGATTACTTTACAAAGTGGATAGAGGCAGAACCTCTAGCTAAGATCCGAGATGTGGACGTCAAGAATTTCATATGGAAGAACATCATCACCAGATTTGGCATTCCCAGAGCCATTGTAGCCGACAACGGAACGCAGTTCGACAGCAAGCTGATCAAGAACTTCTGTGCGAAATTCAAGATCAAGAATTACTTTTCAACACCAAGCTTCCCTCAAAGCAACGGACAAGCAGAAGCATCCAACAAAGTAATTCTGGATGGAATAAAGAAGAGGTTGCAGGCAGCAAAGGGGAAGTGGGTAGATGAATTACCCAACGTGCTTTGGGCATATCGGACCACGCCGAGAAGATCCACAGGGGAATCTCCCTTTGCCATGGCCTATGGCACAGAAGCAGTCATTCCACTGGAGGTCGGCATCCCAGGGATCCGAACCCAGGGAGTTGAAAATGGGACTAATGATGTACTCTTAGCCCGAGATCTGGATCTTTTGGAAGAACGAAGAGAGAAGGCTGCAATTCAGCTTGCAGTATACCAGCAACAGCTTGCCAGGGCTTACAATAAGAAGGTCAACCCACGAGATTTTCAAGTCGGCGACCTAGTCTTGAGAAAAGTGGTCGGCAACAAGAAAGATCCCAGGGAGGGCAAGCTTGGCCCAAACTGGGAAGGGCCTTACAGAATTACCTCGGTGTTAGGTAACGGAGCATATCGGCTTGAAGACAATGAAGGCAAAGCACTGCCAAGACCCTGGAACACTTGCAACTTGAAATTTTTCTATCATTGAGAGATCCTTATTCTTGGCCGATGCCATATGATTGGTAGAGATGCTGGAAGACATGGTAAATGAGAACCCAAGTGGAACTCAGGTTCACATTGGGGGCAGAGAAGATACAAAGCCTACCACTTGTTGAAATTTGTAGCAATTTACAAGTTGGTCTGGCCGAATAACAAAGCCTACCACATAATAGATGGTCTGGCCGAATAACAAAGCCTACCACTTGTTGAAATTTGTAGCAATTTACAAGTTGGTCTGGCCGAATAACAAAGCCTACCACTTGTTGAAATTTGTAGCAATTTACAAGTTGGTCTGGCCGAATAACAAAGTCTATCACTTGTTGAAATTTGTAGCAATTTACAAGTTGGTGTGACCGAATACAAAGCTTAGCTTCGCTTGTTGAAATTTGTAGCAATTTACAAGTTGAAGTTGAGCCGAGAAGATTCCTTAGCTTCGCTTGTTGAAATTTGTAGCAATTTACAAGTTGAAGTTGAGCCGAGAAGATTCCTTAGCTTCGCTTGTTGAAATTTGTAGCAATTTACAAGTTGAAATTGAGCCGAGATGATTCCTAAACTTCGCTTGTTGAAATTTGTAGCAATTTACAAGTTGAAGTACAGCCGACATCAATTTACAGGTTCAAATAAATGTTGATATTATTGTTTAAACTCTTGTTGAAATTTGTAGCAATTTACAAATAGATCATTGCTTAACACCTGTTATAACTTGATTAAAGTTTATTGTTTGTATTAATCCTTGTTGAAATTTGTAGCAATCTACAAGTTGGTCAGGCCGATTAAAAAGGTTGGCTTCGCTTGTTGAAATTTGTAGCAATTTACAAGCTGAAGTTAAGCCGAGATGGTTCCCTGGCTTCGCTTGTTGAAATTTGTAGCAATTTACAAGTTGGAGTCAAGCCGAGATATTTGTTTCTCTTCACTTGTTGAAATTTGTAGCAATTTACAAGTCGAAGGGAAGCCGATGTTATGGCATACAGTCTTATAGCAATCTGCTGGTTGGACATACCAATGACGATGTTCAAACACTTGTTGAAATTTGCAGCAATTTACAAGTTGAAGCTAAGTATATTGTTCAATCCTTGTTAAAATTTGTAGCAATTTACAAGTAGATTACTGTTTAAACCTTGATTATAATCTGAGAATAGTTTGCTGTATATAATGGTCCTTGTTGAAATTTGCAGCAATTTACAAGTAGGTTGGACTGATATAACAGGTTGAAGTTTAGCCGACATGTTACCATCTGTTGGAATTTTGTTGCAATTTACAGCAATTTACAAGTGGGGGAAACTGAGATTATTGTTTGAACGCTCATTGAAACATGAGAAAAGTTTGCAAAAGTTAACATTGAATTGTATATGTTTTATACTTGTTGAAATTTATGAAAAGATTGCAGGTCAGTATCTTGCCGAAGTAAAACTTGCAGGTGTTATGCCCGAGGTATGTAACCCCGAGAAGATTACACAAAGAAAGAATTGTGTACAACATGCAGAATATTCTAAGTATAAAACTACACAGAAGCAATAAAGAAGAATTTAAAGACTGAAGCATTCAGAAAGAAACAGTTGCATATAAAAGGAAGGCACTGTGGCCTAAGCAAAAATCTTGTTCACAAGTTACATAGAAGGCACATCGGCCACAAAAGACAGCTTACATTGAAGGAAAGAACAAAGAAAAGAGACAAAGTACAAAAAAGAAAAGTAGAAGACATCTAAACTCCTTCAGCATTAACAGTAGATTGGGCAGGAACGTCGGAAGGATCTGGAGGAATGATCTCGGCATCCTTTTCCACCATAGCATCTGCTTCCTTGTCCACCACAACCTCAGCTTCTTTATTTGCCGAGACCTCGGCCGCTTTATCGGCTGCGACTTCAGCATCAATCTCAGCAAGGGTTTCATCAACACTTCTCTCTGCCAAAAGAAGGTCAGAGGATAGAGTGCCGATGTCCGCCTTTTTGGGAGCAGCATCGAGGTCTTCATCTCCAGTCAAGTCCAGGACTTGATCACCCTTTGGAGGAGATTTGGCCTTCCTCACCAGGGCTTCTCTCTTCACCTTCACCTTCCTCTTCAGCCTCGGCTTCAGAATCATCTTCTTCAGCTTGGCTTGGAGATGGAGGAAGAGGACAAGGAAGACGCATGGCCTTGGTCTTGCGCCATGGCGAGTCGACTGGAAGATCAAGCTTTTTGGCCAAAGCATTCCAACCTAGGGAATATCCCTTGTTGCATGCTTGCTTGACCTGAAGCTTATAGTCTTCAGCGACATCGGCCATGCCTTCATTATAAGCAGCATCAATTTCAGCTCTCTTGGTGGCCAAGGCTTCTTGTAGCTCCTTTTCGGCCTGGGCCGCTTTCTCCTCGGCTTCCTTCTGCTGAGCTATAGCAACAGTTTTAACAGCCTCAGCAGCCTCAGCCTTTTCATCGGCTATCTGTTTAGCCTTGGTTGCCTCCTCGGCCTGATCGCCCAGTTTTTTCATCTTGATCTGGAGGGCCCTGTTTTGTTTATGGAGAAGAGCAAACTCCTTCTCCATGTCGGCTAACTTCTTTGCTGTTTCAAAAGCCTGCATGGAGAAGGTATGGGCGTGTTGGATGGCCTGGAAGAATACAAGGCAAAAGTTATTATAAACATTTCAAAATTTTATAAGTATGAAAGACAAATTATCAAAATTCAAAGACTTACTTGGATTGAATGCTGCATCATGAGGGCGTAATTCTCATAGCCGCTCATTTTTTCGTTACGCTCCATATCGCCGTCAAGAAGGACTGCTGTGCTGAGCGCCACGCCGATGTTGACGTCGGCAGCGCTTTCGTTGGTGTAGACCGGCCTGTTTTCAAGAGTAACTTTGGGTTCCCAGGGAACTTTGGGAACCCTGGAACCCGAAGTTGAGGCAGATGTAGACCTTGGCTTCTTTTGCTGAGTGGCCCCTGATGGCTGGGCTTCAGCAGGTCTCTTTGCGGGAGCCGAAGTGATCTTCTCGGCCAGTTTGGAGATTGGCAGGGCATCTTCAGCCTCTGCGTCATCCACAGTAGCCTTCGCCTTTGGTTGGGCCTTTTTGACTCTCTTTTGCTTTGGCGGAGGCACAGTTTGGGGAGGCGCATCATCCATGTCGTCTGGAAGATCGGCCAAGAGGTTCAGCACCACTTTCGTTGGTTTTTCCATCTCGGCTGTTTTAACAAGCCTTCGTCGGCGTTTCTTTGGAGCCGAGGTTGATGGCTGATCGGCTGGCTCAGATGTGGAGGCAGCCTGTTCTGTAGAAGCAGTTGATGGAGAAGCGCTCTTCTTCCTCTTCCTTGGAACGTCGGCCAACTTGGATGTGTATGTAGGGATGAAATTTAACACCAGGGGAGCTTTGCGCTTCTGGAGAGGGAGGTCCAATAGCTTCTTCAATCCTTTCCCTGGACAGTAGGATTGGCGGAAGTTCTTGTGAGGCTGGCGAACGTCTGCAACAAGAAACACAATATCAGAAACAGATAAAATTGGCCGAAAAATCTGAAGAAAACAACAGTTAAGAAGTTAACACAGGGATCTTACCCTTGCCCTCCTTGACCGTTCGAGGAAGAGGGAATAGATGAACTTCTTCATCTGGGCCAAATTCCCAGTTCCCAGATGCGATGAGGTAATCATCTCCAGCCCCTTTGTTGGAGTCTGGGAGGTCGGCTATGATCTTAAAGGCGGTGGACCTCGGCTTAAGGTAGTAGACATAACCTTTTTCTTTAAGGTTCAAGGGACACATGGTATAGCAATACTGGATGTCGGCAAGAGTGATTCTAACACTCTCCTGCTGAGCTAAGGCTATTATTCCATTCAGCGTCCTATAGGCGTTTATGGAGAGTTGCATGGGGTTCAGGGTGTAGTAATGAAGGACCTCGCGGAAGAGGGGATCTAGGGGGAACCTAAGTCCACACTGGACGAAGGCAACTACAGGGAAAGGCATCTTATCCTCATCGGGCATAATGGAGTCGTTCTCCCCAGCTAGCCTGAGGTGAACATCGGCAGGGATGGAGAATTCTTGCCTAAAATACTCTAGTTTGGATGGGGTGTTGACCCTATCTCTCCACACACCCATGGTTTAGATATAGAAAAGTGGGATAACAGAAAGGAGAAGATCTACAGGGTTTAAAGGACCTCGGCTTAAAACCTAGGTATAAATTGTTTCAGTTTTTCCTAAAAGATTGAAGGTTCTACAGCAAATCCCAAGCCTAAATCTACGAATAATGAGTATGAAGGGCAGAAAATCTGGAAAACAGGAAAGCAAAAAGAAGTCTCAGATTCAAGAACACGAGAGAATGGAAGGCCAGAAACAGAAATGAAACGGTGCAAGTGTTCGCAGCATAAATAAAATCATGAGATGAGATACATGATTCACAAATCAGATGCAGAACAATCAAGTGACAAGAAATTTCAGAAAACCAAGCAAGAACTGGGAAGAGAAAGGAGCGACGGCTTACCAGAAGAGTTGAAGCCGAGATGAGTGGCGCCGAACTGAAAGAGCTTCAGAACTTCGCAGAAATGGCAGATGGAGGCAGTTGCAGAGCTTCGGGCAAGAGTAATGGCAGAATTGAAAGAGAAAAAGTTTTAGAGAGAAAGAAAGCAAGGAGATTCAAAATGCAAAAG
Source organism: Camellia japonica (assembly GCA_030407325.1). Lineage (NCBI taxonomy): Eukaryota > Viridiplantae > Streptophyta > Magnoliopsida > Ericales > Theaceae > Camellia > Camellia japonica. The sequence continues at coordinate 150,302,213 of JAPPVO010000017.1, read as the reverse complement.
TGAAGGAGAAAGAGAGAGGGAATCGTTTTTGTCAAAATTTGAAACGGCGGCAAAAAACAGCAATTATTACGCCTAGGGTAACGCATGCGTCAGACGGCGCGGACAGAGAAAAGACGGCTTGTAGGCGCGTCAATGGCACGGACCAGTAAGAATGAAACGCGTCATCAGAACGGTTGAAAATTGGTGCATGACAGCTCATACGCGTAAGGGAATTGATTTGAATCTGAAGAGGACATGTCGGCCTGAAATGAATTAACTCGGCTAGAAGTTCTTAAGCCGAGGTGCGAGAAAGAAGTTCAATATAAGTTCCATCACCTCAGTATGCCGAGGTAATAGAACTTAGGGGGCAGTTGTGGGGTTATATTTCTGAGCATCAACACGTGGCAAGATGACGTCGGCGTGTCATCAGGAGAGCTACGTGTCACAGTAAAGTTTTGCCATGGTATCCTAGTATTTGCCGAGGTAATTTCTGAAGGCAACTTAATTCGGGACAAAGGCCTCCAACCTCGGCTTGACAGGCAAAGGCCGAGTTACCCGCAGAAGATTAAGGCCGAGGTTGAAGTTATAAAATATCATCTTGGTTTGGTGGATGTACAGCTGTGTAAAGAGAACCACGAGGCCATTGTCTCACCAAATAGCTTTCCTTGAGGCCATGTGAAATAGCCACGAGGCCACTAACAGTCGTGGGGGGGAATCAACAGCTTTTACCTGGAAAGCTGCCAGGAGTGGAATAGTGCGCTGGCAAGACAGCTCAAAAGCTGTGAGCTTCTCCATTTCAATTTCGGTGTATATATTGAGATGGAGAACAACGAATAAAGGGGGACGAAGAAAAGGAGAGCGTTTACACACAATTGTAGCTTTTTCAATTACGAGTTTAGTGGGAGTTACTAAGAGCAAACTGTAATTCTTGTTATGGCACATAGTGAAACACCTCGGCCCCACCCGTGGACGTAGGCAATTATTGCCGAACCACGTTAAATCCCTCTTGACTTTGTGTTATTATTTGTGCCATCTATTCTGCCTGTGTTACTACTGCTGAATCACTAAGATAGGCAGTGTGAACAGAAAATTACCCACACAATATGTATAGAACCCTTTGAGGATTGTTCTAAGTGGTTGGTGGATGCACTTCTACATAATTGCTCAAAATTTAATTTTTGGGACTATGCTATAAGAAATTAATTTTTTAGGTTGTAAGCTAGTTAGGACATCCCTGATTGTTGAAAAAAAATATATATGTATGTAACTATTTGGTTACAATGGTTGAACTGTTTATGGTATTGAATGCATTTTTGTTGTACAACAAACTCTCCATGTAAGCCACAGGTCAGACTTACAACATTGAACATGTTATGTTAAATTGGTCCCCATTTTTGTTTCTGATTTTTTTATTTTTTATTTTCTTCAATTCTGTCCTTAATCTCAGTTATACTCTTTTCTCAACCAGATTGAAATCCTAAACCTTCCCACTTTCAACAACCACCACCTCCAGCAGCCCCTCCCTACTCTTAGGCACTTCTTCCCAGCTCCTACATCACTCCCAATCCCTCTCACCCCTTCCCTGTCCTTCCTCAGCCCCCCCCTCTCCTCCCCACCATCTCCTGCTCCTCATTTCCTCCATTACCACAACCCAACCAGCTCTGACTGTCCCCATCCTCTCCATACCAATGCAAATTGCAACACATAGCTTTCCCCACCACTGGGACCCTCTTCTTCTCCTCCTCATCCCTTCTTCTTCTTCTTCTTCTTCTTCTTCTTCTTCTTCTTCTTCTCCCTCTCTCTCTCTCTCTCTCTTTCTCTATCTCTCATAGGTAGTGGTTGAGAAGGTGGGAAGGAAATGGGGGTGGCAGGAGAAGGGAAGGGTAGGAAAGGGGGCAAGGGGTGGCAACTAGAAATGGTGGTGATCGATGGTGGGTAGCAATTGGGGTAAGAGTGTAGATGGTTAGGGATAAGAATAGAAATGAAATTTTATGATAGGATATAAGTGTAATAAAAAAAAATTATGGAAAGGTGAAGGGTTCAATGAATAAATGTGGGTGCTAGTAGCACTACCCATTTTATATTGTAGTAGTGAGAAATTATATAGTCAATGAGTGAGAGATAAAAGATATCCACCTAATGCAATTTGTAACATTCAAAAGATTCAATATGTATAGTTTAGAAAAAGTTATAGAGTAAGAAAGAAAATATTAAAAAATTAAAGTATAACATGGATTCAAATTTAATATAATGTGCTTCACACTTACAATAAATATAGTCTTCACAAAATTCATTTTCTATAATTATTTTTCAAACTAGTTTTCTAACTCCACAACATTATTGATATGGTTTAGACAGGAAACATGTTAGTTGTAAATTGTAATGACATCTTTTTTGGTTTCAAAACCCTCACTACAAGAAATTGCATTTTTGGCGACTAAAAATTTGATTGGCAAAAGTCCATTTTTAGTCGGCAAAAGCTATTCGCGACCAACTTTTTTGGTCGCCACCTTGGTCACCAATTGAGGGTCGACAAAAGTAATTAGCGACCAAAACTTTTGTTAGTCGGGAAAAAGTTGAATTTGCCGATTAAATTTTTAGTCGCTAAATACATCATTACTGCAACTAATCCATTTAGTCGCTAAAACACTTTAGTCGCGACAAGTGACATATTCCCGACTAAACATGTTAGTCGCCAATTATCACATTCTACGACCAAAAAGTTTGGTTGCCAATTATCACATTCCACGACCAAAAAATTTGATCGCAAATTGTCACATTCCATGACCAAAAGGTTTGGTCGCCAATTATCATATTCCATGACAAAAAAGTTTGGTCGTCAATTGTCACATTCCACGACTAAAAAGTTTGGTCGCCAATTGTCACATTCCACGGCCAAAAATTTTGGTTGCCAATTGTGACATTCTACGACCTCTTAGTTTGGTTGCCAATTGTTACATTCCACGACCAAAAAGTTTGGTTGCCAAAAGGAATGTTTGCGCCAACATACAACAAAATAAACCTGTAATTCATAATAATCTATCCAATCTATTCAATACAATCTGTGATTTACAATAATCAATCAAACCAACAATTCACCTGAATTATGAACATTCAACAAAATATATAAATCATTAATTTTATTATACAATTTTGAAAGCCTGTTCCACATTGGTGGCATTTTTCGCACTTGTTTCCAAGAAAGGAATCCCAATTTCATCTGCAAATGCCTGCACAAAATAAAAACAAAGTCTCATTAAAATCCAGAGTCCTTGTATGAGTAATAGAGATCTGCTATCAATGAACAAAAAAACAAGATAGGAACTATATTACCTTTCCAGTCTCATAAGACACCACCTTCAGTGCAGTAAGGTCACACTTGTTTCCAACTAGAAGCTTGTTTGCATTCCCACTTGCATACCGGTCAATTTCACTTAACCATTGCTTGACATTGTTAAAATTCTCTTGATCGGTCACATTGTAAACAACCTGACAACAAAACCACCAGAATATGACTAAATCCATACATTAAAAAGCAAACTCAACAACAAGACAATTCAATGCTTACAATAATGCCATGTGCACCGCGATAGTAACTGCTAGTGATTGTCCTAAAACGTTCTTGTCCAGCAATATCCCACTGCATGTCCAGAGAAAAGAAGAAAGATGAGAGTTGTTAGCAAGAAAACAATTTATAGAAAAACAGGGGACACCATGTTGAAGAAAACATCACAACAAATTTTGACTAAAAACAAAATTGTCATATAATTAACATATAATCTCAAGAGTGTGAATTCTCTGGATTTCATTTCGAATAAAGCTATCCTTCAAATTTTTACAGAATTTAAGCATACTTTTATGCAAAATTTCCATCGTACGGCAAAGAAATGTTTATATGGCATTCCTTATTTACACAGATTCCCAATCAAAACACTAAATCAAAGCTGAAACTGAAATTTACAGCTTTCATAGACAGAACAAAACAAACTAATAACGCACTTAAAACTTACAATCTGGAGTTTAATGGTTTTCCCATCCTACTCAACTGTGCGGATTTTCTGCAGAAGAGAACATAAGAATAATTTACTACTTTACAATCTATGTTAAGGTAATCAGCAACCCAAACCAAGGGAAATAAAAAAGATTGCTTATGAAGTCAACTCCAATAGTGCTAATGTAACTTTCCAGATATGAATCATCCTGATTACAGAAATAATAAAAATGGTTAATGAACTTGGCATCTGTCTGGAGGCCACATTTGTCCGGAGACCAGAAAACATTGAAAAATAACACAATCACATCAAAACAACATGGCTAATTAAAGCAATCTTGAAAAAAAAAAAGAAGGAACAGAAATGGAGGGGGAAAAGAAGAAGAAGCTGTGTAAAAGAAGAACTTACAGCAAACCTCAAAAGGAGACATGATTTGCCAACACCCGAATCTCCGATGAGCAAAAGCTTAAACAGGTAGTTGCTGCAAATAGGGGGGGGGGGGGGGGAAGGGGAGAGGAAATAATGTTTGTATCAAAATGTTGGAAAGTACACATGAAGAGAAAATAGTTTCTTATAATTTCTCCACAAAAAATAAAAAACAATGTACAAGACCACCCTGTTCCCACAAATGAATAAAGTAAATTGAAAGCTTAAGAGACTTATAAAATTATTCATAAATGATAATACACACACACAAGCATTTTGTGTTTCTGGTCATAAATGTTACTACCTCTAAAAGTACAAGAGGGTTTCCAATCATTACAACTCTACAGTATTACCTATGCTCATGTAGAAAGGGTGAATAATTAATCAGTTAACAATTTAGAAACGAAATTGATAAAAGAATAATCCGCCACACTTGCTTGCATGCATAGTGAGACAGCAGATATCAAATTTACTAGTAACCTCTATGAATGCAATGTCATTGTATATATAGAAATTATATATCAAATCACAAACAACTCTCAAGAACCCAAAACACAGATCAAACAGTGCATAAAATTCAACTATATCATATTTTTTTCTGGTCATATAAATGCATTATAAACCCTACTCAGAATGTATGACCATTCAGATTCTTTCTTTTTTTTCATTTTAAGTTAAATGCATAAAGGACATAACAATTAAACTCGACATAATTCAGCAAACAAGATCAAAATTCTTTATAAGGGTTAAAGTTGACATGCGTTGATTTGGCCTAGGCAAGCAGATTTATTAAATTTGAGCTGAACCAACTCTTTTTTCTAATTTGTATGTATTATCATTCTTGAGAGTAATCATTAATCAAATAGTTTAACCCCAATAAGAGGGAATTATTCTTGGAAGCCCATTAGGTTATGGTTTTGTTTAGTTTGGATAGTTGTAGAAAGAACTAAGCCACCCAATCCAACCCATTCAAAGATCTAATAACAAAAGTAATAACATAAGCAAGCTGACCACCTAATCAATTGACAAATAACAATCAATTAACCACATAAAACCAAATAATTAAATCTTTAAGACTACTTTCTGAAATGCAACTAAGAATTGAAAACTATGTAAAGAATTTGGGGGAAATGAACACAAAAAGAAAATCACAACACTAAAAACTAGTCCACAAAATATATTTTAAGTACACAGATTAAAGTGGAAAAGAAGAAAAGAAGCCCCATGTGCTTGCAAAACCAGAAAAATTCCTTGGTCAAAGTAAGACGACTGAAGTAGTAAAGACTAACCCCAATCCAAAATGAAAGAAACTCCAATAAGTCACAATCTATTTGCTTAGAAAGAGGTTCTTAAATCTTCAGTTTCAAGTGGATTTCAAATGGAGCCAAAAAAACACAATAACAACATAATCCACAAATTACTTGAACCCTAAACACAATGGCAACTATTTTTTTATAGATGTTATCAACTCATTTTCAATGATTTGGATTGATTAGGTGTATCTGTTGCTTCTTTCAATTCCCACTTAAAACCATTTTTTGATATTGAGTTAAGGATTGGTGATGGGTTAATTTCTTTATGACTAATATCTCTGCTCCATGATGGTTCCATGAGTTTCATCAAGTTATTTTTATGCATACTAAGCTATTCATACTGATTTTCAAGTACGTACAGCTTGCTATTTTATGATTTTTCGCTCTAAGTGGTTATTTCCAAGCTCAAGCATTCAATAAATGCAAGTTGGAGCTTAACTTTACAATGATGAGTACTGTGATTATTCTATAAGTTTCTACAAGTTACTTCTACTCCCTCCCAAAATTCATGAAGGACAATCAACTATAGAAGCATGATGCATTATGCATTTCAAATCCATGGTTTTCATATATTTAAACACATTTGAATATTCAATAACACTAATAAGCATGTGGAAGTTTGAGATTTCCGGAAGAAATGACTAAAGGCTATGAGAAATATAAAAACAATTGAAAATTTGGGAAAAGGGGTAGGATTTCAAACCACTTAAAATTTTTCTACATTTAAAAGGCAACAATACCTTAGTTTGCTATCTATTATACAGTTGTTGATGTCATCAACTGCAGCAGTCATCAAATAATTGCATTATTAGTAGTAATGATGCTGCTGTTAGCTTTAACATTGTTTTTGTTTTTGTCTCTAGCCATCTCTACAACTACTCTCTTCACTTTGGGCTACTACATGAAGGGGTGCAAACAAGCCTTTGTAGCTTGGAAAGAGGGCATATAATAAATCTTATCCTTTAGGCCCCGTTTGTTTTGGGCTATAGGGAGGGTATTGGGATTAGTAATACCAAGGTATTACTAATCCCTTGTTTGTTTGCAGAGAAAGCATTGGGACTATTAGTCCCTTGGTATTGCTAATACCCTTGGAGGGGGGATTGGTAAGGAGGAGGTAGAGATGGTATTAGAAAAATAGTGAGGGGATTAGAAATTTTTTTATTTTTTTTATTTTTTATATATTGGAAAAAAAAATTTAAATATAATTTTTAATTTTTTATATTTTTTTATTTGCTTTATTATTTTATATAAAAATAATTTAACAATTCCTCACTACTAATCCCCTCACTATCAATCCCCTCACTACTAATCCCCTCACTATCAATCCCCTCACTAACAATCCCCTCACTATTAATCCCCTCACTATCAATCCCCTCCATTCTATCTCCCAAAACAAACGGGGCCTTAATATGCAGATGTAGAATCTGAAAATCAATTCTCTCAGTAAAAGGTTTTTTCATTAGTCACACACTCAAGTGCACGTTATTCAAAACTTAAGTAGTTAAGAGGTTTACAATTCCATACGAGACTAATGTATGTGTGTGTTCTGTGTACATAGCATTATTCTATTTTTGTTCATGTCAATTTGGTAAAGGAAGAAAAAATTATAATGCTACTGTTTCTTATGTTGTTAAATCACAAACAGAATGACAAGCCCACACAATATTTCTTATGTTGATAAATTATGATGCTACTGTTTCTTATGTAGACACTTTTCTACATTTAAAAGGCAACAACACATTTGACAGATTTATTGTTGGGGCTTCGCCAATTACGCCACATGTCCGACAGATTTATTGTTGGAGATGTGGACTTGTAATGCAAGTTGAATTCAAATATATAATAATGATATCTAATATATGGAAATGAACAAGAGCCTTCAATTTCAATAACAAACCCCAGTGCACAGAAGCAAACAAAAGCTAAGGTAAGGTAACCATAGTAGAATATGATATATGCACATGAAAACTAACCTTATAATATGATATATTCTCTTTGGAATCTAATACTAAATAGGGTAACTTTACCTCTTGCTAGCCACATATAGTAGAAATATTCCAAGTAATATGAAAGTAACTTGGCAATATCTTAAATGATATGAATAGTAGGCATGCATGAATGCTCGATAAAATTTTGAAGCCAGGAGGCTGCAAGGCCTGAGACAGAGTAGTGACAAGTAGAGAGGAATAAAACTTGAAAGATACAAAAACAATTCTTAAAAACAAAATAAAAAAGTTCTTATGCTAGCTATCCCAACTTACTTCACAACAAAGCACCATTCAACAGATAGAAATTAGAACCTAATGACATCACAAACGACATTCAGAACTCAACTAGTTAACAGCACCAAAAGATGCAACACAGAATTTAGAGGCATGGCCAATTAAGGTTAGACATTTCCCATGGTCAAAAGTTGGATTTAAAAGTAAACACGGATGGCGCTTCAATTGGTAATCCAAGACTAGCGGGTGTAGAGGCTTTGATTAGAAATATTGCCGGTTTCTGGGTGGTGGGATTTATTCCGAAAATTGTGTGGGCTCATGCTTTAACGGCGGGTTATGTGCAATATGGCAAGGTCTACTTTTGGCTTGGCAAAGAGGATACAGGGAGATCATCTTGGAGATGGATTGCCAAAATGCAGTGAGTTTGTTGCAAGGTCCAAATTCTTTACATCCTAATTTGAATTTGGTGCTACAGATGAGGGAATTTGTGAAGGAATGGGACTGTAAAATCCAGCATATTTTCCTAGAGAAGCAAAAGAGTGTGCAAATCAGTTTGCACATGAGGCACTACAATGAGGTACTCATCGATATTTCTGCTAGTTCTTTTTTTTTCCCCCTTGGCTTTGGCCACCATTGTATACCAACACCAACCCAGTCTTTTGTTGGGGCTTGGCCAATTACCCATCACGTCCGAGAGATTTATAATTGAACCATTAGACACTATTAGCTAAATTGCCACCACACATGAAATGGTTTTTCGAGGTAACCATCATCCTAACTCACAAGTCATCTGATTCATAGCCAACAAATAATAATTAACCTCGATAGTATATAACCAATCGGATCCCTAAAGAAGTAGGTCCTAATGAAATCACCAAACAAATCAACTATATAAACATACTAAGTTTAATCAGATATGCTCAGAATTCACTTGGTGAAATCACCAACCATTACATTGAAGAACTCTAACTCAACTCAACTCAACTTAGCATAGCTTTGTTTATTATTACTAATATTATTATTATTATTTTCAAGTTCCATATTTGCTGCTACTCCTCCATTTCCTAAAAAATAAAATTAGAGAAACAAACAATAGACAATAGAGATGTATCTGTGTGTGTCAAACTGGTATGATAGAGTTTTGTGGGATATATATGTGGGATCTACAAACAAAAACAACAAGCAGTCACAAGCTCTGACAACTCTCTAGTCACATACACGTTCAGTTAATAAGCAACGTTAAAAGATTAAGTATTACAAAACACCAAAGAATATGCCTTTTGGGAGGAGAAAAAACAAAAAAAAAAAATTAATGAACAAGATTCCTGTTCATAGAGAAAAAGATCAAACCTCTTTATGTATATATATATATTTTTATTTTTGTTATTTAAAAGGCAATCGATGAGATTAGAATTATCGATCATGCTATCCAAGGATAACCCACATCATACAAACAGTCATACACAATTTTCCCTACTAATAAGCAAATTATAGAAAGCAAATCTGGTATACTTCCATGTGGTCTAAATATCCAACCAGAACAAACAACAATATATATATATATATATATATATATATGTATATAGAAGTTTTCATTTTTGTTCATTATCTGCAGAGTATGATTTGAGGCCATCTCGTCAAACATTCAGTCATTCTGGTTTTGAAAAGTAGGGAAAACAAAAAAAATTGATTTTCAAAATTAGGGAAAACAAAGGATAATAGAAAAATTGAGCAAGAGAGAGAGAGAGAGAGAGAGAGAGAGAGAGAGAGAGAGAGAGGACCCATACCTGATCTCGGGTGGTTTAAAGATAGACGAACTGGTAGTAGCAGAAAAATGGTGATGGTGGTGCTGTTAGGTGCGAAAAGAGAGAGCAACCACGTGAGTAAGAGGAGTAATGGAACACAAATACAAAGATTGAGAGAGAGAGATAAAATACATACCCAACGGTAGAGGCCCAAGTACTTCTTGAAGCGCCGCTGATGTTTGGTCGAAGAAGCGACACAGGCGACTGCGATGGTGGAGGAGGAGCGACTTTGGTGACTGCAATCGAGCAGCAGAATCGACGATGAGGTGCGTATGAGGAGTGGTGTCTTATGAAGAGTTTGAAAATTTTCACTCCGCTGATGTAGGGCAATTTTTCCCTACAAAACTGGTTGGTCGGCATTGGCCTTCAATTTACTTAAACTACAATCAAAACGGCGTCATTCTATTATCTGTGACCAAATTATTTTGGTCGCTAATTTTTTTTTTTTTTTTCCCTGTTTTTTTGGTCTTCCAGACACGACCTTTGCCAGCCAAATTTCAATTTTGGTTTGGCAACTACAAAATATTAGTCGACAAAACTCCAAACATTTGCCTACCAAATTTTATTTTAGTCCAAATGAAAAAAAAAATCGACAAAATAAAAGGTAGTCCGCAAAGCTGGTCGGGAAAAATGTAATTTCAGGTGAACCTTTCCAACATTCTTCAGGCGAGGAATTCACTCCTCCAAATTTATGAAGCCACCATTGCGCCCCCCCTCCTCCCTCAATTTTGAATTTTTTTTTGTTTTTGTTTTGTGGTCATATACTCCATATTTTGTTCGTTTTTTGCTTAACATTTTCTTTGCCTAACATTTTCATTCAAAACACATCATTTATAAGCAATATCATCTCTTTAATATTTTTTGTCAAATACAAATTAAATAGCTTTTATAATAATTTGTGCTATAAATGATGTGTTTCTATTTTATATAATCAGGAATTTGATCATAATTTGTTGTGCTAAAATTACAAACTTACATCACCATCTTGCACAGAGCTATTATACACTATTATAGAATTTTGTTAGCCTCATATTAATAATGATTTTTAATTTGTCATGCTTAAATTTAGCCTATAAAATTATTATTATTTTAATGTTGGTCATATTTTTTTTTAAATAAAAAATTGTAATTAATAAGTGCCTCCTCTAATTTAATTTCTTGGTCGGTGCAACATCAAGCTCACCTTGAATGGAAGTGAACAAAGCCGAGAAGCCAACAGTGGAGGATCCACCAGCTCCAATCCCCAGCCAAAAAAGATCAAGCGTGGTCGGCTTGTTCCCATAGAACAACGGTGGACCGACCATCAAATTAGTCAAACCAGTGGCGGCTCGATCGGTGTGGAGCCCTAGCCTAGCCGCTACCGATGAGTTGCTCTCTGGTATCACCACCACAAGGCTTATAGTCAGATGTGCTGACAAAGACCACCGGTGGTGTCGGCGATGGTGGCAAAGACATACAGAGCGGCTTGAGATCAATGACCCACAGATGGGGAAGAGAGTTGCTTTAGAGAAACAAATTCAATTGATGGCAACAAATGGGGAAAGAAGAACATATATATATATATAGTTATTGGCAACTAAAATAGTTTTTTAGTCACTAAAAAAAATTTATAAATCCCTCCAAAATTTGAAATGTCTCCCCTCTAAATATTTTAGTTATTTTGCGACTCAAAATTGTTTTAGTCGCTGAAAATGAATATTTGGCGACCAAACTTTTGGTCACCAAAAATAGAAAGTAAATTTTTGATTTCATTCGGCAACTAAATTATTTTAGTAGCCAAAACTACTTATACAGCAACTACAATATTTTTTAGTCGCTGAAAATAAATATTTGGCGACCAAACTTTTGGTCGCCAAAGATAAAAATAAAATTTTGGTTTTTCATTCGGCGACTAAATAATTTTAGTAACCAAAACTAAATATACAACGACTAAAATATTTTTTAGTCGCTTAAAATAAATATTTAGCAACCAATGTTTCGTCGCCAAAAAAAAAAGTTAATTTTTGTTTTTCATTCAGCGACTAAATAATTTTAGTAGCCAAAACTAATTATCCAGCGACTAAACTATTTGTTTTGTCACCAATTGTGGGAAATTTAGCAACTAAATTTTTTTTAGTCGCCAATTGTGACATTTTTAGCGACTAAATTTTTTTTTAGTAGCCAATAATCAATATACCCTGACTAAAAAATTTTAATAGTTAAATATTATACTTTTGCCGATGAACATAATTTTTGGTTGCCAATTCCACAACTTTTGGTGACCAAAATTTTTTTAGTCGGTAAAAGTGATCGCCAAAAGTGTATTTTCTTGTAGTACCTCATGGCTTCATTCTAACTGGGTATGCACAACAAACACATAAATCTCAATATATTAATATATAATAAGCAGAGATCTAGAAAGGAATATATTTGCCATAATATCAGCCCATGCATTGTTCCTTCTCATACACTTCTATGCACCTACTACAATTGCTCCATTAATCTGATGTGCATGGTTGGTGTAATTTATTATAAGTTTAAATTAATAATTAAAACACATAAGTTAAAAGCATTCTTCAACAACTTCAGATAATAAGTTTTTTTCAACTAATTTAATATATTTCTACCTAATAAACAGAAGTTGTAACAAATAATTTGACACAAATTCTCAAAGTATTTTAAAAAATTAAAAATTATAACATTTCAAATAAATTATACCAAACAACCCCATATTGAACTTCTTGAGCCTTGGATACCTCTGGCCTGAAGCACCATTCAGTTGAACATTTCTTGAAGAGGTTGTAAGTCTTATTATTATTATTATAAGACTTCATTAAAATATTTTGAATGATGGGTAATAAACAAATTTCTAAGTTTCTGTCCACATAATAATTGATCATTTGGGAGGTGCATACTTATAGTTTCCTATTATTGACTGCGAAAGACATTAGACTAAACTTTATTTTAATCTCATATTGATATTAAACATGTACAGTAATTAGACAAATTAGTGCAAATCAGTCAAGATTATTTTTATGAATAATATTCCTCCTAATGTATTTTGGTTTGGGTAGTATTGCTATATATATATATATATTAAGAGTAAAAAGACAGTCATATCTTTATTTTGAATAAATTATATCAATTTCTTCTAAGATTTAAAAAAATATATATCAAGCTCTATAGTTTAGTATTATTGCACCAGTCTCCCTTTTAATAAGATTAAAGGGACCGAAATTATTAATGTAAGTATTGAGAAAATACAAGATAAATAATGGATTATTTTTCCAACCATATTACTAACGAATTATTAATGAAAATAGAGTTAATTGTTATATGAAATAGTGAAACTTGTTATACTTTTTTTTTCAAATCTCAAAGGAAATCAGTGTAATTTACTCTTTAATACTTACTTAAAAATAAATACGGACATGATTGTCATGTGACATTGTGTATATAGGGTGTGTTATAATTTTTCATTAATTAAAAAATATTATATAAAAATATCACTTGATATTTTAAAACTATTAATAAAGATCACTTACACATGTATTTTACAGTTCCTCATTTTCAAAAACAATACAACATAAACAATTCAACATAGTATTATATAGGGCTGTACATAGGGTTATCCGACCTGCACAACCCGCCCTACCCGCACATGTATGGACGTTTTCGCAAATACAATAGGGTAGGGTGCGGTTTGGAATATAGGAAGTTTTCGGCTTGTGTCACGACCCAAACCCGGCCCTATGGGTTTAGCACCGTAACCGGCCAGTAATCCGTAATTACCGAAGGCCTGCTTAACAGTAATACAGTATAACAGAGTTCAGGGCCTGGCGGAAGCCAATACAGTAAATAACTAGTGTCCATTGAGCTGTGAAAATCTGTATGCCAAAAACATTTTTCATGCATTCATACAGTTCAAACAGTACGGTCTATACAATCATACACAAACATTCAGTACGGGGACTTAACCCCTCAATACGGTACAGTAAACTTTCAGTTTATACAATCCGTTAGGTCAATACAAAACAGTGAGGAGACCGATGGGAAAAATTCAAACAAAATCCCAAAGCCAATACATGGCAACACGGAACCTCACGGTGAGGCACATAGGCTGGCTGACAAAACTGGAACTCTACCCCGACGCTTCTAGCTCTGGTCCGGTGCCTGTACACCTACATATATATATGAGCAGTGAGCTAAAGCCCAGTGAATAACATAATGTATAAAGAGGTTAAGAATGTAATGTCCTTACAGTAATGAAAACAGTTCATTATTTCAATCAGTATCACAGTCGTTCAGTACAATAAACAGTCGTATGTGGTACATCCATTAGCATAACAGTAACAGTAGGTCAAAAGACCGAACAGTGATGATGGCCAGTCATTCAGTAAACAGTATGGTTCCACAAGGGAACCGACAGAGATCTCTGTAACAGTAACAGTCAGTAACAGTAGTGCTAAGGATGCCACAGTACAGTTCAGAAATAAAGGACATACATTCATTCAGTAAATAATATCAGTTCAATAAACAGTTCAGTTCAGTATTCAAAAAGGTAACCATTTTGAACATATCTTTATACAATCGTTACTCACAGTGATTGGGCTACAATGTGCTAGAGCGCGTCTCTCCAGTCGCCAACCCTAAACAGTTAACAAATAGAACGCACACTAAGTTTAACAGTCGGGAAGGATGATAATTGAATCCTTAAATTTCCTCGGTGTGGTTCTACGTCTAAATCCTCATTAAAATGTCTTAAACTAGGCCTAAGAATGCCTAGAATGGGATGAGGATGCAAAAATACAGTTGGAAGGCATTTTTCAAAAGTTGCTGAAAATAGGCTCCTCGCTCGAGCGAGCCTTCCCTCGCTCGAGCGAGCTTCCAAAATCACAGGCTTCGCTCGAGCGAACAATCCTTCGCTCGAGCGAACTGATGAACAGTAAAAGTACTGGATGCTCGAATTTTACGCGCGATACCACGCTCGATGCTCGCTCGAGCGAGCTTGCAAAACCAAAGGGCTCGCTCGAGCGAGGAATCCTTCGCTCGAGCGAGGAAGCCAAATCTGGAATTTCCAGATTTGTCTCCCAAGTTCGAACTAAGCATTCAAACATCCAAAACTCAACCTCTTGGCCCCAAATTCTGGAAAATACATCCCAATACAATGAATAACAAGTTTCAAAAGCTAATTTGCACATGCAAGGGCCAAGGGTTGGTCAATTAAAGCCATTATCAAACCCATTTTCAAGAACACTTTCAAAACATGAAATGCATGATCTTTAAACCAAAATCAAGCTTTCATTCTTGCTCAATGGAGCTCAAATCTTTGAAAACAAAGTGAAAACATGGACTTATACAAAAATGTGAACATGCATGCACCATTTTGCCATGAAATCAATTTCAAACTCACTAAATTCAACATGCATGCAACAATGGAGTTCCAAATCAACATTATAGAACTAAATCATGGTTTAAATCCTTCAATGGAGCATGAATCATGCAAGAACAAGCTAAACACAAGAATGTAGGGAGAAATTCCTACCTTAAGACTTCAATTAGGAGAATACAAGCTCAAATATGCAATCTATGCCTCAAATCCTTCACTTCTCAAGCAATTCTTCAAAGTTTCAAGATGATTCCCCAAAAAGAGTTTAATTCTCTCACTCTCTCCCTAATTCTCTTGTTGGTCGGCTATGAACAAGAAGAAGGCTGAGCAAATGTTTCTCTAAGTGTAAGGCTCAATCAATAATAAGAATAAACAAAAGCCACTCAATGGCAATTTCGTAAATAAGTTGAACTTGGCAATTAACTCATTTAACTCTAATTTAATCATTCCTAATCAATTTTCAGATAATTATACCATTAAATCACAAATATTCTACCGATTACAAAACACTAAACGGTTCTCCATTCGGCCGCCGATAAGGCCTTCAATTAGCAGTTTAAACACATAAACATAAACAGATAATTAACAAATCAAACAGATGCAACATGCAATTCAATAAATGAACTTATTCAAATTCAGTTCCAATTTCAATCGGTTTATTCAGTAACTCAATTCATTCAATCATCAGTCATTTTCGGTTCAGTTTAGTAGTAATCAGTATATAATTCAGTGGTTTATCGGTAATCAGTACGAGGGTTGTTACAGCTTGCGGGCGGGTTGCGGGTTTGAAGTGCACCTGCCACAACCCATCCGCACTTAGAATATATAAATTTTTTTTTTTTAAAAAAAAAAATTTGAACCGTTGTGCATTCATGCATCCTCTTTGCATATGAACAACTTTCAGACATAATGATATTGATTTCTCTTTTATTCCAACTTGCTGCAGGATATGGGCTTCAGTTTTTTTTTACTAAGGAGTTCAAATTGCTTCTTCCCTTCACAATTTAGAGTAATGTATGCTTAAACTTTTTGTTATGTAGAGTAACTGTAGCTTTGGGTTTTTTATTTGGTAGAAAAAAGCTTAGCAACTTAAAAAAATACTGCAACTCTCTACTTGTCATATTTTTGTTTGTTTTATTAAAATATTGAATTTTGTGCTCTGTTTCAAATGTGTCTAATTTTAATGTTTTTGATGAATTATTGATTTTGTTGGTGTGATTTTGCTATTAGTATTTTTAAAGAAATAATTTTTTAAAGAAAAAAGTTCAAACCGCAAATCGCGCGTAACCGTCCACACATCCGCGAACCCTATCCGCACAAACCGCAAACCGCATTACGGGCGGTTGCGGGTTGACTTTTCCCTAAACCGCATAGATGCAGGCAGGTCAAAACCGAACCACAAACAGCACAAATCCGATCCGCGATTACCCCTAGTATTATATCATATAAAAATACTTAAGGGGTTGTTTGAGGTGTCCTAAATAAGTGTACTTTTTGTCTTTTTGAACTAAAAAGTTGAGGGAAAAAAGATGAATGTTTGGGTTAACTTTTTATCTTTTTATGAAAAAATGTGTAATAAAAAATTGTATAAATAAAGTATGTAGTGAAAGAAATGTGATTGATTGTACAACTGCTTGCGACTGCCCCAGCATGTCTATACAAAAAAATAATCAACTCCTTTGGGGCAAATAACTTTTGGACAGTGATAGTCAGTCCATGGGGGCCACCATGGGTCCCATTTTAATAATCTGAACCGTTCAATATGTACAATTCGTCGAGTATTATATGCCTGTAAAAAATCACATTGATTGGATATCGATAGCTATATGATCAGATTAGTTTTTTTTCAATAGTTAACTATCACACCATCCGTTTTGTTTATACAAAACTGATTTGATCATATAGTTAACGATATCCGATCAACGTGATTTTTTACAAGTATATATTAATCAACGAGTTCTACATATTGAACGATTCGCATTATCAAAAGGGAGTCCTTAGTGGGCCCAACATTTTTGTGACTTTACATATAGAAATTTTTTTTTGCCCTAAACAAAGTGTGTAATGCCTGTCTCTATCGCAAGACGATTGAGAACAGTTGCTCAGTCCATTTGTAGTATTGTAATATATAAAATATTTTTGTAATATTTTTTTATTTATGAATAGTAATGTCTTTTTTTATTTTTTGTGTAACTTTTTAATTTTTTAAATTATTTTTGAGATGTCAAACTTGACCTTAATAATTTTCGTACAATATAAATAAAAAATTATTTGTGGGCAGCTCTATTTTGAATAAAATAAAACAAAAGAGTCAGAGGACAACATCCAAACCATGAAACCATTGCATGATTGGTTTGTTAACAGACTCGATCGTACAATGTTACTTATATTAAGGTGCTTGGCGAAGCATATAATAAAAACTCATACGGAGGACCACATTACGTTTTTTGAACATAAAGACCACATTACGGTAACGTTACATTCAACTTACCATTATAATATGGTTTAATAATAATTTTATTTTTAATTTTTTTGAAATAATTATAAAAAAATTCTAAAATTTGAATTTCATAATAAAATAAATACTAAATTTTTAATTTTGTCAATTTAAACCTAATATTTTAATTTATTTTTCATCTAAACTATTTGTCTATTTCTTTAAGTCAAATTTATTGAAAAATAGTATTTTAATTATTATACTTAGTATAGGTGTACAAAAAATGTCTAAAATGTCTATTTTCATTGAATTTAATAACCAAAATATTATTTTTTTTCATCACTATTACTTAACAAAAATAGACTAATAATCTAGATTAAAAATAAATTAAAAAATTAGAATTGAAATTGATAAAATTAAAAATTTATAATTTATTTTTAACTTTTTCTATTTTTTTTTTTTTTTAATGCAACCAAGTCCTTGGATTTCCAATATATGACTAGGATAAGAAAGGGAAAACCACCAAAACTGGTATTGAAAATATTTTTGATCATGACATGGAAATATTTATGAGAAATGCTAATGAATGTTAGGAGTCATTAGCTTAGATTTATTTATAAAAAAAAATGAATTAAAATATATAAAAATATGTAAGAATACATGAAAATTGTATTGAGTTTGAGTCACGGTCAAAATGATAATTCATATGCTAGTTATTAATATGATAATTTATTTTATTTTTGTCTTTTCCTTTCTTCCCTCACTATTTTTGCAAATAAAACAATTAAAAAATTTAAATCCAAATTTTTTTTTTTGAAAAACTTATCTTTCAAATATAGGTAAATAATTTTTTGGTTACTACTCTAGGCTTGAATTTTATAACAAATTAATTGAAATCGTATTTAAAAAAAATGACTTCATTAAAGTTAACATATTGGTTTACAAATATATTAGAAACAGGAATTTACAAAGTCTAACCTGAGTTTAACATGAAAAATAAATAAATAAAATTAAATAAAAACTCGAAAAAATAAAATAGTATAATAATTCAAAACTTGACTAGTACTCTTCTTTATTTAATTGTGAGTAATTTTTCTTGATTAATGAGAAGACAAAAGCATAACATCCTACAAAGCTGATCAAGTGCAGATTGTGTGCAAGTCCACTCTCTTCTGTGTTAAGAGAGAGAGAGGGAGAGAGAGAGACAGAGAGAGAGTGAGAGGAGAGAGATGGGGATGAAGGAAGCTCTGCCATTTCTGGGTATGGTGAGTATACAGTTTATACAGGTGGGTATGATAGTAGCAGTCAAAGAAGCCACTTCACATGGCCTCACCAAGTTCACCTTTGTCTTCTACTCCAATTCTCTTGCTGCCCTCATTCTTCTCCCCACTTCCTTTCTTCTTCACAGGTACCCTCTCTCTCTTTCTCTCTCTCTCTCTGTTCTCTAACCATTTTTCCATTTCCATGCAGATCGACTCGTCCTCCAATCACTTTCTCTCTCCTCTGCAAGTTTTTCGTGATAAGCTTACTTGGGTATGTCTCTAAATGCTTGACTTGTATATATCATAGTAAGAACACCCATATATAGCAAATCTTTGATTGGATTTGTTTATTTATTGATAGATTCATGAAATTGAATGAAGAGATCCAAGAGAATGAATGTATCTGCCAAATATAAATTTTGGGGTTTTTACCTACTTCAAAATACAGATATAGTGTAAGAAATATTTTTTCAAGATTTTAAATGATTTAGAAATCGAATTTTTAAAAATATTAGTCAATTTAATGGGTCTTTATCTCCATGTCTTGGAGATAGATCATTTATGGGGAATTCCATTGATAGAAACAGGGGAGATGAAAGGTTTGATATTTTTTCAGGGGTTAATTACACTTTTTACCCCTACAGTTTGATCTAAATTTCATTTTAGTCCCTGCAATTTTAAATTGAACAATTTGATCCTTACACTTTAAGTGCGATTTATGTTTGATCCTTCCGTTCCGAGTTCTTTTAATTTTTTCTACGTGTCACCTTAGAAAATTGACAAGTATACCAAAATTGTTAATTTTAACTTCAAATTTGGACAGAAGAACTAACTTGAAATTGGACTTAAAATGTAGAGACCAAATTGGTCAATTTGAAACTATAGGGATTAACGTAAAATTTAGATCAAACTACAGGAGTAAAAAGTGTAATTAACCCTTTTCCAGAGGTTTGATATTTTTTCAAAAGGTAAATTATACTCACCTCCCATGAGATTTGGAGAAAATACAAGCAGTCTCACAATTAAATAGACCGAAACTAATACATATCGTATGAAAACACTAGGATAAACAAGGAATAATAACAAATTATTGATAAAAAGGGAATTATGTGTTATGTGAATTCAAACCTTAATGTTTTGTTTGGTTGGGAGATTTGAGGAGAGATTTAGAAAAAAAAAAAAAAAAGAAAAAAAAAAAGGGAAAATGTAAGTAAAATATGAATAAAATATACTTACATTTCATCTAGTTTCACACACTTTTTCCCTTTTCCTTTCCAAATCCTTTCCGAAATCCCCCAACTAGTCTAGAGCATGGTCCGAATTGGACCGGATTGGGATAAAACCAGGACCAATCCGTTATCTACGGTTCCTGAAAAATTGGAACCAATCCAATCCGTTTAAATCATGAAAACAATCCAAACCAATCCATTTAAACATGGATTGGATCGGTTTAGGATCACGGATTCACATAATTAAATAACAAAAAATATATATATAACACTTTAATTTCATAAAAACATAAACATAGCACTATATTAGTTCCACAATAACAATATGTCTTTCTATAATAATGACATACTGTTCTAGAATTTAAACAACTATAAGAAAACTGGTTCCACCATCAGTATTTAGACCATTACAAATTAAAACTAAAAACTAACAAACAAAAGTAATAAAAGAAGATAATATGTGGATTTAGGTTTAGATTAAGTTTTTTATGGAATAAGAGAAGATACTATGTGGGAGTGTGTATAATAAAAATATAGACTATTTGTATACGGTCTGGATCGGTTCCAATCCGGAATCATGGGGTTCAATCCGAAACCAATCCGTGGACTACGGGATTTTAATTCTTCAATCCGGAACCGAACCACGGATTCAAAAAACCAATCCAAACCTACCGGATTGGACTGGATCAGATTACGGATTTCATGGATTCCTTGCTCAGCCCTATTCCCAACCAAACATAGCATAAGAGAACTTAATGTAGTTATATCAAAATTGTGAGGTTTGTTGTATTTTTTTCAAATCTTAGGAGAGGTTAGTGTAATTTATCCATGTTGTACTTTTTTAAAACCTCAGGGATGGTCAGTGTAATTTACCCTAAAACCAAAGTTTACTGATCATTTTGTATAACTTTTTTGTATTCAATACAATAAATACAACATTGATTGACCTTAGACTCTGTTCATTTTGTTCAGTTGCACATCACAGGTAATTGGGAATGTAGCAGTACAGATAACTCCAGCATCATTTTCCACAGCAATTATGAACCTGGTCCCAGGTTTTACATTCACACTTGCTGTCATTTTCAGGTTCCATTCTGCTCTCCCTCTATAACTCTAATTTCTTGACAAATTCTTTAAATTTTGCATAATGTGAAATTTTTGTCATTAGCTTGAATCACATTTTTCACTGATTTTTTAGGTGGTTTCATAAATTTTCAAATATGTACATTAATGCGTGAGTGTGTGTGTGCGTGTTCGTGTGTTTGCTATATTTTGTAGTTCTGAAGATGAATTTCCCCGTTTGTTTTGGGAGATAGAATGGAGGGGATTGATAGTGAGGGAATTAATAGTGAGGGGATTGATAGTGAGGGGATTAATAATGAGGAATTGTTAAATTATTTTTATATAAAATAATAAAACAAATAAAAAAATATAAAAAATTAAATATTATATTTAAAAAAAAATTCTCAATATATAAAAAATAAAAAAATTTCTAATCCCCTCACTATTTTCTAATACCATCTCTACCTCCTCCTTACTAATCCCCCTTCCAAGGGTATTAGTAATACCAAGGGACTAATAGTCCCAAGGCTATCTCTCCAAACAAACAAGGGCATTAGTAATACCTTGGTATTACTAGTCCCAATACCCTCCCTATAGCCCAAAACAAACGGGGCCAGAGTAGAAAATTTATGTGATAATCCTAGTCATTTATCCGGATGCTCTCTTCAAATTTTTTTTTTTGGAAACGCTAATTTTGCATTTGGATATGGAAAACCAACAGTACAGAACAAATTTTTTTAGAGAAATTAGGAGAACACATTTTGTTTCATCCATTAATAGCCTATCCATATGTTTTTATAAGGTCAAATTGCTGTTAATCTTGGTAGTAGTTTCGTTACCTTAAAGTTAACTAATCATCACGAGTTTCTACCAAATTCATGTTTGAAACTTTATTCGTGAACACACCACAGATACACAATGTCACTTTATCATTAATGAATCGTACTACTATTTTACACGTAACTGTTTATTCTGCAATATGGTTTTAAAATTGTGCGACGGATTTGTTTAGGTTGGAACAAGTGGATTTTAAAAGTTCAAGTACCCTGGCTAAATCCATTGGAACTATAGTCACGATTGTAGGGGCTCTCATTGTGACTCTCTACAAGGGTCCCTCACTTTTGATGACCGCAACACAGTACAACTTGGTCCTCGGAGCTTTTCTCCTTACAATCGAATGTTTGTCTTCTTCGGCATACATTATTACTCAGGTAGACTCCATGGAAACGCTCTCAAACATACTAGAAATTAATTACCAACATACTATCACTACCGTTTTTTATTTTTATTTTATCCTGCTATTGTTTCAGGCATTTCTCCTCATGGAATTTGGCGCAGAGCTTATTATAGTATTTTTCTTCAGCTTTTTCATCGCAATTATGGCTGGAATTTTATCTTTGGTTATGGAAAGAGACCCGGCCGCTTGGAGCTTACTACCTTCTGTGAAGTTGCTTTCCATTCTTTTCTCAGTAAGTCTATGGTTTCGTCTTTTTGATTGTTGAACTCAGGATGATTTAATCAAACACATACACTCATTAGAAGAGAAAATCAATTTGAGTGATGTACCGCTTGATCAGTATGATTTAAGTTGCAGAATAAATATGCAGCATAGTGACTTATTATGTGCCAAAATGTAGGGAATTGTTGGTTCTGTAATACAAGCAAGCATTCTGGTGTGGTGCCTGCGCCAGAGGGGGCCTCTTTTTACTGCAGTGTTTCCCCCCTTGGGGATTGTCATTTCGACCGTGGTCGGTATCATCATCTTTGGTGATATTTTGTATTTGGGAAGGTAGCGAAATTCTTTCTCTACTTCTTTTAAATGGTGGTGTATTTTTGTTAATTACAAACCAGATCTAGCGTAATCCTAATTTGATCTGATTATAAAATAACCCGAATCTGAGCCAGATCCGATTATGTCAAATTTGATAAGAGATCATCTTAATCCTAATACTGTATAGTAGTAATCATCATTTTTTAAAACATTGTTTTTGTGCAGTGTGGTGGGATCAATTATAATTGTTATAGGATTTTACTCTGTTATGTGGGGAAAATCCAAAGAACAAAAGATGATCACAGAAGATGAAGAAACCAGCTCGGAATCACCCAGAGAAAAAGCGCCGCTCTTGCAGAACATCAGAGAGACACAAGTTTAGAACGGTAAATGAAAAAAAATTAAGTTCCATTTTCTTTTCCTCTGTATTTTGAGAACTGCCTTGCATTAATGTCAAATTTGAAGTTTGTTTTTTGGCTTAAAGTGGCCCATCATCAAACATTGTTCAGCAGCCTATATACGTCAAGGCTAGCTCTGTTGTGTATTGAATGGCGTACCGACAAATAAACACTACAGAAGGTTGTAGCTTTTCAATGGTATTTTTCAGAAGAGTCATGCTAGGTTTCATGAAAACTTTTATGAAAATCATCATGAAAATTCATCTGTACCGTTGGATCATGAGATCATATCTGATCTAATGGTGCAGACAGTTTTCATGGTGATTTTCCTTAAAAATTTTCCTTAAACCTAGCATTTTCCTTTCCGGAAACCAAAAAGTGTTCTCATAGTATTATATTTGTCACTATTAAAAAAAATATTTTTTGCTACCACCATAAGTCATCGCAAATAATAAAAATACAGTCGCAAAAGACTTTTTGTGACGGCCTACGCGACAGCAGATGGGGGACGCAAATGTGAGGATGGCAAATACTTTTTGCGACGGCAAAGTAACGGTTGCAAATAGAAAATAAGATTCAAAAAGAAAAATCCATTACCCAAAAAGAAAAATTCAAAAATCCATGTCGGGTATAACAGTGATAAGGGGCTAGAAAATAAGATTCAAAACCCATCAATTAGTAAGTAGTTACTCTATCATATTGCCTAACCTGTGATGCTTCATGCGAATAGAAGAAGGCAGAGAGAGAGAGAGAGAGAGAGAGAGATCATGTAGTTAACACTACACTAAGATCAATCATGAGTTCAACAACATGCACAAGATGACAACACTGTAATCCTGAAAATAAATAAAAAACTTCATCGAATCTTCAAGTAGATTCAGTGCCGGCCCTGGGCATTGGCCAACAAGGCCATGGCCTAGGGCCCCTCAAAATAAACCTAAAAAAGGGGCTCATTTTATTATGGTATAATGTAATATATTAGGTATGTTTTAAGTTTAAAAAAAAAAAAATTAAAGAGAAAATACAAATTAACTTAAAATAAATTGACCTATTAAAAAATTAAAAGGCCCATTCAAAAAAATTAACATTGTAATCCACTAAAAATAGACCCAAAAAATGGTCCTCCTATTATAGTTTATTGTAATATATTAGGTATATTTTAAATCTAAAAAAAAATTAAGGAAGACCCAAACTAACTTAAAATAAATTGACCTATTAAAAAATTGAAAGACCCATTTAAAATAATTAGCATTGTTATTCATTGAAAATGATTTTGCAAAAAAAATAGATTATGCAAGTATGATTAATTTATTTGCTTCTAAAAATGCAAGAAGAGCGAGGATCAAACGACACTTATTAATTGTTGTAATGTAATACTAAGTATTTTTTGTAATTTTGACACAAATTTTGTCTTTTATCTTCATTTTTTTTTCATTTTTTTTCATTCAATGAAAAAAAAAATGTGAAGGGTCTTAAAAATTTATTAGTTGATTATTGGCTTTGGACCCCGGAAATCTCAGGGCCAAGCCTGAGTAGATTATATATGACTTACAAAATAATAGATAGATATCCGATGGGTTGGATACTGAAGGCGGGATGAGGTGGCATCTGCAGCCAAAATAGGAGAAAGAAAACAACAAGTGAGAATTAGTGTTATGTTGTTATCTTTGAATGAATATACATATATTATGACATATAATAAATACACAAATTCTCCATTGCCATTCTAATAATTCAAAAAATAAAATAAAATAACATAAGGGAAAATCAATTTATAAAAAATCCAACTTTTATTCAAAACAGGAAATTAATAATATCAAGACAAATTGAAAAAATCCAAGGCAGCATTTAGGGCAGACACATAAAAAAATAATCTGACTTGCTTTTAGGCAAACACATATACATGCATATTTGTTGTTCTGTTTTTTCTTTATAAATCTAGATTTTAACCTTTGAGTTTCGCTTGGATACAATACTATAGCTCAAAGTCTCTTGTTCATTCTCAACCTCCTCTTTTTACCTCTGCTATACCTAGCAATTTCTTACACACAAACACAAACTTGACAAATAATTTGGTCCCTTGCTATTCCTTTCGAGATTGAGATGTCTCTACAGCAAGCCTATGAACTATTCCATTGAATTTTCTTGCTCATTTTTTACCTGTATATTATTTAGAGACAAACAAATGAGCATCTCTTTTTTCTTCTTCTTCAATTTTATTTACTTATTTTTTTATTTTTTGTGTGTGAATTCTCTACTTCTATTTATTACATTTTTGGACCTTCTTGGCTAAATGAGTGACTCTATAGAACAGAAAAATCTAGTAATAAGGAACAAAATTGTTTGCCATGCAAACTTGCTTTCCATTACTAACCAGAGAAGAAACAAGTCAAAATAGATTGATCACAAAATAATCGAAGAACAAAAAATTAATCAAATTCAGATGTATGTATATAAATATCCACGTATATGTGAGGAGAATTGAAAATAGATAGAAACTTTTCATATGAGAAAAGAAAGAATTGCAAATAATTAAAAACCTAGATTTCCTAAGTCAGATAAAGAGAGAAGCAGAGGTGATAGATTATATTAAACCTAAGAAATTACGAGTGACTATGCAATTAACTGATTCGATTCAATTCATTCAGTGATATCATTAAACAGAACATAGAGTGATGATTACCAGACGAAGCAAAGGAGCTTCGGGATCCGCAATGCGAGTTAAGGCTATGTCAGAGTTGAATAGATCTGACTCGGCTTGAAATCGGAGAGCAATGTCGGAAATTAGAGAGTTTCAAATTGCCAGAATGAGCAGAAATTTCGGCGAATTTGAAGGCGACAGGCCAATCCGGCAGCGGAATAAGCAGCCATGAAAGCTCCCACGATTGAAGCGAGAGAGAGAGAGAAAGAGAGATGAAGAAGAAGAAGATCGCTACAAAGACAAAGAAACGATATTTATGAAGAAGAGAAACAGAGCAATGTGTTGTGGTTGATTAATTTGCTTTGGAAGCTCCATACGAAGAGCTTCGACTGTGGACAATGAGATTCGAGCGAGAGAGAGTGGAGAGTCAAAAGAGAGAGTCGAGCGAGAGAGATTTTGAGAGAGAGAGAGAGTTCATACACCACCGTTGGAGACAGATTTGGGAAATAAGAGTGAAACGGGGAGATAGGTCAAGCTTTAGTTAACAACACGATTGGGTCATTTTTTATTTTTATTTTTTATGTAAAAAGTAATTTTTTGCAACCACTAAACCATCAGTCGCAAAAAAATAAACAAAAAAAGTCATGTTTCTAGTAGTGTGTTGATGTTCTTTCAATTTCTTTGAATCAAAATAATTTCACTTGCAAGGGAAATTTTTCTGAATAAAGATTAATTAAAAAGTTAATAAGAAAAAAGGGGTTTGTAAATACTCAATTATCTGTAAGAAACAGTTGACTAATGTATTGTACACATGCCGTCAATTGTTTAATACATTAGTCAACTGTTTCTAGAAAAGTCTCAACGAGAACTGGCGTGCTACAAAGAGTGAAGGGTTTCCATACCCAAAAATATTCATAAACTTCACATTGCAATATCCACACACACATATGTATATTCACCTACCTATATGTGTCAATCAATACTCGGTAAATCTATGTTTATGGATAGTGAAGAAAAATTAAAGTTGCAGGTAGCTCACCCAAGGGACATGGTATAACTGATGTCAATAAATAGCTTCGATTGTTTCAATATGTTGAACCTTCCAAAAATCTTCACCATCTGATCTCTCTATAGTTTGGTAGAATCCCCTAGGCATGCGCCATACCACTAGATAACATAGATTTCTAAGGTGCTCAATACCCATTGGCACAGCTTCTAGTTTCTCACATGCTACAATATTTAGTTGCAATAGCCCAGGCATTGCTCCTTGCTCTACTCGGACACTCTTCAATTGGCTTAGTTGATGAAGGCTAAGCTTTTGAAGCCTTGGGTACCCTCCAATATTGCAACACAGTTCCTCCCCTGCAAATGCTTCTCGGAGTTCCAGCACTACCAAGTTGGGCAATCCCTGGAGTGATTTTAGCGGGTCATCATGTAGATTAGAGTACTGAAGCACTAGTTTGGCCAGGTATTGGAGGGAGGCGATCCATTTAGGCAAAGTCAGTAAGCTAGATTTGAGATATAGGCGTTGTAGAAACTGTGGACAAGATGATAGAGAATTAAGATGAAGAGGTTCACTGGTGCTTATGGAAACCATGTATAATGCAGTGAGGTGCTTCAACTTCTCTAAAGAAGAACATAGCTCCATTCCATTTTCTTGTGTCAGTTCCAAGATACCCAACCTCCTTAATTGGGTTAGCTTTCCTAACTCTCTCAACATATCACCATTACCGTTCACTTCAACATTTCCCAATTTCTGTAGATTTGTTAATTCTCCTATCTTTCCTGGAAGGTTCATCCCGTATGTGCGGGCCAACATCGTTGATGATTCCAAATAATAGCCATAGCCACGCAATTGGCAAAGATTTTTCAACTTCGAGATCCCATTTGGCAGGGATGATATGCAAGTCCCGAGACAATGTTTGAGGTCCAATATTTCTAATTTCTTGAGCTTTCCTACGGACTCTGGAAGCTTCTTTATCATTGTCCTCCTTAGACTTAAGTATCTCAAGTGAATCATTTCAGTCAGCTCTGGAGGGAATTCATAAAGCGGTGCACCTTCAAGCTCCAAAACTCCTAACAATTTGAAACCCTTAAAAAATGTCTTCCCCAAAGACATTGATGAACTTGTTGAAACAAACACCAAAAGAGATCTGAGGCTAGTGAATCTCATGCCTGATGGAAGCTCTTCCTCACAACTACCATGGATTGACATTCGATGAACCTTCTCCTCCATTGACATCCTTCTATCATTCAGTAGTATCATAGCAAATGATTCATCCCTAGATTTCAACTGGATAATTTCTCTCATAATATCATGTACACGACAAGTCGTAACCCGATTGAAGTAATCTGTTTCCACTACTTGAATCATATTCCTACTAACAAGTTCATTAAGGTAGTCCTCTGCAACCTCTTCAGCAGTGAGCCCTGGTTTCTCTTCCACAAATCTTTCAACCACCCATAACCGGATAAGTTTCATTCTTTTGATCAAATAATCCTCTGGGAAAACACTTACAAGAAGCAACATTTGAGGTGATATGGCAAGTCAATGTAACTAAGCAGAAGTATTCTTTCTAGAGTTTCAAAATTGGAATTACTTTTCGCCTCTGCAGAAAGGCTATCATGGACTTTCTTCCATTCCAACAAATGTTTATTCTTCTTAGACAAAAGGGAACCTATTGTTACAATTGCCAGAGGCAGTCCCCCACACTTGTTCAAGATTTTATAAGACATCTCACCCAGTTCTTTAGGACAAATGCCATTGTTTTCCCCTCGGAAAGCTTTCATACAAAAGAGTGTCCAAGCCTCCTCCTCCGGAAGAGGCTGGAGATGGTAAACATGACTAGTTGTTTCTATAGATGCAGCTACATCACCGATTCGTGTTGTGAAAATGATCCTACTCCCACAACAAGAATCGGGTAATGCAAGTTTAACTACTTCCCAAGCATTTGTGCTCCATACATCATCAAGGACAACAACATACCTCTTTTGTTGTAGATAGACCCTGAGTTTGTTGATCAATTGTCTTTCATCCATCGTATCTATTCCTTGAGGAATTGGCTCTTTTATCTCCTCCAAGAAATCCTTCAGCGCAGCCCGCAGAAGCTCTGCCGCCGTGAATGACTGCGACACGGTTATCCAGGCATGGTGGTCGAAGTACTTCTTAACAGCTTGATTATCATAAACTTTCTTCACCAGAGTTGTTTTGCCTACGCCACCCATCCCCACCACAGAGACAGCGGTCAGATTCTGCTCTCCGCTTACCAGCCAAGAAATTAACAAGCTCTTGGGATTCTCAATTCCCACAACATCGGCATCATCTAGGAAAAGAGAAGCCAGTCGAGGATCATTCCATGTCTGCAACGTAGTGGTAGCAGTTGAAGTTGTTGCTTCCTCTATCCTTTTGAATGAAAATGCATTTCGTCTTTCTGAAATGGCCTTAACCTTCCTCTTCACTTCCTCTATCTGAACCGCCAAGCGGTGTCGCGCTCTCAATTGGCACAGGTGGTGGTAGACTTTGTGGAGGAAGTGAAAGAAACCACTCCCCTGTGGCGGTGACAAGCGGAGGAGGAACTCTTCAAGAATATCCTCGGTATTGTAGGCCACATCGCTTCACCCAAGTTTTGACTCCTTTATCGGATTCACTTCTTGCTTCGGCGTCTTGTAGGAAAGATCTCATGCTCTCTAGATCATCCTGTAATTCAGCAACTCCCCTTCCAACTCCACCAAGCAATTGAGCTTCTTCTGCTAGGAGAGTACCCAATTTCTCTACCACCACCCTCACTGCGATCATGGCCATGTTTGTTTGCTTTTGCAAATTGGTCACCGCTAGGGTTGTACTATTCCCACAGTATGATATTCTTTCTGGTTATTGGGGATCTTTAAAATTTTCTTGCCAGCCACTAGATTGATGATGATGATGATTAATAGTTAAAAAGTGTCTGGCCAATTGGTCACACCTACTATGAATGGTTAAAGTTGAAGATTTCAATTTACAGTGAAATTGTTTTATTATCAGACTAATTTTGATTTATTTTTGATTACCTAAACTGTTTATTTTATACAATTAACAAAGAAAATTATTTATACAAAAAAATTAAGTTGATTTAACTTTGATTCTCATATCATTAGACTATTCTTATCTATACGGGTTATATGTTTTTAAGAATAAACTGTCGATATATCATAATATATATGTGCTTTGATTATGTAATTATTTATATCTGATCAAATCTAATTTTTTGCATACATGTTTTTCTCCAATGATCATATGGGATGAATGGTTTATATCATTGACATAAGTATAAACTAGCGCACGGGTATAAATAAATAATCAAAAAATTAATTTTTAAAATAAAATAATAATCTAAAAAATTTATCTACAATATTTAACAAAAATGATTTAGAATTAATTAAATTTTATTCATTTTTATCACAGTTACATATAAGAGCATTTTTTTTTTTATTCTTATGTCATTAATTGTGTGCTTTAAGTTCTTAATAACAAATATGTCATAATTTAAGTGTTAAAAATTTAAAAATAAATCACAAAAATTATATTTATGATAAAATATAAATACATTTCGTCTTATGAGTTTCGTAAATTTAATTTATCATATGATAGTAGTAAATTACATTTGTCAATATAGTAATTTTTTTATGTTTTGTGAAGTCTAAAAATTATAATTTGTCTTATGTTATAAGATTTACGTAAAAATAAATTAGGATTCACTTGTGAAATTAAATTTGGATTTAACATTAGATTTACGCCAAGTGAACGATTCAAATTATACAAAAGGCCTTGGGATGAGGCCCTAGTGAATGGCACATCAGACCCCAAATCCTAACTGATTATGGTCACATATGAAAACATAGGCACAAAATCTGTGTTTCAAAATTCATGTTCCCTACACTCTGCAATATGTTGAGAATCTTAAAAGACAAGAATTCCAAAACACAATTATGCATATGAAAAGATATTGGGGACATGAATATAAAATTTTAAAGACAGAGGATCACTAATGTAAAAAATGGGACTACATTGAAATTTTTTGAAATGTAGATTAATGTTTCCTTTTTCTCCTGTTTAAATTATGCAGCATTCTGGGTGCAGCTATAGTTGGAATGGGGTTTTATACAGTGATGTGGGGACAAATTAAAGCAGATGAAACACATATTGATCATCACCATCATGATGGCACCATGGATTCATCAGAGGACAAGGTTCCTCTTTTGGAAGGAGACTCACAAGTTTAGACCCTTACTATTAGGACAATCAAAAGCAAAAGAGCTCAAGAGAGAGTTAAAAAAAAAAAAAATGCTTCATGGTAGAAGAATACACAAGTATTCTGATATCTCTGATGTTAATAGGTGTTAATAATAACAGAATGTTTGGCCATTCACAAGAGTTTGTTTTGTACATATTAAAATACAAAGAGTGTATTTTATATCTCTTCGTTAATTCTGTTACATATGTATGGAACCCTCTGAGGATTATTCTGAGTGATTGGTGGATGTACTTCTTACATAATTGCTCAAAATTTAATTCTTGAGACTGTGCTGTAAGAAATTAATTTTTTAGGTTGTAAGCTAGTTATGACATCGTGATTGTTGAAAAAAAAAATATACTATATATATATATGTGACCATTTGGTTACATGGTTGAACTGTTCATGATATTGAATGCATTTCTGTTGTATAACAAACTCTCCATGTAAGCCACAGGTCAGACTTACAACATTGAACATGTTACGTTAATATCACCCACATTAAATTGGTCCCCATTTTTGTTTCTGATTTTTTTTTTTTTTCTTTTCTTTTCTTTTCTTCAATTCCCTCCTTAATCTTAGTTATACTCTTTTCTCAACCGGATTGAAATCCTAAACCTTCCCACTTTCAACAACCACCACCTCCGGCAACCCCTCCCTACTCTTAGGCGCTTCTTCCCAGCTCCTACATCACTTCCAATCCCTCTCACCCCTTCCCTGTCCTTCCTCAGCCCTTGCTCTCCTTCCCACCACCCCTGCTCCTCATTTCCTCCATTACCACAACCCAACCAGCTCTGACTGTCCCCATCCTCTCCATACCAATGCAAATTGCAACGCATAGCCTTCCCCACCACTGGGACCTCCTTCTTCTTCTTCTTCTTCTTCTTCTTCTTCTTCCCCTCTCTCTCTCTGTCTCTCACTCGTAGGTAGTGGTTGAGAAGGTGGGAAGGAAATGAGGGTGACAGGAGACGGGAAGGGTAGGGAGGGGCAAGGGGTGGCAACTGGAAATGGTGGTGATTGATAGTGGGTAGCAATTTTGGTAAGAGTGTAGATGGTTAGGGATAAGAATAAAAATGAAATTTTATGATAGGATATAATTGTAATAGAAAAAAAATTATGGAAAAATGAAGGGTTCAATGAATAAATGTGGGTGCTATTAGCACTACCCATTTTATATTGTAGTAATGAGAAATTATATAGTCGATGAATGAGAAATAAAAGATATTCACCTAATGTAATTTGTAACATTCAAAAGATTCAATATATGTAGTTTACAAAAAGTTATAGAGTAAGAAAGAAATATTAAAAAATTAAAGTATAACATGGATTCAAATTTAATATAATGTGATTCACACTTACCATAAATATAGTATTCACAAAATTCATTTTCGACAATTATTTTTCAAACTAGTCTTCTGACTCCACAACATTATTGATAATAGTTTAGACAGGAAACATGTTAGTTGTAATGACATCTTTTTTGGTTTCAAAACCCTCATGGCTTTATTCTAGCTGGGTGAGAGTGTAATTTATATCTAAATTTGGCCGAGCTAAGGAGGAGACTTCCTTGGAAATTGGGCCGCGCAATGGACCGAGGTAAGGATAGATTTACTTCGGTCCAAGAACTAAACGGATATGGGTCGCGGTAGAAAAGACTAGCAAGTGGGCCGCGGTCCAAGTGTTAGTTCGGTCCAAGTATGGAAGGGAATTCTTCAAGTGTTACCTCGGTCCAAACGTGATTATAAGTTACCAACCGAAGTAGAAATAGTTATCTCGGCCATGGCAATCGGAGCCGAGGTAATGGCTTCTCTTGGTAGGCTTCGCTCTGGATAGCGCGGTAGAAGCCTTGAAGTTAGACCGGTCCAAGAGAGCCTTGAAGTTAGTCCGGTCGTAGAAGGACTTGAAGTTGGTCCGGTCCCAGAAGTGCCTAATGTTATCTCGGTCCAGAAGAGTACTACGGTTAGTTCGGTTGCCAGATGGCCACACTCAAAGTTAGTCCGGTTGCGGCATAGCATGACTAGCTCGATCGGACCTAGCTAGTTGTTAGTCCGGTTTAGCCATGCCATGGGTCGCGCATGAGAAGCCGAAGTAAGTACAGTGGGAGGAAGAGCCGAACTAACGATAGTTCGGCCTATTCTGCGGCTAACTACAGTCATGTTTACTTCGGTCATGTTGGAGTTCGGTCATGGTAAAACCATCTCACTTGGTTTAAGCAGTGAGGGGGGTATTGAAGGATAAGCATTATCTTTCAGGAGTATGATTCCTAGGAGGACTCTGAATGGAGGAGTAAAAGTCCTATTCCTAGGAGGACTCTGAATGGAGGAGTAAAAGTCCTATTCCTAGGAGGACTCTGAACGGAGGAGTAAAAGTCCTACTAGGATTGTGCCACGCGGAACCTATATAAGCTCACAATATCACCTTTGGAGAGGTAACACAACTTTTGCTCCCTGATTACATTGAGCTTTTGCCTACTTGTATTGCTTTCTGACTTAGGCATCGGAGAGGTTTCCGGCACACACCCGCCGGCCAGCTCACGTTTGTGTTTTCAGGTGACAAAGCGACGTCGTACGGAGGAACGCAGACTTGATCAACAGGATTATACGAGAAGGTATATTTCTTTCCAGTACAATTGGCGCCGTCTGTGGGAACTCAGACAAGAACAACCTCTTGGTCAAGCTTTCTCTCGAAGATCAATGGCGAACAACGAAGAACTTCCTCACTCCACCATTGACGGACTAACCCCAGAAGGGGGTGCAAGGCGCGAAGGCCTACCCTTGGTCGCTCCCATGGCGAGTCTGGAACCACAAGGACAAAATTCCAGAAGGGATGCGAGGGGACGAAGACGGAATAACAGCCCTCATCCCTCTCGCTCGCAAAGCCCAGAAAGACAAAGGCGCAGGATTGATCCTCAAACTCTAGAGGATCGCGTCAGGGAACAAGATGAATTAATTCGCAAGATGGCGGCAGACATGGAGTCACTCAAACGCCAGGTGAAAGGAAGAGAAGTGGCGACAGGAGAGGGGCGCGACAACAAGACACCCCCTCGCCACTCGGAAGGGCGTAGTAGGAATTCTACACCCTCCCATGCAGAGAACAGAAGCCTCAGGACAGGCGATACACTATCCGGATCTTCCAGAACTCGTCGCTCCAGGTCTGAGAGGACGAGATCCGAAAGGTCGAACACGGAAGGAAGCACCTATTGGCCCTCGCATACGCACCAAACAAGGTCCAGACAGACGAAGTTGCCCAGATCGTCCGACCTACGAACCGTGTTCAAAGAGAAGGCACGATGGAAGGAGGGCGCCAGGGCGCGCGATCCACACAGAGTTTCTGCATTACAGCGGTTGGCTCCTCGGACGCATGGAAGCGTCGAGGTTGGAATGCCACTACCGCGCCCTGCCTACGAACCGACGGACAAGGCATTAGCGAGGCTGCAGACCTCACCGTTCGTTCCGGCGATTGAAAACGCACCCCTACCATCAGGCTTCCTTCAGCCCAAATTTACTACATATGAGGGGAAGACGGACCCTTACTCACACTTGAGCCACTTTCGCCAGGTCATGGCTGTATACCGGCGAAACGAGGCTCTGATGTGCATCCTCTTCCCATCTAGCCTTGGCGACCTAGGCTTGACTTGGTTCGAAAAACTCCCAGAAGGCAGCATAGCCTCCTGGGCGCAATTGGCGGAGGCTTTCGTAACAAGGTTCAGAACAAACACTAAAACCCCGGTGGAGATCGACCAGTTACTCTCCATCGACATGGGTGACAAGGAGACCCTAAGATCCTACAATAGTCGCTACTGGGAGACCTTCAACCAGATTGGGGACTGTCCCACCAATCTCGCCATCGCACAGTACAATAGAGGTCTTCCAGTCGGAAACAGGTTGAGGGACTCAATTACCATGACGCCACCCCTCACGATGGAAGCCTTGATGGAAAGAGTACACCAACATATTCGCGTGGAGGAAGATAGTGCCCGCGCTAAAACAAAATCTGGCACAACCGCAATACCAGATAAAATGACCATGGCGAAGGTCAACACGGTAGAACGTCCAAGTAGAAACGGGCAAGGCAGGCGGGACAACGGAGAGGACCAAGGCAAAAGAAGGTTGAGAGTCCACACTGCCATGACCACGGTGTTCAAAAAACCAATCTACCGAATTCTCAGCGAGATACGCGATGAACCTTTCGTCCGATGGCCTGCTAAGTTGGGAGAAGCGCAAAAAGACTACGACGAGAAATCGCGGTGCACCTTCCATGATGAACAGGGACACCGCACTGAAAATTGCACGCCATTGAAGCAGCATTTGGAGGAGTTAGTGGCGGCTGGGCACTTGGACCAATACATAAAAGAAGGAACACTTTGATATCCGGAGATGGCAAGTTAAGGCCCAATTGGGAAGGACCATACAAAGTGGTAGGATTAGCGGGAAAAGGGGCATACCACTTGGAAGATGGAGATAGCAAGCCCCAGACCATGGAACACTGCCAGTCTCGAGTTATTTTTTCTCTAGGGTACTTGTAATTTTCATTCTCCTCAATAAAACAAGTCGTTCCCTCTTCAGCATAGAGTATTTTCTTCTGTAACAGTTGTTTTAATGAGCTAGGGGCATTAAAAGCAGCGTTGGCTGGAAAAACCAACACTTACCACTCTTTTGCACCCTTTGGCCGAAGTAAGGACCTAGGCTAAAGGTGGTTGGCAGGTTTGACCAACAAAAAAACTTTTTTGCACCCTTTAGCCGAGGTAAGGACCTAGGCTAAAGGTGGTTGGCAGGTTTGACCAACAAAACTCTTTTGCACCCTTTGGCCGAGGTAAGGACCTAGGCTAAAGGTGGTTGGCAGGTTTGACCAACAAAACTCTTTTGCACCCTTTGGCTGAAGTAAGGACCTAGGCTAAAGGTGGTTGGCAGGTTTGACCAACAAAAAAAACTTTTTTGCACCCTTTGGCCGAAGTAAGGACCTAGGCTAAAGGTGGTTGGCAGGTTTGACCAACAAAAAACTTTTTTTGCACCCTTTGGCCGAAGTAAGGACCTATGCTAAAGGTGGTTGGCAGGTTTGACCAACAAAAAACTTTTTTGCACCCTTTGGCCGAAGTAAGGACCTAGGCTAAAGGTGGTTGGCAGGTTTGACCAAACAATAAACTTTTTTGCACCCTTTAGCCGAAGTAAGGACCTAGGCTAAAGGTGGTTGGCAGGATTGACCAACAAAAACTTCTTTGGACACTCTTTTGCCGGGATGATAGTTACCTCGGCCAAAGAAGTTTGGCAGGAATGGCCAGATTGAAGAATGGTTGGCTGGAACAACTTTTAGTGATCTTCAGCCGAGGTAAGACCTAGGCTGAAGAGGTTGACAAGTATGACCAGTTAGATTTCAAGGCTAAGACCGAGATAAGTATCTCGGCCAGGAAATGTTATACTTCATTCAGATCACAATTGGAAAACGATTGCAAGCATGGAACAAACCAAACAGAAAGATGAGAAAATTGAAGATTTCATTCCAAACTGAAGATTTCAAGAAGAAAATACAGGATAAAGCAAAAAGGTCGTCAAGATCCGCATCCAGATAGACTCGAAGGCCGGTTTCAGAAGGGAGCTCGGTTGTCACAAGCACACTTTGGTTGAGCTCGGTCGAAAGCACCGCATCAGACACAACAAGCAAGGGTTAGATGGAGCCCACTGGAGTTGGAGAGATAGATTGACGACCGGGCTGGGCGTTGTCTTCAGGAGCAGCATCCTCATCCTCCACTTCTTGAAGAAATTTCTACTGAATGGCATTTGCATACTCCACCATGGAGCTTGGTATAAAATATGGAGGAGGGTTTAGGAAGACCTCGGTCTCTTGGCTATGACCGATTTACGCCACAGCTGCTTCCCACCCACACTTGACGAAGAGGTTTTTGGCAGCCTCACATTGCAGGATATAACTCGCGCGATATCTCGGTTGAACGTGCAAAGGTGTGCCTAGCCAACCTAGTCAGTTTGCAAAGTAAAAAGGAAAAGTATTAAGCACGGATCGTTGGACCGTGCTAAAAGAAACAAAGGCGAAATAAATGGAGTCCTCGCTCGTCTAAGTGGAACGAAGGATTCGTAGCCCGGTTGAAGCCTATTGTGCAGCATTCTTAGTTCGGTTTTTGACTAAGTCAGGGAGCTGGTCTAGCCCCAAGTTATAGCTCGGTTGAAAGCACTGAAGATGAAAGTAGCAGCAACGAACACAAGCTTCGCAGATGCAGAGTTGAGGTGGAATAGAAACTCAGAAAGTAGAGAGAAAGGTAGAAGGCCACAGTTTAGCTCGGTTGAGAGGCTAAAGTTTAGCTCGACTGGAAACAAGTAATCCCAAATCATGCATGGCAGATGGAATTAAGGGGCAATTGAGAGTGTAATTTATATCTAAATTTGGCCGAGCTAAGGAGGAGACTTCCTTGGAAATTGGGCCGCGCAATGGACCGAGGTAAGGATAGATTTACTTCGGTCCAAGAACTAAACGGATATGGGTCGCGGTAGAAAAGACTAGCAAGTGGGCCGCGGTCCAAGTGTTAGTTCGGTCCAAGTATGGAAGGGAATTCTTCAAGTGTTACCTCGGTCCAAACGTGATTATAAGTTACCAACCGAAGTAGAAATAGTTATCTCGGCCATGGCAATCGGAGCCGAGGTAATGGCTTCTCTTGGTAGGCTTCGCTCTGGATAGCGCGGTAGAAGCCTTGAAGTTAGACCGGTCCAAGAGAGCCTTGAAGTTAGTCCGGTCGTAGAAGGACTTGAAGTTGGTCCGGTCCCAGAAGTGCCTAATGTTATCTCGGTCCAGAAGAGTACTACGGTTAGTTCGGTTGCCAGATGGCCACACTCAAAGTTAGTCCGGTTGCGGCATAGCATGACTAGCTCGATCGGACCTAGCTAGTTGTTAGTCCGGTTTAGCCATGCCATGGGTCGCGCATGAGAAGCCGAAGTAAGTACAGTGGGAGGAAGAGCCGAACTAACGATAGTTCGGCCTATTCTGCGGCTAACTACAGTCATGTTTACTTCGGTCATGTTGGAGTTCGGTCATGGTAAAACCATCTCACTTGGTTTAAGCAGTGAGGGGGGTATTGAAGGATAAGCATTATCTTTCAGGAGTATGATTCCTAGGAGGACTCTGAATGGAGGAGTAAAAGTCCTATTCCTAGGAGGACTCTGAATGGAGGAGTAAAAGTCCTATTCCTAGGAGGACTCTGAACGGAGGAGTAAAAGTCCTACTAGGATTGTGCCACGCGGAACCTATATAAGCTCACAATATCACCTTTGGAGAGGTAACACAACTTTTGCTCCCTGATTACATTGAGCTTTTGCCTACTTGTATTGCTTTCTGACTTAGGCATCGGAGAGGTTTCCGGCACACACCCGCCGGCCAGCTCACGTTTGTGTTTTCAGGTGACAAAGCGACGTCGTACGGAGGAACGCAGACTTGATCAACAGGATTATACGAGAAGGTATATTTCTTTCCAGTACACTGGGTATCCACAGCAAACACATAAATCTTAATATATTAATATATAATAAGTAGAGATCTAGAAAGGAATATATTTGCCATAATATCACCCCATGCATTGTTCCTTCTCATACACTTCTATGCACCTACTACAATTGCTCCATTAATCCGATGGTAGACTGGACCAAAGCTTGGCTCTAAGTTAAAACCATTCTTCTACAACTTTAGATAATAAGTTTTTTTCAACTAATTTAACTACCTAATAAACAGAAGTTGTAACAAATAATTTGACACAAATTCTCGAAATATCTTAAAAAATTAAAAATTATAACATTTCAAATAAATTATACCAAACAACCCTATGTTGAGCTTCTTGATCCTTGGATACCTCTGGCCTGAAGCACCATTCAGTTGAACATTTCTTGAAGAGGTTGTATGTATTATTATTATTATAAGACTTCATTAAAATATTTTGAATGATGGGTAATAAACAAATTTGTAAGTTTCTGTCCACATAGTAATTCCATACTTATAGTTTCCTATTATTGATTGCGAAAGACATTAGACTAAACTTTATTTTAATCTCATATTGATATTAAACATGTACAGTAATTAGACAAATTAGTGCAAATCAGACAAGATTATTTTTATGAATAATATTCCTCCTAATGTATTTTGGTTTGGGTAGTATTGCTATATATATATATTAAGAGTAAAAAGACAGTCATATCTTTATTTTGAATAAATTATATCAATTTCTTCTAAGATTTAAAAATATATATATCAAGCTCTATAGTTTAGTATTATTACACCAGTCTCCCTTTTAATAAGATTAAAGGGACCGCAATTAATAATGTAAATATTGAGAAAATACAAGATAAATAATGGATTATTTTTTCAACCATATTACTAACGAATTATTAATGAAAATAGGGTTAATTGTTATATGAAATAGTGAAATTTGTTATATTTTTTTTCAAATCTCAAAGGAAATCAGTGTAATTTACTCTTTAATATTTACTTAAAAATAAATACAGACATGATTGTCATGTGACATTGTGTATATAGGGTGTGTTATAATTTTTCATTAATTAAAAAATATTATATAAAAATATCACATGATATTTTAAAACTATCTAATAAAGATCACTTACCACATGTATTTTACAGTTCCTCATTTTCAAAAAAATACAACATAAACAATTCAACATAGTATTATATCATATAAGAATACTTAATAATTTTCGTACAATATAAATAAAAAATTATTTAAGGGCAGCTCTATTTTGAATAAAATAAAACAAAAGAGTCAGAGGACAACATCCAAACCATGAAACCAGTGTCTGATTGGTTTGTAACAGACTCGATCGTACGATGTTACTTATATTATAGTGCTTGGCGAAGCATAGAATAAAAACTCACACGGAGGACCACATTAGGTTAGCGTTACATTCAACGTACTATGTGGGGGTGCAACTCGGGCGGGCTCAACCCGAGCAACTCGAGTCCAGTCTGAGTTTTTTTAGGGCTTGATCAATTATATCTTGTAATCTGAACGGGCCTGGGCAGATTTTTGATGTCCGAATTGTAATTCGGGCCGGGCTTGGGCAGAACCAATGGCCAACCCGAGCAACCCGAACCCGAATTAAATTTAATATATTATATAAATTATATAATATATATAAATTAAGTAAAAGAGTTAGTCTTAATTTTTAATTTTTATTTTTTGGTGACTAGAAAATAACTTTGAATAATTCTCAATTCTTTGTTAATTATCAATTCTACCTACAGGTTTCAAAACAAATCTACCTACAAGTTTCTGGGCAATTCGGGCTAACCCGAGTTCAAAATACAAAGCTTGGGCCGGGCTTGGGCAGCAAAGCTCGGGTTCATGTTCGGGCTTGGGCGGGCTTGGGCACTGCTCTGGGCAATTCGGGTCGGGCTTGGGCAAACCCCCAACCCGACCGAACCCGCTCGAGTTGCACCCCTACCATTACAATATGGTTTAATAATAATTTTATTTTTTATTTTTTTGAAATAATTATAAAAAATTCTAAATTTTGAATTTCATAACAAAATAAATACTGAATTTTTAATTTTTTCAATTTAAACCTAATATTTTAATTTATTTTTTATCTAAACTATTTGTCTATTTCTTTAAGTAAAATTTATCAAAAATAGTATTTTAATTATTATAATTAGTGTAAGTGTACGAAAAATGTCTAAAATTTCTATTTTCTTTGAATTTAATAACCAAAATATTATTATTTTTCATCACTATTATTTAAAAAAAATAGAATAATAATCTAGATTAAAAATAAATTAAAAATTAGAATTGAAATTGATAAAATTAAAAATTTATAATTTATTTTGTTACAATATTCAAATTTTGAATTTTTTTTTAACTTTTTTTTTTATTTTTTTTATTTTTATGCAGCCAAGTCCTTGGATTTCCAATATATGACTAGGATAAGAGAGGGAAAACCACCAAAACTGGTTTTGAAAATATTTTTGATCATGACATGGAAACCAAGAATAGCAAAGTGAGAATGACACAAAAAGAATTTCTCCACTTGTTGACTTCAGGTTTGTTTGGCGCAGGTTAAAAGCTGCTTATTTCAGCTTTTAACTTAATTTAAGCTAAAATATTGTGTTTGGTGCAGCTTAATGTATCAGATTAAAGCTTAATTTAAGCCATTTTCAACTTATTTTGGAAAGCAGCTTGAGAGGTGCTTATAAAAAATGGCTTATGCGCGTAGCTGGGTAAGGGGGCTGAAATGACTTAAATGCCCTTCACCAATTTGAAATACTACCAAATTGCCATTATATAAACCACAAACATATCACTATTCACTCCAAAAGAGAGAGAGAGAGATAGGCGATTTTCGACGATCAGAGGCAATTTTCGGTGAAGCTCTCTCTCTCTGTTCACCGTTGTCTCTCTCT
This sequence comes from Camellia japonica, assembly GCA_030407325.1. Taxonomy (NCBI): domain Eukaryota; kingdom Viridiplantae; phylum Streptophyta; class Magnoliopsida; order Ericales; family Theaceae; genus Camellia; species Camellia japonica. The sequence goes on along the minus strand of JAPPVO010000017.1, from coordinate 150,260,634 downwards.
CTCTCTCATTTTTCTGTCTCTCTTTGTCTCCCATAGCATACCTACGCCGTCACCTCATCCGCCGTCACCGTCAACGCCTTTGTAACAGTTGTCGATCTCCTCCTCCGTGGCTTCGACGACACCACCATAACGCCTCTCTCCGCTTCACGTCTTCTCCTCATCGCATCATCACCATCGCATTCAACCACCATTGCGATATCTCTCTTTCTCTTCCACTCTTTTTGCAATCGTCGCAATCGCCATTATCGTCATCACGATTCGGCATCACTGCAACCCTTAAGACCAAATCGCGACACAAGCTCCTCAAATCTAGGATTTTGGTGGTGGAGGAGGAGATGGATGAGATGAGGAGGGCTTCTTGCAGACCACCGGCGATAGCTCCTCAGATCTAGGGTTTTGCAAAATTGTAATGAAAAAAAAGAGAAATTTTTTTTTTCAATTAACTTCCATTTAATTTTAAAAAAAAAATATTTCAATTAATATTGAAATAAATTGTGCAATTTATATCCATTAAATAAATTACACAATTTATTTCACAATTATTGATATAAATTGCACAATTGCACAATTTTATTTCAATTAAAAAAATACAATTTACTTCCACTAATGAAAAGAAATACAATTGTTATATTATTAATTGTAATGAAAAAAAATTAAAATTGAAGAAAAAAAATGAAGTACAAAATGAAATAACTTATATTAAATGAAATAAAAAAATGAATATTATAACTTCTATTAAATAACTAATTGAAATTAATATAAAGAAAAATAATATGTAATGATATCACAACATTAATATAAATATATGGATATTAATTGATATTAATTATAATGAATTAATAAATTAAACAAAATTAACAAAAAGAAAGAAGAGAAGAAGAAGAAAAAAAAAAAAAAAGAAGAAGAAGAGAAAAGAAAATAAGGAGAAAAAGAAAAAAAAAAAGTATTGATGCTAATTAAGCCATTAATTGACACTAATTAATTTATAATGAAAAAATGAAATAATTTTATACTAATTGATACTATTAATGAAAATAATAATTTTTGTAATCCTAATTATATTAACTTTTATTAATGAAATAACTTCTTTTAAATTAAAACTAAAAAAAATGATAAAATAATCATTTTTATATCTTATAAGGACAAAAAATAATAATTACACAGCAAAAAGTTATTTTACAGCTTATCAACCAAACAATGCTGTTTAAATCCATAATCTCACAGCTGCACCAAACAGATTAACAGCTTATGTTCACAGTTATAAGTTATAATCTATAATCATTTTTCTACAGCTCTACCAAACGGGACCTTCATATTTTTTTAATTATTAATTTTCTTTATGAGAAATGCTAATTAATGAGTGTTAGGAGTCATTTACCTTAGGTGTATTTATAAAAAATGAATTAAAATATATAAGAATATGTAAGATTTGTATTGAGTTTGAATCACAATTAAAATGATAATTCATATGCTAGTCATTAATATGATATTTTATTTTATTTTTGTCTTTTCCTCTCTTCCCTCACTATTTTTGCAAATTAAACAATTAAAAAAAAATTAAATCCAAAGTTTTTTATTTTTTTTTAAAAAAAACTTATTTTTCAAATATAGGTAAATAATTTTTTGGTTACTACTTTAGGCTCGAATTTTATAACAAATTAATTGAAATCGTATTTAAAAATAAAATAAAATAAAATAAAATAAAAAGACATCATTAAAGTCAAAAAATAATTTTGGTCACACACAAATATATTATAAACAAAACACATATTGTGATTGGTTTATAAAATTTATTGGTTTACAAATACATTATGAATAGAACACATATTGGTTTACAAATATATTAGAAATATGAATTTACAAAGTCTAACATGAGCTTAACATGAAAAATAAATAAAATAAAATAAAAAACTCGAAAAAATAAAATAGTATAATAATTCAAAACTGACCAGTACTCTTCTTTATATTTTCTTGATTAATGAGAAGACAAAAGCATAACATCCTACAAAGCTGATCAAGTGCACATTGTGTGCAAGTCCACTCTCTTCTGTGTTAAGAGAGAGGGAGTGAGAGAGAGAGAGAGTGAGAGGAGAGAGATGGGGATGAAGGAAGCTCTGCCATTTCTGGGTATGGTGAGTATACAGTTTATACAGGTGGGTATGATAGTAGCAGTCAAAGAAGCCACTTCACGTGGCCTCACCAAGTTCACCTTTGTCTTCTACTCCAATTCTCTTGCTGCCCTCATTCTTCTCCCCACTTCCTTTCTTCTTCACAGGTACCCTCTCTCTCTCTCTCTCTCTCTCTCTCTCTCTCTCCTCTGTTCTTTAACCATGTTTCCATTTCCATGCAGATCAACTCGTCCTCCAATCACTTTCTCTCTCCTCTGCAAATTTTTCGTGATAAGCTTACTTGGGTATGTCTCTAAATGCTTGACTTGTATATATCATAGTAAGAACATCCATATATATAGCAAATCGTTGATTGGATCTGTGAATTTTTCGATAGATTCATGAAATTGAATGAAGAGATCCAAGAGAACGAATGTATCTGCCAAATATAAATTTTGGGGTTTTTACCTTCTTCAAAATGCAGATATAGTGTATGAACTATTTTTTCAAGATTTTAAATGATTTGGAAATCGAATTTTTAAAAATATATATTCAATTTAACGAGTCTTTATCTCCATTTCTTGGAGATAGATCATTCATGGAGAATTCCATTGATAGAAACAAGGGAGATGAAAGTTTTGATATTTTTCCAGGGGTTAATTACACTTTTTACCCCTACAGTTTGATTTAAATTTCATTTTCGTTCTTACAATTTTAAATTGAACAATTTGGTCCTTACACTTTAAGTGCAATTTCAATTTCATCATTCCGTCCGGTTTTCTTTTAATTTATTCTACGTGCCAACTTAGAAAATTGACATGTATCCCAAAATTGTTAATTTTAACCTCAAATTTGGATTGAAGAACTAAGTTGAAATTGGACTTAAAATGTAGATACCAAATTGTTCATTTTGAAACTAGGGATTAACATAAAATTTAGATCAAACTACTGGACGAGTAAAAAGTGTAATTAACCCTTTTTCCAGAGATTTGATATTTTTTCAAAGGGTAAATTATACTCACCTCTCATAAGATTTGGAAAAAATACAAACAGCCTCACAATTTTGATATAATTACACTGATCTCCCCTTTAGTGAGGTTAAATAGACCAAAACTAATATAGATCGTATGAAAACACTAGGATAAACAAGGAATAACAACAAATTATTGATGAAAAGGAAATTAAGTGTTATGTGAAACCTTAAGAAAACTTCATATAGTTATGTCAAAACTGTGAGACTTGTTCTTTTTTTCAAATCTTAGGAGAGGTTAGTGTAATTTATCCATGTTGTACTTTTTTTAAACCTCAGGGATGGTCAGTGTAATTTACCCTAAAACCAAAGTTTACTTATCATTTTGTTTGACTTTTGGTATTCGATACAATATGTCCAACATAGATTGACCTTAGACTATGTTCATTTTGTTCAGTTGCACATCACAGGTAGTTGGAAATGTAGCAGTACAGATAACTCCAGCATCATTTTCCACAGCAATTATGAACCTGGTCCCAGGTTTTACATTCACACTTGCTGTCATTTTCAGGTTCCATTCTGCTCTCCCTCTATGACTCTAATTTCTTGACAAATTCTTTAAATTTTGCATACTGTGAAATTTTTGTCATTAGCTTGAATCACATTTTTCACTGATTTTTTAGGTGGTTTCATAATTTATCAAATATGTACATTAATGTGTGTGTGTGGTTTCATAATTTATCAAATATGTACATTAATGTGTGTGCGCGTGCGTGTGCACGTGTTTGTTATATTTTGCAGCTCTGAAGATGAAGTTAGAGTAGAAAATTTATGTGACAATCCTAGTCATTTATCCGGATCCCCTTTTCAAAGATTTTTCAGGAAATGCTAATTTTCCGTTTGGATATGGAAAATCAACAGTACAGAACCAATTTTTTTAGAGAAAGTAGGAAAACAAATCTTGTTCCGTCCATGTACGAAGCTAGGAATCACACTCAATAACCTATCCATATGTTTTTATAAGGTCAAATTGCTGTTAATCTTGGTAGTAGTTTCATTACCTTAAAGTTAACTAATCATCACGAGTTTCTACCAAATTCATGTTTGAAACTTTATTCGTGAACACGCCACAGATACACAATGTCACTTAATCATTAACGAATCGTACTACTGTTTTACACGTAACTATTTATTCTGCCATATGGTTTTAAATTTGTTCAACGGATTTGTTTAGGTTGGAACAAGCAAATTTTAAAAGTTCAAGTACCCTAGCTAAATCCATCGGAACTATAGTCTCGATTGTAGGGGCTCTCATTGTGACACTCTACAAGGGTCCCTCACTTTTGACGACCGCGACGCAATACAACTTGGTCCTTGGAGCTTTTCTCCTTACAATCGAATGTTTGTCTTCTTCGGCATACATTATTACTCAGGTAGACTCCATGAAAATGCTCTCAAACATACTAGAAATTAATTACCAACATACTATCACTACCATTTTTTATTTTTATTTTATCCCGCTGTTGTTTCAGGCATTTCTTCTCACGAAATTTGGCGCGGAGCTTATTATAGTATTTTTCTACTGCTTTTTCGTCGCAATTATGACTGGAATTTTATCTTTGGTTATGGAAAGAGACCCAGCCGCTTGGAGCTTACTACCTTCTGTGAAGTTGCTTTCCATTCTTTTCTCAGTAAGTCTATGGTTTCGTCTTTCTGATTGTTGAACTCAGGATGATTTAATCAAACACATACACTCATTACGAGAGAAAATCAATTTGAGTGATGTACCGCTTGATCAGTATGATTTAAGTTGCGGAATAAATATGCAGCATAGTGACTTATTATGTGCCAAAATGTAGGGAATTGTTGGTTCTGCAATACAAGTAAGCATTCTGGTGTGGTGTCTGCGCCAGAGGGGGCCTCTTTTTATTGCAGTGTTTCACCCCTTGGGGATTGTCATTTCAACCGTGGTTGGTATCATCGTCTTTGGTGATATTTTGTATTTGGGAAGGTAGTGAAATTCTTTCTCTACTTCTTTTAAATGTTGTTGTATTTTTGTTAATTACAGATCAGATTTGTACCAGATCTAGCGTAATCCTAATTCGATCGGATTATAAAATAACCCGAATCTGAGCCGGATCCAATTATGTCAAATTTGATAAGAGATGAATCCTAATGCTGCATATTAGTAATCATCATTTTTTAAAACATTGTTTTTGTGCAGTGTGGTGGGATCAGTTATTATTGTTATAGGATTTTACTCTGTTATGTGGGGAAAATCCAAAGAACAAAAAGTGATCAAGGATGATGAGGAAACCAGGGCAGAATCACCCAGAGAAAAAGTGCCACTCTTGCAGAACATCATAGAGACCCAAGTTTAGAACGGTAAATGACAAAAAAAATTAAGTTCCATTTTCTTTTCCTCTGTATTTTGAAAGCTGCCTTGCATTGATGTCAAATTTGAAGTTTGTTTTTTTGCTTAAATTGGTCCATCAAACATTGTTCAGCAGCCTATATATGTCAAGGCTAGCTCTGTTGTGTATTGAATGGCATTCCGACAAATAAACACTACAGAAGGTTGTAGCTTTTCAATGATATTTTCCAGAAACCAAAAAGTGTTCCCATAGTATTAGATTTGTTGATGTTCTTTCAATTTCTTTGAATCAAAATAATTTCACTTGCAAGGGAAATTTTTCCTAATAAAAATTAATTAAAAAGTTAATAAACAAACAGGGGTTTGTAAATACTGAACAATTATCTATGAGTATGAAACAATTGACTAATGTATTGTACTAGCATGCTTTCAATTTTTTTCCAGAAAAGTCTCAATGAGAACTGGTGTGCTGCAAAGAGAGAAGGGGTTCCATACCCAAAAAATTCACAAAATTCACATTGCAATATCAACACACATATATATACATATCTATCTATATGTGTCAATACTCAGTATGACTAAGTTTGTGCATATAGTGAAGAATAATGAAATTTGCAGGTAGCTCACCCAAGGGACATGGTATAAACGATTTCAATAAATGGCTTCGATTGTTTGAATGTGTTGAACCTTCCAAAAATCTTCACCATGTGGTCGCCCTATAGTTTGGTAGAATCTCCAAGGCATGTACCATACCATTAGACGCTGTAGATTTCTAAGGTGCTCGATACCCAATGGCACCATTTCTAGTTTCTCACATGCTGCAATATCTAGTCCCCTTAGCCCGGGCATTGCTCCTTGCTCTACTCGTACGCGCTTCAATTGGCTTAGTTGTTGAAGGCTAAGCTTTTTAAGCCTTGGGTACCCTCCAATAGTGCAACACAGCTCCTCCCCTACAAATGCTTCTCGGAGTTCCAGCACTACCAAGTTAGGCAATCCCTGGAGTGACTTTAGCGGGTCATCATTTAGATTAGAGTGTTGAAGCACTAGTTTGGCGAGGTATTGGAGGGAGGCGATCCATTTAGGCAAAGTAGGTAAACTAGATTTCAGATATAGGCGTTGTAGAAACCGTGGACCGGATGATAGAGAATTAAGACGAAGAGGTTCAGTTGTGCTTATGGAAACCATGTATAATGCAGTGAGGTGCTTCAACTTCTCTAAAGAAGAACATAGCTCCATTCCATTTTCTTGTGTCAGTTCCAAGATACCCAACCTCCTTAATTGGGTTAGCTTCCCTACCTCTTTCAACATATCACCATTACCGTTCACGTCAACATTTCAATTTCTGTAGATTTGTTAATTCTCCTATCTTTCCTGGAAGGTTCATCCCGTATGTGCGGGCAAACATCGTTGATGATTCCAAATAATAGCCATAGCCACGCAATTGGCAAAGATTTTTCAACTTCGAGATCCCATTTGGCAGGGATGATATGCAAGTCCCGAGACAATGTTTGAGGTCCAATATTTCTAATTTCTTGAGCTTTCCTATGGACTCTGGAAGCTTATTTATCATTGTCCTCCTTAGACTTAAGTATCTCAAGTGAATCATTTCAGTCAGCTCTGGAGGGAATTTGTAAAGCCATGCACCTTCAAGCTCCAAAACTCCTAACAATTTGAAACCCTTAAAGAATGTCTTCCCCAAAGACATTGATGAACTTGTTGAAACAAACACCAAAAGAGATCTGAGGCTAGTGAATCCCCTGCCTGATGGTAGCTCTTCCTCACAACTACCATGGATTGACATTCGACGAACCTTCTCCTCCATTGACATCCTTCTATCATTCAGTAGTATCATAGCAAATGATTCATCCCTAGATTTCAACTGGATAATTTCTCTCATAATATCATGTACACGACAAGTCCTAACCCGATTGAAGCAATCCGTTTGCACTACTTGAATCATATTCCTACTAACTAGTTCATTAAGGTAGTCCTCTGCAACCTCTTCAGCAGTGAGCCCTGGTTTCTCTTCCACAAATCTTTCAACCACCCATAACCGGATAAGTTTCATTCTTTTGATCAAATAATCCTCTGGGAAAACACTCAAGTACAAGAAGCAACATTTGAGGTGATATGGCAAGTCAATGTAACTAAGCAGAAGTATTCTTTCTAGAGTTTCAAAATTGGAATTACTTTTCACCTCTGCAGAAAGGCTATCATGGACTTTCTTCCATTCCAACAAATGTTTATTCTTCTTAGACAAAAGGGAACCTATTGTTACAATTGCCAGAGGCAGTCCCCCACACTTGTTCAAGATTCTATAAGGCATCTCACCCAGTTCTTTTGGACAAACGCCATTGCTTTCCCCTCGGAAAGCTTTCTTACAAAAGAGTGTCCAAGCCTCCTTCTCCAGAAGAGGCTGGAGATGGTAAACATGACTAGTTGTTTCTATAGACGCAGCTACATCACTGATTCGTGTTGTGAAAATGATCCTACTCCCACAACAAGAATCGGGTAATGCAAGTTTAACTACTTCCCAAGCATTTATGCTCCATACATCATCAAAGACAACAACATACCTCTTTTGTTGTAGATAGCCCCTGAGTTTGTTGATCAATTGTCTTTCATCCATCATATCTATTCCTTGAGGAATTGGCTCTTTTGTCTCCTCCAAGAAATCCTTCAGCGCAGCCCGCAGAAGCTCTGCCGCCGTGATTAACTGCGACACACACTATCATAAACTTTCTTCACTAGAGTTGTTTTGCCTACGCCACCCATCCCCACCACAGAGACAGCGGTCAGATTCTGCTCTCCGTTTACCAGCCAAGAAATTAACAAGCTCTTGGGATTCTCAATTCCCACAACATCGGCATCATCTAGGAAAAGAGAAGAAGCCAGTCGAGGATCATAAACTTTCTTCACCGGAGTTGAAGTCGTTGCTTCCTCTATCCTTTTGAATGAAAATGCATTTCGTCTTTCTGAAATGGCCTTAACCTTCCTCTTCACTTCCTCTATCTGAACCGCCAAGTGGTGTCGCGCTCTCAATTGGCGCAGGTGGTGGTAGCCTTTGTGGAGGAAGTGAAAGAAACCACTCCCCTGTGGCGGTGACAAGCGGAGGAGGAACTCTTCAAGAATATCCTCGGTATTGTAGGCCACGTCTCTGACTTGCTTCACCCAAGTTTTGACTCCTTTATCGGATTCACTTCTTGCTTCGGCGTCTTGTAGGAAAGATCTCATGCTCTCTAGATCATCCTGTAATTCAGCAACTCCCCTTCCAACTCCACCAAGCAATTGAGCTTCTTTCTGCTAGGAGAGTACCCAATTTCTCTAGCACCACCCTCACTGCGATCATGGCCATGTTTGTTCGCTTTTGCAAATTGGTCACCACTAGGGCTGTACTATTCCCATAGTATAATATTCTTTCTGATTATTGGGGAGGATCTTTAAAATTTTCTTGCCAGCCACTAGATTATAATGACATTTACGAACTCAAACAACATTTTTCAATCCAAAATCTGAATTGAAGTGAATCCTCCTCCGCAAAAGTAAGCCTCCATTGGAAATGAGTCAATAATGGAGGCTTGATGGAAACTACCAAGTGTATATTTTCGGGCCACCAATCACTGCCATTTTCTTGAGAATAATGTTTGGTGGTGCGAATTCTGTGGCTCGAATGACCTGAATATGGCAAAACGATGTTGTTTTACACTCAAAACGACGTTATTTTGGGTGTTTCGAGCCATTCGCGCCATGTATTTTCAGGCCACCAACCATTACCGTTTCCTTGAATCCCCGAAGTCGCTTTCGAAAAGTAGGCCTCCAGTGGTAAAGTCAATGGTGGATGCTTGAAGGAAACTACCAAGTATTTTCCTTGAATACCCGTTTGCAAGTACAAGCCAAGTCGCTTTCGAAGAATAGTATATTTTTCTTCAAATGTTACACAATAATTTGCTAGTAATTTTTTTATTAAAAAATTTAATTATATAATAAAATCTCTTTAAATAATATTTATATCAAATATAAATATATATATATATATCTTTTTAAAAAATTTATAATTATTGTAAAGATTTTAAATATGCTTTAATAAAAATAATCCACAACTTTATATGAGTATATCAAATTTGTCCAAAAAAAAAACAATCTATCACATTTGTCAAAAGAATATAATCCATCAACATCACATTTGTCAAAAAAATACAATCAATCAATGTCAAATTTGTTAAAAAATGAATAGTAACCAATCGGATTTTTCAAAACGTGAATAATAAATTTTACAAAATATTTACCTAAAATCAGATATTGCACACATTTAAATAATATTTATAACAAATATATCATACAATATATATTTTAAACAGATAATATTTTGTGTCAAACAATATAAAATATATATATTAAAAAATCACAATTTATCTCATAATATTTAAAAATCAAAACACAACTCCACACTCAAATCATAACCAAACAAATAATTCAAAACTCAATTGAAAAACTATTTTCAAAACTCATAACCAAACACATAACTCAAAACTTAATTCAAAAACTCTTTTCAAAACTTATAACCAAACTCCTTTTAAAACTCTTGTCAAAATTTTGTTAAAAAAATTCAAAAAAAATATATTTTTATTTTGTTCTTTAAAATTATTTTTTATTTTATATGTTTTTGAAAAAAAAAATTCAAAATAGTTTTTAACAAATTTTTTCTTCTCAAAATTCAACTCAAAACTCATAGCTCAAAATACAATTTTACATTCAAATTATGATTTTAAAAATAAAATAAAAAAATAATTTTTGAATTTTTCTTTTAAAATAGAGTTTTGAAAAGGATTTGATTATAAGTTTTGAAGTAAGTTTTGAACTGTGTGTTTAATTATGAGTTTTGAAAATAACTTTAAAATTAAATTTTAAATTATGTATTTAAATATAAATATAAATTTTTATTTTATTAAAATCACAATTTTAAGACTAAACTAAATACTACCTGAGATTTGCCAAATCCTTATTAGCAACTTGTGGTTAGTTGGTTTTGTTTCATTGGTTGAAAAGGTTGGCAGCTTTGCCTCAATTGTAAACGGGTAATTATTCAGTATTTTTAGAATATGAATATATGATACTTCATAAGATTTTGATTGATAAAAAGGGGTAGGAGTCCACGATTTATGTTAAAAATGAAAGAACAACATAAAACTAAGTAATTAATAATTAACTTGGAATATAATCACATAATATTGTTTGGCTTTTTGGCTTTCAAAGGTTATTTTTGTAATTGCGAGCGTGTCAGCAAGGATCAATCAGTCCTTACAGAATATTAATTGCCAACCAATTATCAGACGATTGTGTTTTAGTTATTTCAGCCTCAATGAAGAGGACTTTTACTGGTGGCTTGACTTAGGAAAATTAAACAAATAACAATTAAATGAAGAACAGTTGAAGCATTTCATTAAGATGAAAAAACTCACAATGATCCAAACTCAGTCTCGTAGAGGTTTATAGCGACAATTTACTTGAAACTACTCCTATGAATGAAGTGCAGTGCAGGAATTTTAAAGTACAGAAACGTAAAGAACTAGAAACGTAAGACTATAAATGTAAAACTAGAAAGGAAACAAAGTAGAATAAGACTGGTTTTTTGGATCTGAGTCTAGGGCTTTTTTCTGGGGCCTTCTCTACTATTTATACTTCTCAAGGATGACCATCGAACTGCGTTTCTAACCGTCGAACTGTTCCTCCATGATCGCTGATCATGTTGCCTTGTAATTAGCCCACTATGCCATCACTTGCAGTTAGACTTCCCTCCTAAATTTGAATTTAAATGTGAGTAACCGTTGAAGCCACATCACCTTGCCTCTCTTTGTTGATCCACTGCTACTCAGATCTTGTAATAACCAATACTAACTGCCACGTGTACGATCAGGATCGAAGACTTGACTAGCCTTCCTGTATTACCCTTATTCTGCCACGCGTCGAATTGTAATTGGCTTGTACAAAATATGTAGCCAACATTACCCTCCGCACTAATATACCCAATACTTGGTGATATTAGTGGATCAAGCCCTTTTCTCCACGTCTTGGAACGTGCATGGGCTTTGCATTCTTCTAGAAATGCAACTGCCATTCATTATCTGCATTAACTCCCCTTCAATCTTTTGAACACCCCCACCACCTTAGTATTCAAACAGACTGATACATTTTAATGGCCAAATCAATTTCCTCATCCATTGATCGAGCACACAAAAAGTCATCTGATGATGCTGTTCCTCCTCGAAAGAACCTTCATGCATTAATTAGCCACCCTTACCCACCTTTCTATATTCAGGTCATGGATGCCTTTGCAAATTATTAACCCTTGGACTACGAACACATTGCCCTTAATCCTTTGATTCAGAAGCTTACAAATATGGACATGGGAAATTCTTCTTCTGACTCACCCTTGGACTACGAACAAACTGCTCTCAATCCTTTGATTCAGAAAGTTGCAAATATGGACATGGGAAGTTCTTCTTCACAACCCTCTGCATGGGATAAGGCTGCAGCTTCTTCTTCCTCTAGGACTTCTAACTGGACACACTGGTCAAAACCTGAGGCCTGTGATTTAAGGGAGCGAATCAACCATCACTTTGTCGAGTTTACTGACCCAAGTATTTTCCTTGAATCCCCGTTTGCAGGTATAAGCCGAAGTCGCCTGCTGGTTTTTCTTCAAATGTTACACAGTACTTGTATGGTAATTTTTTTATTAAAAAATTTGATCATACAATAAAAAAAAAATTAAATAATATTTATATTAGATATAAAAATATATATTCTTTTTAAAAAATTTATAATTATTGTAAAGATTTCAAATATACTTTAATAAAAATAATCTATCACCCCTATATGGGTATATTAAATTTGTCAAAAGAAGACAATCTACGAATATTACATTTGTCAAAGAAATACAATCAATCAATGTTAAATTTGTCAAAATATGAATAGTGGTCAATCGAATTTTTCAAAACGTGAATAGTAAATTTTACAAAATATTTACGTAAATTCAGATATTACACAATAACTTTTATTTAAATAATATTTATAACAAATATATTATACAATATATATTTATAATAAATACATCATAATAAACTTCACGACCTAAATTGCGCCCTCTAGTACAAATTCTGGACCGAAATAAATCTTCTTCCGTAAAAGTAAGCCTCCATTGGTAATGAGTCAACGATGGAATATTTTCCTGGAATCCCCGTTTGCAAGTATAAGCCGAAGTCGCTTTCGAAGAATAACAAATAACACCTATTAAAGTTGTTTAAAATATAAATTATTTTTTATAATTTAAAAAATTACAAATACTCCTTGGTTAAAAAGTTTTATTTAATAAAATTAATTCATAATTGATCTCTTATGCAATAATAAAATTATCTAAATTATTACTTAAAATATATTTATAACATCATTAAAAACTGTTAATTGACTTGATGATTTATTAATAAAAGGGAGGATTTGTTATAAAATTAGAAATCTCAGGAGTGAAATGTAATTTTCAGAATTGCATGGGGTAATTTGTATTTTAATCAAATCTTAGGAGGTGTATTTGTAATTTATCTATTTTTCTTCAAATGGTAACTTGGATGTTAATCTTTTAATTAAAAATTTTAATAATACAGTAAAATCTCTTTAAATAATATTTATATCAGATATAAATATATATATTTATTATAAAATTTTTGTAATTGTTGTAAAGATTTTAAATATACTTTAATAAAAATAATTCACTGCCCCATGTGACTATATTAAATTTGTCAAAAGATGACAATCTATCAAATTTGTCAAAAGAAAATAACTCACCAATATCACATTTGTCAAAAGAATACAATCCATCAATATCAAATTTGTCAAAAGATGAATAGTGGCCAATTGGATTTTTCAAAGCGTAAATAGTAAATTTTACAAAATATTTACATAAAATTAGATATTGCACAGTAATCTTCATTTAAATAATATTTATAACAAATATATCATATAACATATATTTTAAACAGATAATATTTTATGTCAATCGATATAAATATGTATATTAAAAAATCACAATTTATCCCATAATATTTTAAATTCAAAAGACAACTCCACACTCAAATCATAACTAAACAAATAATTCAAAACTCAATTTGAAAATTATTTTTAAAACTCATAACCAAATATATAACTCAAAACTCTTTTCAAAACTCATAATCAATTTTTTTTCAAAATTCTATTAAAAAAAATTTAAAATTTTTTTTTATTTTTTTCTTTAAAATTATTTTATATTTTATATTTTTCTAAATTTTTTTTTTCAAAATAGTTTTTATTTATTTTTCTATTTTTTCCAAAAATATATTTTTTTAAGTATTAGCCAAATAATTTGTTATCATCTATGTTACATGGACTCATGTATGAATGTCGGGTACGGGTGTGTATTTAAGGGTCGAACACATCAAATCTCTAAATAAAGGATACGTGGACTCGGCTAAGATGTACCCAAAAATTAGATACGGGTACGTGGATACGGCAACAAGTATTGAAAAAAATTAGCAGAGGTCTAATCTTACTATGTTTTTTTTTTCTTTTTTTTAGGTGCTAAATCTGAAATTTTTATTTTTATTTTTATTTTTATTTTGCTGCAGAATTTTGGTTTGGGAGAGGCTAAAATTAGTTGGATTAGAATTTAATAATATGAATAGTGAAAAGTTAACCAATTAATATTGTAACTATATAGTATTGTGGCCCAAACAGTGATAAAGTTTGGACAGGCCTGTTATCATTCTTTTAGTTGTTAATTAAAACAAAAGCTAACTCAAAAGTAAAAAGAAAAAGAAAAAGAAGATAAGAGAAGACTATGCAACGTAAGAAGAGATAAGATTTTGACTGGAAAAGTCCTCTCTCTCCTTCGGCAAGGACTCCTCTCTCTCTCTCTCTCTCTCTCTTCCGTGGTTGAAAGACTACGATCAACGTGAATCAGCATCTATTTAGGAGGGTAAAAATTAGGACCGTGTAAAATATCATTTAATTCATTAAAATTGTATCGTTTCGTATTAATTCGTACATTTTTAATTGTTAATTATAGTTTAAACTTTAAAATTTATAATCCGTCATCCGAACCGCTCCGCTCCGCTCCGCTATAGTTAATACATACATATTTTTTAATTTCCAATGAAATATCAATGTAAAAATGAGTATGAAAAAGATTTAAGATATGAAATTTATTACAAATTAGTGGTTATACATATAAAATATATTATGTAAAATTACTTTGTGCTATATATCTAAAAATTATTGAGTAATGGTACAGGGCCCGAAAGGGTTTCGAGCCAAACGGCTCGAATTTCAGAAGGAAGGAGAAAGAAGAAGAAGAAGGAGAGGAGGAAGAAGAAGGAGAGGAGGAAGAAGAAGAAGGAGAAGAGAAGAAGCAGAACTGGAGGGGGCCCTAAAAATGGGGTTGGAGGCGGAGGTGGAGGTGGAGGCGGAGGCGGTGGCGAGTGGAGGCAGACGAGCGACGAGCTGCGAGATCGGCCGACGAGCTGCGAGATCGGACGAGCGACGAGCTGCGACGCCGGCCGATGAGCTGCGACGCACGCCGGCGAGCTGCTCTTCTCTCTCTCGCCTTTGCTCTTCTCTCTGTTCAACGAAGAAGACGAAAAGAAAGAAAGAGAAAGAAGAAAAGGAAGAAAAAAAAAAAAAAAAGATTTCGGGCCCTCAAACATTATTCAAAATTATTATACAAATTAGAATTATATATTATGTAAATGTATGATAATTAGTTAAAATATTCTTTAATCCGCCAATCCGCCAAAAACCACCAAAACCGCAATTTGTCAATCCGCTAATCCGCTATTCGGTTTGTAATTTTACTCTCAAACCGCCCAAACCGCACCGCGCACACTCTTAGTAAAAATAACCCATAATCTCTGGGCAGCCCAAAGCTCCCCTGCGGTCCGAGGTAAGTTCCGTCCGTTTGGGTCCGAGCTCAGCCCGAGACCCTGGGCCATCATTTTTAAGGTCGAACTGGCCCGTCCGAGGCCCAGTATCTTTTTAGTTTGGTAGAAAAAATTTTAAAAAAAAAAAAATTTGTTCAGGACTGCCCAAGCTTGCTTCCAAGCCCGAGTCCAGACCTAGGCCCACCGGCTTGCTCAAGGCTCAAATACCTCCTAGGCCTAGGCTTAATTTTCTAGCCTGTGGGCCAGGCCAGCCCGAATTTTGGCAGGAGCTTGCGAGGCCCAACATGGGCCGACCCAGGTCTGGCAGCGCCCGGCCAAATTTATACCCCTACATCTATTGTGCCTGAATCTTCCCCAATCTCTGTTTTTCTTCGTCGATCTACCCAATCGCTGGTTCGTCTTCCTTGATATGTCGTATCCTTTTGCAAAGTGTTGTATTCGAGCCGGATTCCACACCCGTGTCGGTGTGGTATCGTGTCGTGTCGACACCGGTATTGGCGAAAAAACGACGAGTCTGTGTAACGTAAGTTATGATTTAGATATATATAGCGATCCAAATCTTTTTAAAATTTTAAAAAAATAAAAATAAATAAATAAATTTTTAAAAATTATTTATAAAATCAAATAAAATTTTTTAATATTTAAAAAATAAAACTCGAATATTTTTTTAAAAATACATCGCACAATTATATGAAATATAATGCACATTAAAAAAATATAACTCAAAATCCTTTTCAAAACTGATAACCAAACAAATTCTCTTTTCAAAATTCAATTCAAAACTCATAACTTAAAACATAATTTTACACTCAAATCATAATTTTAAAAAATAAAATAAAATAATATTTTTTGAATATACTTTTTAAAAAAAAATTTAAAAAAATTTTGATTATAAATTATAAATTATTTTTTTATTAGAATCACAATTACAAAACTATACCAAACACTACATAAGATTTGCCAAATCCTTATTAGCAACTTGTGGTTAGTTGGTTTTGTTTCATTGGTTGAAAAGGGTGTAGGCAAAGCTCCTCAATTGTAAACACACCAACAGAGCAATACAAAACAGGGCACTGCTCTCTCTTTCTCGCTATTCTCTCTCTCTCAATTCGTTTTATATATTTTTTGGTCTTGCAAATTCTCACTCTAGAATTTGGTCTCACCATAATTCACACAAATCTGCACCCAACAAATACTAGTACTACTGGTGACCAATTTGCAAAAGCAAGCAAAACATGGCGATGATGGCAGTGAAGATGGTGATAGAGAAATTGGGTTCCCTCCTAGCAGCAGAAGCTCAATTCCTTGGTGGAGTTGGCAGGGAAGTCACCGAATTACGGGACGATTTGGAGAGCACGAGATCTTTCTTACAGGATGCTGAAGCTAGAAGTGAATCTGATAAAGGAGTCCAAACTTGGGTGAAGCAAGTGAGAAACGTGTCCTACGACATCGAGGATATTCTTCAAGAGTTCCTTCTCCGGTTGGCACCGCCAGAGGGCAGTGGTTTCTTTCACTCCCTCCGCAAAGGCTACCACCACCTACGCCAATTGAGAGCACGACACCGATTGGCTATTCAGGTAGAGGATGTGAAGAGGAAGGTGAAGGCCATTTCAGAAAGACGAAATGCATTTTCATTAAGAAGGATAGAGGAAGCAACAAGTTCAACTGCTTTGCAGTCATGGAATGATCCTCGATTGGCTTCTCTTTTCCTAGATGATGCCGATGTTGTGGGCATGGACAATCCCAAGATATTGTTAATTTCATGTCTGGTAAGCGGAGAGCAGAATCTGACCGCCATCTCAGTGGTGGGGATGGGTGGTGTAGGCAAAACAACCTTGGTGAAGAAAGTTTATGATAGTCAAGCTGTTAAGACTTACTTCGAACACCATGCCTGGGTAACGGTGTCGCAATCATTCACAGCAGCAGAGCTTCTGCGGGCTTTACTGAAAGATTTCTTGGAGGAGACAAAAGAGCCAATTCTTGAAGGAATAAGTATCATGGGTGAAATACAATTGATCAACAAGCTCAGGGACTATCTACAACAAAAGAGGTATGTTGTTGTGTTTGATGATGTATGGAGCACAAATGCTTGGGAAGTAGTTAAATTTGCATTACCCGATTGTTGTTGTGGGAGTAGGATCATTTTCACAACACGAATCAGTGATGTAGCTGCATCTATAGAAACAACTAGTCATGTTTACCATCTCCAGCCTCTGGCAGAGGAGGAAGCTTGGAGACTTTTTTGTATGAAAGCTTTCCGAGGGGAAAGCAATCGCATTTGTCCGAAAGAATTGAAGAATATGTCTTACAGTATCTTGAAGAGGTGTGGGGGACTGCCTCTGGCAATTGTAACAATAGGTTCCCTTTTGTCTAGGAAGAATAAACATTTGTTGGAATGGAAGAAAGTCCATGACAGTCTTTCTGTGGAGGTGACAAGTAATCCCAGTCTTGAAAGAATACTAATGCTTAGCTACATTGACTTACCATACCGCCTCAAATATTGCTTCTTGTATTTGAGTGCTTTCCCAGAGGATTATTTGATCAAAAGGACTAAACTTATCCGGCTATGGGTGGTTGAAAGATTTGTAGAAGAGATATCAGGCCACAGTGCGGAAGAGGTTGCAGAGAAGTACTTAAACGAGCTTGTCAATAGAAGTATGATTCAAGTAGTGGAAAAGGATTACTTCAATCGAGTTAGGACTTGTCGTGTACATGATATCATTAGAGACATTATCCAGTCAAAATCTAGGGATGAATCATTTGTTACGATATTGAATGATACAAGGATGTCACTGGATGAGAAGATTCGTCGAATGTCAATCCATGATAGTTGTAAGGAGCTCCCATTAGCCATGAGATTCACTAGCCTCAAATCGCTTTTGGTGTTTGGGTCAATGTATTTAGAAATGCCGTTCTTCAAGGATTTCAGAATGTTAGAACTGTTGGAGCTTGAAGGTGCACCGCTTAGGGAATTCCCTTCAGAGCTGGTCGAGATGATTCATTTGAGATACTTGAGTCTAAGGAGGACATTGATATGTAAGATCCCAGAGTCTATAGGGAAGCTCACGAAATTAGAAATACTGGATCTCAAATATTGTCTCGCAGTCCAGTCACCCCTGCCTAATGGGATCTTAAAATTGAAACATCTTTGCCAGTTGCGTGGCTATGGTCATCCTTACGAAGCATCACCAATTTTTATGGGCAATACATATGCAATGAAGCTTCCAGCGAATATAGGAAGATTAACAAATTTACAAAAATTAGGAAATGTTGATTTGCGTGGTAATGGTGATATGGTGAGAGAATTGGGAAAGCTAACCCAACTAAGGAAGTTGCGCATCATATATCTGCAACCAAAAAATGTTGTGGATCTATCTTCTTCTCTAGGGAAATGGAAGCATCTCACTACATTATACATAGAAGGCACAATCCTTTATGAACCACTTCATTTTCATTCTATATCTTCTTTTCCACAGTTTCTACGACACCTGCATGTCAAACGTGGTTTAGTGACTCTGCCTAAATGGATCGCTTCCCTCAAGTACCTTACCAAGTTAGTGCTCGAGGAATCTTATCTGGATGATGACCCACTGAAGTTGCTTCAGGGATTGCCCTACTTGGAAGTGCTTGAACTCTGAGATGCTTATGAAGGGGAGGAATTGTGCTGCAATGTTGGAGGATACCCAAGTCTTACAAAACTTGTGCTTCAAAATCTAAGGCAATTGAAATGCATAAGAGTAGAGGAAGGAGCAATGCCTGTGTTAAGGGAACTATATATCAAATCAAGTTCTAAGCTAGAAACAGTGCCATTAGGCATTGAGCACCTCAGAAATCTATGTCATCTACAGGTAGACTATTTACATAAGGGATTCTACAAGAAAATAAAGCGAGCACATGGCCAAGATTTTTGGAAGGTTCAACATATTACAACAATCAATGCCATTGATATTCCTAAAATATAGTAGTTCTTTCTTCTTCTTTTTTCTCTTTGTTTTTTTGTCAAGCAAAAGTGTATTCTGTATAATAAAGTTGCATTTCAAATAATCTAAGATGTTCTGTGTTTTATTCTACAGATTATGCGCCTTCTTACACGTTAAAACAAAATAATAACAATAAAATTTCACAAAAATAAGTGTAGCCGAGCCAAAAAGAATCATGAAAAAGTTGAATTAGAGAAATGAATTTATGAGATGATAGAGATAAATGGGAAAGAGTCTTATCAGTGGCTTACCGATACAACCTTCCTAAATTATTTGCTTTTATTATAGAGGTTTTTTTTTTTTGTTTTTTTTTATTTTAACTTTTAATTATGGGGTATTTATACATAAGTCTTAATTTACGAACTTATACTCTATTAAGTCCTAACTAAGATTTTTTGGACCTTCAAGTCTCATTAAATTTTTAATAGTCGAAATTTCCTTTCAAACAATAATTGTTCATCATTTATGATTTTTTATAAAGTAACATGATGATTTGACATTTATTTCGATTTTCAAAACTTTTAAATTGAAAAAACTAATAAAATATATGTTCGTGTGTGTGTGTAATAAAAAAAATTGAAAAAATTGAATTATTTTTTTGTGCAAAATTGAAAATTTTGTGTCTATAAAAGAGTATGATGATGGAACATTGATGTGCAAAGCTGAAGAGAAAAAAAAGAATTGATAATGTTCTCAGTTTTAAAACTAGAAAAAATTGATAATGTTATCAATTTTGTTGGATAGTTGAATCAAACTAATAAGTAGAAGGGCAAAAACGTTTAATCTCATACTCTCTTTTTTTCATCAGTTAGTGAAACAATTATCTATAACATTACTATGCAAAATTGATAATGTTCTTAGTTTTAAAAATTGAAAAAAATTAATAATATTTTCAATTTTTTTAAAGCCAAGTTTGGGAAGTGTAAAAAAAGTCAAAAAGTTACTCAAAAAGTTAAAAAGTTATCACTATTCACCAAAAGTCAAAAATTACGACTGCACAACTCCCCATTCTAATTTTTCCCTACACACTAATTTATACAATTTTTTAATACACATTTTTCTATAAAAAGTCAAAAAGTTAACCCAAACATCTATATTTTTTTCCTCAACTTTTTAGTCCAAAAAGACAAAAAGTGCATTTATTTAGGACATCCCAAACAACCCCTAAATAGGACTTATTACTTTAAAAATCTTAAATAGAACCTGAACTACCATAACATTTACAAATAGGACTTTTAGATAATTAACTCTTCAATTAAATATTGGGCTTCCCTCGACCAGGTGCTTTTTGAGCCCATGAGTCCATCACAAGTCTCATTTCGATAATCTAAATCATTCAGTTTGTAAAAAATTTCTTGTATATCATTCACAAAAAAAAATTAAGTCAATCTGATAATCGTAACTTATTCAATTTGTTGCATTTGTCATAAAAAAAATAATAATAATAATAATTTTAAAAAAAAGGTGGTCTATTTTTGAAAAACAAAAATATAATAAATTGAATAAGTTATTATTATCAGATCGATCTTTCTTCTTCTTCTTTTTTGTTTTTGTAGATAATGTTTATGAATGACTGTGCAAAATGAATAGCTCAAACAGTACCTTCCAATCTAGATTATGGACTGGAGAAGTCCAACTCCTTTCAGGTCCGTTTGTTTTCAGAAATAGAATGGAAGGGATTTGTAGTGAGGGGATTAATAGTAAGGGAATTGATAGTGAGAGGATTAAATAAAATTATATTTGTTTTGATGATAGTTTTAGTGTAGGGATTGTTAAATTATTTTTATATAAAATAATAAAACAAATAAAAAATACAAAAATATTAAACATTAATGTTCAAAAAAAAATTCCCAACATGTAAAAAAATATAAAATAAAATATAAATAAATAAATAAAACAAATAAAACTATCATTTTTACTTTAAAAAAAATACAAAAAATTAAATATTAATGTTCAAAAAAAATGCCCAACATGTAAAAAATAAAAAATAAAAAAATAGTCTGGCGGACTATTTTCTAATACCAAGTCTCAAACCTCCATCATGATCCCCTCTCCAAGGCTCATCCTAATCCGGAGAGGATTATGAATTCCCTCTCTATCTCTCAAAACAAACACAATATTAGTGAGTCTCACCTCTATCTCAATTACAATCTCTCTATCTTCCAAAACAAACGATGCCTTAATTAAGTGCCCATCACAATCAACAAATATATATATATATATATATCCATCATCAGTGGCCGGCAAGAAGTTTTTAAAGATCCCCAACACAACAACCAATCATTGACCAGAAAGACGATCAAATTTTGGGACTATTAGGACCAGACTGACGACTAATTTGTGAAGACAAACATGGCTATGATCAGGACTGATCTAAGATTTGAGTTTTACGCTTTGTTTACTTGGAGAATTTAGAAAGGAATTTGAAAAGAAAAAAAGAAAAAGTAGATAAAATGTGAATAAAATATAAGAGATTTTTTTTTAAGGTTCTTGGTATTAAGATTTTATAGTGTGAAGGACATTCAATATTTTCATAATGTCTAAAGTCTCTCGAATCGATCCAGAGAAAATTCGATCTAGAGAATTTCTCTGGTCGAATTTTCTCTAGACTTCACAGAGAAATTCTCTCCACGCCAGAGAAATTCCCGGAGAATTTTGTCTCATTACATGCAGAGAATTACTCTAGAATCAAACCAGAGAAAATTGAAATTTCTCTGAATAAAATTGTTAATTTTTGAAACTAGACTTTACAAATACAAAGCAATTCACTATGCTCCATTTGGAATACCTGTATATTCACCATTACAGTGGCCCAGAGAGTGAAAAAGAGAGCTTTACATCAATAGCGTTTACTTACAAACCAGAGAAATCCTCTCTGATTTAATTTTCTATGTTAATTTTCTCTGTCATAGCTAGAGAAATTTGTTCATTTTCTCTTACCAAATCACATACTCACCCTGTGATTTTCTCTGGCCAGACTACGTACTCATCCTTCATCTCTATGTTAAATAACAATTAACAGCTAATATTGAAATCAATTTTCTTTTATAAAAAACATTCATATAAACCGTATATATATATACATGGTACCTTGGATTTGGAAAATGAGACAATGTAAAAGGCAGTGTTGGCTGAATCGAGGATGATGAGATCGGATGATCCAAATTAAAGGAGAATCGAGCGAGGGTTTATATGGAATCTGTGGCCGTCAATGACTGTATTGATTGTGTAGCCATCTTTGAATGCGATGTTACTGTCAGCCATGGAAACTGAAGGAAAATATTTCAAAAAAAAAGAAAATTATAGAAAGTGAATTGAAGCAGAGAAGAGAAGAGATATACATACATACCTACGTACATACATACATACATACCTTGAAGGTTGAAGAGAATGAGAGAGAAGAAGAGGAATGAAGAAGCCACGATCGAAACCCTAGTTTCTACCGTCTCTATCAAACCCTAATCTGCCACTCCTTTCTCAATCTTCTCTACCACTCTATCCGATCAACCAAACCTGTAATTCTTGAATTTGAAGACAAAAATATATATAGAGATTGAGGATGATAAGGAGGAGGAGGTAGAGGTGGATCCTCGAAGTCGAAGATCGTCGGTACTCCGTTGGATCGGAAACGAATCAACGAGGCGTTAGATAAACAGTTAGACAAATTTCTCTTTGATATATAAGTGTGGGATTGAAGGACCTTAGACATCATAAAATAATATTGTGGGTCTCTTTTATTACTAAAAATGGGAGAGGGACCTTAGACTAATTTTTCCTAAAATATATTTATATTTCACCTAGTTTCACACACATTTTTCCTTTCCCTTTCAAATCCTTTCCTAAATCCCCAACCAAACACAGAGTGAGGGAAGTAAAAATACATCTAACAAAAAAATATATTATAAACTTTAAATTTTGATTTATACTAGTATCAAAAAAAAAAAAGAATAATATTACTATTAATCAGACATTCTTTGTCAACATAATTAATAACAAAAATATAATTAGACATATTTCTTTTCTGCATTAACTTAACAAAATATTAACTATTACTATGTCTCCGTCTAGTAAAATTGACTATTTGAAAATATGTAATCGCCATTTTTTATAATATATATATATATATATATATAAACATCTATGATAAACTCAATATAAAAACCTTAATCAATATCATTCTCAATAAATATGATCAAGTAACTTGCTACAAAATCATCTTCCATTTTATTATGCAGTTTAGTTTGAAAAAAAAATTATAATTGAAAATAAATGTTTTATGAGTATAATGATTCCGTTTCAATAAACGATATTAAATTTTATTAACTCATTTTAAGAATGTCATTTTGAAATAGACAACATTTTTATTTACAGATAATATTCCTATTTCTAGAGAACGAACAAACAATAATGAATGCAAAATAAGATGCATAAGCAAATTAAAGTGTGATTTATAGAAGAAGAACAAAAATATATGATATATGAATAGAAAATAAGAATAGTAAGAAATATAAACAAACAAAAGAATACAAGTAACTTTAAACAATATAGAAATATAAATAATACAGATAACAAATAAAATATATGAATATTTGATAAAACTCAATTTAGAAACTATTTTTAAAATTTTATAAGGTAAATAATTTGGAGGGTGCAAAACTACTGAAATTTTGGAGGTGTGAAATAATCCAGTTTGAAATTATCTTACTAATTATTAATATAATATACATAATTTTTAAAAATGTTGGGAGTGCGACCGTCCTTGCCCACACCCCCTAGATCCAGCCTTGGCTATAATTGCACTGAAGGTGGTAATAAAGAAATTAGGTTCCCTCCTAGCAGCAGAAGCTCAATTACTTGGTGGAGTTGGCAGGGGAGTCACTGAATTACGAGATGATTTGGAGAGCATGAGATCTTTCTTAGAGGATGCCGAAGTGAGACGTGAATCTGATAAAGGAGTCCAAACTTGGGTGAAGCAAGTCAGAGATGTGGCCTATGACACAGGATATTCTTGTAGAGCTCCTTCTCCGGTTGGCACCGCTAGAGGGCAGTGATTTCTTTCACTCCACAAAGGCTACCGCTACTCGTGGCAATTGATAGCGCGCTACCACTTGGCGGTTCAGGTAGAGGATGTGAAGTAAAAGGTTAAGGCCATTTCAGAAAGACGAAATGCATTTTTATTCAGAAAGGTAGAGGAAGGAACAAGTTCAACTGCTACCTCGCAGTTGCAGATGTGGAATGATCCTCGATTGGCTTCTCTTTTCCTAGATAAGGCTGATGTTGTCGAAATTGACAAGCACAAAAGCTTATTAATTTCTTGGCTGGTAAGCAGAAAGCAGAATATGACCACCATCTCAGTGGTGGGGATGGGTGGTGTAGGCAAAACAACCTTGGTGAAGAAAGTTCATGATAGTCAAGCTGTTAAGAATTACTTCAACCACAATGCTTGGATAACGATGTTGCAATCATTCACAGCAGCAAAGCTTCTATGGGCTGTCCTGAAAGACTTCTTGGAGGAGACAAAAGAGCCAATTCCTAAAGGAATAGATATGATGGGCGAAATACAATAGATCAACATGCTCAAGGACTATCTACAACAAAAAAAGGTATGTTATTGTGTTTGATGATGTATGGAGCATAAATGATTGGGAAGTAGTTAAATTTGCATTACCCGATTGTTGTTGTGGGAGTATGATCGTTTTCATAACACGAATAGGTGATGTAGCTACATTTATAGAAACAACTAGTCATGTTTACCAACTCCAACCTCTACCGGAGGAAGAGGCTTGGATGCCCTTTTGTATGAAAGCTTTTCAAGGGGAAACAATTTGCCCAAAAGAATTGGAAGAGATGTCTTGTAGTATCTTGAAGAAGTTGTTGGAACAAAGGGTCTTGAATTCTTCAAATGGTGGTCTTCGGATCTTCAAAATTGGGCAATGACCTTGTCTATATAGAACAGAAAATTAGCGCTTCAAGTCGCGTTACTAAGTCGCTTTCCTAAAGACAATATTTGTACCTACCAAAAGGTGTGTAGGGGGTTACAACAAATTTGTCTCTAGAATACAATAAAACCTGATCTAAAGATCTAGTCTATCGGCGTCTACACTAACGACAATAGATCAGAACACTCTTGATATAATCAAGAAACCAAGACACTGATAATCAAATCTGCAGAACTTGATTATCAATAAGAAAAATAGAAATTTGCTTAAGAAACTCTTGATCGAAAATTCAAAATCAAGAGGGAGAGAGAGAGAGAGAGAATTACAGGAATGCTTTTCAGGATTTTGGATGAAATGAAATGGCTGATTTCGTAGTCTATTTATAGGCCTTAATGGATCTAATCAAATGGTCATGTCCCTTGATCGCATTCGATCAGATCTGACCGTTGGATCGACGATCTATGGTGCAGATCATTCTGACACTGAATAGATGCCTTGACTAATCACACCTAATCACGATCGGGTGTCATCTCATCCATACGATCGTCGCGCATCTCCAATCAACAGCTATGATCAACCCGCTCCAAAATCGGACACACAACCGTTTGATCAATTAGTTGACTCATTGCCAACGGATGACACGTCACTGCCACATGGAGCTGACTGTATTCCACGTCACCCATGCTACGTCGGATCCACGTCATCGCTCCAAATAGAAAAGCACCCTCATGGCGCCGATGCGTTCGTGCTAAGTGCAAAGTACGTTATCAAACGCCATACAGCCACGCCACGCACGCGCGCGTGTGTGCGTGTGCGTGTGCGTGTGCGGATGGTAGGAAGCACAATCCTTGCGATGTGGGTGCATGTACACTAGCTTTCATCCCATAATTCCATATTCAAAAGAATATTTCATGTAGCACTTTATTAAGTGCTCCATGTTTTGCTCTCTTTCCAATGTGGGACAAAGTCCCCAAGCTTAATTAATGCTTTCCAAAAAAAAACAATGAAGGTTTTGAAAACATCCAAAAATTAAACTATAAATTTTAAAAACCATTTTGAAAATTCCCCAACATTCCCCCATCATTTTCAAAATACCAAATGAAGACTCTTGGTTCACTTGGCAGCCTTATGCATAGGTGAAGATATCTTACTGTAGACGTCCCCGAACGCCCCGGGAGGGTTAAGTCCCGTTCCGTTCCTATTGGGGTCACTACAGTTCAAGGACTCAAATGTCACGGTTCTTAATCTTGAACCAAAGAGTCCAAATCCGGCAAATCGATTTTGAAAATAGATTTTTTTGGAAAGAAGTGCCAAACATGGACTGCTTTGCCAGATACAGAGTCGCCACCTAAATGTTTTTTTTTAATGGGAAATTTAGGAAACCCTGACTCGGTGCCAAAGGCCACGTATCCGTCATCACCAAAGTTGCCTCGGCTCGGGAACTTGGGTACGATTGGGGAAGGTCACTTCGTGAGCACCCCCGCTCACCCGGTCAAAGACCGGCCTCTACTAACCATGATATCTTATTTTGAAGACATTGTATGTTCTTATTCCGGTTATTAGCCTAGGTTACTATGTGATGTGCACAGCATACAAGTATAGACTGGATCACCTAAATTGGAACAAAACAGTTCATGTTTGTTTGTTTGAAAAATGGTTTGATGGTGCTACCCGCAGGTAGGCTAAGACGTGGATTTGCCACCCTCGGGTGGGCTTAGAAAACAATGGTTTTGCCACTATCTAGTGGGCTTAAAACAAACAATCAATGCATTGTCCCAATTCAAATAACCCAACCTTCACCCACAGGCATTCAGGCAGTTATATCACATAAGCAAATAGCCTCATGGCAAGCATGCTATCATGGCAGTCACTCACACGCATGCAAGGATGCTAAAGCATAAAAACTCACCGAGTACTCCAAGCCAAAACAGAAGCTCATTAGAAATCATGCATGATCCTAAATATGCTGAAATGCCTAATGCAACACATGCAAAAATGCAACTATAGCAGGCTCGGCTATTCTAAACATGGCATATGGAATGCTACAACTAACACGTATTCAATTTGGAATTGAAATACAAATGCAGTTTGTATGATACGCCGAGCCCGGTGCGTGCAAAACAGATGAATGATGCAAACATGCTGTCATACTGTATGCTAATTGAAATATGCCCTAATCTATCCATCATAAGCGGGTAAATAAAAGGGAAGAAAGACGTGGGGTTGGAAGACATACATCACACTCACGCACACTTATTACAATTATGCCATCGCGCAGAGGGTCCAAATAAATATACAGTCCCGAATAAAAGAATAGTACAGTCCAAATAAATATTACAGTCCAAATATGTACAAATTCCTAATTAATTAACAAATTAACTAAGAAAATAAATAACTGGCATGCAAGCCAGGGACTGCCTTGATTCCGCTCCGGGTGATGAATGATGCATGTCCAGGTTGCCTTCGCGCGGAAATCCATGACGATGCCCCGATTAGCCTCTGCTTTGCAATGGTTTTTGGAAAGCGCGCCAAGCCTCGAAAGACTGCTGATTCTTGATTTGCTGCAACAGAGAGCAGGAAAGGGGCATGGCAATGTATTTTCACAAATGTATGCATGCCTCGATCCTCGTGCCACCAATCATGCATTTCGATGCATGATGGCCGAGGAGTCGAATTGCACAACTCGATATGGAATGAATGCACATGAAAACTTAACAAAACCTAACTCCATCATGGGTAATCCGGAGTGTCGGTGACTGGGGAATTGAGACACGTTCCGTCACTCGGAGTACGAAACGTACCTCGTTTCCCGTGCCCGGGCTAACTCCTATCCCGAACACGATGCAATATGCATGATATGCATGAAATGCAACTAAGATACAACCTAACATGCAAAATGTTATGGAATGGCATACACGATGCACGAGGTAACATGGCATACACAATGCGCTAACATACATCGTAGCATACACAATACTATGAAATGAAATGGCATACACAATGCAATATGGACTTACACCAACACAAGTGGACCTCAGTCACACTCACATAGGAGGCCATAAGATGAAAATGAGACAACTCAAAGTGCGTGCACGCGTGCGCGCAAACCGAGGACCGAACCTACGACACGGAATGCCACTCTAACAAGACATGGCAAAACATGGAATATGGCATATGATCATGCAATTTTCAGAGGCAAAATGAGATGCAAAACAGCCCCGAATCATGGCAAAATGATACCCGATGCATGGAACGAGTCCCGAAACATGAATTTTGGCGCATGAAATGGCCTATAGCTATGCAATGCATGCATAATTTGAACATGAAGTATGAATACAGAAGCTAGTAAGCCCCAAAACAAGCATGTTTACAGTTTAAAGCATGGCCAAACAGGGAACACAAATGAGGCTAGATTAGCATACAAAAATGGGGCCAAGAGAGGGGTAATGAAGCAACTCACAAATGCTGGCCCCAAACAGAGAAGGGACCTTCTACAATATTGAAGAGGGGCCAAAAAAATGATGTTTTATAGTTTATGGACAAGCCCAAAACAGTATACAAGTATGCTCAAAATACTATGCAAAATAAGGGCACCAAGAGAGCTATAACATGAAGTATAAAAAGGATGTCCCAAACAGCCATAGACCCTTAATGAAATATGAAGAGGGGGTCAAAATAGGGCCATTTTCAGTTTGGACCAAGGTCCAAAAACAGAAGCTCAATAGGCTAATAAATCATGCAAAAATGGGGACCAAAGAGGGGGATAATGACAAGTGGCACATGGAGGTCCCAAACAGTGATGAGCCCTTCTTCAATGTTTAAGAAGGGCTCAAAATAAGCCTATCTACAGTTTATATCATGCTCCAAAACAGATTACACATAGGCCAAAAATACTATGCAAGATTATGGCATACAAAGGGGTAAAGAAGCAAGTGCAAAATGGGGGTCCCAAACAGGGTAAGACCCTTAATGAAAGATGAAATAGAACTAAAAAAAAGGCCACTTTCAGTTTTGTTCGGAGCTCAAATATGCAAGCAAGAGGAGCTAAAATATAGACCAAGAAAGGAGCAAAAGGAGGGAAAAGGAGACTCACCCTTGAAGAACCAATCTTTAGCAACCTTTGGACCAAGTTTGGGAGCTTTTAACCTCTGGAAGACAGCTCCAAGTGGCTGGAATGGAGGTTGGAAGTATGCTGCTATGACTTGTAGTGTAAAATGGTGTAGGATTTAAAGGGTTTTGGTGCTTGGAATATAGAGAGAGAGAGATATAGTGTAGGAGGGTCAAACCAATATATCTAACCCTTCAAAACACAGCTGGGAGGCTGGTTATATAGACAAAAAGGGTGGAAAAAGAGGGGGGAAAAATGGGGGGGAAATGAAATTCAAATTTCCCCCCAAAATTGGCCTAAAAGGAGATAAAGGGGGAAGTGATTGTAGGAGATCTCAAACCGATGAGATCCCTTCAACAAAGTTGAAGAGGGGCTCAAAATAAGACACTTTGTAGTTTATGACAAGCCACGAAAATAAATACAAGTAGGCCTAAACTATCATGCAAGAAAAGGGCTAAAAGAGGGGTGAAGAAGAAAGTGGCAGTAGGAGATCTCAAACAGCAAAAGGTCCTTAATCAAACATGAAAAGGACCTCAAAATATGACTATCTCAAGTTTGGGTCGGAGCCCAAAAATGCAGAATGAAGGTTCGGGAGCCAAAACACGCAGTTCGGGGCCCCGAAAGTGGGCTGTTAGGTATCGGAAGTGGTGTCCGACCACGAAGTCGGTCTCTCGGACCACAGTGTCCCTCAAAAGGGAGGAAATAAGGTATGTGCCAAAAACCGGAGCAAACGGAGGTGGTTAAGCGGTCCCGAACCGAGGCACACGGCCAACAGCTCCGAAAAACCTAGAATCGGGCTCCAAACGGGAAAAATGGCCTACGACCACAAAACGTAGCCTACGGCCACTGAGAGATGGTCTACGAGACCTCTCCCTCCCTTCGGGAAGAGAAAACAGAGAAAACAAGGCCTGGTTCGCAAACCTAGGCGAAGCACAAAAGAGTCCGGAGGCAAGGCTCGCAGCCGGGACTCCGCAACCTCAGAACGAGCACAATATGCAATATCATCGAGCGCTCAATCGGTGATGTCTGAGTCTTAAGGTCCGTCAAAAATGGGGTGTCTACAGCATAGTAGACTTGTCTTTAAACTAGCGATCTTATATGACTAACCGGACATGTCTCACTATAGACACCCCATTTTTGACCGTCCTCAAGACTTGGACATCATCGTTTGAACACTCGGTGATCATCCATGTTTATGTTCGTTTTGAGTTCCCGAAGGTCTCGGCTACGCGCCCTACCTTAGGATCTCTCAACTTGTTTGTTTTGTGTTTGGTTTTGCACCAAACACTTGTTGTTTTGCTTCTGAGGGTGGGAAATAGCTTGTTGGCCATCCCCACACCTCACCAGCCATGGCTTGAGGCCACCGGCCATGTTTTCTGGCCACCGGCCATTGGTGATGGCCGGTCGGCACTCTTGGTGGTCGGCCGGCCACCTTTGTTGGTCAAATGGCCATTTTTGTTGGTCGACCACTGTTCATCTGCTTTTGGCAGATATTTTGTGCCAGCTGGCACAGCTGGCACCCACTTTGCACCCCCTCCATACACGTGTATGGAGGGATTTCCCTCTTGCTTAGCTTGTTTTGTAAGCTTTGCAAGAGTTAGAATTCTATAAGAGAAGGGGTTCTCCTCCCTCCTCAAGGGTTTCAAAGAAATTCCAAAGCTCTGAGATTGGGGTTAGAGGATTTTGTATCTATTCTATCTCTATATCTCCCTCTCTTCCATATTGTGTGTGTATTAAGGTGTTTTGTTCATAGTTTTGCATACAAACACCGAGTATTACACTTTCCTTTGGCTACTGAGGTGCTAAGGAGTTATTTTCAGAGTTCTTGAGTTGATCTAAGCTTGGAGAGACCAACTGGAGCATTGTTCTTGAAGAGGTCTTCAAGGGTAAGAACTTTACCCCTTTATTCCCCATTTTTTCTTAGGCTTTTAGCCATCCTTGCATCTATTTTTAAGCTTTGTGTATAACTAATAAAATTTCTGATTTTGAGTACTTAAAATAGTTGTTTAAGGCTGTTTTGGTGTTTGGGGTTGTTTGACCCCTCTTAGGCCTTGTTTGGCCTCATTTTTGTGCATTTTTGGTGAGCTCCGGGACCACCTTGTCTTGGCCTTCCCACCACTGAAATCCAGAGGGATTTTAGTGATGGGGATGGATTTTTAAGGTCCTAAGAAGGAGAGGGTCATCCCCTCTCCTTATTGTCTTCAATACTTGTCATTTTAGCCTCATGTGTGAGCACCTTGTTTAAGTCCATGTTGACCGTGTCTTAGCTGGTATTTGGTAGTATTTTGCCATGGTTTACCTCTGTTTTAAGTTGGTTTATACACACCATGCATGCCTTGCATACTTGTCTTGTAATGCCATGAAATTGCCTTGACATGCTTTGTACTTTGAGCCTTGTTTTTAGCATGATTTTGGCCTAGCTTTGTGAAGCTTTTATGCATGTTTTAGTATGCTTGAGGTCTGTTTTTGGTTGTTTGGGTCATCTATGACTTGCTTTGTATAGCTACCATGCAATCTCCCTTGTAGGCCTTGAGTGTTGGCCCCTCTAGTATGCTCTCCTTGCATCATTTCAGTGGTTTGGCACCACTTATCATGTCATTTCAGTCCATATAGCATGTTTGTATACTTGCATTTATGGCTCCTTTGATACTTCAAAAGGTTTGTGTTTTATGCTCCATGTTTGGACCTTTGTGCATGCCTTTAGATTTAGGCCATTTAGATGCCATCTAGGTGTGTCTTTGGTCTTGTTCAGACCTGCATTGGGACTATTTTGAGTCCCCTCGACCTTTTGGGACTCGCCTTGCATAGCCATGGTTTGATCCCTTAGGTTAGCCTTAGGCCTTAGGCTTGCTTGCATGCTTTGATTGCTTGATTTGGCATCATCTTCTACTTGTTTTCAGAGCCTAACATGTTGATTTAATGTCCATGTTTATTCCTTTTAAGTGTGCTTAAAAGTCTCCTCTTTATGCTTAAGTGTTGGACCATGTTTGCATGCATGTTTGTATGTAAATTTGCCTTCATTTCCATAGCATTTTGGCTACTTATTTAGACATGGCTGAGGCTTGTCCATATTAGTCTAAGTCCATCTTTTGCATATTGCTCAAATGTTGTTACATTGCTTCATGTTTGCATGCTTTGGTTGCGTCATGTCTTGCTTGCTCATTTGTTTGAATATTGTCACATGCTTGCATGTTTGCATGCGTGTTTGCATTTTCATGTTGCATACTTAGCTCGCATGCTTAGGTTGCATTTGGCATGCACGCCTTGCCTCTTGAATTGATTATGATAGAGGTTGGGCCCATTGTGTGTTTATGTGCATTACACTTGACATCAAAATGCATACTTGACTTCTTGGACCATCACGTATTGAAATGCGCGATTGGTGGTCCGAGGGTCAAGTACCAAACTCCCTTGAGTCCATAACATGATGGGGAGGTTGGTGGTACAAATATTGTTTGAAAATGCATTTCCATGCCTTGTCTGTCCTTTGCTGCTGTCAAAACAGGGTTCTGTAGGAAAGGATGGCCGGTCGGCCATCTTCAATGCCGACCGGCTATCCATATTTGGCCGGTATCTTCATTTGTGGTCGATGACCACTTCCTCATGGCCGGTGGTGTTTCCTTCTGGGTGGTGGTCTCCCACAACCCTCAGGGAGTATTTCAGAAACAACTTTGAGACTTGTGCAGTCCTCAGTGGAGAAAAACAGTGCAAACAGAGGCAGCTTGTGCATGGTGGTGGATTTCCAAGTGGAGCCAAGCACGCATGCATTGGACCCTCTTCCCGAGGCTGTTTTACCGCTTTATTAGCTTAGTTAATTTGCTTAACTAGTTAATTGGTTTGTAACTATTTAATTAGCTTGTTAGTTGATTAAATTGTATTATTCTTTCGGTCCCTCCGAGCAAGGGTAAATGTGTAATAAGTGTGCGTGCGTGCGTGTGATGCATGTCTTCCAATCCCCACTTCTTTCTCCCTTTTACTTACCTGCTTTTGATGGTTAGTATTAGGGCATATTTAATTTAGCATCCTTATGCTATGCATGCGTGCATCCATTCATTTGTATTGCATGCACCGGACTCGGCACATCATACTAATTGCATGGTATTTCAAATCTAACTTGAATACATGTTATCTGTGCATTTCACATGCCATCCATAGATTAGCCGAGGCTATTCTAGTGACATTCTGTATGTGATGCATTAGCCATTTTAACATGGATTTGGATCATACATTTGATTACTAACATGTTCCTTGTTTTGGCTTGGAGTACTAGGTGAGTGTTTATGCTTTAGCATCTCGCATGAGTGTGAATGTTAACATGAAAGCATGCTTGCTATGAGGCTAACTGTTTAGTTGATTTACTGCCTGAATGCCTGTGGCTGAAGGTTGGATTGTTTGAGTTGGAACAACTCGTTGAAATTCGTGTTTTAGCCTGCTTGCGAGTAGCAAATTTCAAACTGTCTTTCAAACAAGCGAATATGTAATGCTTTGTTCCAGATTAGGCGATCTAGTCTATAATTTTGTATTGTGCGCATCACATAGTAAGATTAGCTAATTAACCAGAATAAGAATGCATAATGTTTTCAAAATTAGATATCATGGTTAGTAGAGGCCGATCTTTGATTGGGCGAGTGGGGGTACTCATAGCTGACCTTCCCTAATCGTACCCAAGTTCCCGAGCCAAGGCAACTTTGGTGATGACGGACACGTGGCCTTAGGCAACGAGTCAGGGTTTCCTAAATTCCCCCAAAATAAATATTTAGGTGGCGACTCTGTATTTGGCAAAGCAGTCCATGTTTGGCACTTCTTTCAAAAAAATCTGTTTTCAAAAACGATTTGCCGGATTTGGACTCTTTGATGATTCATCGGTCTTGCATTGCACTCTGCAAGATTAGATACAGGACCGTGACATTGAGTCCTGAACTGTAGTGAGCCCAATGAACAGAACGGGATTTCCCTCCCATAACGTTCGGGGATGTCTACACTCACGTACAGTACAGGTTACCTCAAGTATTCAAACAAACTGACACGTGGATTGGCCTTGTGTCTATATCCTGTTTCATGAGCCATTGGACTCATAGGAAGCGGCACCACCTCCTACACTCACATAGGTAAGCTTACTGAGAGTACCCCTGTAATTTGCAGTACCCTAACAACCCAGTTGTAAGCTTATTAAGAGTTTGCTAACTCATCCTCTTCTTTTCACATTATAGGTACCAAGCACTTCAAACTCATGATGAAAATGAAATAAACTAAGTGCTTGCAATCACGACATATAGTGTACTTGGGCTCATTGAACTCAAGACTTGATGTTTCTTCAAGCGTTGAGTCGAGTTTCCACCAGGAGTGATTATGTTAAGTGGGCTTGAGACACATCCCCTTTGATGTTTTCCACACTAAATCCCTTGCAAGTCCCTTTGTTAAGGGGTCAACCAAGTTTTCACTTGACTTTACATAAGTAATAGTAATCACACCTTCTGTGATTAACTGCCTGACACAACTATATCTCAATCCTATATGCCTAGACTTTCCATTATAGACATGGCTATAAGCCCGTGATAGAGTTGTTTCACTATCACAATGCAAAGATATTGGTGGCATAGGTTTTGGCCACATCTTAATCTCTAACAAAAGATTCCTTAGCCACTCTGCCTCTTTGCTACAAGAAGCCAATACTACAAACTATGACGCCATGATTGAGTCTGTTATGCATGTTTGCTTCTTAGAACCCCAGGAGATAGCTCCTTCTCCAAGAGTAAAAATCCAACCACTCGTGGACGAGTGCTCTTCACGGTCAGTTATCCAACTAATATCCGTGAATCCTTCCAGCACTGCTGGATAGCCATTATAGACTATTCCATAGTCTATTGTTTTCCTCAAGTACCTAAGTACTCGATTAAGAGCATGTCAATGCACACTACTGGGATTACTAGTGTATCTACTAAGTTTTCCCACTGCAAAAGCAATATCAGGTCTAGTGCAAGTCATGGCATACATCAGGCTACCTATTACT
This sequence comes from Camellia japonica, assembly GCA_030407325.1. Classification (NCBI taxonomy): domain Eukaryota; kingdom Viridiplantae; phylum Streptophyta; class Magnoliopsida; order Ericales; family Theaceae; genus Camellia; species Camellia japonica. The sequence goes on along the minus strand of JAPPVO010000017.1, from coordinate 150,225,183 downwards.
CTTGAGTATTCTAGCTGATCAACAGCTCTTCCAGTATTAGGATACAATTTCAAATTTGAATCAAAAGGTGTAGACATGGGTGTACAATTATATTGATTAAATTTCTTAAGAATTTTCTCAATATAGTGCGATTGGGTTAGAATCAAATTATTGTCCTCTCGTTTGATGTTAATACCCAAAATTACATCAGCCAAGCCCATGTCTTTCATACTAAAACTAGACGACAAGAAACTTTTAGTACTTTCAATGACATCATTGTCAGTACCAAAAATAAGCATGTCATCTACATACAGACATATGATTACACCTCTATTTCCAATAAACTTATTGTACACACACTTATCAGATTCATGTATCCTAAAGCCATTTGACACTATTACTTTGTCAAATTTCTCATGCTACTGTTTTGGAGCTTGTTTCAGTCCATATAGTGACTTCACGAGTTTACACACTTTGTGCTCTTGACCCTATACAACAAATCCTTCCGGTTGTTACATATAAATTTCCTCATCTAACTCTCCATTTAGGAAAACGGTCTTAACATCCATTTGATGGATTTCAAGCTTATAGATTGAGGCTAAGGCAATCAACACTCGAATTGTGGCGATTCTAGCCACCGAAGCATATGTATCAAAATAATCGATACCCTCCTTTTGAGTAAAACCCTTAGCAACTAATCTTGCTTTGAACTTGTCAATTGTGCCATCAACTTTCATTTTCCTTTTGAAAATCCATTTACAACCAATGGGTTTGGATCCAGGTGGCAAATCAGCAAGTATCTAGGCATTGTTACCCATGATAGAATCCATCTCATCGTTTATTGCTTCTTTCCAGAATGCAACATCTTGAGACTTCATAGCTTCCTCAAAGGTTAATGGATCTGAATCCATATTCAAAGAAATCATTGTTTGCTCATAATAAGCTTTTCTAATTCCTTCTACAAGGTAAACAATGAAATCCGGGCCAAATGACTTCTCAGTCCTAACCCTCTTACTCCTCCTTAGTTCAATAGGCTCATTAGGTTCATTAGGCTCAATAGGTTCATGTCGTTCACTGTCCTCTGTAGACATCAAAGGAGTTGATTCATTTTCTTGATTAGAATCCAACCTTGGAATGGTTGTGAAACGATTCTCATAAAATACCGCATCACGTGATTCAATGATGGTATTTGTTTCCATTGAACCATTGGGCTCTACTACCAGAAACCTATATGCTTTGCTATGTATAGCATAGCCAAGGAATATGCATTCAATTCCTTTTTCACCTAATTTCTTCCTTTTAGGTTCAGACAATCTAACTATTGCTCTACAGCCTCATGTTTTCAAGTAACCAAGTTTAGGTTTCTTATTTTTCCAAAGTTCATAAAGAGTAATATTTCTTTCCTTGAGAGGAATTCTATTGAGTATGTGACAGGCAGTGAGTAAGGCTTCACCCCAAAAACCAGAACTTAAACTGGAGTAAGAAAGCATAGCATTAATCATTTCTGTTAACGTCCTATTCTTTCTTTCAGCTACTCTATTTTGTTGTGGTGTGTAGGGTGCAGACTTCTCATGAATAATACCAACATTTTCACAATATTTTGGAAAATGGTATTCACCGCCTCTATCAGACCTAAGTCTCTTTATTTTGACATTACTCTGATTTTCTACTTCTGTCTTAAAAATCTTGAATTTATCAAGCACTTCATCTTTTGAATGCAAAAGATAGATATGACAGTACTTAGAAAAATCATCAATAAATGTTACAAAATATTTCTTACCACATCTAGTGAGGGTACTATGCATGTTACATACATCACGATACACAAGTTCAAGCAGAGACGTGGTTTTATCTATTTTAGGCAATAGAATGCGAGTAATTTTAGATTGTACACAAAATTTACATTTTCCAAACATATCAATATTATACTTGGGAATTAAATCTAAATTAACCATATCATGCATTTTCCTAGTATTAACATGACCTAAACGTGCATGCCATAAAGAAAGAGAATCAACAACATAAGTAGAAATAGATGTATTATTGATAATGTTAAGTTTGAACATTCCTTGATACATGTAGCCCTTCTCAACAAAAATCCCACCCTTAGACAAGACAAATTTGTCCGACTAAAATACTAAACTTGAAACCATGCTTATTAAGCAGGTTTCCAGATACAAGGTTTTTCCTGACATCAGGTACATGATAAACATCATTAAGATTTAGGACTTTTTCAGATGTAAACTCTAGATCCACCGTCCCTTTGCCTTTGATAGCAACAGTTGAAGAGTTGCCCATGTCGAGAACTGTTCCATCACTCACTTGTTCATAAGTAGTGAAACAGCTCTTATCGTTGCAGACGTGCCTTGTTGCTCCTGAATCAATCCACCAGTCACTAGCATCTTCGAGCATGTTCACCTCGGATACAACAACCACGAACTTGTTCTTGGCATTTGATGCTTCTGGCTTTTTCTTGTATGACCGGCATTCATTTCTGAAGTGCCCTGGCTTGCCACAGTGCCAACAAGCGTCTTTTGGCTTCTTAGCATTTTTCTCGGATTGGGGTTCATGTTTACGCTTCTTTTTGTTGAACCTCTTACCATCATCCACCATGTGGATCTTGGACGTCTGAGCTAATTGGTTATCTTTACTTTCAAGTAACCTTGACTCTTCCTCAACTCGGAGGTGTTGAGCCAATTCCTCTAAAGTAAGATCTTCCTTTTTGTGTTTCAGAGTTTTCTTAAAATCCTTCCAAGAAGATGGTAGTTTCTCTATTATAGATGAAACTACAATAGATTCATCCATGTTTATATTCTTTTGTCGAAATTGACTCAGAATATGTTGGATCTCATGGAATTGTTCCATAATGGGCTTTGTATCAATCATTGTAAAATGCATAAAATTACTAACAAGAAATTTCTTACTAGTGGCATCATCGGTGAGGTAATTTGACTGTAATAAGTCCCAAAGTTGCTTTGTCGTTTCCAGATGTTGATACACATCGAATAGAGAGTCTGACAGTGCATTCACAATGTGTCCTCGGCAAATGTAGTCGTCATTCTCCCATTTGGTTCTGGCACGAGTTTGCTCCACAGTCTCGTCTTCTTACTCTGTCGGATAGGGGGTAGTTAGCACATAGACCACTTTAAGAGTGGTGAGCAAAAGATGCATCTTCTTTTGCCAGCGTCGGAAATTTCCTCCATCAAAACGGTCAAGCTTCATGAAATCTTGAGTCATTTTCTGAATAGACATCGCCATATCCAAATATTGTCTTTAGATTGTTGGAACAAAGGGTCTTGAATTCTTCAAATGGTGGTCTTTGGGTCTTCAAAATTTGGCAATGACCTTGTCTATATAGAACATAAAATTAGCACTTCAAGTCGCGTTACTAAGTCACTTTCCTAAAGACAATATTTGTACCCACCAAAAGGTGTGCAGGGGGTTACAACAAATTTGCCTCTAGAATACAATGAAGCCTGATCTAAAGATCTAGTCTATCGGCGTCTACACTAACGACAATAGATCAGAACACTCTTGATATAATCAAGAAACCAAGACACTGATAATCAAATCTGCAGAACTTGATTATCAATAAGAAAAATAGAAATTTACTTAAGAAACTCTTGATCAAAAATTCAAAATCAAGAAGGAGAGAGAGAGAAAGAATTGTAGGAATGCTTTTCAGGATTTTGGATGAAATGAAATGGCTGATTTCGTAGCCTATTTATAGGCCTTAATGGATCTAATCAAATGGTCATGTCCCTTGATCGCATCCGATCAGATCTGACCGTTGGATCGACGATCTATGGTGCAGATCATTCTGACACCGAATAGATGCCTTGACTAATCACACCTGATCACGATCGGGTGCCATCTCATCCGTACGATCGCGCGCATCTCCAATCAACGGCTATGATCAACCCACTCCAGATCGAACACACAACCGTTTGATCGGTTGGTTGACTCATCGCCAACGGATGACACGTCATTGCCATGTGGAGCTGATTGTATTCCACGTCACTCATGCCACGTCAAATCCACGTCATCGCTCCAACCTGTTTGTGCTAAGTGCAAAGTGCGCCACACAGCCCACTGCCCATGCCGCGCGTGTGCGTGTGCGGATGGTGTGAAGCACCATCCTTGCAGTGTGGGTGCATGCACACTAACTTTCATCCCATAATTCCATACTCAAAAGAATATTCCATGCAGCACTTTATTAAGTGCTCCATGTTTTTCTCTTTTTTCAATGTGGGACAAAGTCCCCAAGCTTAATTAATATTTTCCAAAGAAAAATAAGAAAGGTTTTGAAAACACCCAAAAATTAAACTATAAATTTTAAAAACCATTTTGAAAATTCCCCAACAGAAGTGTGGGGACTGCCTCTAGCAATTGTAGCAATAGGTTGCCTTTTATCTAGGAAGAATAAACATTTGTTGGAATGGAAGAAAGTCCGTGACAGCCTTTCTGTAGAGGTAAAAAAAATTCCAGTCTTGAAAGAATACTAATGCTTAGCTACATTGACTTACCATAGCACCTCAAATATTGCTTCTCGTATTTGAGTGCTTTCCCAGAGGATTATTTGATCAGAAAGACGAAACTTACGCAACTATGGGTGGTCAAAAGATTTGTAGAAGAGATACCAGTACACATCACAGAAGAGGTTGTAGAGAAGTACCTAAACGAGCTTGTCGGTGGGAGTACGGTTCAAGTAGTAGAAAAGGATTACTCCAATCGAGATAGGACTTGTCATATACATGATATTATCAGAGACATTATCCAGTCGAAATCTAGGGATGAGTCATTGCTTATGATATTGAATGATATGAGGATGTCATTGGATGAGAAGATTCTTCGAATGTTAATCCATGATAGTTGTAAGGAGCTCCCATTAACCATGCGATTCACTAGCCTCAGATCTCTTTTAGTGTTTGTGTCAATCGATACTTCAAAGTCTTTAAGAATGACATTCTTTAAAGATTTCAGAATGTTAGGAGTGTTGGAGCTTGAACGTGCACCGCTTAATAAATTTCCTCCAGAGCTAGTCGAGATGATTCATTTGAGCTACGTAAGTCTAAGGAAGACAATGATAATTAAGATCCCAGAGTCCATAAGGAAGCTCAAGAAATTAGAAATACTGGATCTCAAACAATGTCTTGCAATCCAATCACCCCTGCCTAATGGGATCTTAAAGTTAAAAAATCTGTCAGTTGCGTGGCTATTACTATCCTTCCAAACCAATTCCATTGTTTAGCAATACATACGCAATGAAGCTTCCAACAAAGATAGGGAGACTGACAAATCTACAAAATTAGGAAATATTGATATAAGTGGTATTGGTGATATGGTGAGAGACTATAAAGCACTAACACTTCAAAACAAGCGCCATATCCGTGTCGGACATGTGGACACTTGCAGACACTTTGAGGACACATATGAGACACACCACATGGCGTGTTCTCTTATTTAATTAATTTATTTTCAAGAAACATGCCGGGGACACGTTAAGGACATGCCAAGTTGTCTTTTCTCTTATTTTATTTAGTGCTTTTGATGAATGTTGAATATTTATTATTTTTTTCTTAGATTTAAATACTTAATAGATCATCTATAGAAAAAATATATATAAACTATAAGTGTTAATTTAAAAGTAATTTTTTTAAATAAAAAAATAGAATTAGAGTTAATTTTTGTTAATATTGGTTATTTGTGGATGTAATATTAATGTAGATAGCAAATAAAAATATATGAAAACAAAGTTCATTGTCGTGTCCTCTCATGTGTCCGTGTCTTTATTTTTTTGTAATCGCCGTGTCCCGTATCCGCATCCGTTTCCGTTTCCGTTTCCGTGTTTATATCTGTATTCGTATCCATATCCGTATCTGTGCTTCTTAGGTGAGAGAATCGAGAAAGCTAGCCCAACTAAGGAAGTTGCGCATCACACATCTAACACAAGAAAACGTGGCGGATCTATGTTCTTCTCTAGGGAAATGGAAGCATCTCACTACATTATTCATAAAAGGCACACTCTACAATGAACCATTTCATCTTAATTCTCTATCTTCTTGTCCACAATTTCTACAAAACCTGCATTTGAATTGTCGTTTAGCGACTTTGCCTAAATGGATCACTTCCCTCGAGTACCTTACCAAGTTAGTGCTTCAGGAATCTTATCTGAATGATGACCCACTGAAGTCGCTTCAAGGATTGCCCAACTTGGGATTGCTTAAACTCCGATATGCTTATGAAGGGGAGGAACTGCGCTGCAATGTTGGAGGATACCCAAGGCTTAAAAAACTTGAGCTTGAAGAAAGAACTAAGGCAATTGAAAAGCATAAGAGTGAAGGAAGGAGCAATGCCTGTGTTAAGGGAACTATATATCAAATTATGTGAGAAACTAGAAATGGTGCCATTGGGCATTGAGCACCTCAGAAATCTACAACATCTAATACTGTATTTGGTTGGGGGATTTGAGGAAAGATTTAGAAAGAGAAAGGAAAAAGATGCGTGAAACTAGGTAAAATGTCAAGTACGTACATGAAGGATTCTCCCAAAAAATAGAGCGACCACATGGCAAAGATTTCTGGAAGGTTCAACATATTACAACAATCGAAGACATTGATAAACCTTGGCTTATGAAGAGATGGGGTTTCCAGGACTCAATCTCAGACTGATGAGTATGATTTGAACCAAAAGGTGTTTTTTCCGTTGCACCAACCATGTTACTCTTATGTTATATGCATACTTTCAATTGATAAACGTGTAAACCAAATTGAAGTGCTCTAGCTGAAAGTGTTGAACCTTGGTCTTCTTCTTCTTTTCTTTCCTTTTTTTCCCACTTAATAAAACAAGCAAAGCTTAATCGTTACTGAGCTTAGCTTGATTTAGATTGCAAGCAAAAGTGTATTCTGCATAATAAAGTTGTATTTCAAACAAACTAAGATGTTCTTTGTTTCATTCTAAATATTATACAACTTTCCAGTTAAAACAAAATAATTATAGGAATCACTAAGTGAGAAATGGTAACACTTTTTGTTAAATTTTTGGGTATTATTAGTAATTAAATTTCACAAAAATAAGTTTAGCTGAGCCAAAGTGAAACATGAAAGGGTGGAATTAAAGAAATAATGAATTTACGAGATGATAGAGATAACACATCTATTGAAGATCAAATAAATAAAAATTAACACCAAGGGGTGGACCGATGGTCCTTGGCTCTCTTGTTAAGTAAAAGGTTACAAGTCCCATTTCCTACTTCCTCTTAAGGCATTTTTAAGATTTATGTCCAGTAATTATCTGATATATGTGTAAAATAGAGACTACATGTTACCCGAAAAACTAAATAAATAAATAAAATGTTCATATACGACAAAAACCAATAATTGCACTAGCTAGAAATTTAAGAGTAACATTATCAATATAGCAGATAATGTTAATTGAGACAGACTAAAATAGACATAGTTTGAGATTGTAAATAAATAATATAAAAAAATTAAGCAATGATTTGATGAGTTGAGTTCAGTTGAATTAGGATAATTGTTCATATCAAGCCATTTAGCTAATTCTTACAAGTTTCATTTTGTTAGACTTTTTGAATTCATCATAATCACTATGCAGCTATAAGGTATTAATCATTAATGCAGGAAAATAACTTTAGTTCTGTTGTGCAATGAAAGTGTAACTCAAATAAATAAAAATATATGTATATATTTAAATAATTTACTTTAATTATGTATGTGTATGTTGACATAAATATAATTTTGAAAAGTATGTTGTAGACATAGGTATTGCTTGATAAAGTTGAAAATTGAAAATTGAAAACTAAAAATTAAGTATTGGAAACTAAATCCTAGCGTTTGGTAACGTTTACGTTTTTAGTTTATATTTACAAAAATTTTATAAACTGATTTTTGTTTATTTTTAGAAAAACATAAATTACAAACTCATTTGGTTTGAACAAAATGTTTGAAAAATTTTAAAAACATAAACTAAAAAATACGTTTGTTTAGACCTAAAATATTTATATTTATTTTTCATTATTTATGACAATGGGATCATACACATTATAATTGGAAAAAAAAATTAATTGAAAAAAAAATTTGTTAGTCAAATTTTTAAATTTCTATTTAAAAACCAATGTAAACTTATTTTTTGAGTTTACGTTTTTTCCTCAAATTTACAAACTGAGACAACCATTTATAAACCAAAAAATCATCAAACAAGTTTTGATGACAATTTTTAAAATTTTTGTAAATATAAACTGAAAATGAAATGATTACTAATTTTTTAAATTGAAAAGCTGTTTGATAAAAATTGAAGTGCTGAACTAAAATAAATTATTGGATGTGTATAAAATCAAATTTAAAATTTATTATTTTCAAATTGTATATTTCAATTTTCATATTGTGATGGTGGTAGTGGTGGCAGTAATGGTAGTGGCAGTGGTGGCGGTAACGTTAATGGTGGTGGTGGTGGTAGTGGTGGTGGTAACAATAACGATGTAGTGATAGTAAAATGATGGTGTACTTATGGCAACAATAGTAATGGTGATGAAGGTGGAGGAGGCTGTGGCGACAGCATGATGGTGATGGTGGTGATGATAGCGGCGGCAGTAGCGGTAGAGGTAGTGATGGTAGTAGTGGTGGCGGCGGTGGCATAATGGTAATGGTTGTGATGAATTTGTAATAGTGTATAGTAATATTTATATTTAACCTACATTTAGAACACGCTTAAATTTTTAAGTGACATTAATTGTAATTATCAAACGAACTTAAATGATTATCAACCTACTTTACAATTAAGTTATAATAATAATGTTAATTGGATATCACTGACACACATAAATATTCACTTAAAATAATTCTTCTAATATTTATAAAATATATATATACTAGCGTATAACATGATGTAAAAAATATTAGGATTAGAATATATAATTGTAGTCCTAACACTATTTAAATTTATATTTTAATTTGATAAAATCACAAATTTATTATAAAATTTTGGAGTTCTTACAAAATTACTCACGAAAACTCGCTTTTGCTTATATAATATATAACTAGATAGATAGATGTGCCTGGCGTACATACAATTTCCACGGGTATACATACAATATTGCTTTTGCTTATATAATTATATGGAAATTGTATGTATGCCTATAATGTCTTAGTGTATTATGAGTATACATACATTGTATGGAAATATATGTAAAATATATTGAACAAAAAGAAGAAAATAAACAAATAAACAAATAGAGAGAAAAATTAAAACGGAAGAAAATAAAAAAATAAAAAGAAAAGAGAGAGAAAGGTAAGATCATGGGATCATGGAATGATGGGTGAGAAAAGGAAAAAGTAAGAGAGAAAAGTGGGAAAATAGAAAATGTATATATAGGATATTTTTTGAGGAAATATATCTCAGCCATTATTTTATAATTTGAACAGATTTGAGCCATACAAATGTCCTGATAGGACAAAAATATGTTGAAGATTCAAAAATCATACTGCTTTATTAAAATATGTTGAAGATTCATATAAGGTCTAAATTTATGAAGTTTATCAAGTATCCATTATATTTAAAAATAATAATTAATTATTCAAATTCATTTAATTTGTGGACTATAAAATTCATTAATTTAATCTCCACTACACATAGTAAAATATGGCTCCTAATTCTGGGATCGTAGACTTTTCCATATAATATGAATAAAAATAAGTGAACAAAAAGGAGAAAATAAAAAAAATAAACAAATAGAGAGAAAAATAAAAATGGGAAAAAATAAAAAAATAAAAAAATAAAAAGAAAAAAGAGAAGAAGGTGGGATCGTGGGATCATGGGATCATGGAAGGATAGGTGAGAAAAAGAAAAAGTAAAAGAAAGAAGCGGGAAAATAGAAAATATACATGTAGGATATTTTTTGAAAAATATATCTCAGCCGTAGTTTTATAATTTAAATAGATCTAAGCCGTCCAAATGTCCTAGTAGGACAAATGTGTATAGGACAAATTCAAAAATCATCCTACTTTATTATATAGATGTTGAAGATTCATATGAGATCTAAATTTACAAAGTCTATCAGGTTTTTAATATATTTAAAAATAATAATTAATTGTTCAAATTCATTTAATTTGTGGACTAAAAAATTCATTAATATAATCTTCATTACACACAGTAAAATCTGACTCCTAATTCTGGAATCGCAGATTTTTCCATATAATATGAATAAAAATAAGTAATTGAAACGAAGAAAATAAAAAAATAAACAAATAGAGAGAAAAATAAAAATATGAGAAAATAAAAAAATAAAAAGAAAAGAGAAAGGAATGTGGGATCATGGGATCATAGAAGGATAGGTGAGAAAAGGACAAAAGTAAGAGAGAAAAGCGGAGAAATAGAAAATGTACCTTCAGGATATTTTTTGAAAAATATATCTCAACTGTTGTTTTATAATTTGAATAGATCTGAGCCGTCCAAATGTCCTAATAGGACAAATTCAAAAACCATCATACTTTATTATATAGATGTTAAAGATTCATATAAGATCTAAATTTATGAAGTCTATAAAGTATTCAATATATTTAAAAATAATAATTAATTGTTCAAATTCATTTAATTTGTATACTATAAAATTCATTAATTTAATCTCCACTACAAACAGTAAAATCTAACTCATAATTCTGGAATCGCAGACATTTCCATATAATATGAATAAAAATAAGTAAACAAAAATGAGAAAATAAAAAAAATAAACACATAGAGAGAAAAATAAAAATTAGATAAAACAAAAAAAATAAAAAGAAAAGAGAGAGGAATGTGGGATCATGGGATCATAGAAGGATAAGTGAGAAAAGAAAAAAGTAAGAGAGAGAAGTAGAAAAATAGAAAACGTACATATTGGTTATTTTTTAAAAAATATATCTCAGCCGTTGTTTTATAATTTGAATAGATCTGAGCTGTCCAAATGTCCTAGTACGACAAATGTGTGTAGGACAACTTCAAAAACCATCCTACTTTATTATATAAATGCTGAAGATTCATATAAGGTTTAAATTTATGAAATCTATCAGATATCCATTATATTTAAAAATAATAATTAATTGTTCAAATTCATTTAATTTGTGGACTATAAAATTCATTAATTTAATCTCCACTATACATAGTAAAATATGGCTCCTAATTCTGGGATCGTAGACTTTTTCATATAATATGAATAAAAATAAGTGAACGAAAAGGAGAAAATAAAATAAATAAATAGAGAAAAAAAATAAAAATGAGAGAAAATAAAAAAAGAAAAAAGAGAGGAAGGTGGGATCGTGGGATCATGAAAGGATGGGTGAGAAAAAGAAAAAGTAAGAGAAAGAAGCGGGAAAACAGAAAATATACATGTACGATATTTTTTGAAAAATATATCTTAGCCGTAGTTTTATAATTTGAATAGATTTAAACCGTCCAAATGTCCTAGTAGGACAAATGTGTATAGGACAAATTCAAAAATCATCCTGCTTTATTATATAGATGTTGAAGATTCATATGAGGTCTAAATTTACGAAATCCATCAAGTATTCAATATATTTAAAAATAATAATTAATTGTTCAAATTCATTTAATTTGTGGACTAAAAAATTCATAAATATAATCTCCATTACACACAGTAAAATCTGACTCCTAATTCTGGGATTGCAGACTTTTCCATATAATATGAATAAAAATAAGTAATCGAAAAGGAGAAAATAAAAAAATAAACAAATAAAGAGAAAAATAAAAATGGGAGAAAATAAAAAAAAATTAAAAAAAAAAAGGAGAAAAAAATGTGGGATCATGGGATCATAGAACGATAGGTGAGAAAAAGAAAAAGTAAGAGAGATAAACGGGAAAATAGAAAATGCACTTGTAGGATATTTTTTGAAAAATATATCTCAACTGTTGTTTTATAATTTGAATAGATCTGAGCCGTCCAAATGTCCTAATAGGACAAATGTGTGTAGGACAAATTCAAAAACCATCATACTTTATTATATAGATGTTGAAGATTCATATAAGATCTAAATTTATGAAGTCAATAAAGTATTCAATATATTTAAAAACAATAATTAATTGTTGAAATTCATTTAATTTGTGGACTATAAAATTCATTAATTTAATTTCCACTACAAACAGTAAAATCTGGCTCTTAATTCTGGGATCGCAGACATTTCCATATAATATGAATAAAAATAAGTGAATAAAAATGAGAAAATAAAAAAAATAAACAAACAGAGAGAAAAATAAAAACAGGATAAAATAAAAAAAATAAAAAGAAAAGATAGAGGAATGCGGGATCGTGGAATGTTGGGTGAGAAAAGGAAAAAGTAAGAGAGAGAAGCGGAAAAATAGAAAATGTACATGTAGGATATTTTTTGGAAAATATATCTCAGCCGTTGTTTTATAATTTGAATAGATCTAAGCTGTCCAAATGTCCTAGTAGAACAAATATGTGTAGGACAAATTCAAAAATCATCCTGCTTTATTACATAGATATATATATATATATATATATATGTATATATTATTAAAAAGTATTTCGTTAACTTATTAGCAATCCAAAAAAATATATATATTTCATAAATATTAGCAAAATTATACACTTGCATATATACCTATAAAATATTAATTTAAAATGAAAATTAACTGAAATTATGTTATTTTAATAATTTTTACTTTTTCAAAAGATAATACATATTCTGCAATTACTTTCTTGGTAACATTATATATTCATATTCATTATACTTATAAATTAATTTGGTTTATGGGTAAGACTCTTTATTGGGTTTAAAAGAATTGTAATGTGTGAGAACCATGACAGTTTTAACAAATAAAAAAAATATAAATAAATAAACTCTACCTCTATTACTATACATTAGATTAGATCAGATGTCAAAATATTGTGAAATATTTATAAATGAATGCCAAAAACTAAAGTACAAAATAGGAATTCAAAAACCAAAAAAAAAAAAATTTGATGGTATTGATTATTGAAAGCCATTTGATACCAAAAGCAATTACGAACGTTCCTTTCATCAAAATAGTATTAAGTACAAACACACATTTGGTTTGTTTAGAATAATAATCATATACTAATAGACATTGATTCATTACAAAGAGAAGAAGGTGAGGAAAGAAATAATTACATGAATGCAAGAAACTGACCCCTCAACAGCCAATCTTTTCTCTACTCAAAAAAAGAGTTGAAGGAAAAGCAATAAAATGAACGGCAAATTACCTATAACTCCCTTAAAATTTAGTTAAATTACAGATTTTTTTTAAAATTTTAAAAATTACATTCTGCCTCCCGAGGTTTATATTCACATAACAATTTAATTACAACCATTAACTAAACGTTAAGAATGGTTAACTAATATAACCAAAATATAAATTGATGAACGATATTGCCCCTACTGAAATCCCTTTGATAAATCAACAAAATTTACAAAAGAATTACGTTAGATGGGGAAAAAAAATTAAGTTTTTGAAACCATGTTTAATTTGTTGTTTAGAAGAAAATTTTAAAATTTTAAAAAATAAAATAAAAACTAATTTAATAAAAATAAATATGAAAAAATATATTTAATTTGTAAAAATTATTTCTAACCACTGAAAAATAAAATTATATAAAAATAATATTTATTTTTTATTTTTTACTTCTTAACCAAATTAATTTTTAATTTTTTTAAAAAAATTAAAAATAAATTTCTAAAAATCAAACCAAACATATTTTAAGAATTTTTTGACAAGCCATTTCTTGTGTTTTTAATTTATTTAATTATTTGTCAATTTTATAATATTTTCACCATCTGACACCACAACATATAAGAGTTTTAGAGACCAATTTTTTTTATCTCTAAAAGTGAAAATTTTGTTGCAAAAGACATTTAGAAACTAATTTCTATCGTCGTGAGGATAGTCGCTAAAGGTCGCTCTGAAAAGTCAAAAATAAAGTTTTTAACGATAAAATTTTGAAAATATCAATAATAAATAAACTTTTAGGAACAAAATAATTTAGTCTCAAAATGGTTTTTTTTTTAGACAAAAAATTTGATACCAAAAAGACAATAATTAATCACTAATGTTCAATTTTTGTTGCTAAAAATATAATGACGACATTTTTCACAACAAAAATATTTGGTCCCCTAAATGTAATTTTGTCCCTAAATTTTGGTCTCTAAAACATTAATTTTTTGTAGTGTGATAAGTGTTTTTTCATTTTAATTTTGCATTTCATAACTTATTTAAAAATAATAATTTAGCTAAACCTCAAGAGAATCTGTAATTTAGCTACACCTTAGGGGAATCTGTAATTTAGCTAAACTTCAAGGGGTGTAGGTAATTTGCCTTTATTTGTCAAAAAGGCATTTTAGTCAATTTATGATATCCGTTAACAGCGTTAATTGCGATGGGACAGAATGTAATTTTTGAAATCTCATAGGGAATCTATAATTTCATTAAATCTCAAGGGAGGTGTAGATAATTTGTCCTAAAATAAAATTAACAACACAAAAATATGAATGTAGTCCAGATTCTAGTTAACCACACTTAAAATGAATCTCAACCACACACATTGATGTAATCCAAATTTGGGTTAGTAAGAATTATTAGAGAGATCAACAGCAGATTGTCTTTCCCTTTCAAAACACACCCCACCCCACCCCACCCCACCACTTCTCATCCAAAGGCAAGCAAGCAGTACTTACTTTTTTCTTTCCTTATTCAGTTTTTCTTATTCTTCAAGTACCCCTCTCTCCCTCCCTCTCTCTCTCTCTCTCTCTCTCTGAAATCCAGGTTGGTGAAGATGGTGTTGTTTTGAGTACATTGAGTATTCTACAAACTTTATTTCACTTGCTTTACACGTACTCTTACCGGATTCTTATACTACCCATTCTCATTTTCTGTTTCTACTTTATACATCATTTTATTTTTTGGGCATTGAAATTTTAATGTTAATGCACTGTAATCACCTGATCTCTAACATGTCATGATGTGTGTATTTTCCCTCTTTGATTCATGAAGATGTTCTTCAAGTAATCTCTCTCTCTATTTATATGTTCCAAGTGACAGAATCTGTGATTTCAATCTGATCAATAACCAGTTCTATCCGAAGAAAGTGCCACCATGCCTTTTGGGTTGGTCTCAGCATGGAACAAGCGAAGGAGAAGCAAGTCCGAGGATCACATTGACCCTTGTGGGTTCTACCTCTACTTGTTCTTCTCATTTCTAGTCTTTCTTGTATCATCATCTTTTTAAATGTTTTTCATATTTTTAATGTTTTGAGGGTACCCTGCTTTTCAGGGATATATAAACCTGTGGAGGATTGGCAACTCAAGGATCATAACCCACCTGCTAAAAGGCGACATGGATCATCAGTTTTCACACTCAAGGAAATGGAGGAAGCAACAAACTCTTTCAGCGAGGAAAATTTAGTTGGGAAAGGAGGATTTGGCCGAGTTTACAAGGCCATTTTGCGGTCTGGAGAGGTAATCTTCAACTTTTCTTATCAAGGTAGTCCCAAAAACACAAGGGAAAAAAAAGGGGGGGGGGGGGGGGGGGATATCATGATTTTAAATAACAATATTAGAATATGTATCGGTATCAGGATACAATTATATATTGGCTAAATAATGGTATAGGAAGTCCAAAATCCCATTACAAAATGTAATGGACGATATTTAAAGCCCTAGGTGATATTCTACAACTGTTGATTCTATAAAACAAATTGTCCTCCTTGAATCCGAGTCTCTTGACATAATTTCTTCAATTGGGTGGCTATTTCTTGATGTAATTAGTCATATTCTTTTCTTCATAAGAAGGAATTGATCAAAAACTATCTTGACTCCTAACATATTTTTTTGGACACTTAAGGTTGTTGCAATCAAGAAAATGGACCTACCACCATTTAAAGCTGCCGAAGGGGAACGTGAGTTTCGTGTGGAAGTCGATATCTTGAGCAGATTGGACCATCCAAATCTGGTTTCCTTAATCGGCTATTGTGCCGATGGAAAGCACAGGTTTCTAGTTTACGAATACATGCACAACGGGAACTTACAAGATCACTTAAATGGTTGGTTTCAACTCAAAAACCTGTTATCTCGTCAAATTGCTCAATCTAACAACTATCTTTAATGGACTCTAGGAATCGGAGAAACTAAGATGGATTGGCCGTTAAGGCTCAAAGTGGCAATTGGAGCAGCAAGAGGACTTGCTTATCTCCATTCAAGTTTGGCAGTTGGTATTCCAATTGTTCATAGAGACTTTAAATCCACCAACATTCTTTTAAACACCAACTTTGAAGCAAAGGTAGGTAATTTGAACCTCCTTTTCTTGATAGTAAATGTAGTCAAGCTAGGTAATTTTATTAATGAGGCCATTTTTGGAGGCTTTACAATCGGTTTTCACAGATATCAGATTTTGGGCTTGCCAAATTAATGCCAGAAGGCCAGGAAACCTATGTGACTGCTAGAGTGCTAGGTACTTTTGGCTATTTTGATCCTGAGTACACATCGGTACGCATCTTCTTGTCTGTTTTGTATGTTATTCAACATTGTTTCTTCAAATTTTCTCAGCAAATATCCTACTTCTCTTCATAACTTAACACCTTGTGTTTTTACTTTTTACTTTGAAGCTCTATTTCCTATTTCGGTATGTCTAAAACAAGAAGTAACTACCACAAAAGAATAAGTAAAAAAATGATCATGAAATAAACTAAACAAACAACACAAGAATCAAAAACAGAGTTTTCTTCGACCATTGAGATCATATACACGAACTACATGTGAGATGGCACGAAGTTAGGTAAGCTAGAAAAATTATAGTGACTTTTCCTCTGGTCTAGCTAATAAAAATGCCGTCACACCATGAGTCTTACCTAAAATGATAATGATACTCCTCCAACCGAGGTCGCTACACAAACTTGCAATCATACCATGTTAAAAGGGACCCGATATTTTTTCTTGATTGGCACTAGGATGTCCGGATCAAAATCCGACTAATCCTCAGGGGTGCACAAGCCCTCAGCAAGGAGTTTCTAGCAAGTGCACCACGGTTAATTCAAGGATTTTCTCCCAGTCCAATGGCCCCAAGAAATTATTAGCACCTAAGAGATTTCAATCCCTGAATCTTAGAGGGAGCACACTCCCAAGACTCAAGGTCTTGCCACCAGGCCAACCCCTTGGGGTTAAAATGGGACCCAATATTTTTGCAATCAAATGTCATCATAAAGGTTCTAATTGTTTTAAAGGTCATGCATCTTTTCCCCATACGCTCAAAATAACAATGTTTACAACCTGAACTGTATATGCAAAAACTACTCAACTGTTCGACATGATTCAGTGATATCATGTATAAGAAAATACTCTCTTCTCTAAAGACCGTCATGTAAGATGCTTGGATTTCTGCATAAAGATAGCCAACCCGAGTTTATAATATATAGGGTTTTAGTTTTTCCTCCAATTTTTAGGCACTTCTTAACTACTTAGTTTAGGCATTAATATTTTTTCTTTGTAAAGTTTGGTACATTAATTAAAGAACACAATTTTCTTTCTATCAATGATATCAAGTGATTATCACTGGGGATGAGGAGGGGGACTTTATTTCATCCCTCATTAGCAAACAAGAGGAAACGTAATAGGAGGTCCTTTTTTTAAGGATAATGAGCTATCTATTTGGTAGCTCTGAAAGGATTTTTACTCATTTCTCTGTGTTTTCTTGGATAAGAGTATTGGCCTTTCTCTATTTTATCTTTAACGCAATTTATAGTTGATTTGTACATACCAGTGGAGGTATAGCTATAGACTTCTGCTTATAATATATACCTTCGCTTAAATAACTAAATAAAAGAGGGTTTGAGCTTTGGATATGTCTATTTTGGCAACAGACAGGAAAACTCACTTTACAAAGTGATGTATATGCATTTGGAGTGGTTCTGCTCGAACTCTTGACTGGAAGGAGAGCAGTGGACCTGAACCAAGGACCCAATGATCAAAACCTCGTACTCCAAGTATATTTCCAATCATCCTACAAAATTCTAGTTGTCTATTTCTAAGTAAGCACTAAATTTATCATGAAATAGTAATGAGTGCTTCTGTAATGTTTTCAGGTGAGGCATATATTGAACGACAAGAAGAAGTTGTGCAGGGTGATAGATCCGGAGATGCGCAGGGGTTCCTACACAATGGAGTCCATAGCTATGTTAGCAAACCTAGCATCACGCTGTGTCCGTACTGAAAGTAGCGAGAGACCATCAATGGAAGAATGTGTAAAAGAACTCCAACTCATTTTCTACACAAATTCTAAAGGCTTGGGGATGCCTATGCATGCATTCAGAATGATCTAGAACCCTTGTAGAGTGAAAATCTTACATATCAATATCCAGGCACTTGTGAGATGTGATAAAGAAGTCTATACTGTTGACTGAAGGTAATTTAAGAAAACCAAGGAAAAGTGAGAAATAAAAGAATTCAGCAACAGTGAGGGAATATTTCCTTGTATATCTTGTTTTCATTTTAGCGCTATTATTTAGTTCAGTTCAATTTGTCGATATTTTTTCTACATGATTGTAACTGTATAATTTAATAACAAACACATGTAAAGCTGTAACATTTTGATCCTACTGAATAAAGTTTGCGTCAACTTATGACGGGAGAGAAGAAAAATACTCTACATCTTCAATGAGTTGGTAATTGAAGACCTACGGGAAAAAAATGGGTTCTTAAAATCATCCTTAAAATATATACAAATTCTTCAAAAAAATACTTATGATCTTCCTGCTTCTCTTTGTTCAGTAATACAGAGTTCATACCATGTTACATAACAAAAAAATGGAAGAAAACAGGCAATATAGAAGCCAATAAAATGTTTTCATTACCTCTTGCTAGAAACATACAAATCAGTAAATAGTCTTGATCCTTTATCATTATACACTAAAATTCAATCAACCATTATTTTTTAAAAACATTTATTTTCAATGGATTGGTAGCAATTCTTGGACCCTTGACTTAAGGGTGTTGGTATTTCAACTCATGCACCGATCATGAAGTTTATGAGGAGGATTTGCGGTCAATCATCACCATTTCAAATCACCACCAAAATGTATAATTGTAAATGCCTAATTTGTCTACTTCACAGGAATCACAAAAATTAGAAAAAGAAAAATCCATCCCAAAATGGTAAAATATAAAATACAACTATCCATATTGGGAAAAGAAAATATATGATATATGACTATTAGAGGTTTGAGAAATTCTATACAAATGTAGTGGTTCTAGATCGGGTGAAATGGCGAAACAGAACTAACATAATTGATCCTATATAGAAGGGAGTAGGATTTGTCTAATTATGTTTGTGATATTGTCAAGAATGGCAATCAGACAGTTTCAAGAGTATATCAAGTAACTTCTAACAGGGGGGGAGGGGGGAGAGAGAGAGAGAGAGAAGTTGAATATATCCTTGCAGCAAAACAGAATATCTATCTCATCTATTGTCCAGAACATTGGTTAATTTGGTTGGGTGGTAATGCCTATTAAAAGAAAATTATGGTTCTCTAATGACAGTATGATAAAAAATCATCACTTAAAAAATGAGGATTTCTGATCTAATTTTCCTACAATAGGACAGATCTCAACCAAAATACATTACAAAGTACATGAAGACCTATTCAACTATTCAATTGACCTTTTACCAAAAAATAACCCAACTGGGTAATCAACACAACCAGATTAGGCCACATTCTGAATCTGAAGAAATGATCTTCATGCAGTTCTTTAGAGAAATTTCAGGGAACGAGAAAGTAGAAAACTATAGAAAAGATGATATATATTCTTAACTTGGATAATGTACAACAGTAATTCACATGTGTATTTGGAAGATGTAAGGGGAGAGCAAGCAAAAAGCAAAAACAATTACGGACGTAATGAAAAGCTTCTTTGGCAGAGGTAGAAAGGTTTAGTGGCAATTCCCTGTACCTTAGCTAAGTAGGTTCTGATTTTTGCATATCTGCTCATTAAGAAAATTCTTCATTAGAATCGGAGAAGTCTGAAGGGCTGTCAAAGACTTGAAGCTCCTTGCACATCAAGTGCTTACGTCTTTGCAACATCAACAGGATCAAGATGCTATCTGTTTTAACAATACTATAACCTGCTTTTGCATACATGTTTAATGGAGCTGTATCAATCATTCTGCAGTGCAAATAAACTTCCCTTGAGGCACTCATCTGAGAAATTAGTTCCTCACTTGCCTTCAAAAGATGCCAACCAATGCCTCTCCTGAAATTTTTATGAGCAAATTTTAGAATTGGGATCTTATTCATTCATTTTATGCAACCTTTTAGGCTTTCAAATTTAAAAGTAGAATTATGCCTCCAAGTAACTATTTTAGCAACATACAAGCAGTTAGAAAGTTATTGATCAAGAGAACAGAAAATAAATAAATACAAGATCTGATTTTATTGACCAACATTAATGCTATTAATAGTGGATCAAAACCAGGTATGGACCTGGAACATCTATGGAGAGGGTTGGTGAGACTAAAAGAAATTCCACATGAAACGTTAACTATATCAGGGATTTTACTCAGTTGAGGACATCAACTTAAATATACACCATTTGTTTCTCATCTCATGCCAGTTAATCTTACGTTTTTGTTGTAGGTTAAGTTTTTTGCATGTTAAAACCCTGACTTCAAGTAAGAAATTCCAGATCCATCAGGAAAAGAAAAAAAGAAAAAGAAAAAGGAGCAATTCAATAAAGATATAATCAAGTATGCAATCATGACTTGGACATTATACTGACTCTTGCACAGCAGTCCACTTTACAACGTAGTGACTTCAAACCAGGCAGGTAACAAATGACAAGGACCTTCCTCCTTTGCTATGATGGACACCCGTGTCTTGAAGAAGAATGACACCCGCATATGTGCTCAAAATACAGTATTAAATTTAAACCCTTGTTTAGAATGCTATATCTCTCCTTCACCTTAAGATGTCGTTCATCTAATTGTATAAAACCAAAACCTTGGTCATCTTATGCACGCTACACATGCACTAGTATCACCACAATGTTAAGAATTCGAAAACTGACTGATGAGATTTCTTTCGTCTTAAGAGAAGATTGAAATCTAGACACTAGGTTGCAGCTACTAGGTTGGATGTCTAACCAAAATACCACTCAATTGAACATTATCATATATTTTATGTTTTCTTAAAATGCCAGAGAGCATTATGCAGCTTGAATTTTATTTTACTAAGTCCAGTACTAGTAGCCTAATTAAGCTAAAACAACACTATTGTCAGAGGGCAAACACAATTGTAGTGTTAACAAGACAGAATTCTCGGAACCTCAACATCAATGAGTTGAAAAAAACGGATCACACAAATAATAAATTCCCACAGTTTCACAATACTACCAGATTTAGCAATTGTTTTCCTCAAAAGTGTCATGCTATAGCTTCCCAATGAGAAAAATTTCCTGCTTGTCCTCCAATAACTAGTGCGAAAAAATTAACAAACACACAAGCCCCCTATCACCCAAAACCAAATTGAGGATCAAATTTCACCACAAAGAGCATAAATCCCACATATACATTTCTAGATATGCCAATTGATAAACCCATCAAAATTCAAGATTATATCAAACAAGCATGAAAGAATGAAAATTTGAAAAGAGAACCCAAATTCCAAAATCCCAAAAAGTGAAGCATACCTCCTTAGTGGCTTCTTGACAGTCATATTACAAATATATGGTGAATCCATTGGAGGAGTGGGTGTAGGAGGAGAAGCATTAGCACCCCTTCTATCAAAAGAAACCTCCACAGTCCCTCCCAATTGCAAATTCTCATCTTCATCTTCTCTGTAGAAGCCAATGAGAGTGGCAGTGTAAGGCATTAGAGTCCTCCTCTCAATCAAATACTGCTTCACCAAGAAACCCAAAACAGTGACATAAGCAGAAGGCAAAAGCATAGACTCTGCAAACGATTCGGACAACAGAGCAACCACCATGTCCAATTCGTGG
Organism: Camellia japonica; assembly: GCA_030407325.1. Taxonomy (NCBI): domain Eukaryota; kingdom Viridiplantae; phylum Streptophyta; class Magnoliopsida; order Ericales; family Theaceae; genus Camellia; species Camellia japonica. The sequence continues at coordinate 150,203,176 of JAPPVO010000017.1, read as the reverse complement.
GATTTCATTACGCGAACCCACATCGACCCAGATTTCAAATCTTGGTAATAAGTGAAATCCTCGAGGAATTGGAGCTTGTGGAGGTCGTCATTGGTGAGGAATCGACCAGTGCGAAATGGGTCTTGGAGGGTGGGTGATGAGGAGGTTGAAGAAGGAGAAGGAGAGTGGGAGTGGGAGTTGGAGAACAAGAGAGTGAGATTGTAACGGTTTGATTTGGGGAAGAAGGGAAGAGGGTGAGAGGGTTTAGGGGTTAGAAATGGGGTTTGGTGTGGTTTGAAGGGGGTGGTGGAACAGAAGTGGTGGTGATGAGGTTGGGGTTCAAAGGAGAAACAGAGAGAAACCGTCGCTGCCATGGAATAGGATGGAAACAGAGACTAGTTCTGGAAAATTATACAATATTTTATGGGCTTAAAATATAAATTTTAATTTTAAATTTTATATATATATATATATATATATATATGAAAGTGTTTTTTATTATTAGGGTAATTACTAATAAGTTTTTAATAGTTGAATTTAATTTTTACCAAATTTTATTGAAAATAAAATCTTAATAAAGTTGACGCTAAAAATAATTTTTTGTAATGATATTTTATATGTCGCTAAAAATTAATAATTAGTAATTTTTTTGTCACAAATTTTATAAATTGCCGTTGAAACTTACAATTTGCGAAGTTTTTTAAATTATCGTTGAAAGTTAAAAATTAATAATTTTTTTGTGACAATTTTTAAACTGTCGCTAAAAATTTTAATTAGTTACATTTTTTATAACAAAATTTTTAAACTGTCGCTAAAAATTAACAATTAGTGACTTTTTTTAATAGTGTTTTGATAAAAAATGTCATTAATTCTTGTAGGACTTAATGTAAGTCTCCCTTTTTATTAAGTCAACAATGGCCCTAGGTTTAAATCTTGTTTCCTTCTTGCAACTACTATTTGTTTTTTTTTTTTTGCAAAATAAGTCTATCTAGCGTTCCCTCGTGTAAAGGGCTACTTTCACATTGGCTCTCTCTTGTTAGGTAATTACCGAGGCGACTAGTATGAAAGGTCGCTGATGAAGCAAACCGTCCCATTGATTATGAGGATCGGATCTCCCTATAAAGAAAACCCTTTCTAGGTTGGAGCGCGTTAGCCTATCTATAATAAGGGGCCCTTTCTTGCTTGTTAGCGATTTAGTTTTTAATAAGTACGTTTAGGCTTTACTAATAAGTTAGAAAGGGCTTTTCCAGCTTACTTTGCTACAGCGGACCAAAGCCATTGTCTATAGGCTTCATACTGCTCAGGAGGGTGATAGACCACCCAATTGTTCTTCCGTTTGATTTCTTTTCGACCCATAGTGGAAAAGAACCTATGCTTGATGGGCTCGAGAAAGCCTTAGCTTCCCAGGGTTTCCGGACCCCTTAGAAAAGAGATTGATGTTCCCCTCACTCCAACCTTTAGACAAATCGAGCAGCGAAATGCTGAAGCGGTTAAGTGACACCGAAAAAGATAAAAGGAGGTGAATTGATTTTCACTATTCCCATAATACCCTTGCAAATTTCACTTTACCCTACTTTGGGTCAAGGACGATTTAGCCCTTAACGTTTGGAAATGACTACATAACTATCACGAGATTTGTGGACTGAAATGTACCATTAAATATTTCATCCAACTTAACAATAAATGTGAAATACGTGGCAGATATAAAGGAGTTATCTGCTTATTTTCAAATTTTAAGGGAGACAAATTGTACATGGAATAAAATACAGGGGGTTAAAATACACTTTGTCTTCAAAACAAACGACAAAAATACAAGGATATTTTTGTCTTTTTATTAAATCGTTAACGGGCCTAACGGTGCACTTCAATTCACAAACCACAAAGGGGTTATGTGGTCATTCCTAAATGTTAGGGAATAAATCGCACATGGCCCAGACCGCAAAGAAGTAAAGTGAAGTTTGCCCTATATATACTAAAAATATATATATAAAAAAAAATCAAGAATTTGATTTTTGTACATAAAATAAAATTTTAATTTTGTCAATTTAAATTATAATCTTTAATTTGTTTTCAATTTAAGTTTTTTATTTATATTCATCAAGTAAAACTAAGGAATAAATAGTATTTCAGTCATTAAACTCAACGAAAAATGTTATTTTAGATATTTTATATACACCTATATTGAGTTTAATGAGTAAAATATATATATATTTCTTTTGTTTAATGAAATAGGCGAATAGTCTAGATTAAAAATAAATCAAAAGATTAAGATTTAAATTTATAAAATTAAAATTTTAGAATTTATTTTGTTATAAGAATCAAACTTTAAACTTATTTTTTTTTTAATTTCCCCCCTTTTATTTGTTTACTTTTTTATGATTATCTGTTTTTTAATTAACATGTTGTTAATTCAAGTAAGATTTATTAAATTTATATATTTTGGCCCCTTTTGGAGTGAGATTTTTCTAACTAAAATTGTAAAAAATCAAAACAACCAATCATATCACTATATGCTACATTAACCAATTAAACTTGAATATATAAGAATGTCATCAAAAAGATCAGACAACTCATATTTTACACAGGTTAAACTTTTTCCAATTGGGGGTACTATTATCCAACCCTCATTTTTAGCTAGAGAAATTTTACTATACACTCCTGAAAAGGTGAACCAATTCTATTAATGAAAAGAAGAAAAAAAATAAAGAGATTTACGTGTAGATTTTAATAGATAAATTTATTATATAATAGATCTTATAATAATTAATTATATTTTTTATCAAACACTATTAAAAAAGTCACTAATTATCAATTTTTAGTAACATTTTGAAAATTGTCACAAAAAAATCACTAATTATAAGTTTTAATGACAATTTAAAAAAATCATCACAGCAAAACATTAATAATTTTCAACTTTCAACGATAGTTTGAAAAATTCGTCACAAAAAGTCACTAATGTAAGCTTAGCTACAATTTATAAAAACGTGACAAAAAAAGTCGCTAATTATCAATTTTTAGCGACATATATAAAAAAAATTTATTACAAAAAATTATTTTTAACAACAATTTTACTAGAACTTATTTTTAATAGAATTTGATAGGAATTAAATCCAACTATTAGAATCTATTAGTAGTTTATCCAAAAAATATCAGTATTTTGAAGAAAAAAAAATGAATGGTAAGTTTTTTTTAAAATAAATTATTCAATTTTTTTATAACAAACGTAATAAATTGAATAAATTATGATAATGAAATTGACTTAATTTTTTTTGTAGATGATGTACACGAAAGGCTTGTATGATTCGAATTAGGGGAAATTGCAAATTGGTGGAATGACCAAAACAAATTGCAAAATCATGAAAAAGTTTCGCTTTAATTATTAAAGTTTGTAAGCTTACTATTGATTCACAATTTATTTCGAAAACTTACGCTGAATTATAATTTTCTCTTTGAATTATCGAAATGGTATCCGTGATGACCTTTACAAGTCCAAACAATAGCCACCAGTTCAGGTCTAGGTCTAGACCGGAGACGATCCAGAGTCTCCTATAAACAATACTTGCCAAGATCATGAAGACTTGTACGTGGCAAAGTACGTAAAACTAAAGGGCTAAGGCTTAGCGAGCCCTTTCTTTTGGAGGGTGACACGGGGCTCCCAAAAAAAAGTCTTTTGAACACCATCCTCTCTCAAATTTTAATAAACTAATTAAAAAAAAAAATCAGCTTAAAAGCTGCCAAAGAAACATTTGTAAGTAGGAGTTCCCATCCAAATAAGCTAGGTAAAGTTGCTTTGGATCCCCAACAAACAACTGAATGCTGCCAATGGACCCCAATTATATCAAAGAGTTGAAAAGTAAAGACTACTTATATTGATTAGGGGGAGAAAAGGAAAAGGGTGTTCTTTCTACCAAAAAGTTCATTGAATTTATAAATTAAATGAGGGCAAAACTAAAAGCAAAGCTTAAGAACCCGATGATTATAGCTCTTCGTATCATTAATAAATGTACAAAATGAGAACCAAGATATGTAAAAAATTGAGAGGCAAGAAACAAAAGAACAACCAATCTGCCTTAAATATCCTCAGCACTGCACATTAAACTCATTTGTACACACATATCATCTAGTCCCATTCCTTCCTTCCACAAGATCCATATCTTTGAGTTAGAATATCTTGAGGCAGTCAAAGTCAAAATCAATCATAGTCGAAGAAGTGAAGTGAGTTTTGGGTAATCTCACGGGTCAAGTCTTCGCCCCAGGTCTGTTTCTTCCATCTCATTCACTCTTATCACTTCCACAATTTGACCACATGCGGGGGAGTATCAAAAATCTCTCCACCTATAACTAATTGATTTTGGTTTGAATGACTCCGAGTATTCTAACAATTTGTGTCCTCTTTTTTGGCTCTCTTCAAAAGCAATAATCACCACAAAAACAGAGGAAAACAACATTGAGATAAACAAACCCTTGTATTATCACATTGTGATGCCTCATGGGTTCACTCTCTAAATCTTCCTAGAGCTCCCATCTCTTCATCACATCCAACATTATCTCATTCCAAGTATCCACCGGACCCGGCAAGCACCAGTGGACACAGTCATTTTGAACCCTCTCTCCAATTCCATTAGCAAATGGATTAGCATACATATACGGTCCAGGATGTCCATCTGGTCTCATCAATGACAATTTTGTGACATCCAAAACATCCAACCTTAATCCTCCAAAATTCTTCGCCTTTTCCTTTGCAGCCCTGACTTCCACCACCTCCACTCCTCTCATCTCCGCGTCCATCCCTTCAAGCTCCTTCTCGCCTTCCATATAAGGCTGAGTCTTGGGACAAGCCCCAAACTTGTCCCACTCGCCCTCAAAATGGTGAGGCGAGAACGTAGTCACAATTACACCAATACCGTTGCTACTACTACCACGCCTTTCAATTATGGCATTAAGGGTGGTCTTAAAAGCTTTCCCAAACACATCATAAAACCCAACCTCGGTGTAATTGAGACCTGTGCAATAATGGCAACCTAGTACTGATTCACCATTGTAATACACAGCTGGATGTAAAAACCAATGTCCCACTGATAAGACAATCATGTCCATCCGATCCATATCAGACGCCCACCGTTCATCGACAGAATCCAAGTACAATCTATTATAATTCACACTCTCTGACTCCGTTTTTTCAATTCCTTTAACAAGAAATGGTGACCAATAGATTGATACAGTGACATTGTGAGAATGAAAATGCCAGCGACGAAACTTGATATCGTCACCATTGGTGTAGACAAGTTTGGGGGGAGAGGCAGAGGACAACATGCAGAGAAGAGACTCCAATTGGTTTCTAGCCATGGAATCACCCACAAAGGCCAAGTGTTTGTTTCTCAGGATTTGGAGGAAAGTTTCTGGGAAAAACCTGGGAAGTTTGCATTGAATGGGTTTCCATTTCCAGTAGAGGTAACCCAGGTCAGGCCTGCCATGGCTCATGCAGTTCTGCCCATCCTTGATTGTACCACAGCTTGTGCCATTGTACAGAGGGCCCACTTTGTCTGGGACCCATTTTCCATTGGAGTAGTCACATGCCATTTGAGCATTAATAGCCCTCTTCTCTTCTGCAAACAAAAGACAACAACATTATCAAATTAGATCTTGCTAGTTAGGTCACCTATGTTTTATCACCCATTATTTCAAAAGTTCAAAATCTTAAGAAATGAATCCAAATAATGTATTGTACGAAGACAAACAAAACAGAATGTACAATGACAACGATAATAAGAACGACAAGATTTGAACCCAAAATCTCCTAAATGCTTTGATTACCATGATAAGTCACTAATTGTCCAAAAGCTTAATTGCTTAGTAAATGAACACAATAATAAACTGTTTAATGGAACTTCTTACAAATTAAAAGTTAATAATAAGAATTAGAAACTAACCGCACCCGTTTCCCTTCTTAATAATCAACTTATTTAAGCTATTACTATCTCATAAAACTGTATATCCAAACAATTTGACATAAATTTAAAAAGAAGAAAAAAACTCTAACAAGGCCAATATATATCAAACTGAGAATGTATACCTTTTGAAGTGGAAGAGGATGAGGAGGAGGTGGTGGTGGTAGTGATAATGGGGGTGTGTTGATGAAGCTGAAAAGTTGGTATGGTGAAGAAATACAAGGGAAGAAGAGAGATGAGAAGGAGAGCATATAGAGTCCATGGAAGGAGCTTCTTTGTGAGAGAGTGAGGTTGGTGTTTGAATGGGTTGGTTGTTGTTGAACCCATCTCTCTTTAGATCCTCTCTCTTTCCTCAGCTTTTTTGCTCCCCTCTCTTTATCCTAGAACTTGAGGATTCTTGAGCTTGAGAAACTTTGGATTTGAGGTTCACAAGAATTCAGAGACTGTCTTGGGTTTTGGCATTAATAGATAGAGAGAAGAAAGGAAAGGTTTGTGGTTGGAGAAAGTTATTTGGTGGTTCTAGGCATAGTCAGGTGATGTTTCAAGAGAATTATGATTGGGATTAAAAATACAACTCACTATTTGTGTTGAAATATAAAAAAATAATAAATAACTTGACATGCGATAATTGATAAAGAGTGGGGATATATAACGCCTTTGAACCACCTAATAATTTTTCTTGGGACGGTGGGTTGGTGGAGGGTGATTTCAGTCAAAATCACATCGAGAATCCCATTGGCCAGCTAATGTTTTTTTAAAATTTTGTTAAGCATTGTACTGAGTACTGACACGTTGACATGTTGTCTTCACACATGCTGGGGACAATGACATGTGTTTTTTTTTTTTGAGCTCTGGACCATTGCTGCTGGGGCTAGGAATATTAAATTAGTGGGATAATTAATTATTTGTATTTTTATAGTGCTGTAATTTTGTTGTGTGTATAGTATAAAGTTCTTACGGTATATTAGAATTGTATTATAAAAATTTTTGGGTATGTTGGGTTTGAGTTTGAGAAATGAATTTTAGAAAAAAAAATTTCAAAATTTGTTTGGTTTGAGTTTTTTCTCAAAACATTTTCAAAATCACTTTCTCTCTCTTACACATCAATCAATCACTTTTTCTCTCACACACATCTACTCAATTCTCCCAAAATATCAAATCATCCTAAACTCCTAAAAAAAATTTATCTCTCAAAATATACAACCAAACAAACCAAAAAAATTTCTAAAACAACTCTCCTAAATTTTTTTCAAAAACAATTCTCCCAAAAACAAATCAAACAAGTCCCTTATCTTTAATGTAATAATTTTTTCACTGTTGCACTTATTTAAAATTTTCTTAATATAATTTGCTGGGTTGGGATTCAAGTGGCTTTTTAACTTAATTTTTATTGATACTCTCTCTGTTTTAAAATATTAATTTTTATTTTTTTATTTTTTATTATCCTAAAATATTAATTATTTTTAAAATTTAAGAACTAAAATAATATGAATTTTGTATTTTGTCATTCTTTTAAATTAATTAATACAAAAAATATAATTATGACAATTAATATTCTTAAAAAATGTACTATCAAAGGGTAATTTGAAAAAATTAATATTTTTAAAGTGTAATAATTGTACTATCAAAAAAAATTTAAATTCTCTAAAAAAGACTATTATTTTAGGATATAGGAAGTATAAGAAACAACATAATAAACGCCATGATATAAAATACTAGGGATAACCCGTGCCTGAAGGCACTGCGAGCAATTTTTTTTTTGATACCACACATGCTACGAAATTCAATTATAATAAATCAATTCAAAATAATAATATCACTCCAATTTAAAATTTCACATAGAAAGAGGAACAAAATATATAAAGAAAACTGAAATAAATTTAAAATCTTTTATGGGTGGTGCCTTCAATAGTTCCCACATCATTCTCTAACATATTTTCAAAATTAGCCCTGTTTAAGGAATAGTTCAATTAGTCTACTAAAACATCAAATATCAATAGAAATAATTCAAATCCTCCCAACTTCTTCACAGTTTCAACTAACTACTTATAAATAAATGAAATAAAAATAACCCAAGTTACTTTGAAGACTAACCTTATTGTTGATACCAAAATATCAGGGATGATACAACAAACCGAAACTACTTTCACAACCAGCTGTGTTGGAATGTCAGAGGTCCTGAAAAGATAAATGAATTCGGAAACAAACCATGAAAATAGTGCATCAAAATACACTGGTCTTTCTTAATGAAGAAACATAAAATTCATAACCATGATCAAATTAAGAGGCAACAATACTATTAACATTCTCCTCCTTCAACCCACTAATAAATTATTCTTTTTCAATGTGACTCTAACATCTTACACAATAGACACTAAAATTATACAAAAATTCATGTCAAGCATATGTGATTTCCACCAAAATATGTAAAGATACTAAATTAAATTGTTGCACTTGAGTTTAGTGAATTTTTAAGGGCACCTGATAGTCCACACTCAATAACCATCCATTAGGTCCAATCTTTTACATTGATAATAGACTTTACAAAAATATTAGAAATCCATTGAAGTATATATCAATATGAAGCTTTACAAAATTGGTTAACATCAAGCTTTACAAAATGTATGCCATATAATGTCTTCAAACTTGGACGCCTCAACAAAAAGTACTTGGACGCCTCTACAAAAACTTGGACGCCTATAGAAAAAGTACTTGGACACATCTAAAGTGCTTGGGCGCCTTCAAACTTGTTCTCCACATTTTGAAATGTCCATGTATCAACTTCTGTGTACTTCTTCCAGTGAGGAGCATGCACAACAATCTAATATTTAAAAAACATTAACATTAGCATATTGAAACAATACGAAAAATAGATATTAAAACAATATGAACTAAGAATACCTTATTACTATTCCATCGGAGTAATGTAGTCTTATTTATCCTCTTGAGCTCCATAGCTTTTTCAACCCAATCCTACAAAAGTTTGACTTGATTATAATTTAAACAAAATTTTAATTAAAATACACTTTCAATTTGTTTCCTTCTTTTATCATTTGTATTCTTTTTTAAACTTTAATTACTTCCCTATTCTATTTGGAAAATTTTATATATCTTTGTAAAAGATCCTTTATAATTTTTCTAGTGTATTGTTTTTCAAGGATGCATAATTTAGTTTGGAAATTAATAATATTACGGATTAAAAGCACCATGCCCATCTTCACAAACTTTACAGTAAAAAAAATAAAATTACACAAATTATGCATGCTTCAACATATCATATTCCCCCATGATTTTCTTTACACATGCTCCAAAACAAACTTGAAAAAAAATCATACCACTTGTGTATTTTTTTATTCCCTTTATTGAGTAGTTTTCCTTTCTTTTTCCTTTAAGCTTCTCATTTTCCTTTGCCCTTACCATTGTCTTTGCCTTTCAAAAAATAAGAAAAAATTATTAAGAAAAAATATGAGAAGCCAATAAATTTGATTAGTGGGCTTACCCCACGAACACAGAGGACATTGAAGTCACGTTCATTATAGAGCACAACACTGACATTTCTATTTTGAAGAAATTGAACCTGTGTATATATAGAAATGCATTTGAAAGGTAAAAGAAAAATTATATTAAGGAATGTAGATTAAATAAAAAATGAGTATAGAGATTTAATATTACTGTTTCCTCTAACATATCATCCACCTGTAAAGAATAATACGAAAACATTTAATTATGAGAAAAATTATAAATAATAAGCAAGAAATTAAGCCTCGATTCATAAACATACATAACCAAAACTATAAATGGTGTCCATGATTTGAATTAAAATAAACTCTAAGGTTGTTGAAGAGGTTGAAACACCACAGACCTGCAGCGAAGAAATAACTCATTTAATAGTGCTATAAATAGATTGGGTTTAAATAACAATGGGCTGTGCAATGACTATTTGATTACTTAATTGTGCCATACGTTAAGTACAATCAAATAAAAGGAAACCCAATTCTAATTTTTAACAATAAAATAAAAACAAAAGATCACAAAACATTACTTTTCATATTAAAAATGAAACCCAATTCACACATTTCTCAAAATCACCTAAATCATTTATCAGAACACTAATCATATTTGAAACACTTAATTCTCATTTATGCTATCCAAGCCTATTGAAAGTTTCTTTAGCAAAGTTGAGAGCTCCATCCACTAAACAGCAAGTTTTAGACGGTAGAAGATAACTCGTTTATATAGAACACATTATCAGGAACTTAAATCTCATTATATTTGAGACCCATTATCATACACATATTAAACACATTATATTTGAAACACATTATCATAAATTGAAATCTCATTATATCTCATAAACTTCAATCTCATCCGATTTAGACTGTAAATCTATATAAATATAACAAATGGCTGATATAAATCTATATCAATAGATACTTAACATATCGATGGCTCCTACATTATTGTTAGGAATCAAACATATCGATGGCTTAAGCTTTCTTAAATTTTATTGAATTAAAAGAGGTTTAAATGGAACTGCAAACTAATAACCTACCAATCATTTTCCATGAATAAAATATCTCAGTCAAGGAATTAATAAAAAAAATCACATAGATATGCAGACGCCAAACTAATAACCTACCAATTATTTTCCGCCACCAAATTTTACTAAAATTAAACAATTTATCAAAATGGATTGTGTTTCCAATGGAAACTACCAATAAAACACATCAATCACTTAATACTTTGCTTCCAAGAATCTATTTATTAAAATTAACATATAACAAAAGATTTGCACATCTACACAGTTTTAAAATAATAATTTGACTCCAAACATTAAATAAAAATAATGAATCAGTCTAATATGAGGACATTTTCAGGTATTGGTAACATAATCTAACTCCAAACAACATGAAAAGAAAACATTAATGAATCTTACCATTGTTCTTACAAATTAATAAATCCTAAAATTTTTAAATATGCCACATTACCCCAACCTAGCAAAGGGTGTAAATGAGTAGAAATATATGTAGTAGTAAAGTCAACCAATATATACTTCTGCACATAAAGTGGACAAATCGATAGAAAAACAAACAAAAAATATATATAGAGACAATGTTTAAGTAAGAACACAAATCAAATTCTTACCACAATGTTTCGATATGAAAGGTCTTAAGGAAGTCCACAATGCTTCAGACACAATGTTTCAATCACAAACTGTAAACATCAATAAAGCAATTAAATTGGACAACCTGTTGTCAATATTATTGAGTAACAAATCTGCTGGAATTAAAGATTATTGAAACAAAAGATATTCACAAATTAGAGTAAAGATTATTGAAACAAAAGATGTTGAAATAGATGAGGTTTGAAGAGAGAGCAAGAGAGAAGTGGCATTACCTTGATGGTGGTCTGTTGAAGAGAGAGCGAGAGAGAAACGGGAAGAGATGATGCTGCAAAGCCGCTGAAATGGATTTCAAATGGGATGAGCTACAACTTTGAACAGTGCAGTTTTGTTATTAAATTGAATTATAAACTGAATCAAACGTCTTGTCCAAGCTATCTAAGCCAAAATCATCACCATCGAAAATGATATAGACAAATATCCCTTCAAAATTAAAAAACGGAGCTTTAAATAATCAAACTCCTCCAAAAATGCTAATAAGATGTGGATGTTTCGCAAAAGAAACCAAAACTCAACATTTGAAACCAAAACTCCACTGTCATAATCACATTGTTGAAATAAAAGCTCCAAACATGTCATGATCAATTCAAAAAAGGCAACACCCAACTCACAACAAAAATAAATAGAATGATCTGATTCTAAGGTTTGAAAAAGGTATTTTAGGAGAACAAATAAATAGAGAAAAAGGTATTTTAGAACAAAAAAAACTATGTGATCATCGAATACCCACTTCACTAAATGATGCTGAGACATTCATTCTATTTAAATACCCACTGCTCTAACATCCACCAAAACCACTCACAGTAAAGCTACTGAGACTTCCACAATACACTTTGGACAAAAAAAGATAAAGAAAACCAATAAAAGAAGGCAAAACTTATGGAAAAAAGTGACCAAACTTATGGAAGAAAAGTGACCCGATGATTGAAGCAAATCATAAAAAATAAAAATAAAAAGTTCTAGCAGTACTATTTTTTATCAGGAGCTACATTATTGGCCACTACTCCAAAGTTCCTTCCGCTCCCAATTTTTCCACTACTTACCAGTCCTATTTTGCTTCATTGCTCATATTCTCTTTTATGCAAATAGAAAGGGGGAATTTTTTTTTAATAAAAAATCAAGTGGCTAAAATAAAAATGAAATGAAGATAAAAATACAACAGTGAATATATAAAACATGAGAGCAAAATAAAGAAAACATTTATTATATGAGCAATGAATAATTCTTCATGAGATGCAAAGCAAGTTGATAAAAAATACAACAGTGAATATATAAAACATGATTGGTTTATTTCGTGAACACGTGTTCAAGAAATGGGTTCTAGTTGTGTGCCTATATAAAGAAAACTTATTGGATCATTCTATCAAACACTTGCAATACATGACTTATTGGGTCATTTAGTTATAAGATTTTGTGATGGTCAAATTTATGATAACTTGGTTATTAGACTTTTTGTAGTGTTTATATAGAGTGAGACACTGAGCCTTTGGATTGAGTTCAATCCAATGGTTCATATTTTGACAAAGAGACAGAAGTCCCATCAAGAAGAAAAAACAGAGTTGTTTTATTATATAAACATTGAAAAATGTGTACCATGCACCATCGAAAAGTGCAGTTTCGTTATTACAACTTTGAACATTGAAAAAGGATTTATGATATTTTTTTAAGATTATGAACTACTATGATTAAAACTTTGAATGCATATCGTTAAAAAGCTTTTGGGGTGTATATAAATTTAATATGACTTATTGGGTCATTCTATCAAACATTTGCAATACATGACTTATTGGGTCATTCTATCAAACACGTGTAATGATCATAATTGATTTGAGTCCAGTAAACTCACACCAAAAAATAAAAAAACAAAACAAAAAAACATGATTGGTTTATTTCGTGAACACGTGTTCAAGAAATGGGTTCTAGTTGTGTGCCTATATAAAGAAAACTTATTGGGTCATTCTATCAAACACTTGCAATACATGACTTATTGGGTCATTCTATAAGATGAAAAAGATGAACAAAAAATAAGATGAAAAAAAAATGACAACAAATTAAGGGTTTAAAAACTATCTAACCCAGAACAGACAAAAAAAAGAAAAAAAAAAACAGAGCTGTCTAGATTAATATGGTAAAAAAGAAATTAAAAAAAAAAAGAATGGAAAAATAGGTTATTGGGTTATTTTATGAAATTAAAAGAATTCAAATGACCTTAGTTATGAGGATTTTATGATATTTTTTTAAGATTATGAACTACTGTGATTAAAACTTTGGATGCATATCGTTAAAAAGCTTTTGGGGTGTATATAAATTTAATATAACTTATTGGGTCATTCTATCAAACACTTCCAATACATGACTTATTGGGTTATTTTATCAAACACATGTGTAATGTTCGTAATTGATTCGAGTCCAGCAAACTCACACCAAAAAATAAAACAAAAAAACATGATTGGTTTATTTTCTGAACACATGTGTTCAGGAAATGGGTTCTAGTTGCGTGCCTATATAAAGAAAACTTATTGGGTCATTCTATCGAACACTTGCAAAAAAGCTTTTGGGGTGTATATAAATTTAATATGACTTATTGGGTCATTCTATCAAACACTTGCAATACATGACTTATTGGGTCACTCTATCAAACACATGTGTAATGATCGTAATTGATTCGAGTCTAGCAAACTCACACCAAAAAGTAAAAAAACAAAACAAAAAAAACATGTTTGGTTTATTTTCTAAACACATGTGTCCAGGAAATGGGTTCTAGTTGCGTGCCTATACAAAGAAAACTTATTGGGTCATTCTATCAAATACTTGCAATACAAAAAACTGTCTAACTCAGAACAGAAATAAAAAAAAACAGAGCTGTCTAGATTAATATGGTAAAACAGAAATTTAAATTCAATCTAATGGTGTGTGTGTGTGTGTGTGAAAGAGAGAGAGAGAGAGAGAGGGGATTTGTAAGGTGTTTAGACATTGTAAGTCATTGGATTAAATTCAATCTAATGGTGCATGTATTGACAAAGTGACAAAAGTCCTATATATAGATATACATCCATATATAGATATACATGGAGTCCATCTATAGAGACAAAAGTCCTATATTCAGGAGTAAAAATCTGAGCTTCCATCCATATATAGAGACAAAAGTCCCATATTCAGGAGTAAAAATCTGAGCTAACATGACTCCTGAATAGAGACAAAATAAGCTATATATAGAGACAAAACTCAAGATTCCTGCATAAAGTCCTATATAGAGACAAAACTCAAGATTCCTGAGTCTGCCACTGTACGGCGTGACTAAATCCAATCTATATATAGGTAGCCTTCTATTTCATGGCCGAAAAATAAGCTAACACGACTCCAACCAAGATTTCTAGAGTGTGTATATATATATATAGAGAGAGAGAGAGAGGATTGACTATGGCAAAGAAGTTCAAATTTGTTCAATTCTTCTCTGCAGAACAGATGTTTCTAAAGAAGTTGTGGAAATTCGTGTCAGAAATAAGATAAATTCAAAACAAATTGAAAAAAATAAATTGTACAACAATAGCATGAAGGAAAACAATGGTGTTAGAGCATCTCCAATCTTTACTCTCTTTTTTTCCCCTCATCAAATTCGTGTGATAATTTGGTTAAAAACTTGATCTAATATGGAACAATCCAATCCAATCCTTCCTCTCTCTTTTTTCATTAAATCTTTTTTAAAAACTGCAAACTTTATCTAAAAAACATTTTTAACAGTTTTTTTTTTTTTTTAATCAAAGAAACAAATCTCCAACACTTGCTCTTCATAAAATGTCATCAAAATTGAGTAAAAAAACATAACTTGTTGAGAATTTGAAGTAATGCACTTCAATAATTTTACCTTAAAGTGTTTGATCTGATTCTAAAGCTGTGCTCAATACAGAGTGTCAAAATAACAAATGCAAAGAAAAACCCTAGAAATCAAAGACAAACCCACATGATTATATTGGGAAAAATTAAAAAATCAGAAGAAGAATTGTACCAACGAATAGATTAGAAGAAGCATGAGCGCACTTTGCAGGTCCCATTGATTTTGAAAACAGTTTTTCTCAAAAGGGGAGTGAAAAAGAAGGAGAATGAAGATTTTTAAGAGATTGTGATTAGGTTTTGGGAGGTTCGGGCTGACTACGGAAGCTCAGCTCAGCTAACACGACTCCTATTTTTTAAGAGATTGTGATTAGATATACATCCATATATATATATATATATATATACATACATATTGGAATCATATATAAAATCTACATATCTGAATCATATATCTGAATCATAAAATCTACATATCTGAATCATATATAAAATCTACATCCATAATCATATATCATAAAATCTACATCCATAATCATATATCATAAAATCTACATATCTGAATCGTATATAAAATCTACATCCATAATCATCCATAATCATATATAAAATCACATAATCATACATAATACACACAAATGCATATATATACATACATTCGGTCCCATCTCTGAATCTCTGAATCTCTGAGTCATATATATAGTTGCTCCATTCGGTTGGAGGAGAGAAGATGACGATTAGGAAGAGAGAAGATGAAGAGACTAATAGGGGTTTTGGGTTTGGTCGCCTGCAAGGTTTGATGGGGAGAGAGAGAGAGAGAGAGAAGGTGAGTCAGATTTCAAAATTTGAAATCAGAAACAAAGAGATGAGAGTGTGTGTCTGAGAGACGGGGGCTGTGGGTTGAAAATGAGTTCAATCCAAATAGAGAATGAGACACTGTGAGCCTTTGGATTGAGTTCAATCCAATGGTTCATATTTTGACAAAGAGACAGAAGTCCCATCAATAAAAAAAAAACAGAGTTGTTTTATTATATAGATTATTCCAAGATTACTAAAGAGCTCTTTTGGCATAAAAAAGCTAAAGGTTTTTTTAGTTAAAATAGTCAAAAAAAAATATAAAATAAACTTTTTAATTCAATAAGACAAAACATCACATCCAATCTACAATCATTTCATTTTTTCTCTCACAAAAATCAAAAAAATCAAAAAGTCTATCTCAAACGAGGTTTTTTAGCCATAGGCTAAAATATTCAAAAAGTCAACCCACATCCCAAACGAACCCTAAATAATCACTTTGAAATACTCATGAGAATGAGAATTAGGGTGTAATCCGCATCAGTCTTAACAAATTTTGAGTCAAATTATAACTCAAAATCCACTTTTGCTGTTTTAGCTAGTCACTTTTTTTGGACTCACTGCATCAAACTCTCTATTCTAACTCAATCCCGTTAAAATATTATTTATTATTCTTTTTTTTAATTAAATTGATGAGATGCCACCCAAACAATTCTTAAAATAAAAAAAAATAAAAAAATAAAAAATCCGTTGACCGGTTGACCTGCCAGTCAACCGATTAGGCTAATTTTAGACATTTTTCTTCTTCTACTATAGGTACTCAGGGGACATCCGGGAGGACGTCCGGTGGGTGAGAAAATATAATAAAAAATATATTAACCTGTCTCAAAAAAATAATAAAATATTGAATAACTAATGAATAGCACCTCAACAAATTGTAGCAAATTCGACAAAAAGTTAATTTTGAAAAAATTTGTTGAGACTGATGAAGGAAGAATTTTATAATTTACTAGTTATATTTACTTTTTTGCTATTTTGCCTCGGCTGATGCAGATACTCTAAAAGGTTTGGTTGGTTTAATGAAAATTGTTTAACATTGAGTTGAATTTTTTAAATTTGTTAGTTCAAAAACTCAAACAAAATATGTTACGGTTAGATTTTGGGCTCTTTTAGAAGAGTTAAAAAAGTTAAAAGTTAACTTTTAATTTATTTTTTGTCATATTATCTCTCACATTTTTTATACGTTTTAAAAATTAAAAAAAAAATCAAAAAGGAAATTTTTAACCTCTTTCCAAAATATGCCTTTATTGGATTTATTGAGATGAGAGATTCACATGTAGTTTTAAAAAGTTTTATTAAAAATTTATAAAATTCAATATTGTGAATAAATATTGGAAATTAGTGAAAATTATTTTATAAATATCTCTCCTCTTAATTTTTTTTTATTACAAAATGTGTATTATTAGTCAATTATTTTCTTATGCTCAAAAAATTAAAATATAAAAATATTTAAATATAATATTTTAGTTGGTTCAATTTGTGTCGATGTAAAAAATTTTAAAACTAAAGCATATCGTATGTTATGAAAAATAAATCGGAAATCAAAATTTCCTATAGGAAGTGTTTTTTTTTTTTTGGCTAAAAAAATACTAAAAGACAAAATTGGTTAAAAAATCAAAAAAAAAAAAAAAATTTCCAAACAAAATGTCACATCAAACCCATAATCGTTTCACTTTTTCTCTCACAAACATCACATCCAACTAAAAAAAACCCAACTATCTTCCCAAACACAAAAATTTTAACCTCCTAAAATAATCAAAAACTAAAAAAACTACTAAAATAACAACTTTCCAAACACCCACTATAGCAGTCAAGTAGGCATTCCATTATATATATATATATATTTTTATGTGAGAAGACTGATTTTTAGACTCAAACTCACTTACAACAAGAATAGTAAGATCTAACAAATTGGCAACCTTGTCATATTTTTTTTGTCACAATGTTAATTCTTGTGACTTCAACTTGCACCTCAGGATTGAACGGGATACAAATCGGTGAATTTGACCTTTACATTGAGATTCTCAATCTTGAAAACTTAGTAACTTTTTTTTTTTTTATCAGCAAAAAAAGAAATTTTATTGATGAAATTAACATACAGTAACTATGATAATACATCAATAAAGAAAGGCAAGAGCAAAAAGTATCATAGCATTACTTCTTAATCTCAACTAGGTTGACACTAAAAAAAACACCCAACCATATGCTAGCTTAAGCCCAAAAATTGTTGAGGGACCAACAAACAAAGAAACAAAAAAAGAACTAGGCCCCAAAAAATCAAACCAACAAACAAAACACCAACAACTCACAACAAGATAAGCACCAAAAGCCACTAGGAACAAAACAAGCAACATCATAATCCACTAACAGCAGCAACCAAATCAGATGCCCAGAACATATGCTAGGTACAAATCATTAATCTCCTATGACCCTGAGCAAAACCCAATGCAAATGCCTTCAACTTCTTCCTAAACCAATAGAATTTCTCACCTGTTGCAGAGTAGCCACAAAGTCATGAACAAAATAAAACTAGCCCAAATAGTGGTTCTTCATCCATATTGCCACCCTTATCTTGATAAGATCAACCAATTCCATGTAAGCTAGTTGAGCAACATTGAAAATGCTGTCATTCCTATGCTTCCAGATTGACCACAGTATTGCACATTGCAAAGCTTTACAAATCCGCAATTCACCCTTCCTGAATTTCCATCAATTCCACCAATTAAGTAACTGTCACGACCCAAACCCACCCCATATAGGTTTAGCGTCGTAATCGGCCAGTAATCCGTGATTACCGAAGGCCTATTTAGCAATAATGACAATATTACACAGTTACACTATAAAGGGGCTAGCGGAAGCCAATCAACAATAACATACATTGTCCAATGAGCTGTGAAGACCTGAATCGAAATAAACTTTTATGCACATAACCATATTCATAACCACTTATACCAAAAATACATATACAAGATAGCATGCAAGTTAGGGACATAATCCCCTCATCAAAAACTGTAAAATCAAAAATCTTAGGCATTCATTACACTTAGCAAAAGGGTGGATAGTATTACCCAAAAAACCTTGACTTGTGCAGGTTCGGAACCTCGATATGAGGCACAATGGCTGGCTTGATAAAATGTAAGTTCGGGTCGGCGCCTCTAGCTTTGGTCCGGTGCTTGGCCACCTACATATATATATAATAAACTGTAAGCTATAACCCAGTGAATAACAAATGCGTAAAGAGTTTAAGAATGATGTCCTTCAATTTTTGAAACAATCGATTAGCATTAATACATTTTCAATCATTATCATTTGTCAATCTATCATTCGATTTAATCATTTCAAACAATCGATAATTAAATAAGTCATACGTGGTACATCTATTAGCAACGATACACTTGGTTTTAGAAGATCGAACGATCAATTGATGGCCATCATACAATAACAATAGTTCCAATATTTGGAACTGACAGAGATCTTTGTAACAATAGCGATAACAATATCAATAACAATAGTAATATTCTATGGATGCCACGAATACAGTCAAGAAAATAGGATTATCATTTAATCGATAAAAAGTATCATTTCAGAAAACAATATAATGCATCAATCGAAAAATAAATATGATTGAACATATGTTTACAACAGTGTTACTCACAGTGGGCTCCTCGATACGCGAACGATAAGGCACTAAGCTATGGCATCCGACCTAACAAACAAATTCAAGCACAACAGTTCAATTACACCCATGCCGGATTCAATCACTTATATTTCTATTCGCTTGGTTATTATTCCATCAATTTCTATTCATTGTTCACTCATTCGATTCTAACTTCATTTATGCACTCTAATGCATTCATGAGATGCAAATGATTATAAAAACATTTAAAAACTATGCAAACGGAGGCTCGGAAAAGGAAAAAGTGAAGCGAAAAATAAAACTGGGACTGTCCTGTTGGCCGCACGTGTGGTGGCTTGGCCGCAAGTGCGGTAGGCTTGGCCGCACGAGCGGCGGTTAAGCAGTGTACACCCTTAGGAGTCTGAAGATGGGCCGCTCGTGCGGGGGCCCAATCCGCTCGAGCAGTCTGGATTGAAAAAGCGCTCGAAATCTACTCTGTTTTGATACATCTTTGCCAAGGAAATTCAGCCCTTATTTCAAATAATTCAAGTCCCAAAAACATGCATGAACCCATTAGGTTGAACATACTAAACTCTAAGCAAGATTTATGGCTCAACTTGAAGCTCAAATCCAAGTGAAAGAAAATAAAACCCAAGCTCTTGAAATTTATAACAAAATAAAAATTAAAAAAACACATAACCAAGCATCTCAAAGCTTCAAGTTGTATAATTTATGAGAAAGTTCTTTTAAACTTATGGAGATTATGAAAGAAACTAAATGAATGAAATCAAATGTCCATGAAGTATGTCATGCATGTTGAATTCTTTTCATAAAAAGTCATGCATGTAAGTAACCTCTCATTACATGAACTAAACGTGCATTCAAATATTCATCTTGTTTGATCTTGAATCTCATGATTTATGAGCTTAATTCTTCAACTTCATATGATTAAAGGAACAATTTCTTACCTAGAGTGAATGAATTGAGGAGAATTTGTTTCAATTTCAAGCTTCTTTTTTCCTTCTTTTTTTTTTCCCCCTCTTCTTGAGCTCAAACTCTCCCAAATTGAGTTCACACTCTCAAGTTTCTCTTCCTTCCCCCCCCCTCTCTCTCTCTATGTGTAATAGAAGAGGTCTCACCACTTAATCACCTAATTGGTGAATAGGACACATGGATACACTATTATATTCAATTTAACATTTCTATTAAATTAACCAAAGCTATTAAATCATTTCTAATTAAATTAAATTAAATTAAATTAATCCATAACACTATATGACCCCAATTATACTAAGTCAATTTATATTAATATAGATTAGGCAATTCCTAGCCAATTTCTTAATTCTAATTTGCTACAATTAGCGAATCAGACAGGTTCACTTCGTCCCTTTACATATCTGTTCAAAATAACACTACAATATCAATCGATGCAAGTACATATCATATGGCATATAATCTACATAACACAATAAGCATATAAGCATATAATTAATTTAATTAACTTATTTAATTAAGGAGGTGGTTGTCACAGTAACCTTACAATGGATTCAGGAGTTACACACTAGCATCCCCACCAGTTGATTATCTCAATCTTTATCTTCCAAACAAAAGGGCAATTAAGCATTATATGATCTACTGTTTCTGGTTCAGAATTACAAAAAACACAGGCTAAATCTACACCATCATGTAGGACACCAAGCCTCTGAAGCCACACTGAGGTTTTTAATCTGCCCTTCCAAACCAGCCAAGTAAAGAACTGTGTCTTTGGAAAGGCATGATTATTCCAAATAAGGGGAGGTAAGGCTAAATCTGGACCCCAAAGTGATTCACACCAGTTGAACATTGATTTGACTTTCAAAATCCTAGAGTTTTTAGCTTTCTAAATGAGTGAGTTCTCTGCTCCTGGAAGCAACACTGGGCCTGCCCCCAACATGTTATGTAATCTTGCAACTTCCTCCTCCTCCTATGCCAAAAGTTGTCTCATAAACCTTAGATTCTAGTTGCACAAACTTAGTTTATTATTGACAAAAAACTTCAGTGATTTATTCTTGTCCAACGACGGACTATAGAGTCTAGGGAAATGCTCTAGCAATCTTATTTCCCCGCACTAAATGTCTCTCCAAAATGAAATTCTATTTACATCCCCAATTATAATTTTAATATTCTCCATGAAGTAGCTTAAGAATCCATTATTAGAGGGTAGTACACCAATGATATCACTCCAAACATTTGGCATGGATGCATTCACAACTTGGTTAGGGAACTATTTACCTCCTTCAGTCTTGTATTTGCTGCATATAAGATTTTTCCACAAAGCATTCTTCTCAAAACCAAACCTCCACCACCATTTCATTAATAAGCAAAGAGTTGACAGTTCTGATATCATGGATTCCCAATCCACCTTTAGATTTGCTTATTGCTAACTCTTTCCACTTGACAAGGTGAACTTTTCTTTTCACTTCTATTTCTCCCCGCAAAAAAGCATCTTGAACCTTCTCTATTTCTTTAGCAACCCCCACAGGTATTCTAAAAATGGACATATAATAAATAGGAAGATTGGATATCACAGCTTTAATCATTATTATCCTCCCAGCAAAAGATAATACATTTCTTTTCCAACCAGCAAGCTTTACCTTATACTTATCCAAAATTGGTTTCCAAAAAGCTTTCCTTCTTGGGTTAGCACCTAATGGCAATCCTAGGTACTTCAATGGTAAATCTTGTTTTAAACAATTTAGCTTTGTGGCAAATTCTTCAACTAGCTCAACTGAAACCCCAATTCCACTGATTGCACTCTTGTGAAAATTTATCTTCAAGCCAAACATCACCCCAAAACATCTAAGGATTCTCTTTATATTTACAATCTCCTTCGATTCAACTTCATAAAAAATAATAATATCATCAGCAAACTGAAGGTGTGATATGTTAAAGTCATTTTCACCAGTTTTTGTTCCTTTCACTAGGCCCAAGTCTTTAGCTCTTGTTAATAGAATGTTCAAACCTTCTTGTGGAGGGAATTCTTCTATTGGAGACCTATTTACTAAAATTGAAATTATGGCTATAAAGACACATGTCTTCATCCATTCCACCCATTTTGCCCCAAATCCAAATTTATGCAGCATATCAAATAAAAAATTCCAATTCACGGTGTCATATGCTTTTTCAAAATCCAATTTCAAAACTAAACCTTTTTTTGTTTTTCTTTTTCCACCAATCCATTATCTCATTAGTAATTAGAATGCCATCCATTACATTTTTACCCCCCAGAAAAGCTATTTAGGCTTCACTAATAATCTCTGAAAGTACCTTCTTCAATCTATTAGTTAGGATCTTTGAAAGAATTTTATAAATAGAGCTAATGAGATTGATTGGTCTGTACTCATTAAGACTATTTGGCTTGTCCTTTTTAAGGATCAATGCTACAAAAGAACAATTCAAGGCACTTACCAGTTTGCCATTCTCATGAAATTCCTTCAAAAAACATAAAAAATCAAACTTCATTATTTTCCAGGCCTGGGGCTGGGGCCTTATTCCTATTGTATTCTTTTACCACTTTTCAAACTTCTGCTTCTGTAAATTCTTTTTCTAATAATTCTGAGGTGTAACGTTATTGGATTACATTGAAGCATTCAGTTAATTTGTGTCTGTTCCTCAAATGCTCTTTGGAGACTTCCTTGAAATGATTGTACACCACTTGTCTTATCTTCGTTGGATCATCCACTGCTAACCCATTCATATTTATAGTGTCCAACATGATACTATTATGTCTCTTGTTGGCTACAATGTGAAGAAACCTTGCAATCCTATCACCTTTTAATGCCCAATTCATCCTAGCTTTTTGAACCCATAAGCTTTTCTCTATTTTTCTGAGTTTCCAAACCTCACCTTTTAGCTTTCTTCTCCTTTTAATTTCAAATTCTTGCAATAGTTTAGATTTTGCAGCCAAGTCCTGCGAATGAAGTTCCTCTTCGGCAGATTTCACTTTAGACCCTATATTCCCAAAGACTTCCATGTTCCACCTCTTTAATTCAATCTTGAGTGATTGCAACTTCTTGAAAATTTTATAGCCTACACAACCATACACCTGTGTTTCTTTCCTAACATGTTTAACAACCACCAAAAAATTAGGGTGCGTACACCAAGCATTGATGAATCTAAATGGTTTTGGATCCTAATTCCTCCCATCTTCCATCAAAAGTATTAGACAATGATCTGAAACATATCTAGATAATCCCCACAACTTGAATTTAAACCATTATATCCATTCAACATTTAATAGAAATCTGTCTAACCTACTCCATTTAGCACCATCCTGTGCATTACACCAAGTGTACCCCCTCCCTATCATTGGCAGATCTATAATTTCCATTTTATTTATAAAATCTGAGAAGTCTTTCATGCCTCTATCTCTCCTTAGGCAACTAGTTCTTCAAGATAACAAATTAATCT
Organism: Camellia japonica; assembly: GCA_030407325.1. NCBI lineage: Eukaryota > Viridiplantae > Streptophyta > Magnoliopsida > Ericales > Theaceae > Camellia > Camellia japonica. Next base: position 150,179,316 of record JAPPVO010000017.1, on the reverse strand, counting down.
CATTAAAGTCACCCCCTATACACCAAGGGTTTGGAAAATCTTTTTTGAGACTAAATAAACATTCCCACAAACTTCTCCTCTTGATAATATCATTTGGTGAATAAATATTACCAATAACACAAACTAAGCTATGGTGAATCATACCTAAAGGAATGATAAAATTTCGATTACTGCAACAATCAACAACTTGAAATATCTTTGGATTCCAGATGCAAAGTAAGCCTCTAGCACTACCATCTGAATCAACTTCCAAATAGTCAATTTGGTCACTATACCATAAGGACTGCACAAATTGAGTTAATAAACTCGATCTCTTAGTTTCTTGAAATAGCACCATATCGACCCTTTTCTCTTTAAGTATATCCTTCACTCTTCCTCTTTTTTCAGGTCTATTCAACCCTCTTACATTCCAAGACATAATCTTCATGATAACCAATTAAAACACCACTACCACCCATAAGTGCTGCCTTATTGCCCAGTATTTGCCCTCTTTAATTCCAATTGTTCCGCATCTTTCTCCTCCATTTCCATGATTCTGTCAGCCGCATGTGAATCTTTCCCTTCATAGTCGATCCCTAATGATTTCCCCATCTGGATTGTGGCCATAGCTTCATTAACCAGGTATCTTTTTTTAAGTGAATTACTAGAGTGTAAAATTGAAGAAAGAAGAGAATGCAACTGCGGCTGCCCTAAAAATCGCACCTCTTTAAAAACCCATTCTTGTCCAATTTTCTTTGTTTCCCCTTTTTCTTCCATTCTTCGGCCTTCCTCTGCTTTCTGAAACACAAAAAGACTTGGTAACCCCTCTATACTGGCCCTAGGAAGTACAAAACTTCTTAGACGATGAGCCCAACACAACCTGCCTAATGTTTTGAGATTGATAGGCTAAGTTAGAGGACACAGTTGTGTTGATCCAATTTTGTTTATGTGCTTGGACTTCACACACCTTACCTGGCCCATTATTAACAAACATGGGCTTGCTTGAATTTAAATTACTATCTAACACAACTTCAAGATTGATGCTGGGCCTATCTAAGTCTGGTCCATTTAAGCCTTCTATGAATCCAGGTGTAATTATGCAGTCATCTACTCTTCCTTTGCCTACATCTAACCCACATAATGATTCCTTCACCACTCATGCGCTATTGTTTGCTGTATTTTTCCAATTTCCTATGCTCAACACGTCTCATTGACCTTGGAAACTGAGATTGGGATAAGGGATTTGACAGCTTCCAGATTTTCCAATCTTCCTTGTACCACCTTGGAATCCATCTTAACGCCGACGTCAACAGTCTGGTCTTGTCCTTCGCTGTGAAACTGGTTCATCACTTCTTTTTTAATAGAAATATCCTCCCTAAATCTACCTTTTTCACATGAACATACACCCGTGCAAGCTACAGTTACGATTTTATGTTCTTCACATACTCAGATTGGAAATAAACACCCATTGCACTCCAAATTAATAACTTTATTAATCAGATCTATATGTGATGTTGTAATACGAATCTTTCCACATATTAAGGATAACATTGCTGATGTGCTCTCATCAATGGTTGTCATTGCACCCCAGATTTCACCAATTCTGATAAAGGCGATGTTGTTCCAAAGATTTAGGGGTACCCCATAGCAGCTAAACCATACATGCCTCTCATGTTCCCATTTGTAAGCCTTTTCTCCATTCTGTTGTAGAATCACACCAGTCATTAATCCAAACCCACAGGATATGATTTCTATTTTTCATGTCATCAATTGAATTAAAAGTTACAATAGCCTCTCTACCTCCTCCTTCATGTAGTTAAATATTCTTTAGATTTCCAAAACTCCTTGAATTCCATGAAGGAACAGTGGGCCTTGAGTTTGACGATTATGCTCTAGTAAAGCCAACCATTACCGACTTCAATGGCTTTAACCACAACATCTAGTTTATTATTTCCTTCGCCATTAACCACCTTTGTATATGATCTTCTTCCCATAAGCTTTGAGCCATCTACCATTATCAATGACCGTGGTCCATGTGTCATCTACTCCTCTATAACCTTCTCATGAGTCTTGTCAAACTCTACTTTCTTAATGATTAGTGATTGGTCTTCACACCAAATCTCATTTGCTTTTGGGATAGCTACTTGAGCTGCCACCACGCAGTCATACCTTACAAACCCAAACCTTGACTGCGTTGCTTTCCTTCTTTTGTTCGGTATGAAAGCATCTTTAACGATTCCAAATTTGTTAAAAAGATTGAAGAGCCCTTTAGAATCCATTGATTCCGGAATGTTATCTACAAACAAGGTGTGCATACCTGACCTGACATTACTCCTTCACCAATGTCTTCTTCGTAAGACCAGTATCCACCCTCCCTCTCTTCTCCGCCCTTCCATGTTCGACCTTCTATCTTGTTGAAAAAAAAAAAAAACACTCAACAACTCTATTTACATAATAATATAGATATAGTGTCACGCTCCACTTTTTATTACTCGAAATCATTACCAAATCCATTAATTTAAATCAAGTTCAGAGACAATATGCGGAAATAAACTTAAATATTCGACTAGTAGAATTAAATGATAATTCTCTCATTCGAGTGCGAATTAAATGATAATTAAATATAACATGAGCATTCTAAATAAACTACCCGTAGGCTTACAATCATTAAAGAATCAAAAGAAGGGTGTAACCCTTTTTCAACAATGGCATTCCACTAACACAAAAGAGGCCCCGTGGCCAACAAATAAGAAGATCCAAATCTTGTAGCACAACCTGCTTAACACCTGAAAAAGATTCAACAGCGTGGGATGAACATATAGTCCAGTAGGGATCTCAACATGATCCTCAACAATAACAACTTACAGATAGCTATGATCATGAATGCCCAGTCTTGTACTAGAATAGTAAGGTGACAGTTTATACAAAATATACATAAGTATGAACTTTTCTCAAATCAGCCATTTCATTCAACGCTACAAGCGATTCCTCTTTCTTTTCTTTTCATTACCCTTTATTTCCAATCTTTCATAACAATAACAACTTCTTAGAAAAACAATTTCACTAAGCCCAATACCTTTTTCCCATTTTCCATACTTACAACAGATTTGCCTTTCTCAAAACATATTTTCAAATACTCAATTTCCTTCACACTTTCCCAAGTTTCAAAATGACATTTAGCTTTGTTCCTAATGCATTCATAACTATACATGCATGCCTTTAATAAAAGGGAGATAACAAATCATCAACATGTATATAATCAACAAATGAGGCAACTCGACCCTCCAAAACTATAACCACTGCAATCCATGATATACTCAGATACACTGAGACAAAAACAATAAAACTCTGCTCTACCGACTATATGCACAGTAAGCTAAGGATACAACTCTCACAACGGTATGCCATTTTACCAGGCGCTAGCTGGAAGGGTGTGGTACCTTAGATTCTCAGCGCAATCAGTTCTCCAGGCGCTAGCTGGAAGGTAACGGTACCTCTGATTATAAGCGCGGTGTACAACACCAATAATCACAATACAACAGAACATAACCAACAAGTGTAATACATACACATAAACTATTCAAGATACATAAGCAATGTGTTAAAGCATATGAACACATAGGTGTGTGGAGTACATCCCCTATCTCCTCCCACACACTGGAGTACATTACCTATCTCCTCCCTAACAATTATACATATATAATGTATCATAGCACTTCATCACATACAGTATTCAATCAACGCCGGTGTGATACAAACACAACAATCCAATACAATAATGTCATCCTCCACCGATGACCAAGGACAAAACCTCTAGATGCATGATTCTAATACACCTATTATAAAGACTCAACTCGCATGAAATCTTAAACCCGACAACGATACTAGTACGATAGGTAAAGGTAAAACCCCAAATATGTGTATTCAACACTCATGATACAATAATTCAATTCTCATATTTATTTTCCGAGACTCACAAAGAGTTAACGCTTCATTTCCCATTTCCAAGATCAACTTCCATGATTTTCCAAAAACACTCTTTTTCATTTCACAAAACCAATTCCACTCATTATAAAGCCAAAACCTAACTCGATTCAATACATTCATTTCAAAACAACCCCAAAGCCAAAGTTAATCCCTTAGGCATTAACACCTTCACCCAACTCATATTAACATTAGAGGTTTACAAACATTGGTCAACTACCCTTCATTTTAATTTACCTAATGAAAATATAATTTAGGGTTTTTTCTTCTTTCAACTATAACATGCTAATTTACACTCCAATTAGCCCAAAGAACTATCAATGATAAAGTAACCATTTTCAAACAACCAACCCTAGGTTCCTTCTCATGATTTTCAAACAAATCCAACATGAATATGATTTCCATGCAATACAAAACTACCACATGACTATCTATGGACGGAGTATTGAAAAAGAACAAGGAGAATCCTACCTCAAATGGAGAACCCAAGGAGAAGAAGAGCAAAACTCGGAAGTGCTCCAATCCCAAAGTTTTTCGGATCAAAACGAAGCCCACGCAACCCTCTAACTTTCTTACAAAGGGATTAGGGTAGGAACACCCAAGAACTAGATCAATCCCTAGAGAGAAGGTGAGTGTAGAGAGAGAGAGAGAGAGTCGAATCTAGGGTTTTGAGACAAAAGGGAAATCAAAAAGTGAAGAAGAAGCTGTTGCTGCGAACTGATATATACGTTCCTCGCTCGAGCGAAGGAGTAGTCACTCGAGCGACCAAACACAAAGAAACCTCGCTCGAGCGAACAACACGAAGTTTCAGGTCTACAACCCAGAAGCACGCTCGAGCGAAGAAGACCAAAACATACAGCTCGCTCGCTCGAGCGAAGAACATCTCGCTCGAGCCAAGGCTGCGTCTGAACAAAACCCGAAGACACGAAAGGCTCACTCGAGCGTACAAACCCTCGCTCGAGTGAATAAGCAACAACACAAGGCTCGCTCGAGCGACAAAGTCCTGGCTCGAGCGAAGAGGCTAAAAATTGGACAGCAACTATTTGCTTCCAAACACACCCAACCTGAAACAAACCTGTCCAAAACATCCTAAAACTCATATTTAAAGAATTGAAGGACAGAAACAAGATAAAAACAACAACCGATATCCACGGAACTAAGTTCGGATACAACAACCAAATGAGGAAGAATCGGGATCGCTATATATAGATATGAATATTTTTGCTAAAAAGTAATGAACCCCTTAAGTAGATAAAGTTTTTCACCTCTTTAAAAGGTTATATTAATCCTTCTGAAACGTGTCTAAAAACTTAAAATTAAAAATGAAACCATTTCTCAATATTCTGGTGTAAAGTATTGAAATCATGAAACTTATGTCTTGCCACAAAAACAACAGTAATTGAGGGAACTATGAAAGAAGCCAAAACATTCAAAATGTCCCCCATCACATTTTATACTATTATAGCATGCATGTGGGAACACAGAAAAAGAGTCTACTGCTCTGGAACACACCACTTGACAACCCATCAAAGCAAATCTTGTTTGATAACTTCTTTTTTTATATTTTTTATTTGTTGTGCAATTTTAGCCCATAAAAAGTTTTTTTTTTTTTTTAAATTGTTATTATCTAAAAAAGAACCTACAAAAATACAAAAGGAAAAAATAAAAAGAAGGTTCCCAACCTGAGGAGGGAATTTTTTCCGATCCAAATCAGGCTTTGTCTGAATACGTAAGATCCACCATAAATTTCATTTCAATAATCCTAAGCCTCAGTAATAAATTTGTAAGTATTTATTAGCTCTTCTATGTTTATTGATTTGAATTGAAGGGATCGTGATTAATGCATGTGGAAGCCTCTTAAATACTTTTCCATTACCAACAACCAACATTAAATAGAAGATGATGGGTGGGCAAATTGATGTCTTGGAGGAAGCGGGGGATTCTCACATTAAATTACAACTATGTTAATTGTAGTTAAATATTTGAGTTATTTTACTTTAAAAATGTTAGGAATTCTAAAAAATTTATTAAAATTTCTATTAAGGCCTCGTTTGGGAGTCCTCTTTTTTAGCCAAAAAGTTAAAAAGTTATTAAATTAGCCAAAAAGCCAACAACCCATACCAAAAAGTCAAAGATTCTCTTTTCTCTCTACTTTTTGCATATCTTTTCGTAAAAAGCCAAAAAGTCATCCCAAACATACTAGTTTTTTTTAGCTCATATTTTAGCCAAATAGCCAAAAAGTTACTAAATTAGCCTGTTCCCAAACGGGGCCTAAATGTCTTACATGAGTGTGAGATTTATACATGTAGGTCCTACACCCATGTGAGATATTTGTAAAAATTTTGGTAAAACTTTTTAAGTTTCTAGCATTACTCATTTTACTTTGTACAGATGCAAAGCACAAAAATAGGATATAGATGTTTTTATTTTGTATTTTGTATTTGTACACTTAGCACTGTTGTTACTTGTGCAAAAACTAATAACAGAATCAGACATAACTTTCTTACATGAGTATGAGACCTACAAAAAAATAAGATCCCACCAAATGTGAAATAATTGTGTCTGGTTCTATGATTTCATTTTTGTGTTCCTAAACTTTTTTTAAAGATTTTGTGTTTAAATTATTATTATTATTATTTTTTATTTTTTTTGTCTCAATACATTTTGATTATTGAATGAAATGAAATTTTGATTTACTGTTACAATAATTCCACACGGTTGACATAGACATTGACTGTGTTCCTTGCAAGCTAATTTTCGAAGGATAATATCTCACTCTAATACTCATTATGGCCTATTATGATAGCTAGTTAAAATAATCAAAAAGTTGCCTAATTTTTTCTTTTTTATATTTTTTTTTTATAAATAGTCAAAATGTTAATTTCTTTTTATTTTTTTGACATATTTTTTCATAAAAAATTACTATTGCAGAACACACTTGATTATCTTATAATCTCTTTTACAACTATAAATTGATGACAGCTATGGTGGGAGCATTTGGGCCTAATTCATTGGGCCCCAGATTTTGTTGTCTAGCCATTTGAAAAAATATGTTAGAACGAGGGAATTGGGCTGGGTAATGTGTGAAGTAATTGGGCCATATAGAATTTGAATTATCTAAAAAAAAAAAATAGTAACGGTTTAGAACTGAACATGGCTTGAGTTTAGTGGAACGACCTAGCTTGGTTGGGTTATGAATTTGGTGGTCAACAATGTTATAGACCACTAAAAAAGCTTCACAAAAATCATTTTAAGTGGTGTTTTGGAAAGTTCACGTATAGTGGCATCAACTATGGAATCGAACATGATCAACCATTTGAATATTTTTTGACTTTTCACCCTTAGCAAAACGAAATTTAATGTATGATACATTACACCGACCTCTCGAGGTGTATGAAAAATACAATAAATATCACATTTTTTATATAATTACACTAATTTTTCTTTTTTTTTTTAAGATTAAAAATACTGAAATTAATACAAATAGTATGAAAAATACTATAATAAATAAGAAAAAAAAATATACATATAAGATAGAAGACAATATCATTTTTTCATTTATGTGACTGATAAATTATTGGAAAAAAAAGACTAAATTGTTATGTGAATTTAAGTCCTAAGAAAATTCAATATAATTTTATCAAAACATATTTTATCCAAATTTTAGAAAAAATCATTATAAATAGCTTTTGATTTATATGTAAAATTTTTAATAACTACCCAATAAATAGTCTCCATACATATGTAAAATGAGTTAAAATGCCTAAGGCCTCGTTGGAAAATTTGGCTATTTTAGTAGGTTATTTTAGTTTTTAGTTATTTTAGTAAGCTAAAATTTTTGTATTTGAGAAGATGGTTGACTATGTTTGTAAAAGAAAAAGTGAAATGATTATGAATTTGATGTGACATTTTGTCTTATTGACTATTTTAGTCTATTTTATCTTTTTATGAATTTTACCTAAAAAAGGCCAAAAATCCACTAACAGGGCCTAAATAGTACAAAAAGACAAAATAGACTAATTTAGTCAATAAGACAAAATGTTACATCTAAACCATAAACATTTTATTTTATTTTTTTAACAATCACCACATTCAAATAAAATAAATAAATAAAACAAAAAGTTCTTTTTAAAATTAACTCTTTTCAAACGAAGGCTAAAATTATAAGAGTTTTGTCAACTAATATTCTTGTAAGGCATAAGAAAATAAAATAAAAATTAGATAAATGTCAAGAGACTTTTCATTAAATTTAGAATACTTTTTATAATTTTAAAATAATTTTAACTTTTTTACACTTTTTGGAAAATTTTGAATATTATAATTAATTTGTTGTGTTAGATCTACTTAATCTAAATATATTTAAAAGTATAAAATTCATAAAAAAAATCTTTAAGATATTTACTAAATATATAAAATACAAAATTCAATGCATTTTTTTTTTGTATTTATTGAATTATTTTTAAATTTCTTCATAAATATTTAACATTTTAAGTATATTTAAATGAGGAAAAATTGCAAATAAGTGGGATCTTCACAAAATATTTACAAATTTATGGATAAGTTTATAAATTTAATTATTAAACTTGATAAAATTTACCACTAATTTGATTTTTATTTTTATTTTTGAAAACTTCCATTGAATTGCAATTTTTCTTTTAAATTAAGTGCGTCTAAATTTTTTAAAGAAAATGACTACAATACAAAGAAAAAAATCAAATATAACAAAAACACAAATAAAATAAAATAAAACAAAAAACAAAAAGTAAAAAGTAAATTACAAATACAATCCTTGAGTTTTATTTAAAATACAGATTGCCCTTATGATTATGAAAATTACAAATATCACATTGTCAAATAAGCTGAATTATTAATTAAATATATTTATGACATTATTAAAAACTATTAATTGACTTGATAATTTATTAATAAAATGATTATTTTTTATACGATTGGAAATTTGAAGAGTTAGGATATAATTTTTAGAACCACATGGAATAATTTTTATTTTAAACAAATCTTAGGGAGTGTATTTGTAAAATAGGTGTTTAGGAGCATCCCTAATAGAACCCTTATATCCCCTCCTTGCCTATTTTAAGGGGTTTGATGTCCCCTATACACTTCTAGCAGCTTCCTTAAACACTTTCCTAAAATAAGAATTGCTACAGTGCCTTCCTATTTGTAGGGAGTCACTGTAACACTTATATTTTTATTTTTATTTTTTTTTCTTTGCTTTGTTTAGTTTAGGGACTGTAGTACACATTTATGATTTTTATTTTTTTAAAATTTATAATGAAAAATTATATTTTAATAGAATAGAGAAAAAATATAGAGTTTGTTAATAGAATAGAGAAAGAATAGGGAGTTTCTTGAGGGAAGTAAATGAAAAAGTAATTTCTAAAATAAAGAATGAATTTTTTAATAATATTCTAGGATAAAATATAAGTAATATGGTAGGGATGCTCTAAAATTTACTTATTTGGTGACTTTTTTTTTCAGTTTATTTTCACCTTTAGTGAATTTTTTTTTAAAAATTTAGGTTTCTATTAGGTCCACGAGACGAGCTAAAAAAATTTTAAAAAAAACCTAAAAAAGTTCAAAAAAGAAAAATAAAATAAAATAGTGGAGTTTCTTTTTGGCTTATTTTGATTTTTTAATTTTTTAATTTTTTTAGATTCTACTATCGGAATGAATTAAAAAAATTAAAAAAACTAACATAATTTTTTTAAAAAAAATCATTAAAAATAAAATAAATTCTGATAAAGATGTGACTTTTTTATCCAATAAACAAAGTCCCCAAACTAGAGTTAAAAAAAAAAAAAAAAACTGTTTAAAAAAGTCTAAAACCAAACAAACTCAAGTGGTAGAGAGTAGAGTTGTAGAAGCAAACAGAGACCTCCAAAGGAATCAGAGACCCAATAAGGCCATGGATGCACACAGCAGCGGCGGCGATGATTTCTCAGTGGGATGCATTCTCTCCATCAAAACCACTCTCGGCGACGAGTTCGAAGCCCAAGTCATCACCTTCGATCCACCTTCCAACATTCTCGTCCTTCATATCCTTTTTCTTTCTCTCAATCAATCAATATGTGTTTTTCTTTTGATTCAAAACTTTGAATTTGATTTCTTTAACTGTGTGTGTTTGATTGACACAAGAGGGTAAATCTGGATCTGGACAGCTTCGAAACATAAGGCTATTGAAAGCCAACTACATAGAAAGCTTCAAGTACTTGGGTCAAGCCGAGGACCCTCTTGATCCCAAAAAATTTAATCTTGATCTCAATTCCCTCCAATCTCGTGAAGACTCCGCCATTAGGTAAGCTCTATCTATGTCTATGAATACAACCCAGTTTTTCAAATTTTGGAATTCTTTCTTGTCATCTCTCTGTCACTGTTAATATTATTGTGTGGTGTGGTGAAATTGCAGACAGGCAGAGAGAGAAGTGGAGAGGATTGGGGTGGGTGTTACTGCTGAAGCACAAAGCATTTTTGATGCACTGTCTAAGACGTAATTCCTTTACCCTTTTATTAATGAATTTTTATTTATTTTTTCATATATATAATGCTAACTTGGGTTTTTGTATTTTGGGTTAAATTTTTTCCTTCTTTATGGTTGCTTATTCTCATGGAATGATACTAGTTATAGAGAAGCCATGATTTTCAATAATTTTGTTGTTGGCAGTATCAATTTTATCTTTTATTTTTGGGTACATCGGAGGGGAGGGTGGAGTCAAAGCCCTTGAAAATATTATTTTTAGTCATCAATGGTGTGCAATTTTTAATTATTTGCATAATTGTCTGAATATATGTATATGTATACAGTATATGTATATATGTATATGTGGGAAATTCTATGATACACACATGTTTTGGTTTGTACCATATGCCCAAGTTATTATTGTGGTTTTAGTTATGATTTGGTTATAACTCATTATGGTGTTAGTTATAACATTATTTTGGTTATGATCCCAAAGGTCTTTAGTTATATCTTATGTGGTGTTTGCTTTTGAGTTATGATTGAAAATGATTTAGTTATGACCTAAGAGGCATGGGTGTGGATGCGCTGATACGGTAAATTTTTTTAAAAAAAGGAAGGTATGGATATGGCTGGGGTATGCCAAATTTTTTTTTTTTTTTTTTTTAAATTTATAGCTAAACATCCAACATACAAATTAAAATTCAATAACTTAATTAAAAGGAGAAATTACAACAACAAAAAAAAAAAAAGTAAATCATTTTCCAACAATACCAAAGTAAATCGACGAGCTATTTTAATGTTATTACATAGAAGAAATTAGAAAAGAGAATTTCGTGCTAAAAACAAACTAAACCAAAATAAAAGATAACCCTAATGAAACTATAAAACTTAGAACATCAACTTTCAATTCCATCAACTTCCAATTATTAAGTTCATCATTAAACAATATGGCTTCCATCTCCGGCTCATTAAGTGAAAGATTTGTAATTTCTAATAAATCAGAGACCTCCAATGAATCAAAAACGTCTCCACCAATGTCCCATAACTTGCTCTGTCCTTCTGTGTATTGTTGACTCCTCCTTGATAGAAGGCCAATATTAGAATGCACAAAAACCAAATCCTCACAACGTTGTGGAGTCGTTTTATTCCTTTCGCATGGAGTGAATGAAAGAGTATGTGCTCCAATTCCTTTCACAACATGAAGAGGAACAAGGTTGGCCAAGTAATTTCATTGCTAATGATTGGAGCATAAGTGCAGAAGAGCCATGTGCCAACCACCAAACCATCGGTTACATTTCTCCTCTATCACATATTGAGTTGTAGTCTCCAAAACTTTCCAAAAAAACTGAAAACGTGGCATACTTTGTATTCACAACCCTTTTCTCTTCTGCATTTGGAAAGTATTTCTTAATGCACTTGGTTCTCATATCAGAAATTTTTTCATCCTTGTGAGGAGGAACACGAATGGGATTTTCATGAAGCCACATTCCACTATAATACCTAGATTGCAAAATTAGGGGAAAAAAATAAATAAAAAGTAAATTATGTTAAGTTATTAAGAGTTTAAAAATGATGTCTAGCATAACTAAATTCTGTCCTTTTCCCATCTAAAAAAGAGTTTAAAAATGAGTTATACCTCAGATTCAAAGAATGTGCGAGACAATGAAGTGGTGTACTATTTTTTGTCCATCTCTCTACTAGTATTTGGTGCACCACAGAATAGAAAGCCAACTCTTCATTTTTTAACTTTCCTTCACGCCTATAAATGAATGCCTTCACCCTCTCAATCATTGAATCCCACATTTCATAGATCAAATGTAAACATGGCTTATTGGTGTCACAAGATCTAAGGATCTCACAATATCATTCAACACTTTTTCCTTAACAAGAGCCGCTTTTCCGACTTCATCTTCTTTGTAGGATGATCATTTCTCACTTATCACCATTGCTTGGAAGCCACTATATATAAGCTTAAACATTTTTAGCATAATAATTGCAGATGCAAAGCGTGTATCTGCAACAGAAAGTAGCTTCAAAGGCACAAACTCATTGAAAATTGTCAATCTCATAGAATGATTCATGATGAAATTTTTTATGAACATCACATCATCAATCACAATTGTAATCCAATGGCATTCATCATAAGCATAGGCAACACTTCCAATTTCCTTAGCATCACAAATATTTTTAAGAGCAAGATTAAGTGTGTGTACTACACAAGGTGTCCAAAATATCTTTGGATAATTACTTTGAATGATTGATTGATCCAGGAGCATTGTCGGTAATTACTTGAATCACATTATGAGGGCCTACTTCATTTATCACATCACTAATTAATTTAGCAATATGATACTTGTCTTTGTACTCACCTTCACAATTAACAGCTCTTACAAACATAGCTCCACCATTAGATGCTGCCATGAGATTGATAATAGGTCTCCTTTGTGCATCGGTCCATCCATCGGCCACTACACTCAACCCCTTTGATTCCATAATTGTTTTGTTGGTTCCAACAAACTGCCAATATTTGCTTTTTCTTTTTGAAGTAGAGTAGTCCTTAATAAGTTGTAACCAGGAGGGAGATACCCTATAATTTGATTCTCAGCAGCAAATTTAAACCCACAAAATATGGATTCCTAGCTAAATGAAAGGGCAACCTAGCTGAATAGAACATGTGAGCAATTAAAGAATGCAAATGTTCTCTAGCACCTTGATTGAATGCTTTATCTAAGGCACTACTCTCACTTGTCTTTTTTTTTTTGGTTCACAACCATCCAATCTAAATGTTCCAACATCCCCTACCACCTCTACGCTAGAACTAATTCGGGAAGAGGGAGGTGGTAATGGAACATATTTAGGCTTTGCCATCTTTTTCCTATTATCAGCTTCTTTATCTGCCTTTTGCATTTCAGCAAAAAGATCAGGCCTATCTTCTCAAATGCACACACTCTAATTCCATACCTAGAAAATAGCAACAAATGTGTTTTGACTCTAGAGTATGAACCTTGAAACTCAATATTCCAATAATTACACCGAAATTTGGTATTATCACTTCCTCCTTCACCCCTTTTAGTTATTTTCGTAATGTAACCCCAAAGAGGAGCATTTTCATCCCCAATTTGATCACTATCAATAGAAGGGACACTTGCAGCGGCACTTTGAACCCATACTTCTTGATGAACTCATATTCTTATGATATAAATTATATAACCATTTAACAAACTAATTTGTGAATTTTTTCACTTCATTGGAGTATATAATTTTTCAAATATTTAAATAACAATTTTCTGATTGTGTGTACTATAGTCTACAACAATAAGAAGAGGGCAAAGTTAAATAACAGAGTCGGTCATTCTAGACTTGCAAGTTGCATGAAATTCTAGTGGCTGTTTTTGGGTTGGGGGGGGGGGGATGTACAAAAAAAATTGGGCAAACTTCACTTTACCCCCTTGTATTTTGGACCAGGTGCGGATTATCCTCTCTGACATTTGAAAATTACCATATAACCCCCACGTGGTTTGTGGACCAAAACGCACCCTAACTTCTATTACCAGAACATGTAAATTGACTATTATACTCTCAATCTCATCTTCTTACTCTTCTCTCTTTGAATTAAACCTGCAAATATATATCAATTATATATGTATATCTATATACGTTAATAATACCCTCATCTTCTTATTGATTTAGAGCTTACGTTCTCCCAGGGTTGCCATTGCCAACTTTCAACCCATGATAGCTATATATATGTTTATATATATATATTATAATTAAATTAAAATTACTTTTATAACAGTAGAGAGAGAAAATCTTAGCGCCGGAGATCAAGCATTTTCCGATAACTTTGCTACTCCGGCCTAATTTCCACGACACGAGCCTCATCCCACCTGTTTGGTCCTAAGACCCCTACTCCTCTTCCTCTCCGGATCCAAATTCCCCGCACTTATCCTCCGGCATGCCATTCTAGAGAGAGGAGAGAGGAGAGAGGAGAGAGAAAAAAAAGTACTGTAGAGAGAGAGAGAGAGAAAGCCAGAGAGAGAGGGGAAACATTGTTTGCAATGACTTTCTCCATTTCAGCTCAAATATGAAGATCACAAATATGTATATATATATATGAGAATTTGTGTATATGATTAAAGAAACAGAGAGAGATGTGTTTTATGTATATATATATATGTATGTACACATGATCAAGAAAAATGGGTTTCAGAAAAATAGGTTTGGACTTGTATATGTGAACTGGGTTTGTATATAATTAGAAAAATGGGTTTAAATTTGTATATATATATATATGTACACATGATCAAGAAAAAAAATTATATATATATATATATATGTGTGTATATATACAAATGGGTTTGGATTTGTATATGTATGTACCCACTTTTTTTTTTTTTTCTTTCTAATTTTCTTCCCCTCATTATCTTATATTCTCTTATTCTCTTCTTCTTGATTGTCTTCAACAACTGGATTATAATTCTTGCAAGGGCAATTGATTGAGAAAAACTTAGTAATCAAAGTGGGTTGGGAGTTTCTCTCTCTAAATTTAAAGATGTGTTTGTTCAAAGAATTTAAACAACCTTAGTTTTGGAGAAACAACCTTTTTTCAGAGGTGTTTGTTCATTCTGTGAGAGAGGTGGAGGAAGAATAATGGCAAGCTTTTGTAAATTTAAAGATGTGTAAGGGGTATTTTGGTCATAAAATATAGCTTACTCTCTTCATGGGCGTGTGAACATCACAGCCAATGGTCAACAAACCACGTGGGGGTTATGTAGTGATTTCCAAATGTCAGGGAGTAATCCACACCCGGCTCAAAACATAGGGGGGTAAAGTGAAATTTGCCCAAAAAAATATATACATATATTAGGGGGAAAAAATGAAGGAGAGTTCAAGAAAGAGGAAGAAGAATCGAATCAAAGAAAGAGAAAATCAAAGGGAAGAATCAAATCAAAAAACGAAGAGGAAAAAAAAAAGGACAGATTCGTTTGCTGCGAAGTAAGAAAAAAAAATCTGAAAAAAAAAAAAATGAAAGAAAGAGGAAGAAGAATCGAAGAAAAACAAACCAAAAAAACAGAGGATAGACTCTTCGTTTGCTGCAAAGTAAGACAAAAAATCTGAAAAATAAAATGAGAGAAAGAGGAAGAAAAGGAGGAAGAATCGAAGAGAAACTCACCGGATTGTGTTCTTTGAAGGAGAGAATCAGCACCTTCGAAGGAGTTTCAGAGTTGCCGATTGTTTTCTCTCTTCTTGGAGCCGACTGTATTTCTTTGAAGGAAGGAGGTAATCGAATAGAACAAGTAACCGTAATTTCAATTTGTTTCATGTTTTAATTATTACAAAAGAACCCCAAATTTATTTAATTTTTTTTTCAAATGGACTAAAAAATTGCTCTGGTATCTTTAAAATTGCAGAAAATTCCATTTTTTACCTTGGCATACCCAAAAACATACCTATCGCGTACCCATTGTGTACCAGGATTATATTGATCGTATAAAACGTACCCGGTGCGTTTGTGCCGTACCCAGTACGCTTGTAGCCGTATTGGTACGCATACCCGCACTCGGTAAGTACCCGGTACTTATACGGCAACATTTTTTGAGTACCCGTGCTTCATAGGTTATGACATTTGTGGTAATCATCACTACGAATGTCGTAACTTGCACATGGTATACACCCTTTTCAGGTGTGTACATTGCATGACCATATTTATATATACTCAGTTTTTCACCAAGTCATAAACAAAGCCAAGCGCAATGAGGCACAATTCAAGAACCACAAAATTTGATGGGGTAATGACACTTTATATACTCATCATCATTGGCATGAGACTGGGATGAGTTACATGCACATAATATGTGTATCTATATATTAAGAGGAAACCAAAGCTTGAAGCCGAGAAAGGCAGAGACACCATATGACTACTAAATTTTCACAGTATTTGAACTATAACATATTATTCTATGAGATTCAAATCTTACATTCAAGACTTGAGGAAAAAGAAAAAACACTGAGCATACTATTTTATGACCCTGGGGAAGTTAACAATTTCCTATTGAGTCACAAGAATCTCTTTTCATGAATTTTTTTCATCTAGAGAGACATCCTCTGTCAAAATTCAAAATTCATCATGTCTGGTCCGGGTAACTGAGCCCACATATTCGGATGAACAAGGAAGACTAGGTACATTAGCTTGGATGGAAAAGAGGTAATTAAGAAAGCATGCATGTTCAAGTGCTTGTATGTCATCAAATTTTGACTTGGCTTAAGTTGAGAAATCCTTATCCGACCTATTCTCTCAATAGTGTAAATATCTTCATGATATGCTCAATTTTGCGCTTTCAATTCCATTTATCTAAGGCCACATATTCCCTTATAGCTTCATATCATACCACATATGGTTTCAGTTATCGCCTGTTCTTGTTAGTTCGACCATATTACTTTGCACTCGTACAGTTGTCGGTCTTTGTTGGCGAACCTTCTCATTGATCTATTAGCTTCTTTGAGATTCATTTTGCCTCACTTTAATGGTAGGTAATTGCAATTTCTGCACCTAACATTCATGCTGTGAAACCTGACCAAGTTTGTGGCTATCTTTTTTCATGCATGTGCGCTGAGTACTGACCAATCAACACTGGAAGCATAAAGCATTTTAATTCACCTGTCCCGATATACTTCTATGGAAAATGTCACGTGGCTATCTTTTATGCTTTCTACTAGGTATTCTTGGGGATAGATCAGATCTTTCGTTGAATAAACTAGTACTATTTTCATATCATGATAGATATTAAACTGGTCCTTGAAAATAGTGAAACGATGTAGCGAAAAACTCTGTATGAGCTCAATCTAGTGCTCATTCAAATCGAACAAAATGAGGCAAACCGTTTCTGAACTTGGCTGTTCAAAACTGAACCTTTCCTTTGGTGTATGAGCCCAATTTAGTGCTTCCTTGAACATTTTGATCATACTTGTTTTGTTGTCAGGTCATAAATCTAGCAATAAGTTATAACGTAGGAGTCAATTTAAGTCTAAAATCTGAATGGGCTACTTAATATGCTGTTAGAAAAGAACATTATTTTTTTCGTCGTTGCTTAAAGTATCATGCTTAGAAGACTGAACTATCTGTGTGCAGACAGATAAGTTTGGCTGTCACAAAACCTAGTAGTTTGTGCTTGGGTGTACCGACTATGGAGGCTTTCAAAACCAATTGCCTGCTGACCCTTTAATGGAGTGAGCATGGTCTAGTGGTAGTTTTTGTGATGCTTATTGTTCTTACTTCCCTCATTAGTCTAAAGCAGTAACTTTAATGAGAAGATAGAGGGCAGTCAGTTTTTTTGACTTTTATATCAAGATGCTCAGATTTTGGTTTTAATCTCATAGTTTGCTTAGTTTTAGGTGCTGCTGGCTATGTTCTGTTGACATAACTGGTAGTGAGTGCCTTTATCACATTGACAGGCAAAGGATTTATCAAAATATTTATTTATTCTATTTACTGTTTTTTTATAAATGTAAAGAGTGACAGATAGGGTGGAACTCACCGACTTCATTTCCATCATGGCCATGCTTGCATCTTGGAATGTTCCTGGGGTTGATGTTCTCAATCCTTTTGACTTGGTGCTAAATAATTTGTGGTGGGGTGATTATGCACTAGCAAGTTATCAAGGCATTGGGTGACAATTATACATTTTAACCTACATTTGTTTGTAGAAAAGGGCATATTCTATTTAGCTCCCATGTTTTCCTGAAATTAACTTTTAATTTTTGTAAACTTCAAAATGAATTACTTCAATTTTGCTTCGAGGGTTATGCCTGGATACGTAAACAATTGTGCTTTCTAGTTAAATAACAAAATGGAGTTTCTTAATTGCATTATGGTCTAGTGTCGTGAATGTTTTCTCCACACATTCTCCAAAGAGCTATTATCATCTCCTCAATTTAATCATATCGTCTTGATATTGATACCATGGGCTTGTGATCAGACTTCCAGTGCGCTGGGACAAGACTGCCATAATTGTGCTGAATGAAGTGCGTGTTTGCAGTCCATATCTCCCCGAATCTGTTACTGGAGGAACTCCCGCTGCCAATGACCGTGTGAGGAAAATGGTAAGACTGGCTTTTCTTTATGACAGAGCGATTTCCCTCCTAACGAGCCCCCTTTTCAGTGACAACTTGTCAAACACCCCCATAGTTTTTTTTTATTAAACTAGCTCACTTATGCCAGTTTCTTTTTCAATTTTTTTTTTTCTCCTGCTATTTAGGTTGACTTTGAAAGGAAGAGACTACAAGGTGGTGGTAGTAGTCAGTGATGGTTTTCAGGTTGGCATAGTGAGATTGCTGGGGGAAAATAAAGCACTCTGAGGTAGTACTGCTGATGACCATGTTGATTGTGCGTATCGCTGTCACAAAAAAATTATATTATCCTTTGGCAGACATTTTGACAGCTTATATTAATGAAGAATTTTGATTTTCATATATTATTGGCTAGTCTAGCTTCTATATATTTTAGTCATGTTTCAACACCAAGGTTGAGTTCATTAAGGCAGTTATCTTGGTTTATCTTAGTTTATATATCAATCTACATAAAGTCTCAATTTTTAGGATAAAAGTTTAGATGAGGTATATGTCAAACGAGATTTAATTGTGGGATTGGATTATTTACCGAGCCAATGGCGCCAACGAAATGCTGGATTGGTATTGGATGGGACATTTTTTTAACATGGTGGTATTTTTTAGTCCAATTCTTGCCTCTCTAATCCCGTTGAAACAAACATGCCCTGTATATTTGGAAGGTGTATACATATTCACAAATTTTACTGTGAAGAATCTTTGAGGTCTTACAGAGATTGTCTTTTGGCAATTCCTAATTGGGTTCTGAAACTAGGTCAATCTAAGGTGGCCATGGACTTGGTTGGGCTGGCCCAATTTGACATCAGGCCTTTAAATCTCATCCACAACACCATCCTAGGCTTCATTGGTTGCAAGCTTAAAAACTAGGTTATTTGCTAAAAAAAAAAATTTAATTCATTTGACAAATTAATTTTTCATCAAAAAGTCCACTTTAACTACTGCAAAATAATAATAATAAGAAGAAGAAATGCTAAAAAAGTTAATGTGTGAAATAAAATATCCTTTTAACATTAGTTTTTTTATGAGTTTATTTTTAGTCAATAAATTTATTTATTAGCTAACTATGAAAGAAAAATTTTAAAATAGTATATATAAAAAAAGACGTCATTTGGCTAGAGCCTCCTTCAATGCCTAATTTTATTGCTAAAAAGACAAATGCATAACGTAAAATCGAGGCATGCGCATAGTTAATTTATCAAAATACCCTTATTTCAAATTCTAAGTTTGATAATTAATATTTATTAAATATGTCTATTAAGTTAAAAAAATCACATTTAAAATAAAAATATTTAAAAAATAAAATAAAGTTTCACTGTGACGTACATAATGTTACTCCCTCCGTCCCAAAATATTAGTCCCTTGTTCCATTTTTCATTGTCCCAAAATATTAGTCCCTCTTCAAAAATCAAGTACAAAAATAATATAAATTTTCTATTTTGTCCTTCTTTTAAATTAATAAATAATATGAAAAGTACAATTATGACATTGATATTTCCAAAAAATGTACTATTAAAAGGATAATTTTAAAAAATCAATTTTTTTTAAATGTAATAATTGTACTACTAAAAAAAGTTAAATTCCTCAAAAAGGACCATTATTTTGAGCCGGAGGGAGCACTATTAATGGATCTAGTACATGTTTTTTTGTTTTTGGTCTGGTAAATGGACTCACTTGAGCATCAAAATAATTGGTTCAAAACTGAAGTGGGCCCTAGCATGGAATCAGAAAATTTGGAATTTAGCCCATTCAAACAAGTCTTTTATGTGTGGGGACAAACCTGAGGTCAACATCAATGATCACAAGACAAGACAACACATGGCTCACAATAATATTACAGAAGTGAATCTTTATGTGATCAAAAGGAACAATTTTTATATTGTTCCAAGAGAATAGAGTACATTATTTGTGGTTTGCAGAGATTTGCATGCATGTGACAATTGAATGAACAATAGTTATTAGCTAATTTTAAAGCTTTACTATGAGCAACTTTTGTGGTTGCCATTAGAATTATTATTGTCAAATTATAATAATTTTATTCGATAAATTTTTAAGTTGTGTTTAGATCATTATTTTTAGATGAAATTTAAAAAATAAAAAGAAAAATATAAGTAAAATGTATTTATATTTTATTCATATTTTACATATATTTTTTTTAAAAAAATCTCTATCCAAAATTATGATCTAAATACAACTTTAATGAAAATAAATATTGTTAAATTTTGTATCAATTATAGCACAAACACAAAGTTTGGTAACGTGATTTGTGCTAGTGTAAAATACTGATTAATTCGCTCAAATCATACTGATCGGCATCAATTAGCACCGTTTTACTTGCTTATCGTGGATTAAATTTTAAAATTTATAATCTACCTTTGAAATCGCTCTATTCCACTGTAATTAATACATATATATTTTCTAACCTCTAATGAAATATCAAAATATCAAAATAAAAATAAATGTGAGAGAGATTTAAAATGTGAAATTTATTACAAATTAATAGTTATATATAAAAAATATTATGTAAAATTAGTTTATGTTATATATATGAAAATTTTTATGTAAATTAATATTATATATTATGCAAATGCTTGATAATTGGTTAGAATATTTTTCAATCCGTCAATCTATCCAAAACCGTTCAAATCGCGATTTATCAATCTGCCAATCCGTTAATCCACTATTCAATTTATAATTTTACTCTCAAACTACTCGATCTGCACTGCATATCTATAGTGCTAGCTTAGCTCACTCTAAAAAAGGTTCAGATCCAATGATTTGAATGTGAAATGTCGAAGGATAAAAATAAACAATGGTTTGAATTCAGCCAAAACGATATTTGCATCATTAAAACGACGTTACTAAAAAAGTAATACTTTGACACTATAATAAATTATTAATTTTGACATTGTCATTTTAGCAATTAGCCAAGAAGTTGCTCTAACTTTCTATTCCTAAATTGTGGCCGTAACTAGTGTTGGGCCCCATCTGTGGCTTATGTGTGGGCCATTTACTTTTTTTGGGGCCCCTTTGTGACATGCATATGTGGGCCACTTACATTATGACCATATGTTTGAAATACAGGGTTCAAAAAATAGTAGTAGTAAACTTAGGATTCAAAATTTAAATGAAATGAAAAAAGAAAAAAAAAAAAAACTTGGTCAACTTTCTTTTTAAGAGAAATTGTATTTCAAAATGAAAAATGCTTCGGACCCCCACTGGGGGTCGACCCCCAGTGAGGTGGCGCTCCATGATTGGGTAAAAAAAAAACTGTTTTATTTTTATTTTTATTTTTTTCAAGTTTCAGCCAGTGGGGGTGCGACACCTCACTGGGGGTGCGACCCCCACTGGGGGTCTGCAGCAAGGTTGTTTCAAAATATATCTACAATCATATGAATGGTGTATGTATGCAATTTTGAAATATGGTATACTTTAAAGAATATGTCTCTTATTCCTCTTTCATAAATTTTTTTATGGGAATTCCTGTGTCATAATTTGATCAGATGAATATATATATATATATAAGAGCAAAGGTGTACTTGTTTATTAAAAAAAAATGCAATACTTGTTTTGTAGGTGAAACCTTGTTAAAAAAATAAAAAAATAAAAGTCAAATCAAGCTTGTGTGCCAATTAAATAAATGTTTTTTTTTTTTGGGGGGGGGGGGGCATTTTTTTTTCAATGAATTGCTATATGGTTAAATTAAGTGTAAATTACGCTTACCTCCCATGAGGTTTGACCATTAACTCCACAAATTTGATATAATTATACTAATTTCTCTTTTAATAAGGTTAAAATCATCAAAACTAATGGAGATAGTGGAGAGATACATAAATAAATAATGATAAATATATATATTTTAGTAAAAAAGAATAACAACGTTATTATTTCATTTCATCTAGATGACTCACAAATTACTGATGAGAAATTATCCAAGTGCTATATGAATTAAAACCTTGAGAGAGGTTAGTCTAATTATGTCAAATGTCTGAAACTAACAATATTTTTTTCAAATTTCAGGAGAGGTAAGTGTAATTTACCCTTAAATTAAGTAACTGCATTTAAGAAGAAAAAAGAAAGTAGGATAGCATGCTAACTTTTTTGTATATATATATATTTTTATTTTTAAACATGAAAATAGTTGTATTGATTGTAGTTTAAAACAAGTTATAAAATTAATGAAAGTTGCCTTCAGTTTTACAATTTATTTTTATTTTTATTTTTTATCTTTTTATTGTGGCATTGAAACATTTGTTAGCACTACCATTTTAATTTTATGCATGTAAATGTAAACTATGAATTATAAAATAATTGTATATAAATTCAAAACTTATTGAAATATTTAAATAATAAATACATTCAATTTAATGAACAGTTCAAAATTAGAAATTCATCAAAATCAGAACATAATTGATACAACATTAACCACATGAAATTGCTCAAAATATGGAGCCAATCAATATTTTGCACTACTTCCAAGTAACCGTTCACATATGAGAACTTGATAAAGGCACAAACCCCACATCAATAGTTGAAGTTGACAGCATTTTCTAGGATTGAAAATGCTCTTGGAGGTATCATTTTGATGGGTTTGGTAATTATTCTTTTTAGTAATTTTTTTAATATAATTTTTTATTTAAAAAAAAATTATAATAGCAATTATTAAAACAACAATAATAGAGAGTTTTAATTTTGAAATTCTAAAGAGAACTCTAATAATATCTCAAAATAAAACAAAAATATAGGTACGCACATCACATTATATGTGGGTCTCACTTCTTACCACATTACTAAAACTCTTTTTAGAACTTCAACATTAGAACTCTCAATCTTTATTCTTATTAAAAAAAAAATTGTTATAGAGAAAGTTTTGTGAGTGTTTTCAATTTTTTTATTTTTTGATGAAAGATTATCATATTATTGTTATAGCTTGTAGAGCCTTGTTAACATAACCAGAAGAATAAAGAAAACTTTTCAAACTATTGAGGGTAAAGCGTCATTACACAGATATACAGAGGCTTTCAAAGATGAAAGTAATTTGTAAGGTTAAAGGAAAATGACTAAGGGCCAAGTGGGGTTGACCCCACCACCTCTACTGTTTTTTCATTGGCTAAATTTTTTTTTTTTTTTTGGTTGCCTTGCTATCACAGAGCCCCACGTGGGGGTGGGGGTGCTGGGGTCACCCCCACTGGGGTCCCCAGCAAGGTTGAAGGTTAAATTATATTAAACCCCCTAAATTATAACTTATTTGTATTTTGCTTTCGTTAACTTCAAAACTTAATAGTTAACCACCTCAAAACATTATCTTATTATACTTAACACATTTCGTTAGGATTCTATTAAGGATTTAAACAAGATCAGGTCATGAGTAAAACACACGACACATTTATTAATTTTTTAGGACAATAACACATTTATTTGGTAATCTCATTTGAATTTTTTCTCCCTTATTTTAGTGGCAAAGAATAAACGAACTCCCCAAATAAAGACATTATTATTTTAAAAATTCAATAAATGTGTTATATGCTTTATACATAACTTGATTTTGTGTAAATTCCTAATAAAATCCTAACGGAAGGGGTTAATTGTAACAAACTAATATTTTGAGGTGGACTTTTGAAATTTAAAAAGGTAAAAGTATAAGTGAATTATAATTTAAAGAAATTTATTATAATTTATTCATTTTTTTAAGGGAAAATTATATAAATAGTCCCTGTAGTTTACACGATGTGTCAATTTGGTCTATGTAGTTTCAATTTGCTCGATTTTGCCCCTTAATTTAACGGATTGTGTCATTTTAGTCTAATAAATAACGGTTGTTAAGTTAATTTAACGAAAAGTCAAATAATTTGTCAATTTGGTCCATGTATTTTTCACAATGTGTCAATTTAGTCCCTATCAAAATCGAGAAAATTGAAACTACAGGGACCAAATTGATATATTGTGTAAAGTACAGGGACCAAATTGACACATTGTTTGACCTTCCGTTAAATTAACTTAACAACCGTTATTTATTGGACTAAAATGACACAATCCGTTAAATTAAGGAGCAAAATCGAGCAAATTGAAACTATAGAGACCAAATTGACACATCGTGTAAATTACAGGGACTATTTGCATAATTTACCCTTTTTTTAACGAATAAGCTATTTGTTTAGGGGAAAATTGATTTAACATCCCTCTCTAACTTTTAGTAATGGGAGAGGTCCATAATATATTTTTTTTGTAGCCTAAGGTCCCTGTCCCTCATCTTTACCCTCACTTTCACCCTCACCCACACCTACACCTACACCCACACCCATATATTACACTATCTTTCTCTCTCTCTCTCTCTCTCTCTCTCTCTCTCTCTATATATATATATATATATATACCCTTGTTTATGAGTTTGCTTCGAATCAATGCCCAAATCCAAGCTCGAGAACTAGAGCGAGATGACCAGTTTCTATTCACTGTTCTCCCATCTCTATCATCTCCAATACGCTGCTTATGAAATGACACTGATTTCACCTCCAAATCTCGCATCCGATACTCGATTTCACGATTGATGTTGTTCCCGAAGAAGACAACGCTATTGTTTTGGCTCAGTTTGGAGTCCGTATCGCCGCAGAACTTATAACCTTGAGTTGGGAGGTTGCAAAGAGAGATAACATAGCTTTTGGCAACCAGTTGCAAATACAATGTCAAAATTTTATTTTTAAGAATTAACACAAATAATATAGCAAGAAATGACAATAAGAAAGTTACAAACCGTGTGAATCCTTCATTTTTCCTTGCTTAGCTGTTGGTTTAAGGTTTGTTTTCACTTTCTTTTTTTTTTGTGCCAGGTAACAAAAAACAAGTTTGTAAGTTAGAGAAATATAGGGCTATATACCGGACTGAGTATACATATAGAAAACTAGAGAGATAATGGATGGTAGCTTTGGAGCCACAACTTCTAGAGAGAGAAATGGGGTTGACAGAGATTTTGGAGCTCAATTTTCTTTGATTTGTTCAACACAGAGAAAATTGTGACCAAATCAGAGAAAATTGGTTAAAATACAGAGAAATTTGTAAGCCAATCAGAGAAATTTCAATAAAGAGAAATTTCAATTTTCTCTGATTTTCACTGGTTAGTTGTTCTTTGAGCTAAATTTTCTCTAACATTTGAATTTTCCCCAAAAACATTAAACTTTCACTAATTTAAGTTACTTGTTTGATTTCACTGATTAGTTGTCTCCTTGCATGTAATTTTTCCTTTGAGATGAATTTTCTCTGGCACTAAGAAATCCTCTTTACATTAATTTTCTCTGAATACATTGGACTCTCTTTCTCTTTGTGCCTTACTTGATTTTCTCTGACTAGTTGTCTTTTTTATTTTTTCTCGAATTTTCTCTTGCATTTGAATTTTCCCTGCCCATATTAAGCTCCGGCTAATTTATGTTGCTTGTTTGATTTTCATTGGATTTCTAACTTCGAATTTTATTTTTGTTCTTTTAGGATGTGTAGTGTTTGCTGTTTTTAAACTGTAATTAGATTTTGTATTTTAAGTTCTTTGATGAACTTAGCATAGTGTTTTCTTATAAAAATTATAGAAAATTTGGTTTGTGAGTAGTTAAATTTTCTCTAATTAATTGTGAGCAAATCAGATAACATTGGTCAAAACACAGAGAAATTTCAAAACTAAAGAAATTTCAGAATTTCTCTGTAAAAATTTGAAAGACCCCCCAACTACTATGAAAATATTTCATATCCTTTATGTTATAAAATCTAATATGATGGGCCTTAAAAAAAATTCCCTTTTGTTTAGCCAAACAAAACATGAAAATATATGCTTTCAAAGTCGATAGAAATGCTATATCTTCTTTTTCTTTTTCTTTTTTTTTTTTCCTTCAAATTATTTATGAATTTTTTGATTAATTGCAAAAAAATAAATAAATTACAATTAGATTATTTATTTTTTTAATAAAAATGATAAAATCATATCATTATTATTATTATTATGAGTAAATAATGTAGACATAAACATTTAAGAATGAAAAAATTAATAAGATTCTGTAGAGGAGGCGAGTGATTAGAGACAGACAGATTAGTAGTAAAAGTAATGTTAGAGACTCAAACATTTGATTTACAAATTCACTCATAATATCTAATAAGGGAACTGGATTATCAATAATTAAATGTATAAAAAATGAAAAATTAACACTCATCTTAATATATTATTGTAAGTAGAATTAAAAAAAAAAAAAAAAGTTGAGGTGTCAAATATTTTCTTAAGTGGTAACGCTGAAATAGGCAGCCGTAACGTGGTTATTGTCTGCATTGTGCACTGTTGTGCAAAAGGTTTGTGCCCAATGAATGCCAAACATGTGTTGCCATATCCAATGTATATATACTTTTGCAGTTGACGCATACAATGCTAATGTAATTCAAATAAAAACAAAATTAAAATTAAATGATAAGGAAATAAATATTACAATAGGTTATTTTTTTTCATGTTCACATCTCAATGTGAGAGAATTTGAGGGGCTTGTAGAGCCCACCACATATCACATTTTAATGATCAAAATCGTTCATTTTTCAAGACTCGTTGAGTAGAATATTCATGTAAAAAATCAAGATGATTGAATATCGATAGTAATATATTTGAATCAAATTTGAATTATAAAAAATATATAACTTTTTTTCAAATTATATTTATCTTCTTTTTTTTTAAAACAAATATGATTCAAACATATATCTATTGATATCTACTCATCTTAATTTTTTTGCATGAATATTTTACACAACGAGCCAAAAAAATTGAACAGTTCAAATAACTGAAATCAGTTCCAAAATAAGTCTACCAAGTCCAAACGCTCTCTCAAGGTTGAGATGACAACTTAAGAAAACCAAACCCTATATATATGTTACTTAAGAGCCTCCTTTTTTTAAGCAAATGATTAAATAGAGAAATGAGAAACACGTGTAATAAAGAGAAGCAAGTAAAGACTAAATACAATTTTCATATAATATAATAAGGGAGTCGCTGTTCCCACTCAACTTTGCTCCAAATACATTACCTTATTTTTTTTTTATTACACATAGTTACATTAATACCCTTGAAATTTTAATTTTTTCAGAGAGTGTATTTTGTGTAAAATGTTATTAATGTAACTATGTATAATAAATATAAAAAAATAGAGTGTATTTAGATTAAAGTGAAGTGAGAATAACAGTTTTCTATAATAATAAGTATATGTATATATATTTGTCATATGGTAAGATGTTAGGGAGTTAATATGTTAGATTACAACAAAAGGATCGTAGTTGCTCTATTGACTTGAATCTAAACCTCCTAAGAGACTTTATATAGACCATTAGATCAACTACCATTCCTTATAGATAGATATATTAGCGATATATGTGTGTGATGTGTTTATGATTTTACATTTTAAATTTTGAATAGTTGGATGATTAAGAAGTGAATCTAGTTTAATAGATTATGAAAACGATTGTTAAATTGTTTAATGAATTAAAAAACATTTAATAGTTATTAGATGTGATAATTATTTGATATAAAGGGTATTTTGAAAAGTAAAAAAAGTGAAGAAAAAAAAGAAAAAAAAGTAGCAGTTGGGGATTGAAACGATTATGTTCAATTAGGATTGAGATAACATTTATCACTTAAATGAACCATTTTTGTTATCACTAAAATGAACTATTTTGATACTAATGGGCACCCAAGAGGGCCTAACCCACGGATCAGGGCCCAGTTCACATTCCAGTGATCAAATCCAAATAACTCTGAGAAATCAATACTAGGTCAGGACCAATAACATTCAAACACTTGTCAAGTAGAGGCCTAACCACGTAAGCAGACAAAGATCTTACAAAGTTATTGCACCTACACATCAACCATTAATGAGGCTCTCACAACATTTAATGCGACAACCCCTTCACGTTGGAGGATACAAACTCACCATGAACGATGCGAGTTAGAATATAGACTTTCGGCCAACACGACAGTCTGGAATGGACAGGGAAATGATGAGCAAATGATATAAGGAAGCTTCTGAGAGACGTTAAAGGTCAAGTTCTTCATCTCCCTCTTCTCTCTCTACACAATCAATCTACTCTATACTAACTTGATCATCAGAGTGTCCGCCGAGGGATTACCTCCCCATTTGGACCTTTTTACAAGCACACTCCGTGGACTTCAAGGCCAGCAAACCCGTTAGAAGTGTGGATCAACCCGACCCATCATCCGTTGGAAATGTTGCATTATCAATTGGCGCCGTCTGTGGGAATTCCATTTCAGAAAGACAGTTGTGTTCATTGTCGCCAGAAGGAACCCTGTAATCACCCACCCCCGTACGTCAGGGTAGATGGTCACGACTAGATCCATGGCTTCCTAACACAACACTCCCGTCCCCCAAGGTAAAGCCAGCAACGTTCAACCCCCGCTTCCCTCCAGCGGTGACAATGTTTCTATTTGGGACACAGAACTGCGAGCCATGAAGCTCCAACTTCAGGAGGTCATGCAGAACATGCAGAACAAACCTTCCATAACAACCAACTCCCCAGTTGCCGCATCCATCAAGGACAAATCCTTACCCTCCAAGTTTGAGATGCCTCGATTGACACCTTCAATGGCACAACCGATCCGGTCGACCATTTGAAAGCTTACAGGACCTTTATGATCCTACATGCTTTTCCTGACGAAATCATGTGTCGTGCCTTTCCCGTAACGCTCAAGGGGTCGGCACGGCTATGGTTCAGTCAATTACTGCCCGACTCAGTCACCATTTTCTAGCAACTGAGTGACTCATTCCTGAGCCATTTCATCAGCGCTCAGCGCTAGCGACGACCGGCGACCCAGCTATTGAATATTCGGCAAACTGAAGGGGAATCATTGCGCAATTTTGTCACTCACTTCAATACAGAAGCTCTCCAAGTTGAAGATAATGATGACAAAGTCATCTTAACAGCCTTCATGGCCAGTCTACGCCTGTCAGAATTCCTGTTTTCCCTCTTCAAAAACCTTCCAACGACCATGGCCACCCTCCTTACTAAAGCCTAGAAATACATGAACGCCGAAGACTCCTTGGCAGCCTGCTAAGACTCTACACCTAAACTCTCATAATCCAAAGATAAGAGAAAAGAGTCAGAACCAAGACATCTCCAATATACTCATCGTAACCGACCTCCCTACTCCGACCGCGCAGCTCCTCCCCGACCGCCCAACCGTTTCGAGTGGTATACCCCTTTCAACATGCCCATGGAGCACGTCCTAAACCAAATTCAACAAGATTATAACTTGACATGGCCCCAACCTTCCAAGTTTCCTTCCAACCGACAAAATCAGTCCAAATACTCTCGCTTCCACCACAACCATGGCCATAACACGGACGAATGTGTCAATCTTAAGGATCAGGTCGAGGACCTGGTTCGTCAGGGACGATTAGTTTGATTCACTACATCTCAACCTCACCAAAAGGCCAGGATCGATCCTCTAAAGCGGAACGACAGACGTACCCCACCAAGACCGACTGACCAGCCCCGACGGGATGGTGATATAGCCCAACACCAACCTCGAGCTCCAGGGGCCCCCGCTCCCTCAACTGGAGAAATCAAGGTCATTGCAGGTGGGTATGCATATGGCGGACCGTCCCGATCGGTACAGTGGTCCGAGCTCCAACGAATCAGACAGGGGTCAAACAAGTAGGTAGTGACGGTCGACCGATCTCCCAAGCAACCCAAGTGGTGGTCGGAACCAGTTACCTTCACGGATGTAGATTGTGAAGGCATCCGATACCCCCATGATGACCCACTGGTCATTTCCTCTCTCATCTCCAACTACAAAGTTCGACGTGTGCTCGTCGACAATGGCAGTTCCTTAGACATTATTTTTCTCAATGCTTTCAAATAGCTCCAGATTGGTGAAGAAAAGTTATTGCCTCTACAAACACCCTTAGTTGGTTTCACCGAGGACTGTGTAATCTCTGTAGGTTCTATCGACCTGCCAATCACCATCGGGGAATACCCAAGGCAAACGATGAAAATTCTCACCTTTCTAGTTGTCGACTACTCTTTCGCTTACAACGTCATACTTGGACGCACAACTCTCAATGCCTTTCATGCTATGACATCCACCTATCACCTCGCAATAAAATTTCCAATTGATCATGGGGTCAGCATTGTAAGGGGTGAGCAGAATGTGGCTAGAGAATGTTACGTCACTTCGCTAAAGGAAGTAAAGATGAAAGAGGCTATGATCATAGAAGGCCTGGATGTCAGGGACGAAGAGGAATTTGTTAGGGACAAACCAGTGAAAGAGTTAATAGAAGTACCAATCGACTCCAACGACCCAATGAAGACGGCTAAGATTGGTAGTCAGTTGTCTTCTCAAGCCAAGACCGACCTTACAGCTCTCCTAACTGAGCATAGAGACGTCTTTGCTTGGACTCATGTGGACATGCCAGGCATCGACCCCGCTTTTATCACTCATCGCCTCAGTATTGAACCCCAGTTCCGACCGTTTCGCCAAAAGCAACGCATTTTTCATCCAGAGTGCAACAACCTCACCGCTACTAAGGTGGACAAGCTGTTAAAAGCACAATTCATCAGAAACATGGACTATCCTAGATGGTTGTCTAATGTGGTCTTGGTCTGCAAAAATAATGGCAAATGGCGACTATGCGTCGACTACTCCGACCTCAACCGAGCCTGCCCCAAGAATAGCTACCCACTTCCTACGATAAATCTATTGGTCGATGCGACTACGAGACATCAGATGCTTAGCTTCATGGATGCTTTCGTCGGCTATAATCAAATCTTAATGCATGTAGTCGACTAGGAGCACACCTCTTTCATTACTAACAGAGGGACTTATCACTACCGTGTGATGCCGTTCGGTTTAAAGAATGCGGGGACCACTTATCAATGCCTGGTCAATACCGTTTTCAAAAGCCAGATAGGTCGGAACATGGAGGTTTATGTTGATGACATGCTCATTAGAAGTAGACTCTTCTCCGATCACTTAGCAAACCTGCGAGAGACTTTCCAGACCTTGCGCAAGTACCAGATGAAGTTGAATCTGGAAAAGTGCCCATTCGGTATCGGATCTGGTAAATTTTTGTGCTTCATGGTCAGCCACTGAGGTATTGAGGCCAACCCATAAAAGATCAAGGCACTGATAGAAATGCAGTCTCCCAGAATGGTGAAAGAGGTCCAACGGCTCACAGGTAGAGTTGCTGCCTTCAACCGCTTCATTTCCCGAGCAACTGACAAATGCTTTCCGTTCTTCAAAGTTTTTCGACGGGCCTTCGAATGGAACACCGAGCCTGAGGAGGCCTTTCAACAACTAAAACAGTGCCAAGCCAATCCCCCTCTCATTTCTCAAGCATTGCCAGGAGAGACCCTTTTTCTTTACTTAGCTGTCTCAACCATCGCGGTCAGTGCCGCCCTCATCAAAGAAAACAACTTAGTCCAGCGCCCAGTTTACTACATTAGTCGCGAACTCTAGGGGATGGAACAGAACTACCCTTTGTTAGAGAAGATGGCCCTGGCTCTGGTCATCGCCTTTAAACGTCTCCGACTGTATTTCCAGGCACATTCAATTGCGGTCCTTACTAATAAACCTTTAAGGAGAATCATGCAACAACTAGAGTCATCAGGCAGACTCATGCAATGGTCTGTCGAATTGAGCCAATACAAGATCTTTTACCAACCTCGGACAGCCATCAAAAGACAAGCTGTCACCGACTTCATCCTAGAATTCACCAACCTTACCCCGTACATACCCCCACCACAGCCATAAGCCATCCCTGAGATAGCCGACCCCCATTCTTAGACCCTTAATGTTGACGGTTCCTCACGCAAAGAGGGTAGTGGAGCCGGTTTAATACTCACCACCCCAGAAGGCAAATACTTCAAGTGTGCCCTCTGTTTTCTATTTGACGCGAACAATAACGAAGCTGAATATGAAGCCCTCATAGCAGGTCTCCGACTGGCCAAGGACATTGGGGTAGACCACATCCAAGTATTCAACGATTCCCAATTGGTTATCGGACAAATAACTGGGGAGTTTGACGCAAAGGACGAAACAATGCGCGTATACAGGGACATCGCTCTTCCCTTCACCCGCCTTTTCAGCAGTTTCTAGATCCAGCACATCCCCTTGGGAGACAATTCTCAGGCCAATGAAATAGCTCAATTAGCTTCGGCCGACCAGTCGGATCTCAGTCACGGTGTTCGAGTTGAATACCTAACCTCTCTAGC
Organism: Camellia japonica; assembly: GCA_030407325.1. Taxonomy (NCBI): domain Eukaryota; kingdom Viridiplantae; phylum Streptophyta; class Magnoliopsida; order Ericales; family Theaceae; genus Camellia; species Camellia japonica. The sequence goes on along the minus strand of JAPPVO010000017.1, from coordinate 150,146,516 downwards.
CATTTCACCAGATCCGCAAGAAGTCTACTTCCTTCAGAATGAGCCTATCCCTTAACCCAAGACATCATTTCGTTCTTAGAACACGGGGTGTTACTAGATGCTAAATAGGAGGCCGATATCAGGGCTCGGTCGTTTAATTATGTCATCAGCAGCGGCCTACTGTACAAACGGGGCTTCTCACGCCCATACCTCCGGTATCTCGGTCTTACTCAATCGAACTATGTGATGAGAGAAATACACAAGGGCATTTGTGACAACCATTCAGGCGGACGGTCTCTGGCCTATAAAGTTCTCCGCACAGGCTACTTCTGGCCCACGATCAATCAAGACGCTAGTGACTTTGTGCTTAAGTGTGATAAATGTTAGCGCTTTGCTAACATCTCTTATGCACCGCCAACGGAACTGATGACACTCAGTAGCCCCTACCCCTTTGCCAAGTGGGGCATCGACTTAATCGGTCCCTTACCCACTGGCAGGGGCCAAGTCAAGTTCCTTGTGGTCACCAATGATTACTTCATCAAATGGGTAGAAGCAGAACCTCTTGCTACAATCATTAAACGAAACACCACCAAGTTCATCTGGCAATTAATCGTATGCCAATTCAGAATTCTCCAGGCCATTGTTTCAGATAATGACAAGCAATTCGACAATGCCAAATTCAGAAAATTTTGTGAAGAGCTCTACATCAGACCATGTTTTTCCTCTCTAGGCTATCCCCAAGCTAACGGGCAAGTCGAAGTCACCAATCACTCCCTTTTGAAGATCATTAAGACTAAATTAGAAGCCGCCAAAGGACTCTGGGCTGAAAAATTACCAAACGTACTCTGGCCCTATTAAACAACAGCTCGCACCCCCACTGGAGAGACCCCTTTTCGCCTAACATACGGTGCTGAGGTGGTTATCCCAGTGGAAATCGATTTGTCGACCCCTCGGGTGCTACACCCGAACCCAGAACTAAATGAAGGGCTGCGACGGGCCGATCTAGACCTGATCGAAGAGCTTTGAGAGTTAGCTATTGTCAGGCTGGCGTCATATCAATAGAGAATGAGAACACATTATAACCGTAGAGTCAGATCCTGAGAATTCGCAATAAGCGATCTAGTTTTACGCGAAGCCATTCTAGCTACCAAAAACCCGACCGATGACGAGTTAGCGGCTAATGGGAGGGACCTTATTGTAACAACCCCGACCTCTGATTTACGTTAATTTGTGGTTAAATAAGCTTAATCAGTAATTAAGAGAAATTTTGAATTAAATTGCATGTGTGTGTTGCCTTATTTGTGTTTATATCTGTTTAGCGTAGAAATATCTATTTCCGTTTCCGTCTCGATTTGCGAATTGAAGGCCTTATTGGCATCCGATTCAGAAATTGACTTGGTATACGTGTTATTTAGAATTTTTAGAATTTTATGGTAGGTTCAATTGAAATTCGATTCGGAACAAATAAAGTAGAATAAAATAATCTCACTTAGTTATCTTTGACTCAAACTAATTAAGCTTCATTAGTTGAGCCTATATAAGGCCTCCACACCATCTAGACTAATATTTTTTCATCATTTTTTAGACAAAAACGTGAGGGAGAAGAGAGGGAGTGAAGAGGAGTTTAAACTCAAGGGAAGGAAGCTAACATTTGGAAGGAACTTTGGAAATTTGACCTCCTAGCTCAAAGAATTAAGCATCTTAGACCTAATTGAACACCTAAGGTAAGAAATCAAACCTTTAGTGTTGTAGTTAAATTGGTTCATACATGAATTCAAGAGAATTGAGCTAAGAGATGCAAGAATTAAGCTTAAGAAGTGGAAAAGAAGATGAATCCGTACATGCATATGCATTTCATTGCATTTGGAGCATGTTTTCTAAGAAATTCTCTCATGCATGTAATAAATTGAGCTTAGTTGTAGGAATACATCATGTTTTACATCCTCTTATCTCATTTGATTATGTTTTGGAAATTTTGAACCCAAGTCAATACATGCATGGTGTGTGTACTCATAATTCAAGTTTGAATTTGAAGAATCCACTTGCTTTTGGGCCTTGATTTTGAGTAATGAATCTTACTTCATGATGTTTTGCAAGTTTACAAGAGTTTCCTTAAGTTTTTGGCCCAAGAAACCATAATTTACAGCTTTGAGGTTGAATTTGAAGCTTGGAAGCAATTCTGGAAATTCCAGAATTCTGCTTCCACGCTCGAGCGACAAATCCTGCGCTCGAGCGACCACCTTTATTTTTGCACTTCCTCTCGAGCGACCAAAAGTCCGCTCAAGCATAAAATGCATGCTCCTAGAAGTTTGCGTGTTTTGCAGACCGCTCGAGCGACAAAAGTTGCGCTCGAGCGAGGGTATGAGTCTTACACTCAAGCAAGCGTCGAGCGAGCATCGAGCAGAAAAATCAAGCAACTAGCATTTTTGCAAAATTTACAGACCACTCGAGCGACCACTCGTATTTTGCATGTCCGCTCGAGCGAAGAAAGTTGCGCTCGAGCGAGACCCCTGTTTTTAGCAATTTTTGTTAAGTGTTTTCAAGTGCATTTTAGCATCCTCATTGCATCCTAGGCATTCCTAAGCCAAGATTAAGACACCATAATGAGGATAAGAAGTAGAAACACACCAAGATAAGAAAGAATTAAGTTAATGTTCCCGGGTGTGTAATTCAGTACATGTTCATTCTGTAACTGTGTAGGTCACGCGGCGCAAGACGTTTGATCTGCCCATTCTGTCTGTTTATCTTGAAGCCATCTGTTAATTGTGAGTAATAACTTTGTAAAGCTATGTTTAATTATAAGTATTTTCTGACTAATATGATATGATCTGTTTTCTGAAATACTATTTTTATGAATCATGAATGAATGTCCATTTTTCTGAAATGTATTTGTGGCATCTTTATATTCACGTGGCCCTTGCCCGGAGGTAACAATACCGTGACCAATATGCACGTGGCCCTCACCCGGGGGTAACAATACCGTGGTTTATATTCATGTGGCCCTTGCCCGGGAGTAACAATACCGAGGCCTATATTCACGTCGCCCTCGTTTGGGGGTAACAATAACATGGCTACTTGCGCGCAAGATAAGAACCCTTATGGTTGTCGGTACTGACTATGCAAAATGTGATATGACATGATAGCTAAATGGATGTACCACAAATACTTGCGGATGATTCTGGGAAGAATGTAAATCTGTTTCTGAAAAGGATTTGTTTATGATATAAACTCTAATTTCTGACTCTATGATGGACATGATTCATTAAAACCCTTTACCTTGTTATTATTCACTAGGCTTCCACTCACTATTTATATTGTGTATGTAGGTGAGCAGGCGCGTGACCAAGCCTAAGCTGCTGTATGGAGTCTTGGGTTAGCCAGCCACTGTACCTCCCGGGGAGGTTCCCTTTTTGAGATGTTCCGTTTTGTATCCTTGCTACAAATATTTTTGTTTGTTTTGCTTATCTGTACTTTGGGCTAAGTCCCTATTTGGCTATACTTGTGTAAATGGATGATGTATGGCTTATGTGTTTGTGACGTCACAAGTATATATGTAAGTTTGTTTTGAAGATTATTGTCTCATATACGTCAACACAGTTCTATGGACTATGTTTATTTTATCTATTAGCTTCCGCAGCTCCTAATTATATGTTATTCTGTTAAGAGGCCTTTGGTAATCCAAGGATTATTGGCCGGTTACGACGTTAAACTTATAGGGGCGGTTTGGGTCGTGATACTTACATTGTCACAACCAGACCCCGTCTAGGCACTTACCGTCTCCAAGACATGACAGACAAAGATCTCCCCCATCTGTGGAATGTAAAGCACTTAAAGCTATATTTTCAATAAAATGTCTCCTGCTGCTTTTTGTATGATTTAACCTGTTGTATGGTTCACTTTATTATTCGAAACACTTGTTTATTTTTGCTTTTGCCATAAAATGTGTAGATCTATGATTGCAGGACTATGCTTTAATGACAAACATTTTCAATCCGCATTTTTTGGTGTTGCACTCCTTTCCTTGGAGCATCATAAGCCTCAGCCAGACTGAGCCCAAAGAGCTCAGCCAGATTGAGTTACACAAGCCTCAGCCAGATCGAGCATCATAAGCCTCAGCTAGACTGAGCACCATAAGGATCAGCCAGACTGAGCCCGAAGAGCTCAGCCAGATTGAGTTACAGCCAGTCTGAGCATCATAAGCCTCAGCCAGACTGAGCCTGAAGAGTTCAACCAGACTGAGTTACATAAGCTTCAACCAGGCTGAACCTGATGAGCTTAGCCAAACTGAAGTACACAAGCCTCAGCAAACTGAGCATAATAAGCATCAGCCAAACTGAACTCGAAGAGCTTAGCCAGACTGAGTTACAGCCAGTCCGAGCATCATAAGCCTCAGCCAAACTGAGCCTGAAGAGCTCAACTAAACTGAGTTACACAAGCCTCAGCTAGACTGAACATCATAAGCCTCAGCCAGACTGAGCACCATAAGCATCAGCCAGACTGAACCCGAAGAGCTCAGCTAGACTGAGTTACAGCGAGTCTGAGCATCATAAGCCTCAACTAAACTGAGCCTGAAGAGCTCAGCCAGACTGAGTTACATAAGCCTCAGCCAGGCTGAGCCTGATGAGCTCAACCAGACTAAGTTACACAAGTCTCAACCAGACTGAGCATCATAAGCCTCAGCCAGACTGAACACCATAAGCATCAACCAGACTGAGCCTGAAGAGCTCAGCCAGGCTGAGCACCGTAAGCCTCAGCTAGACTGAGCCTTGACGAGCTCAGCCAGACTGACACTCAACCAGACCAAGTCCAGTAACCTCCTCTCCAGTTACAAATTACTCACTTTGATTTTTATATACCCCCACCTTTCCATGACATGATTGTGTTCAAGTTATCTACTTCATCCTTATTTTCCCTTACAAATGATATTCCTTCTCTCAGGCATGGCATCCAACTCAAAAACATGCATTCAAAATCAATATCATGCTAAGTCTTAAAAGACAAAACAAAGCCAAACAAACAAGTAGCTTTATAACTTAGCTTTCTTACAGGCTACAAAATTCTTCACAAACAGTTTCACACTTCCCATAAAAACTTCTTTTTAAACTCCAACAATCTTTACACAAGTCTAAGTTAAAACTTTACCACCACACACAACAAATATCCATCAATAAATAAAAACAACAAATACACCAAAAAAAAAATATATATATATACATAAGTTTGTAATCTTGATAATGGCACAGCAACATCTTCAATCTTCTCCATCCCCGTCTCCTTCCTCTCCACTAGACACCAGATTTTCTTCCTCAATACCCTCATCTAGGGTTGTCTGCACGACGTCTCCCTCTCCCGACCTTAGGAGCTTGGAATCAATTTCTGGGAAAAGCTTTGCCGCCCTCTGTTGGCAGCACATCCATTCGCTATCCCAATACAGGCTTAGCTGATGCTTGTAAAGGTCAGACTGTTGAAAGTTCTCTATTATCTCTGCCTTCATCTGCCCCTTCACTCACTCAGTCGCCGCTGCATTCAAAGGACCCACTTCCTCTCCTTCGCCCCTGGCCAGACTAGTAGCTGTCGCCGCATCTACGGCTATTTGGAATTCTGGCGTTTACTTGTACTGATCCACAGCCGCCGCATAGAGATCCGGGCAGGCAGCTCTCTCTGACACCAACGCCCTATTTAGCTCGGCCGATCTCCCTTTCTCTTCCCCCAGAGCCCTTTTTGTGGCCGCGAGGTCCCTCTCCAACTTCACAATTTGGGCATCTGCGTCCTCATTCTCCTTTATAATCTGTTCACGCAGTTTTTTATTGTTGGCCAAGGCCTCCTCCAACCTCTCTTTGGCCGTTGTGCATGCTTCCTGGACCTTGCCAGTCCTCTTTTGCTCCGCCGCCAAGTTAAATTCAAGCATTACTACTTCACAGTGCGTTGTCTCTAATTCGGACTTAGCGTGGTTTAGATCAGCAGTCATGGCCGACAATGCTACGGCCGCCTCCGTTTGTCCCGTTGCAGCTCTCTCTGCCATGAAACACTGCACCACTGCCAATACGTCCATATTTTTAGCCTGCTTCACATCTATCAAGCCTCTAGCACACGCACTTCGTGCCATCTTTCGCCACCGCCCTATCTTTGCCTTCGCCATCTCCAACTGTGCTTTAAGGGGCTCCAGGTCAAACCTTGCACTCACTCCTTTGCCTAGGAGAGTGGCCGCTAACGTCAGAGGCTCCATCTGCGCTAAGCAGAAGACCCTCATCAGCTCAGCCTCCGCAAACCTGGACACACCCCTTACGGCTGCATCTTCTATGGCACCCAATAGACGCTCAGCAGCCGCTCGCGTTGTCAGTGACACCTCTGACGGCTCTCCTTCTTCAGCCGACGACCGACCGACTACCACACTCAAGTGGCGAAAAGCGGTACCTTTGCCCCCCACGCTTAGGCCTGCCTCAACACTACCCTTTTGCGCAACAGCGGGGTGTCTCCTTTCCACATCTTGCCTTTCTAACCCCTCATCTTCGGCTGAAGGGACGCCCACTACTGGCTCTGCACCATCTATTTTCTATTCTGAGGGGTGATACTCCTTCTCAAAGTCCACCATCTCGGCCACAGGGGGATCACCCTTCCCTTCCTCAGTCTCTATTCCAGGCCTTGGCCCTACAACTTCCTCCACCGATTGTTCTGTCTCCCCTTTCCCATTCTTTGCCTTCCTCACCTCCCTCATCTTCCATGGTGCCCTCCTCTTCTTCAACACAAGGTCCACTTCTGCTTTGTTCTTTGCCTTGATCGGATCTACAGGAGCCTTTAGTGGCACGAATGTTTCCCAATCCTGCTCTTCTACATCCTTGGGACACGGCAGGATAAACCTCATTGCGGTCGACTTCGGGGCAGGACCCAACTCCTTCTCCTTATACTTTTCAGCTACTGCCAACACCCGCTATTCCTCTGCCTCTTAGGCTTTTCTCCTGGCCTCTACCTCTTTAGGCGCAGGATCTCCCTCGACGGGCTCTAGACCTAAGTTCCACGCGAACAATGATGACGGCTTCACTAGATCATCCCACTTCAAGCCCTCTTTCTCTCTCCACGCCCTCACCTGCTTCACCTTGTTCTCCATTACCGCATCCAGTTTCGGCTCCAGCGACTTTGTGGGAACTTTCCACATTGTCCGCACCCTTCTCCCACCATTCTCCGACACAAAAAACCACTTCGTTCGCCAGTCCTTCACGGATAAGGGCAATCCGGCGACCAACCTCTTACCTGCCACCGCCTGTAAGGTCACCCAAGTCTCCTGCTGTCCTGAGGCTTTATAACACAAGAAAAATTCCTCCATCGTCATTGCATTCCCATCGGTAGCTTGTGGCTAAGAGACTGTGCACGCCAGCAAGATCTTTCATACATTCGGCATCAATTGGCCAGGCGCCACCTCTAGCCAGTTTAGCACCTCCACCACGATTTGAGGCATGGGCAATCTCAATTACCCTCAGAGCGCTTCTTCATAGAACGTAAACTTCGAAAGGCTCATATTCGATGCTCTCTCTTTCCCTGACGGTAGCCTCAACTCCACCTCTGTCGGAATCTGGTATTTCATCTGCAACTCCTTTAGGTCCTCCAGCGTCAACGTCGATTTATCTGCTTTCGTGTGCCAGTGGTCGGAAGCCATCTGACTCACCAGTTGCGTGGCCGATATCATTGTCCTAGACATGGATGGTGGTCGTCTCTTCCCACCTATCTCTCCCACCATTCCCTCATATATTTCTCCGCTAAGGCAATTCCATCATCATCTTCTGAAGCGTCAGGTGTCAATGCTGGCGCCCTCTCTTGTGCCATTCTGCTCATGTTCTGGTAAATCGCTTCGGTTGCGAGGGTAAAAAACCTCGCAATGTGTAACAATGGTGAATCAAACGAAACGAACGAAGTTAGCTCTGGGATCTCTTGGTTCCTTGAGATTAGAGACGTAAATCGCACTAGCCCAAACGCCTAAGGTTTACCTGTGTTCCACGGATCCAAGGTTTGCCTGTGTTTTACGGATCGTGATTGAACTTCGCCAGTTTAAACCTCACCGCCCAAATAAATTCCCACTTTTTGAAATCCCTCATTATAAACCACCCTTTCGCTTTCTTTCAATAATACCGTATTTTGATCCAACGGTGTTGATGACCTCACACGGCCCCACGCGCTACGCTGCCACCATTAACTATCCTTTCCTTTCTCGTCTTTTCCACTTTACATCGTCACATGATGTCCTGGCCCTCGAGCCTCGTACCCATCACCGCCCCCTTGTCAGCTTGCATTCCTCACGCCTGGCCACCTGCGTGGTCGGCCAATCTGACGGTTTTCTCTCGCACTCGCCACTTTTGTGGTTGGCCAGCCTATCAGTCTTCCCTCACGCTTGGTCCACCTCACGGTTGGCTAACCCGACAGTCTTCCCTCCCGATCGGTCACCCTTGCAGTTGGCCAACCTGACGATCAACCACTATAACCCACGTATCCCTATCCCTACCAAGCCTTGAGGGACTCCCTCTCATATTATTATTCCCTTCTTTGGACTAAAGCTGCACTCGGGAATAGGGGAATACTGATACTAATGGGCACCCAAGAGGGCTCAACCCACGGATCAGGACCTAGTTCACATCCCAGTGATCAAAGCCCAATAACTCTGAGAAATCAATACTAGGCCAGGACCAATAACATTCAAACACTTTTCAAGCAGAGGCCTAGCCATGTAAGCAGACAAAGATCCTGCATAATTATTACATCCACACATCAACCATTAATGAGGCTCTTACAGCATTAAATACGATAACCTCTTTACGTCGGAGGATACAGACTCGCCACAAAGGATACGAGCTAAAATATAGACTTTCGGCCAACACGACAGTTTGGAATGGACAAGGAAATGATGAGCAAAGGATATAAGGAAGCTTCCGAGAGGTGTTAAAGGTTAAGTTCTTCATCCCCCTCTTCTCTCTCTCTACACAATCAATCTACTCTATACTAACTCGATCGTCGGAGTGTCTGTCGGGGGATTACCTTCCCTTTTGGGCCTTTTTACAGGCACACTCCGTGAACTTCAAGGCCAGCAAACCCGTTAGAAGTGTGGATCAACCTGACCCATCCTCTGTTGGAACTGTTGCATTGTCACATTTAATTTTGTTAGTTGAAGAATCCTTTAATTTTGAATTTAGTATAAGGGACTAGATTATATCAAATTGGTCATTTCACTTGAAAGAGCATTTGAGCTTTGTGTGCCTATTTTGGAGCCAACCTCGATGATCTAAACCGTTCACTTATTAAAACTTGTTAACTAGAATATTCATGCAAAAATTTAAGATAGTCGGTGTCACAACCCAAACCCGCCCCTATGGGTTTAGTGTCGTGACCAGCCAGTAATCCTTGAATTACCAAAGGCCTCTGAACATAATAACATATAATAGGGACTGCGGAAGCAAATATACAAAATTAACATAGTCCATAGAGCTGTGCAAACATACATGGGACATAAATTTTCAAACAAACTTATATATATACAGATGTGACGTCAAAAATACATTAGTTTTACGTCACCCTATCACACAGATAAGGTCAAAGGGGTACTTAACCCAAGTACAGATATACAAAACAAGCTCAACTAAACCCTTGACATAATCCTCTCAAAAGGAACCTCCTCAGGAGACACGGTAGTTGGCTGACAAAACAGATACATAGGCCGTCAACTCTGGGCCTAGTCTCGTGCCTGCTCACCTACATACATAATATAAATAGTGAGCTGGAGCCCAGTGAATAATAACAGAGTAAAGAGGTTTAATGAATGTTGTCCATAATAGTTATAGAAAACATAATTCAATAGTTGTCAAAAATGAATTCGTAATTATGTTTAGAAATCATAGTATATAACAGATACAGTTTCAGAGTTGTATTCATAATTAGAACTTGCAGTTAATCATACGTGGCACATTCATTAGCACTAGTAAAAATAGTTGACCCATAAAGGGATGGCCATAAAGGCATACAGTTGACCCATAAAGGGACGGCCATGAAGGCATATAGTTGACTCTCGTGCATGGAGACGGTACAGTTGGCTTATGAGACGTACAGTTAGCCCATAAAGGGACGTATACATAAGGATCCATAACAGTTGGCTCATGAGACGTACAATTGACCCATAATTGGGACATAACAGAACAGATAACAGATGTCATTTGGAGCTAAGAATGCCACGAAAACATTTCAGAAACATTGGATAACCATTTATTCATGCGAAAAATAATATAAATAGAAACATATCATCTTATATCATTAAGAAAATACTTATAATTGAACATAGCTTTACAAAGTTATTACTCACAGATAACAGAGGCTCCAAGGTAAACAGATAGAATAAGCAAATCAGATGTCTTGCGGCGCGTGACCTACATAACATAACAGATATATACATTGAAACACACGCTCGGAGTGTACATAACTTATTTCATTTGTTCTTAGTGTATTTCTAGCCTTTATCATCATTATGGTGTCTTAATCTTGGCGTAGGAATGCCTAGGATGGAATGAGGAAGCAAAAATATACTTGAAAATATTTTTCAAAACTTGCTGAAAACAGGGTTCCCGTTCGAGCGTGGCTTTCCTCGCTCGAGCGGACATGCAAAACGTGAGGGTTAGCTTGAGCGTAACCTCCTTCGCTCGAGTGGTTTGTAAATTTTGAAAAAGTACTGGTTGCTTGATTTTCACGCTCGATCCTTGCTCGAGCGTGAGACTCAAATCCTCGCTCGAGCGTAAGACTCAAACCCTCGCTCGAGCGTGACTCTTGTCGCTCGAGCGATCTGCAAAAATACATGAACTTCTGGAAGCTTGCATTTCACGCTCGAGCGGACTTAAGGTCGCTCGAGCGGAAGTGCACGCAGTCAGAGTGGTCGCTCGAGCGTAGATTCCTTCGCTCGAGCATAGGTGAATATTTTGGAATTTCCAGATTTACTTCCAAAGCTCAAAACTCAATCTTTAAGCATCAAAACTTGATTTTTCTGGACCAAAACTTGAGGAACACTTAGAAATTCATAATACATCAAGAATATGGCCCAATAGCTTGCCAATTGTGCAAAAATTCAACTTAAAATTTATTAATGCTCCATGAACATGACATGCATGAGTTTCTTTGAGCTTAAGCTTCTTAAAACATGATCAAATGCTACAAAATAACATGACACTTGATCATTTTCCAAAATTAAGGTGAATTCAAGACATACATAAGGGAATTCTTGGAAATTAAACCCAAAATGTGAGAAAATATGCATGCATGTATGGAATGACTTAGTTTTCTTCAATTCTAGCTCAATTCTTACATGAATTCACTTAATTCACTTGTTTTCATACATTAATCAACTACATTACAAGATCAAAGGCTAATTCTCTTACCTAGAGTTCGAATTGCACAAGTGAGGGAGCTTCAATTCCCAAATTCTTTGCAAATCTCCAATACTTCCTAGCAATTCTCTCATATTCCAACTTTTGATCTCAATTGTCTTCTCTCTCTCACTCTCTCACGTTTTGCTTGTATGAGGGAGCTCAAATATGTTGAATGAAGAAGAAAGAAAGAATAAAGGCATATAAATAGCTTTATATAGGCTCACTTGAAGATTATTAATTAAGGCTAAATAAGTGGGCATTAAATTAATCTAATTTAATCATTCCGAATCAAATTTCAATTGAACCTACCATAAAATTCTAAAAAATCTAATTAACACATAAATCAAGTCAATTTCTGAATCGGATGTCGATGAGGCCTTCAATTCACAAACCGAAAACACGAACAGATCTTTCTATGTTAAACAAATATAAACACAAATAAGGTAACATATGATGCATAATTTCACTTTAATTACTCATTAGGCATAATTAAACATGGATTAACATTAATCATGAGTCGGGGTTGTTACAGTCGGATATCAGTAACTGTATATTTTAATTACATTTAAAAAAAAAATGAATGACAATTATAATTTTAAGAGTAACCATTCATTTTTTGTGCTAGAAATGTGATTTAAACATATAACTTTTAATATCCAATTATCTTAATTTTTTGTATAAATATTATACTCAACAAGTATTAAAAAATTGGATTCACTGAGATCGGACTCAAAATGAACTCGCCAAGTCAAACACTCTCAATTTAGATGACCAGCTAGAGAGAATAACGACACACATGGGGTAGGGGTGTAAAAATGGCTCGCAGCCCTAGGTAGTCCCAGGCTCGAGCCCAACCCAGGACCTTGGGCCTGGGTCTGGGCCATCATTTTGAAGCTCGGCCAATAGGCCTGCTCAAGTCCCACTCAAAGCCCAGCCCATCCGGCCCACCCGAGGTCTAATGTCATTTTTAGTGGAAAAAGAATAAAATTTTGATAAAAAAAATAGAAAAAATAGAAAAAAATGTTCAGGCCCGCACAGGCTCGGCCCAAGCTCGAGCCCAGGCACAGGTCCAGGCCTATCCAAGCCTAGGCCCAGGCCCATCCAAGGCCCGAATACCCCTTAGGCCTAGGACTAATTTTCTGGCCCGTGGACCGGCCCAGTTCGGTCCAAATTTTGACAGAAGCCTGCACGACCTGACATGAATTGGCCCAAGCTCGAGCCAGGGTGGGTCGAATCGGGCCAAATTTACACCCCTTCACACAGGGCTTTGAGTGTTTATAGAAGTTTATAGAATTCTATATCTAAGGGCGGTGGTGTACTATTTTGATCGCTAACCTCTTTTGCAAAATTTACAGCAATGATCAATTATGTGGTAATATTCATACAAATTTTAACATAAAAGGTATTTAAATATAATATTTTGGTTAATTCAATTGATGTTGTGTAAATTTTTTGAGAATTGAAATAAATTGTAGCTTATAAAAAAATAACCAAAACTTTTGATTGGTCTCAAACTGTTGATTTGGTTCCATTAATTTTTCTTATACTTTTAGTGACAGTGTCCACACCAAATATAGTGTGTATTTTGTATAATAAAAAATAGATATAAATACTTGTGAATTATAAGAAAAAAGTTTGAGTAATGACATTGTATGAGAGGGTTCAAGAACGCCGCTGGAAAATTCAAAGATCTTCGAAGATCCTTGAAGAACAACTTCGAATTTTCTAGAAGATGATGAGAGGCTTAGATTCTTCAATAGTCTCAATTCAAGAACACAAGAGTAAAGAAGATGATGGAGATAAGAGATTAGGTGAAGAAGAAGGCAAAATGGCTAGAGAGAGAAAAATGGCAAGGCTCTCCCATGGATCTCCCACTTTCACTCTCAAGGTTGATAATGGAGATAGGAAATTAGTTCTTTCCCATGAGTTTTTTCTCCAAAATCCATCCCTTGTAAAGCTATGGGTGGGTGCTATTTATAGGCACCTCATGATGTAGGATGGAGCCCATGTGCAAGGCACATGGGGAATATTCTCTCTAACCACCTTGTCCGAGGAGGTGACCTCTCCGAGGATGAGAAAAAAACCCGAAGAGGAGATGAACCCCTCGGCGAACCCTTCTTCTTAGCCACACCTAACCAATGATCCCCAATCATCCCAAAGGGCCGGGGTAGTCCTAAAGGACCCCCCCGCCGCTAAATATTGTCGAGTCTCATGGACCCCCCGGAGTCGTGCCACCTCGACCCAGGTATAGGCTAGCTTAACCGAATAGTGAATTTATCTCCACTCACCGTCCTCGGGATCGGGTCCTTTGTTCGAACTCCATTACGCCCATGGTTCTAGTGCGTAGATCCCGGAAAGCTCCGAGCCCACAAGTGTTCTGGGACTCATTAACGGAGCAGCTTCTAGATTGCGTTTGAATCCTTTCGAAGCCAAGTGCTTCGGATCTCTAGGTTTGTGGATCCAAACCCTTTCAAGTCTGAGTCCGAGTAAGTCTCTAAGTTCGTGAATCCGAACCCTTTCGAGGCCTAGAGCGATTCGGCCCGTTTAATGGTAATTAATTCGGGCCCACCAATCTTGGACTTGTGATAAATTCAGGCCCACTAATCTTGGACTATTGGGCCTAATTAATTTAACAATCTCAAATTAGCTCCTCTTACATTTGCCCCTTGCGTGTATGAGAAATTTTAAATTTCTCGGACATGCATACTGTCATTTCTTCGGCCCTGCTTCGCATCACGTCCCAAAAAAAAAAAAAAAAAAAAAAAAAATGTTGTCTCGACAGAGCCTATAGATAAAGTTGATGACGCACTGTAATTTACAGATAAAATTGACAAGCATAATTTTTTTTTTTTTTAATCTGAGAAATATATACATAAATTTTCTTTTATTCCAACCAAAGAAAATAAAGCACCTATATTTTTTTTATTTTCTGAACAAATATGAAATGATAAGGCTCATATAAACTTTCTCCTTGTTTGGCAAGTTAGTGAGTCAGCAGGCCGTTATATGTTGTATGGATATACACATTTAAAAATATCTTGAGGGAATATTCCAGCATCATGTAGCATCACACCTCCCCTTTTTTTTCTATTTAAAGAAAAGGGCCAAAAAAACCTAATCAATACATCTTTCTATTCTTGAAACCCTGCGGCGTTCTCTCTCTCTAATACCTAATATGAGAAACCAACCCAGGCTTTCTTCTTCTCCAAGTAGGCTTCGCTTCTATAATACCAGAGGTTGCTGCGTTTAGTACACTGTCCTCCATAGCCACTCCCAGCAACGTCACCGACTTAACCCAGCTCTGACTGCCGCAGGCGTCGCGGCCCAGCCACCACCTTGTCCCAGCTCCGACGGCCAGCACTGACGCCAACCTCTCTACACAGTCATAACTCTGCGACGTCTTCAGCAACATCACTGCGACTTTCAGCCTCAATTGCTCAACGCTGACCACCGTTAGCTCCTCTCTGCCCCGACTTTGCCTTCTGTTCCGGCTGCTCAGCACCATCCACATACGCCGCCCACTCAACGCGTCGTGTGTGGTTTTGCCTAGCGCAATCTCGGCGATATTTTCAGAGCTTGGACCACACAGATTTTGGTTTTTTTTTTTTTGCACACCCATTGGCTCCAGCCGTGATTAATCAATGCGAAACGCGTCGTCGACTCAACGCATCGTCGGTTTGCCTATTTCCTGTCTCAGCCGTTGCTCGTGCCACCATTCTTGTTGATCACAGTCCGTAAAACTTCTCTGGTTTTCTGCTTACATTTCCTACACCGGCCTCAGATTTCATCCTTCTAACTGTGGCTCCCTTCTCCTCTTGTATATACATATATATTTTGTGGCAGTTTCTGTGAAAAGTCTTATTTCAGAATTCATGATTCTAATGACACATTTTTTTTTAACAGATCAAAGGCTAAAGCCGTGTGGACATTGATTATTATTGCAGAGCCAATCAACGTAATTTCCTCATAAACCCAGACTCTCCGGAGCTCGGTTTCGCCGAATAGCACCGACGCCGGCATCTCCATAACACCACTGCTGCTTCTGGCTTTCGAGAGCCACTGACGGTGTCATCTCCGCGACATCATCTGCAACACGTACCTCAATCATCCAGTGCTGACCACGCCGTTGCCCATTCAACGTGACGTGCATGGCTGCCAACTCTGCTAGCTTCGTATTGTCCAACGCCACTCACACACGCCGCCCTCTCAACGCGTCATGTGTGATTCGGCCTAGCACGGTTTCGATGATATATAGTTTTTTGGAGCTTGGACTACTCAGATCTTGGTTTTGCTTGCACACCCACTGAAATCCACCACCGTTGGTTCCTACCCGAGCTATCATTACTGTGCACCAAAGCCGACACAGCTTGCTATTGATTGCCGTAGCCGCTGGTTCTCTTTCTCACCCACTGTTTCGTGCTTGGTCTCCAATTTCTTCACTACTTCTGTAAGTCTCAAAGACTTTGATACATTGAGCTTTGGCTTTTTTGACTTAAAATTGCATTATGGAGTTTGAATTTGCTTGATGTTGTCACTCCCACTCATGTTAAGATTTGTAGAGCTTGAGAGTGATTGACTCATTTTTTTTATTTGCTATCCTGAGAAAAAATAGCTCCCTGATTCTGGATTTATTTAAATGGTTTTCTGACTTGAAATTTGCCAAAGAAATTCTGGGTTATTGCTTATATAGATTGAACCATTGCTGCTGAATTTTGCACTTGTAATAGAATACTTGCCACTTGAATTGACAATTAATATTGACTTGGGAGGAACATTCTTGTAATTTGTATGACAATCCATTAAATCTTGCTACTGATGAGCAATGTAATATACTTCGGATCTCGGGCCTGAAATTTGCTATTGAACTTCACTCTATCCAAATTTTTAACTCACGTATACATTGGATCTTTAGTATGAAACATAGTAATTTTGAGAAAATGACCCGCTTGAACTTTATCACAAAACAGCCTATGACATTGCACCTCTTATTGATGATAGAAACTTGAAATCTGTATGTTGATGATACACATATTGGTACTGTAATTTGTTGAGCTTGAAAAATACCCTAGAAAATGAATTGTTGATGACGAAATTTCATTCGAATGTGTTGCTTTAATTCCAATATTATGAATTTTAATACAGTCAACTCCTTGCTATTTATACCTGTTATTTCAGCCATATGTCTTCTCGAAAGAAACCCGTTGTCCCGGGGTCATCAGAACCGGCTCTCATGAAAGAGAGGGATGTACCTCCGGCGTCTGAGTGGAGGAAATCTCCTTATTTTGGTCAAAAGGAGCCCTTCTGGCGGGCGGCTACCTCCACCACTTCTCTTCTGACTCCAAAGGGAGCTCCATTATGTCTTACTGAGGACACTGACTCTGGACATGAGGCCCTTATTTCTCCATCTTCGGTGCTACGCTTTAAGATTGAGCGAGGGGGCTTTCCATACTACTATCCTCAGTTCAAGGCCTTTTCAAACCCTCATTTTGGTTGGCAGGAGTGGGTCGATGATGTCTTCTCGGACAGGAGCCTCTGTCAGCGGCTTTAGGAGGCCCGGCTATTGATCCCGGTGAAAATATCTCGATCCCTATCCATTCGTCGCAACAATGCCAGCCTTGAAGCCATGGCTCTTCGGTGGAGCACCGAGACACACACCTTTATACTTGGCCAGCACGAGATGGGACCCACTCTCGAGGATGTGTTCATGCTGCTGCGTCTAGAAGTGACCGGCCCTGATGTCTTCTACCCTGAGTGGACACCCCCCGAGGATGATTCTTTGATCCAATCTCTGAAGTTAAATCTTCAAGCTTGTGGCCGATGGAGTTTTGTATTTGATGGTTCAGCGAGGAGGACCAGTCGAGTAAGGACGGACCGTGCCTCCTATACCGTATGGATCCACCACTTCTTCAAGGATCTTCAGCCCTTGGCTAGAGATGCTGACCCCGATTCTCGAGAGTATGAGGCTGGCCCGATGTATGGCTCTAAGCTTTATTTCTTGGGATTTCTGGCTTGCTTCCTTTCATTCTTCCGAGCACACCTCCGGATTCTCTCAATCCCTTTGTCTTCCCTTTGGCAGTTAGGCTCTTCAGAGGGGACCAGATTCCTTTAGCTCCGCTATTTCTTGGGAATCTTTATTACCGGCTGGATCTATTACATCGAGACATGGTTCGTTCCGTAGGTCGATATAAGCCTGTCTCCTTTATTCACAGCCAGTTCCTGCTTTGTTTCTTCTTTGAGAGGTTCCCAAAGTTTGCCCCCACTCCGATTGTATTCGAGGCAGAGGTTCTTCGGGAGATAGTGGATAAAGATGGTATCCCCGTGCTCAGTACTGACGGGTCTCGGACATTTGAGAAAGCGAAGTCTTGCCAGCCGTTGATTACATGTTGGTTACGTACCATTTCCACCTTATCCTTGAATACACTGGTGGATGATCCCCGGCGCTTTGTGGCACGGCCGTATGTATGCCCACCGGTGGGTGTGGCAACACCATTTATTTATCATGGTTCCTCCCGCTCGGTGTCCTTTCCTTTGCTGAAGAACATTCCTGCACACTTTGTTGATATGCTGATAATGACCCGTTCGAGTTCATTACCGGTATGGCATGAGGAAGGCGTTGATAGTGCCGTTTATAGACCTGATCGTGTAGTATGTCAATTCGAGTTTGACCAATGTGCCCCGGGGCCAGCACCTCATTTGTTATCATTTTCAGAGAGCTACGGGCGCTTTAGTCGTGGACTTGTACACACCATGCTTCTTATATCCGGCTCTTTGACGATGCCAGGCTTGAGCCGAGTAGGGGGTTTCACCCCCTCCTTCAGGTGATATTGGCGGAAGACTATCGATGCATTTTATTGAATTTGTTCAGAGCAGACCGACCATATGTTTGCCTCCGCCGATTTATAAGAAGGACTCTTCTCTTCGGCTGCCCGAGAGCCGGAAATCTGATCACATGTACGAGAGTTTCTTCACTTCATCAGCTCCAACTGACCCTTCGGCTCGGGCGTCTGCTTCTAGCTTGGCAATTACTTCTCCAGAGCCAATCCCTTTGAATAAGGCCTCTGGTTCTCGGACAACCCGCCTTAAGAAGATGGCTCACAAGAGGGCTTCTGATGCCAGCCCTTCCGCTCCTTGCCTTTCCAAAAGGCTTCATGAGGTACCTGAAATTTTTTTTTTTTTTTTTGAAGTTACTTTCTTTCTTGCAGCTAGACTTTCTTAAATGAACACTTTTTATTTTCCCCTGTAGTGTAGGACCCTACGGCTGCTGACGTTGTCAGTACCGTGGCTACTGGTCATGCTTCCTCCACCAAGCCGGATTCAGACTTGGACGACACCTTCCCTTTGTCTGCAAGACTTGTGAAGATGCGCACCCCTCGTGTAGCGGTTATAGATGATGATGATGATGAGGCTAAGTCCTCTGATCATTTTTGTGACCTTATCCCGCGCATGCGTCGTCACCGTCCTATCGTAACTGAAGAGGAGCGCTATCTTGGTGACGAGGTTGTCTGGGCTCGCCATTCTGATGTTGAGATTGCTGAAGGGACTGATGCCACAGAAATTGACGCCACAAGCCATGCTTCTAGAAGCAATGTAGAGATGAGGTGCGCCTCTGGGAATGGTGTGGAGGTGGATATGCTAGAAATTTCTAAGACTCGCTCTGGCACTTATGGTGATTCTCATCCTCCGGCCCTCCTTCCTTCTTCGGGGATGATTGCTACTGTTCAGGCTTCATTAGATATTGAGATCGATCAGGTGCCCTCTGCACGGCCAAGTGACTTTATTGATCCTAGGAGTCATTCAGTTGCTCCAGCTTTGCATAATGATTCTCCTTCTGGTAATCTTTTGTCACAACCCAAACCCGCCCCTATGGGTTTAGCTCCGTAACCGGCCAGTAATCCGCGATTACCGAAGGCCTGCTTAATAGTAAAACAGTAATACAGAGTACAGGGGCTGGCGGAAGCCAAAACAGTAAATAGAAGACGTCCAATGAGCTGTGATATTCTGTATGCAAAAAGACCTTTCATACATATATACAGTCAGTACCAAAACAGCATGCACAGTATTTACAATTATCCAAATTAGGGACTTGATCCCTATTAAGATAGTACAGTACAAAAACATTCAGTCTACACAGATCATAAACAAACAGAGCCAAAAAGGAGAAATCTAAAACACCCCAAACAGCCTTGGCTTGAACAGTTCTGGAACCTCAAGGTGAGGCACAAAGGTTGGCTTGACAAAACAGGAGCTTATCCTGACGCCTCTAGCAACGGTCTGGTGCCTGTACACCTATATATATATATGAGCAGTGAGCTAAAGCCCAGTGAATAACATAATGCGTAAAGAGGTTAAGAATGAATGTCCTTTCAGTATTGAAAACAGTTATTTCAATCAGTATATCAGTTATTTAGTTATAGCAGTCATATGTAGTACATCCAATAGCAAAGCAGTACAGTAGGTCTTAATAGACCGAACAGTCAGTTGATGGCCATCATATCAGTAAACAGTAGTGGTTCCAACATGGGAACCGACAGAGATCTCTGTGACAGTAGCAATACAGTACAGTAACAGTAGGTTGCTAAGGATGCCACAATACAGTTCACAATTAGGACATCATTCATTCAGTAACAGTATCATTCTAGAAAACAGTACAGTTCAATTGTTCAGAAGATAATCATTTTTGAACATATCTTTACAACATTGTTACTCACAGAGTTCTGGGCTACAGATAAGCTAGTGTGCGTCCTCGGATGCCAACCCTACACAGTTATAGGATGAACACACACTAAGCTACACAGTTGGGAAAATAATAACTTAATCTCTAATTTGCCTCGGTGTGGTTCTACATCAATATCCTCATTAAGATGCTTTAGACTAGGCCTAGGAATGCCTAGGATGGAATGAGGATGCAAGGATGCACTTAAGACAACTTTACAAAATTTTCAGAAAAACAGGGTCCCGCTCGAGCGTGGCTTTCCCCGCTCGAGCGGACATGCAGACAAAGGTTCCCCGCTCGAACGTCACTTCCCTCGCTCGAGCGGACTGCAAAACATAGCAAAAGTACTGGATGCATGAAATTCACGCTCGACGGGCGCTCGACCCCCGCTCGAGCGTGTGACTCAGGTCCCCGCTCGAGCGTACATTTCCCCGCTCGCGCAGACTGTAAAACAAATGCAAAGTGCTAGAAGCACGCATTTCACGCTCGAGCGTCACTTTCCCCGCTCGAGCGTGAGTCCAAATTTTGGAAATTCCAGATTTGAACCTCAAGCTCAAAACCAAGTTTCAATGTATCAAATTCGATTCTTTTGGGCTAATTTTCTGGAAAACACTTCAAAACTCATAAGAGCATCTCCAACGGTGCATTTTATTTTTCATCAAATCTGAGTAAAAAATGACCCATTTCACCAAATTTGATATCACTCGCTCCAACGGTGAACTTTCATCAAATTTGTGCAACCGGGACAACCGGGTGGTTGACCGGTTGGTCGACCGGTTAAGGCAAAAAAAATTTTTTTTTGAACTTTTTGAACCTTTTAGTGGTCGACCGGTTGGTCGACCGGCTGATCGACCGGTAAGGCAAAAAAATAATTTTTTTTTTTTTTTTTTACTGTTCGAACCTTTTCTTGGAATTGTTTGAACCTTTTCTTGGACAACCGGTTGGTCAACCGGCCGGGCAACCGGTTGGTCGACCGGGTCCCCCTCCAACGGTCCGCAACAGTGTTTTGGTGATTTCAGTATTTCGTCCTCAATCTGATGAAATATTTGATGAAATCTCAATCTGATATCACTTTTGGTGAACCGTTGGAGCTGTGAACAGTAGCCTTTCATCAGAATTTAAATTTGATATCACTTTTGGTGAACCATTGGAGATGGTCTAATATAACATGTTTCAAAGCTCAATTTATAAAATCAAAGCCCAAAGGTAGTTAAATTAAACACAATTTCAAACCAATCTCATGAACATGATGTAAAACATAACATGCATGGATTTTAAACAACTCAAGCTTCAAATACATGCTCAAATGAGCCAATTTCTCCATAAACAAGATGAATTCATGGTCCAATGCAAAAATATGAACATGCATGTGGAATTTCATGAACAATACTCTTCAAAACTCAAGGATGGCAACATGCATGCATGATTTATGCTACAATTCAACATTTTAAGCAAATTCTTGACTTAGACCACTAATTAGCCATGGACTATGCGGGATACAACCCAAATACACAAATAAGAGGATGAATTTCCTACCTTAAGTCTTGAATACAAGATAAGGGAGCTCAATTGTAAAGAATTCTTCAAATCTCCTAAGCCTCCAAGCCAATTTGGTTGAAAACAAGTTTTTTCCTCTCTCTCACTCCCTCTAGTCGGTTAAGCTCAAGGAAATGGCTGAGGAAATTATGTCTAAGTGTGATAAGGCTTCAAGTGTGTTAACATAGTGGCCCACTAGCATGTCAAGATGGTAAATAAGGCTAACTCTTGTAATTTAGCTTATTTTAATCTAATTAAATCATACCAAATCACACTTCAAATAAATATACCATAAAATCACATTAATTCTAATTAACACAAAACATCAATCAAGTTCAGATTCGGCCGCCGATAAGGCCTTCAATTTGCAGTTTAAAGCATGAAACATGAACAGATAATTTAACAGCCAACGGATGGAAATGCAAATAACACAATATATTCATGCAATTAATTCGAAATTCCAGTCTAATCAGTTACTTATCCAGTTCAGTCACAGTTTAGCAGTAGGCAGTGGTCTTATCAGTAAACAGTAGTGAGGGTTGTCATATCTTTCTTTCTGAAGTTTGTCATGTACTTCTATCTGTGAGAAATCTTTACTCAAATGGCTTTACTGTTTCTCACCCCTAACAAGACTTCCTTATCTTTTCTTCAGTGTTAGCTGCCACCGGGGTCCTGCCTTCACTTGCCTCGGACTCTGCTCCGACTCTCTTTGTGACTCCTCGTGGTTCTCCTTCTCAAGGGGAGACACCTGCCTTTAAGACGACTGCTAGAGGTTCTTCATCGCCAGTTCCTTCGAATGTTTTGGATCTGAATCTCAGCGATTTCCACTTTGATAGTGATGTTTTTGGTCTTTCCCCTTATCGCTCTGCATTCTCGGGCCCGGGACCTCTACCGGAAGTTACCTCTCTAGGTGGTTCATCTAATCCGATAGACATTCGGGAGATTCCTGAGACTAGTAGCTTTCCGGCCCCAATTCCTCCTTCAGCTTCTGGCAAAGTATTATTTCTCCATTATTGGGTAGCTCCTAAGTTTGCTTCAGTTCTACAGCTTGTGCATTCGAGTTATCCAGAGACCTTTGCTTCATTTGCTTGCCAATGTCCGCTCATTCAGACTGCTCTTCTCAAGTCTTTTGCCACTATCTTATATAGCTTGGACAGGCAACGACTATGTGACCTTAATGGGAAAGTAGTCGAGACAGCGTATCAGGGGATCTCTGACATGGAGCGTCACCAAGTGGATTTATCATGGCTTCGGAAGCGCCTGGATGTAACTTTGAACGCTAGTCATCAGGAGGAAATTTTATCTGTGCTTGCCTCTTATCGGACCTCTATAGATAAGACAAAGGCAACTCTTCGTGAACTTGAGTCAAGCTATGCTCGGGCCTTGGAGACTTTAGAGGCACACTCTGCTGTTTGTCCTCCGGATGTAGATGTGACGGGCAGCTTCTTTGAGGGTGTTTTTTAGGAGAGATTGAGTTTTTTTTTTATCATTACTTTCTTGCCCCTTTCGATAGAAATGTTTTATCTAGGACAATGCAATGAAATGACAAAATCTTTGCTGTTTGGATATTTTCGCATTGTTTTCTCATTCTACTTGATAAAATATTTATTTCGAATGATACAATAGAAAGAACAATCACATGCACATGTTTATAAAAGCTGAAATATTCTCATTAATTTTTCAACTTTCTTGACAAAAGTATAATATATTCACTGCAAGTGATGGGATAAACATACATCATAAAGAAAACCAGCTTCTTCATAACGTAAGAGAAATACAACTTTTAGACAAAGTAAGAAAATGAAAATAAATTTCAATATAGATGAGTCTAACTACGGGTAGTAACGCTTGATAAACTTTGCATTGAGCGGGCCAGTTCGGAAGCCATCTTCAACCCTTACAAGCTTGTAGTACCCGCTTGAGCTTGCCTAAACCACCCTGTAGGGCCCTTCCCATTTTGGAGAAAACTTGGGCAAGGGTTATCTTCGCATGATTGGGTCTACAATCTTCCATACTAGATCACCTTCTTCGAACTTTCTTGGCACCACAGTCTAATTATAGGCTCGGGCGATGGACTCATAATACCTTTCCGTGTCTTTTGCAGCTCTGTCATGCTTTTCCTCTAATGCTTCCAATCTGGTGGTTTGAGGCTCCAGTACCATCCCCGAGGCGAGAGCCATTCGAGCAGATGGTGTTTCCAACTCTATAGGTAACACTGCCTCAGACCCATACACAAGGGAGTAAGGAGTTGCATGAGTTGGCTTTCTCTTTGAAGTGTGATACGCCCATAGGGCTACTATCAACTGTTCGGACCAAGTTCCCCCAAACTCATCCATCATCTTGCTCAGAATCCTTATCAGTGTCTTGTTTATGGCCTCCGCTTGCCCGTTCCCTTTTGGATAGTAGGGTGTGGATTTGTGATGCTTCACTTGGTAAGTCTCTAGGAGGCTTTTCACATATTTGTTTACGAAGGGAGTGCCATTGTCCGAGAAGATGGTGTTTGGTACTGCAAATCGGCGAATGATATTTTCCTTGATGAAGTTCGCAACTGCAGGACCCGTAGCTTTCTTTAGAGGGATTGCTTCGACCCACTTTGTGCTTAATTCTGTAGCTGCGAGAATCCACTTGTACCCCTTAGAAGGTGTGGAAATGGGCCCTATCAGATCAAAAGCCCAGGTATGGAACGACCATGGTGTTCGGATGCTATGCAGGTCTACGGCTGGAGCATGGATCAAATTTTCGTGTTTCTGACAAGTCTGGCACCTCTTCACATGATGGGACGCATCTGACTCCATGGTCGGCCAGTAATACCCAAGGTGTATAAGTTGTTCGAACAGTCGAGCCCCTCCTTGATGTTCAATCTCGTGGGCTCTTCCGAGGACTAGATCCGACTCCTCCTTAGAGAGACACCTCAGGGGAGTGCCCTCAATACTTCTTCTGTAAAGCTTGTCCTGATCAAGAAAGTACCGCCTTGCTCTCCTCTTGAGGTGTGCAATGTCCCTCGGGCTCTCATGTAGTGTTCCCTCTCTTAGATAGTCAATGTAGACTTGTCTCCAGTCAGGGGTATCAATTTCAAAGCAACTCTCATCCTCCCGGATGTATGACTGACACTTGGGGCATTCTTTCTGTAGTTGATTCGAGGCCTTCTCCATCTCGAGCCAATAATAGCCTTGTCTTTGGATCCTTCTGTACAGACTGATATCCCCATCCCCGCAGGACTTTTTATGGATCTGTTGTAGTCGGAAGCTTGCTTCTTGTTGGCCAACACACCAGGCTAGGAATCCGGTACCTTCTCGGAAGTAAAGTTCACCTTGAATAATTATGAATTGGGCAAGCTTGGCCATAGTCAGTTTTCCAACTTTGCTTCTGAGTTGTTCGAGGACTTCTCCTCTCCAGTCCTCCGGAAGGTCTTTGTCTTCGGGTGTTATTGAAGGCTCTGTTCTCTTCTTGATAATAATTGTCGCCTTCTCCTCTGGGATATCAACTCTTGCCCCTAATGTTGCGATGGCATCTGAAAACCTATTGTTGGAGCGAGGCACATGCTCTATTTCGACCTTCTGAAATTTGTCAAGAAGCCTTTGGACTGTTGTTCGATATGTGGCCAAAGCAGGCTCCTTTAAGACGAACTGTCCTGAAACTTGCTTCACTATCAGCTTTGAGTCCCCCCGAATCTGAATCTTCTTGATACTGTGCTTCTCAACTGCTATCAAGCCTAAAATAAGAGCCTCATACTCGGCTTCATTATTCGAACAATAGAAATCCAGTTTATAAGACAAATATAACTTTTCCCCACTTTTGCTTGTAAGGACTATCCCGATTCCTTCTTTTCCTCCGGCTGCTGCTTCGTCAAAGCTCAATGTCCAAAAGCTTTCCTCGGAAGCCATAGCTGCATGCACCTCTCCTCTTAATTCTTCATTCACTGGTTCATAGTCACCACTTGAAAATTGAGTAAGCAGATCAGCTAAGGCTTGGCTTTTGATTGCCTTGGGAGCTACACATGTGATCTCGAATTCACCCAGTGCTAACAACCATCTTGCCACCTTTTCGATTAGAGCAGGCTTGCTGAGGAGGTATCGGATTAGATCACTTCTAGTAACAATCTGAATCTGATGTGCTAAGAAGTAATGTCTGAGCTTTTGGGCGGTAAATACCAAAGCTAAGCAATGTCTCTCTATCGGAGTATATCGGACTTTTGCTCCTCGAATCTTCCGGCTGATGTAATACACCGGGCGTTCTGCTCCGTCTACATCTTGGACCAATAATGCCCCTATGGACTTGGGGGTTGAGGTTAGGTACAACATTAAAGGTACCCTGGGCTGCGGGGCTATCATGGTCTGAGGCGAGGTCAAGGCCGCCTTGATTCTCTCGAAGGCCTTTTGGTGCTCTTGGTTCCACTTGAACTTGGTATATCCTTTTAACAATGAGCCGAAAGAGGCAGAGATCTCTGCAAGCGCTGGGATAAACCTCCGAATATAAGACACTTTCCCCAGGAACTTCTTTAACCCCTTCTGAGAATGTGGGAGAGGCATTGCTCTGATAGACTTGACCTTGTCTTCATCTGCCTCGATGCCATGTCTATGTACAAGAAACCCGAGGAACTTCCCGGCCGTCACGCCGAAAGCACATTTGAGAGGATTCATCCTCATTTTGAATTTCTGGCACCTCTTGAATACTTTCTCAAGGTCTCGGAGATGGTCTTCTTCTTTCTTGGATTTCACCACTAGATCATCAACATAATCTTCCACCTCATGATTGATCATGTCATGAAAGATTGCAGTCATAGCCCTTTGGTAAGTTGCTCCGGCATTTTTGAGTCCGAAAGGCATGACTGTATAGAAGAAGTTTTCGAGAGGTGTTCTAAAAGCAGTCTTTTCTGCGTCCTCTTTAGCCATCTTAATCTGATTGCATCCGCAGAATCCATCCATGAATGAGAACATTTGGTGTCCCGAGGTGGCATCCACAAGGGTATCGATGTGAGGTAGAGGGAATTCATCCTTCGGGCAAGATTTGTTCAAATCTCGAAAGTCTACACATACTCTGATTTGACCATTCTTCTTCTTTACTGGCACTATGTTTGCCAACCACGTGGGGTACTGTATTGGCCGGATGAAACCAGCCTGTTGAAGTTTTTCAATCTCCTCCTTAATCTTCTCTTCGAGATCTGGATGATATTTTCGAGCATCTTGCTTAATTGGCTTGGAGTTTGGGAACACATCAAGATAATGGGAGACTAGGTCAGGATCTAGTCCGGGCATTTCCTTATATGACCAAGCAAACACATCTGAATACCGGCTTATCAACTTTAACAACTGTTCCCGCTTCTCTGGGCTAAGGCTCGAACTTATGAATATCGGCCTTGGAGTATCTTGTCCATCACTCAGATCTATTTCAATAAGTTGTTCGGGCTGAGGCTTCGGCCCATCTTGCATGCATTCTGGAGCCACTTCAGGCTTTATCACTATGTCATTGTCAGGAGGCTCTTCTTTTGACTCGGAGTCGGTGACTGAAGAAACCGACTCCCCGCACCTTCATAAATAGTACACCATCTTGTCCCCTTCTCGGACTTTCATCACCTTCCAAGGAATAGGCGAACTTTCTGGTCTAGAGATCACCCGTTTACATGATTTTGCCCTTGGCTCCTTATCATCTTTGATATCCTCCCAACGAAGAATTTTGACCCCCCGAGGCTTAGAGGTAGTGGGAACTTCTTCGACAGCCAGTTCGGTGAAGTAGATGGCATCAGAGTAATGAGCTTCATGGGCTTCGAAAGGCCTTTCTATAGCCTGAATTGTCACCGTCTTCTTTCCGTATTTAGCCTTAACACATTGATGATAACTCGATGGTACAGCCCCATATCTATGCATCCAGGTCCTCCTTAGGATGATGCGGTAGTTTGCCTCGGAATCGATAATATGGAACTTGGTGGCCGAGGGAATCTCTCCGACGGCTAAATCATTTGTTACGCATCCGATAGTAACTCTCCTTTCTCCACCGAAGCCAGTGATGACTATCGGCTGCTTTACAATGCGTTCTTTAGAGATTCCGGCCTTTTCTAGAGTATCGAGAGTCATAATGTTGACAGAGGCTCCACTATCTAGAAAGGCCCTTTTGAATTCAATCCCGTTAGTAAAAGCAGTCACATAAAGCGGGCAATCGTGAGAAAAAGGATACTTCCGATCAGCCTCGGAGAAAGTAATGGCACTAGATTGCTCTTTTGCCTTCCTCGGGATAGATCCCTCAGTCGACATGCATTCTTCATGGTGTGCCTCGGCTATATTTGTAACAACCCTCGTCACTGTTTACCGATTAATTACCGAATACTGCTAAACTGAGACTGATTATGATAAGTAATGGAACTGATTGAAATATTGAACTAACCGACTGAAATCTGAAACTGATTGATTGACTGTATCTGTTTAAATGCATTTCTATCTGTTTGACTATCTGTTCATATTTTTATGTTTAAACTGCAAATTGAAGGCCTTATCGGCGGCCGAACCAGAAATTGATTGATGTTTTGAGATCATTGGAATTTATATGATTTTATGGTGTATTTAATTGAAAACTGATTTGGTATGATTAAATTAGATTAAAATAAGCTAAACCACATAGTTTGGCATATTTACCATTTTGCCACACTAGTGGCCCACTATCTTAAACATATTTGAGCCTACACTTGATCTCATAACACATCTTCCTCAGCCAATTTCCTTGTTCCAACCGACCAAGAGTGAGAGAGTGAGAGAATAGGTGTGATTTCAACTTGATTTTGTGATTTGGCTTAGAGGACTTGAAGATTTGAAGTGTAGATTGCTAAATCAAGCTTCCTTGCCTATAATTCAAGACTTAAGGTTGGAGACTCGCCTTCTTAATTGTGTCTTTAAGTTGATTCATGCATGGTTCATGTCTAATTAAGGAACTAAGTCATGTTTTGGTTCTAACATGTTGAATTATAGCTTAATTGTTGCATGCATGTTTATACATTGAAGTTTTGAGGTTGTAGTTCATAATTCCTCACATGCATGTCCATGTTTTGAGAATAGATCATGAATTCATCTTGTTTTTGTAAGATTTGGCTCTTTAGAGCATGAAATTGAAGCTTGGAAATAGTTTAGATTCATGCATGTCATGTTTGAATTATGTTCATGAATATTGGTTTGATATTGAGTTTAAATTAAACACCCTTGGGCTTTGATTTTTTCAATTGAGCTTTGGAATCATGTTAAACTATGAGTTTTGAAAAGTTTTCTGGAAAATTAGCCCAAGAGGACTGATTTTGATACATTGAAACTTGATTTTGAGCTTAAGGTTCGAATCTGGGAATTCCAAATTTTGAACTCACGCTCGAGCAGGGAAAGTAGCGCTCGAGCATGAAAATCGTGCTCCCAGCATTTTGTTGTGTTTTGCAGACCGCTCAAGCGGGGAAACCTGCGCTCGAGCGGGACCTTGTGTCTTACGCTCGAGCGGGTGTCGAGCGCCCATCGAGCGTAATTTTCGAGCATCCAGTACATTTGACTGTTTTGCAGTACGCTCGAGCGTTGGAAGTGACGCTCGAGCGGAAACCTTTGTCTGCATGTCCGCTCGAGCGAGTAAACCTACGCTCGAGTGGGACTCTGTTTTTCTGAAAATTCTGAAACTGTTTTCTAAGTGCATCTTTGCAGCCTTATTCCATCCTAGGCATTCTTAGGCCTAGTTTAAGGCATCTTAATGAGGATATAGATGTAGAACACACCGAGGCAATTAGGGATTAAGTTATCATCTTTCCCAACTGTGTAGCTTAGTGTGTGTTCGTTCTGTAAACTGTGTAGGATTGGCAACTGGAGACGCGCTCTAGCTTTACTGTAGCCCAGAACTCTATGAGTAACAATTGTGTAAAGATATGTTCAACTGAGAATGTTTTCTGACTGTTAACTGAACTGTTTTCTAAATCGATACTGTTAATCAAATGAATGTATGTCCTATATTCTGAACTGTATTGTGGCATCCTTAGCAATTACTGTTTACTATTACTGTTACAGAGATCTCTGTCGGTTCCCTTGTTGGAACCACTACTGTTTACTGATTGATGGCCATCATTGACTGTTCGGTCTTTCAAGACCTACTGTTTATTGTACTGCTATGCTATGCTAATGGATGTATCACATATGACTGTTAAGACTGAATGACTGATATACTGAATCAATGAATTGTTTTCATTACTATAAGGACATTCATTCTAAACCTCTTTACGCATTATGTTATTCACTGGGCTTTAGCTCACTGCTCATATATATATGTAGGTGTACAGGCACCAGACCGCGGCTAGGAGCGTCAGGGTAAACTCCAGTTTTGTCAAGCCAACTATTGTGCCTCACTGTGAGGTTCCGAGCTTGTCTAGCAAAGGCTATGGGGTGTTTTAGTTTTCCCCCTTCTGTTCTGTTTTGTAATGACTGTATAGACTATGCTGTACTGTTAATAGGGATTTGGTCCCTGTTTTGAATGACTGTAAATATTATGCGTACTGTTCTGTACCGAGTATATATATCTGCATGAAAAGTCTTTTTGCATACAGACTGTCACAGCTCATTGGACATTGTTTATTTACTGTATTGGCTTCCGCCATGCCCCTGTACTCTGTATTACTGTCTTACTGTTAAGCAGGCCTTCGGTAATCTCGGATTACTGGCCGGTTACGGTGCTAAACCCATAGGGGCGGGTTTGGGTCGTGACAGAGTGGTATCAGAGCGATACTTAACCACGAGTTATACCGCACACACGTGTCCAAATGAGCTATAGGGTGTCCTAGAAAAGTGATTAGGGCATTGCATGAGCATGAAAAGTGTGTGTGGCTATGACATGACTGAATATATGGTAATGTGATAAACTGTTTAAGTATGCAACTGCTTATGTTGATAATTGCTATAACTGCTTATAGTGAAATGGATAATACGAGAACTGCAAATGAATCTGAATCCTCATCCTCTGAGGCAAGAATGGCAAGACTGGAGAGAATGATGGAATTAATAACTGAAAGGTTAGATCAACAACAGAACCAACAGCCCCCACCTCCTCCTCCGGTACAGCCGGAACAGAATGTCAATGTTAATGATGAGGACATAATTGCTCTTACCCAGAAGTTCAGCAAAATGAAACCGCCATCCTTTCAGGGAGGCCTTGAACCGTTAAAAACTGAAGCATGGGTTCTTGAAACAGAAAAATTGTTTGAGGTTTTTCCGTGCTCAGAAGCACATAAAGTACTGTTGGCCACCTTTAGTCTGCAAGAAGAAGCTAGAAGGTGGTGGATGCTTATCTATGATGACAACACTGTAATGACTTGGGCTCAATTCAAAGGAGCCTTCTTCGAGAAATATTTCCCCACAGTGCGTCAGAGACAGAAGGGTGACTGAATTTGAACAACTGAAACAGGGCACAATGTCCGTTGCTGAATATGAAACAAAGTTCACCGAGCTTGCTAGATATGCACCACACATGGTGGACACTGATTACAAGAAGGCCAGGAAGTTTGAAGGCAGCCTGAATGTTGCAATACTGGACAGAATTAATGTTTTGAAGCTACCGAACTATGTAAATATTCTTGACCGAGCTTTGATGACTGAATCAAACATCGAGGCACTGAAAACTGAAACACCAGTGTCTGAATGACGTGGTAAAAGGCAGGGTTTTAAGTTCAAGAAAGGCAAGCATAACCCATTGAACAAGAAACAGAATACGGGGTCAACAACTAGCCCCAGCCAAGGGAGTGGTTTCATACCACCCTGTTCTGAATGTGGTAAGAATCACAAGGGAGTTTGTTATAAAATCTCTGGTGCTTGTTATAGGTGTGGCAAGGTAGGCCACATGGTCAAAGATTGCCCTTCCACTCCTCAGGGGCATAGTAAAGCTGCACCAAGCGCAGCAGCATCAATTGCCGCACCAAAACCGAACCCTAAAGCTACCGGGAAAGAGCCTATGAGGCAGGGCCGAGTGTTCGCTCTAGTGCCGGGAGACATACAAAATACTGAGACCGTTGTGTCAGGTATCCTCTCTATTTGTACTCAAAATGCATATGTACTAATTGATTCGGGGTCTACACATTCTTATGTATCGCATGCTTTTTCGCGAAAATTGAATAGACCCTTAGAACCCATGAATTATCTGTTAGCTGTATCATCACCCGTTGGGGGATCCATGACTTGTGCATACATGTACCCTGCTTGTGAAATTATTGTTGAAGATGCACATCTGTATATTGATTTACTGCCTTTGGATATAAATCATTTTGATGTAATATTGGGGATGGATTGGTTACAAAAATATCATGCCACCATAGACTGTGTAACGAAACAAGTAGTTTTCCGTCCATCGGGTTTGCCTGAATTTGTGTTTAATGGAAGTGGAGTGGTACCTCCCCCGTATTTGATTTCATCTGTGAAAGCTGTTAAATTGATTAGAAAGGGGTGTAAAGGGTATCTGTGTTCTGTGTTAGCTGTGCCTACTAATGTTAAAACTGATGTGAACTGCATTCCTATAGTCAGAGAATTCCCAGATGTTTTCCCAGATGATCTGCCAGGGGATTTGATTGATAGGGAGATTGAATTTACCGTTGATGTGATTCCTGGTACATAGCCTATATCGAAAGCTCCTTACAGAATGGCTCCAACTGAACTGAAAGAATTAAAAGTGCAACTGCAAGAACTGTTAGACAAAAAGTTCATCAGGCCTAGTACTTCACCGTGGGGCGCACCTGTCTTGTTTGTGAAAAAGAAATACGGCTCACTGAGACTCTGTATCGACTACCGTGAATTGAACAAGGTAACTGTGAAAAATAAATATCCCTTACCGCGTATTGATGACCTATTTGATCAGTTACAGGGTGCTCAAGTTTTCTCTAAGATCGATCTCAGATCCGGATATCATCAGCTGAAAGTTAAACCAGAAGACATTGATAAAACTGCTTTTCGAACGAGGTATGGACATTATGAATTTTTAGTTATGCCTTTCGGAGTTACCAATGCACCTGCTGCATTTATGGACCTCATGAACAGAATCTTTAAACCATACCTTGATGACTTTATTGTTGTATTCATTGATGACATTCTGATTTATTCCAAAAGTATAGAAGAACATGAACATCATCTGAGACTTGCCTTACAGACCCTAAGAGAACAGAAACTCTATGCTAAACTGTCTAAATGTGAATTTTGGCTTGATCATGTTATGTTTTTTGGGCATGTTGTTAGCAAAGATGGAATTTCTGTTGACCCATAGAAAATCGAAGCGGTAGTAAACTGGCCTAGACCAACAAATGTGACAGAAGTCCGAAACTTTTTGGGTTTGGCTGGATATTACAGAAGATTTGTCAAAGATTTCTCCAAAATTGCCTTACCATTGACTCAATTAACTCAGAAGGGGATATCATTTGACTGGACTGACCAAAGGGAATCAGCATTCCAAGAGTTGAAAACTCGACTCGTGACTGCACCAGTTCTTACCTTACCTTCAGGTACGGATGGTTATACTGTATTTAGTGATGCTTCTCATAAGGATTTGGGATGTGTTTTAATGCAGAATGAGAGAGTTATTGCTTATGCTTCCCGACAGTTGAGACCGCACGAAAAGAACTACCCGACCCATGACTTGGAACTCGCTGCAGTAGTATTCACATTGAAAATCAGGTGTCACTACCTATATGGGGCGACATGTGAAGTATATACCGCCCACAAGAGTTTGAAATATTTCTTCACATAGAAAGAACTGAACATGAGACAGCGGAGATGGCTAGAACTAATTAAAGACTATGACCTACAGATTTTGTACCATCCGGGAAAAGCCAACACCGTTGCCGATGCATTGAGTCGAAAATCAATTGGGAACCTAGCTTGTTTACTCACCGGACAGAAAGAGTTGCTTTGTGACCTTGAAAAATCTGAAATTGAAATTGTTTTGCGAGAACAAGGTGGAACAATAGCTTCTATTTCTGCTCAACTGGCACTGATTAAAGAAATTAAAGAGAAACAGCAATTGGATGGCTTCTTGAAGAAGATCATCGAAGAAAGGGAATCTAAGCCGAGACCGGATTTCAAATTTGAGAGTAACGCACTGAAATTTCAGGGAAGATTGTGTGTACCGAATGATATTGAACTGAGAAGAAGAATTCTGCAAGAGGGCCACAACTCAAAATTTTCTATTCATCCGGGGAATATGAAAATGTACCAAGATTTGAAACTAAATTTCTGGTGGCCGGGAATGAAGAAAGAAATTGCCGATTTTGTATCAAAATGCCTTCATTGCCAACAAGTCAAAGCTGAACATCAACGACCCGCAGGCTTATTGCAGCCCTTACTGATACCGGAGTGGAAATGAGAACATATTACTATGGATTTTATTGTAGGATTGCCTCGCTCCAGTAAAGGTATGGACTCGATTTGGGTTATTGTTGATAGACTGACTAAATCTGCTCACTTCTTACCTGTTAAAACAATTTATAATGCAGACAAATTGGCTGTGATTTATATTGATGAAATTGTTAGACTGCATGGAGTGCCTGTGTCCATTGTTTCTGACAGAGATTCGAAGTTTACATCGAGATTCTGGCAAAGCTTACAGACTGCATTGGGTACCGAACTGAGATTGAGTAGTGCCTATCATCCTCAGACAGATGGCCAGTCAGAAAGAACCATCCAGACTCTGGAGGATTTATTGAGAATGTGTGTCCTTGATTTTCAGGGAAACTGGGAAAGCCATTTGCCCTTAGCCGAATTCGCCTACAACAACAGTTATCACTCGAGTATTGGTATGGCGCCTTTCGAGGCATTGTATGGCAGAAAATGTAGATCTCCGATTTGCTGGGCAGAAGTTGGAGATGGGCCTTTGCTTGGGCTCGAGATTGTTTATGAAACAACTAAGAAAGTGAAACTGATACAACAGAGACTGAAAACCGCACAGAGCAGACAGAAAAGCTATGCGGATGTCAGAAGACGAGACAGAGAGTACGAAGTGGGTGATCACGTTTTTGTGAAAGTGACACCGATGAAAGGCCAGACTCGTTTTGGAGTCAAAGGCAAGCTAGCGCCAAGATATGTCGGACCGTATGAGATTATTGAGAAAATCAATCCGGTGGCGTATCAAGTTGCGTTTCCTCCTAAAATGGAGCATATGCATAATGTGTTCCACATTTCTATGTTGAGGGACTATCTCCGGGATCCTTTTCATGTGATAGAGCCGACCCGTGTAGTGCTAAGTGATGACTACACTTATGAAGAATGGCCTATACAGATTGTGAACAGACGGATCAAGAAGTTGAGGAACAAAGAGATTCCGTTAGTAAAAGTTGATTGGCAAAACCATAGTGGCATGTATGCCACTTGGGAAAGGGAAGATGACATGGCTAAAAGATATCCTGAACTGTTCCTACTGAATCCTATTTTCTTCCAGAATGAAAGTAATTCGAGTTTAGAAGACTAAACTTTTTTTAAGGATGGGAGACTGTAACAACCCTCGTCACTGTTTACCGATTAACTACCGAATACTGCTAAACTCAGACTGATTATGATAAGTAATGGAATTGATTGAAATACTGAACTAACCGACTGAAATCTGAAACTGATTGATTGACTGTATCTGTTTAAATGCATTTCTATCTGTTTGACTATCTGTTCATATTTTTATGTTTAAACTGCAAATTGAAGGCCTTATCGGCGGCCGAACTAGAAATTGATTGATGTTTTGAGATCATTGGAATTTATATGATTTTATGATATATTTAATTGAAAACTGATTTGGTATGATTAAATTAGATTAAAATAAGCTAAACCACATAGTTTGGCATATTTACCATTTTGCCACACTAGTGGCCCACTATCTTAAACATATTTGAGCCTACACTTGATCTCATAACACATCTTCCTCAGCCAATTTCCTTGTTCCAACCGACCAAGAGTGAGAGAGTGAGAGAATAGGTGTGATTTCAACTTGATTTTGTGATTTGCCTTAGAGGACTTGAAGATTTGAAGTGTAGATTGCTAAATCAAGCTTCCTTGCCTATAATTCAAGACTTAAGGTTGGAGACTCACCTTCTTAATTGTGTCTTTAAGTTGATTCATGCATGGTTCATGTCTAATTAAGGAACTAAGTCATGTTTTAGTTCTAACATGTTGAATTATAGCTTAATTGTTGCATGCATGTTTATACATTGAAGTTTTGAGGTTGTAGTTCATAATTCCTCACATGCATGTCCATGTTTTGAGAATAGATCATGAATTCATCTTGTTTTTGTAAGATTTGGCTCTTTAGAGCATGAAATTGAAGCTTGGAAATAGTTTAGATTCATGCATGTCATGTTTGAATTATGTTCATGAATATTGGTTTGATATTGAGTTTAAATTAAACACCCTTGGGCTTTGATTTTTTCAATTGAGCTTTGGAATCATGTTAAACTATGAGTTTTGAAGAGTTTTCTGGAAAATTAGCCCAAGAGGACTAATTTTGATACATTGAAACTTGATTTTGAGCTTAAGGTTCGAATCTGGGAATTCCAAATTTTGAACTCACGCTCGAGCGGGGAAAGTAGCGCTCGAGCATGAAAATCGTACTCCCAGCATTTTGTTGTGTTTTGCAGACCGCTCGAGCGGGGAAACCTGCGCTCAAGCGGGACCTTGTGTCTTACGCTCGAGCGGGTATCGAGCGCCCATCGAGCGTAATTTTCAAGCATCCAGTACTTTTGACTGTTTTGCAGTACGCTCGAGCGTTGGAAGTGACGCTCGAGCGGAAACCTTTGTCTGCATGTCCGCTCGAGCGGGTAAACCTACGCTCGAGCGGGACTCTATTTTTCTGAAAATTCTAAAACTGTTTTCTAAGTGCATCTTTGCATCCTCATTCCATCCTAGGCATTCTTAGGCCTAGTTTAAGGCATCTTAATGAGGATATAGATGTAGAACACACCGAGGCAATTAGGGATTAAGTTATCATCTTTCCCAACTGTGTAGCTTAGTGTGTGTTCGTTCTGTAAACTGTGTAGGATTGGCAACTGGAGACGCGTTCTAGCTTTACTGTAGCCCAGAACTCTGTGAGTAATAATTGTGTAAAGATATGTTCAACTGAGAATGTTTTCTGACTGTTAACTGAACTGTTTTCTAAATTGATACTATTAATTGAATGAATGTATGTCCTATATTCTTGTAATAACCCCGACCCTGATTAACGCTAATTGGAACTTAATTAGGCCTAATAATAATTAAAAGGAAATTAGGGACTAATTTCCATATGCATTGCATGAATTATGTGTTTTTATCTGTGCGGTGTTGGAATATCTATTCGTGTTTTACACTTTATTTTGTAAATTGGAAGCCTTATCGGCGCCCGATTCCGAAATTGATTAATGTTTTGGACTAGTTAGATTTTATGTAAATTTTTTATAGGTTCAATTAAAATTCGATTTGGAATGTTTAAAACTGATTAAATAACATTTTAATAATGAACCTAGCTTAATTACAAAATTGCCATTGAGTGGCCATTGTTTAATCTTATTCTTGAGTTCCATACACTTGAATAAAACATCTTCCTTCAGCCTATTTTGAGTCCTCAACCGACTAGAGAGTGAGGAGAAGGGAAAATTGGTGTAGTATTGGGAATTTTGAACTCAACAAGTGATTTGGCTCGATCTTGGAGAGGATTGAAGAGGTGTGTGTGTTAGAGCCTCTAAGCTTGACATTCTAGACTTAAAGGTGAGAATTCATCCCCTCATTCTTGTGATTAAACTAGTTCTTGCATATTTTCATGTCAAATTGAAGATTAGAGTCTAGAATTAGCTTGAATTGTTGAATTGGGTAGTGTAACATACATGCATGTCCACATTTCATGGAAATTGAAGTTGTTGGGTGTTAAATTTCTACATGCATGTGCATATTTTTGCTAAAGCCTTTGAAGACAACAAATTTCTGAGTTAAATGTTGCCTTGGATCATGATTTGAAGCTTTGAATTGGATTGGAACTCATGCATGTGTGTTTAAACTTGGTTCTTGGAAATCTATGGCAATGGTGCTCAAATGGACTCACTTCTGGGCAATGATTTTATAAATTGGCTTTTAAAACTTGTTGTACTATGAGTTTGAAATGTTTTTCCAGGATTTGGGCCCAAGAGGTTGAGTTTTTGGTTGAAGAATGCTTGGTTCGAACTTGGAAGACAAATCTGGAAATTCCAGATTTTGCTTCCTCGCTCGAGCGAGCACCTTTGTCCAGGGCTCCGCTCGAGCGAGCATCGAGCGACCATCGCGTGTAAAAAATCAGCATCCAGTATTTTTACTATTTCGACAGACCGCTCGAGCGAAGGATTTCTCGCTCGAGCGAAGCCTTTGATTTTGGAAGCTCGCTCGAGCGAAGTAAGGCTCGCTCGAGCGAGGCTCCTATTTTCAGCAACTTTTGAAAAATGTTTTCTAAGGCAATTTTGCACCCTCATTCCATCCTAGGCATTCCTAGGCCATGATTAAGACTCCATACTAAGGGTAAGGGGTTAGGTACACACTTAGAATCGTTGATGTACGTTTTGTACGATTGGAGAGCGTGTTTCAAAGTGTGTATCCGTAATGTGTTATGTAGGTCACGTGCCGCAATTCGTTTGACCCTCTTGATTTCGTCTGCTTGTATCAACGCCCACTGTGAGTAATAACTTTGTAAAGTTATGTTCAATGTTATGTATTTTCAGTATACTATGATACGAAATGGTTGGTTCTTGAAAAGCTATGATATGTTGGAAATGAATGAATGAATGTCCAGATTTCTGAAAAGTATTTGTGGCACCCTTAGTCCCGATGGCCCTCGCCTGGGGGTAATAATACCGTGGCCGACGGCCCTTGTCCGGGGGTAAGAATACTGTGACCGATGGCCTTCACCCGGGGGTAACAATACCGTGGCCGATGGCCCTTGTCCGGGGGTAAGAATACCGTGACCGATGGCCCTCGCCCGGGGGTAACAATACCGTGGCCGATGACCCTTGTTCGGGGGTAAGAATACCGTGACCGATGGCCCTTGCCCGGGGGTAACAATACCGTAGCCGATGGATCTGTTAGCTAAGGGGTG
This sequence comes from Camellia japonica, assembly GCA_030407325.1. Classification (NCBI taxonomy): domain Eukaryota; kingdom Viridiplantae; phylum Streptophyta; class Magnoliopsida; order Ericales; family Theaceae; genus Camellia; species Camellia japonica. Next base: position 150,107,846 of record JAPPVO010000017.1, on the reverse strand, counting down.
TACCACATATGATCTTATGCAAATCTGAATATGAATATGAATATGAATATGAATATGAGCATGTATCTGAACCTATATCTGATTTCAAATTTGAATATGCATAAGACTCTGTTTCTGATAAGACTGTGTTTCTGATATAAACTCTGATTTCTAACTCTGTGATGGACATCATTCATTAAACCCCTTTACCCTGTTATTATTCACTGGGCTTTCACTCCAGTTTACTATATATATGTAGGTGAGCCGGCACAAGACCCTGGCCAGAGTTGATGGCCCTCTGTTTTTGTTTTTGGTTAGCCACCTGTTGCGCCTCCCGAGGAGGTTCCGCCTGAAGCCTAACACCGTGGCAGTTTTGTACTTCATGCTAGTCAGTGGTAGTGTTTTTGTAAAGTCGGATCTTGGGATGTACTTATGTAAATATTCTGTACATATTGGTGAACTTTGACTGGCATGCTATGTATATAAATAAGTTTTAAAATTTTCTGTCCCATGTATGTCATCACAGCTCATTGGACCTTGTTTATTTTACATTATTGCTTCCGCAGCCCCTTAATATTTGTTAATCTGTTTGGAGGCCGTAGGTAATCCACGGATTACTGGCCGGTTACGTCGCTAAACCTATAGGGGCGGGTTTGGGTCGTGACAATTCTGAACTGTATTGTGGCATCCTTAGCAATTACTGTTTACTGTTACTGTTACTGTTACAGAGAATTCTGTCGGTTCCCTTGTTAGAACCACTACTGTTTACTGATTGATGGCCATCATTGACTGTTCGGTCTTTCAAGACCTACTGTTTACTGTACTGCTATGCTATGCTAATGGATGTATCACATATGACTGTTAAGACTGAATGACTGATATACTGAATCAATGAACTGTTTTCATTACTGTAAGGACATTCATTCTAAACCTCTTTACGCATTATGTTATTCACTGGGCTTTAGCTCACTGCTCATATATATATGTAGGTGTACAGGCACCAGACCGCGGCTAGGAGCGTCGGGGTAAACTCCAGTTTTGTCAAGCCAACTACTGTGCCTCACTGTGAGGTTCCGAGCCTGTCTAGCAAAGGCTATGGGGTGTTTTAGTTTTCCCCCTTCTGTTTTGTTTTGTAATGACTGTATAGGCTGTGCTGTACTGTTAATAGGGATTTGGTCCCTGTTTTGAATGACTGTAAATATTATGCGTACTGTTCTGTACCAAGTATATATATCTGCATGAAAAGTCTTTTTGCATACAGACTGTCACAGCTCATTGGACATTGTTTATTTACTGTATTGGCTTCCGCCATGCCCCTGTACTCTGTATTACTGTCTTACTGCTAAGCAGGCCTTCGGTAATCTCAGATTACTGGCCGGTTACGGTGCTAAACCCATAGAGGCGGGTTTGGGTCGTGACAATATTAATGATAGACTTGGTGATTTCTGTTCTTGCCTCCCTGGAAAGTCCAAGTTGGTCGAAGAATTGCTTGAACTTTACACAATCTTGCAGGGTTTTGGCATAAGAATCCAGATCTTTTTCCACTATTGGAGGCTCGTAGTTAACCATCTCCTTGGTCTCTTCAAAATAAGATGCCACATAAACATGGTGTCCTCCTTTTTCGTAGTACTCTTCTCCTCCTTCTGGATCAAAGGGATCGTCGACATGAGTTATGAAGGTTCTGCCCTCTGGATCGAGAGCACTTCCATAGTAAACTTGCTCACCCTCAGGCTCGAGGATGTCGTCCAGATAATAATCATCGTCATCGAGATTTGTGATAGCCTCAATCATCGGGCCTTCATAAGCTATCATAGCAACATTCTTGCCCTTGTCTCGGTGCTGAGGATATGGTTGTTCTCGGATATCTTGAGTCCCTTGCTTTTTGAACCTCAATTCGTCTACCTCGACTTTATCTCTGAAGATTTTCCTGAGAGTCCAACACTTCTCTGTCGGATGTTTCAATGTATGATGGTAGACACAAAATTCAGGGCTCTTACGGTCTTTTTTTGATGGCATTTCTTCGACATAAGGCAATTTTAGCTCTCCGTCGGCCACCCATTCCTTAACTAGAGCTTTTACTTCCTCGATTCCACATGGATAAGAAACATTCCCCTTTTCACCATTATATTGCTTTCTCTTTTGGCCTCTATGACCTCCTCCTTGTGACTTTCGGGTATCTGGGGCAAAGGCAACAACAACAATAGGTCCACGAGACGATTTGAAGCTAGTCTTGTAACTAGCCTTAAATCCGGACTCTTGAGCCTGAGGAATGCTAATGTTCCGAGCTGCTTCTATTAATGCCGAGAAGGTGGGTAGCTTGTGATTAACTAGAAACATTTTGTACTTGCTCAATGCCCCTTCTAGACAGATTTGAACCAGATAACTCTCCTCCACTGCTTCATGGCAATCCACGGCTTTGTCCTGAAACCTTTTGACGTAGTCAAGGATGTCTTCACTTTACTGCTGCTTTTCTTTACACAATGTAAGTGTGGTCACCTTCTCCGCCACTTGAAAGAACTTAGAGTGGAATTTGTTAACCATTTCCTCCCAACTTCGAACAGAGTTTGGGGCCAAATTAACATACCAACTATATGCTCGGTCGGTCAGGGACTTAGAGAATTCTCTTAAGCGGAGGACGTGGTTTGAACCATGAATACCTAGAGTCTCGATGAATCGCACAACATGTTCTCGAGCATTTCCTTGTTTGCCATCGAACTTGATGAACTTCGGCACTGTATATCCCTCAGGATATGGATAGCTCAGCATCTCAATGGAGTAAGACGACTTGACATCCGGATCAGGCAAAGAGGGTAAGGTCCTCTTGCCCCGTTCGAGATCGAACATGGCTTGCACATCGACGAGAGTGAGAAACTGTTAAGAGAGAGAGTTTGATGGTGGTATTCCTAGAACTTGGCTTATGGACCCAAAGACTGAGCTAGGGGCGACTTGGCCATTCTGGTGCTGCGAATTCATCATTGGTGAGGACATTTGACAATACTGGCCATCAGCGCCTATAGACAAGCCAGTTGGTGATGGGATATTGAATTGAGGCCCGTAGAGTCCACCGCACGGCGCCGCTATACCGGGTTGTGTTTGCAAATTTGTTGTCGGCACCAAAGGAGGCCCGTTTGGTGCTTGGGTAACATTTACTGGTGGCGTAACAAAATTAGATACGGGCAGAGCTCCCTTTTGCGCCATCATGCCCCTCATGTTTTCCTGGACACCAACAGTAGCTGGAGTGCCATTCATTACACCAGAACCTCCCCTAGTTACCATTGGATCTTGGCTTGGCACGCCATGGAGCCCAGGCATGGGCAAACTGCTGCCGCCTACTGTGGTTTGAGCATGTGTTACTGTGGCCGTGTTGCCATGAGCCATAGGCTGATTGGGGCCTACTTCTCTTTGGATTTGATTTTGCGTTCCGGCGGGAATAACTCCACCACCAGTTTGATTTCCGTTTGGCGCCGGTGCAAGATTAGAACTCATCACCAACATGGTGTGAGTGAGATTCTGAAGAGTGGTAAGAATCTCCTGCTAAGTATTTTGAAGTCCTTGAATGGCTTCAAGCAAAAGTGGTTGATCTGGAGCCATGGTCCTGTCATCACCACCATTAGAGGATCCTTGTTGGTGAACTTCATCTTCTCCCGCCATCCTTGTTGGAGTTGTGTGGATTCCAGATCTCGTTGAGACCATTAACCAATCCGCCTCCCCAGTGGAGTCGCCAAATGTATGAGAGTGTTCAAGAACGTCGCTGGAAAATTCGAAGATCTTCGAAGATCCTTGAAGAACAACTTCGAATTCTCTAGAAGATGATGAGAGGCTTAGATTTTTCAATAGTCTCAACTCAAGAACAAAGAGTAAAGAAGATGATGGAGATAAGAGATTGGGTGAAGAAGAAGGCAAAATGGCTAGAGAGAGAATAATGGCAAGGCTCTCCCATGGATCTCCCACTTTCACTCTCAAGGTTGATAATGGAGATAGGAAATTAGTTCTTTCCCAATAGTTTTTTCTCCAAAATCCATCCCCTGTAAAGCTATGGGTGGGTGCTATTTATAGGCACCTCATGATGTAGGATGGAGCCTATGTGCAAGGCACATGGGGAATATTCTTTCTAACCACCTTGTCCGAGGAGGTGACCTCTCCGAGGATGAAAAAAAACCTGAAGAGGAGATCAACCCCTCGGCGAACCCTTCTTCTTAGCCACACCTAACCAATGATCCCCAATCATCCCAAAGGGCCGGGGTAGTCCTAGAGGACCCCCCCGCCGCTAAATATTGCCGAGTCTCATAGACCCCCCGGAGTCGTGCCACCTCGACCCGGGTATAGGCTAGCTTAACCGAAGAGTGAATTTATCTCCACTCACCGTCCTCGGGATCGGGTCCTTTGTTCGAACTCCATTACGCCCGTGGTTCTGGTGCGTAGATCCCGGAAAGCTCTGAGCCTGCAAGTGTTCTGGGACTCATTAACGGAGCGGCTTCTAGATTGCGTTTGAATCCGTTCGAAACCAAGTGCTTCGGATCTCTAGGTTCGTGGATCCAAACCCTTTCAAGTCCGAGCCCGAGTAAGTCTCTAAGTTCGTGAATCCGAACCCTTTCGAGGCTTAGAGCGATTTGGCCCGTTTAATAGTGATTAATTCGGGCCCACCAATCTTGGACTTGTGATAAATTCGGGCCCACTAATCTTGGACTATTGAGCCTAATTAATTTAACAATCTCAAATTAGCTCCTCTTACAGACATAAACATAAAAATTATTAAAAAAATTATGACAAATTTATATCATTCATTTAAAATAAAATGACCTATTAAATAGACTTATTATTTTAAGAATATTATTACTACATTATTTTGGGACATTTTTATATACAATTCATAAATTATTTTTTAAAATTATTTATTTGTTTTTAGTCTAAGTTACTTATTATGATGAGCAAATAGAAAACTCGAGATCGCACATTTTTTATTTTTGTTAGATGGATTTCAACAACATGCGACATGAGTTGTTGAATTTGAAGTTAACATGATAATCCAAATAATCACTCATGAATTAGACATCACTCTGGAATCTCACCATGTTTAATTAATAAACATGCATTTCTTAGTTGACACGTTATTGTTTAGAATTTGCTTTTTCTTAGATAAATTAAAAGTTGGGAATCAAACCATTCAGTGTGTTTAGTTTTAATTTTTTAAAAATTGAATTTTTTATTTTTCGTATTTTTTTTTAATTTTTAGTGAATATTTTAAAAAATTTAAGTAATTTTTTTACTTTTTTAGATGCACCTTATTTAGATGTATCTAAATAATAAAATATTTGTAAACAAATATTTTAAAAAATTAATAAAATCACAAAAATACGAAAAATGTATTGAATTTATATTTTTTTTAATATATATTTTTGGTATTTAATGAATTTTTTAAAGATTTTTTTCACAAATATTATATTTTTTAAGTGTATTTATGTTAGGCGTGTTTCAAAATTAAAAAAACTTACTTAAAATATTAAAAAAAATCATTGAAAAAAAAAATATGAAAAAAAAACATTTTCTAAAAATATTTTTTTGAAAACTAAAACCAAATAAGCTGTTGATACTCTCTCATGGTGCAAGGACTCTAATCAACTACTGTTCTAGTCCGCGTTGGTTATTTGATATTGAAATGCGAGTTCAGAGTGAGATTGATGTGTAATTTTGATATGTGATTGCACTTGGTGGTCCAAGAAATTGTGAAAGAAAAAAAAAGGTCACACAAAGTCCTTATTAGTTATTTATCTTTCTTCCCCTTTGTGGTGAAAAGTTCCTATCAATCCCACTATTCCCAAAATTAATTTTAGAATCACCACCCCCACCACCGCCCATACACACGTGGCGGGTGGTGATCGGAGGAGAAGGGAAAAAAGAAAAAAAGAAAAAAAAAAGTGACCAATCAGGTGAAGAGGGGGTCAGGGGGTGGGAAAAAAAGGAGGTACAAGTCATTATTGTTAATTTTATAAGTTTTTTATTTTTTTTTATTTTTGAAGTTTTTATTTTTATTTTTATTTTTTTTCGTTGTTGAGCGATTTTTTAAAGTGTCATCCTATGTTAGTTTCATATCTTCTGTTCTGCCATTCCATTTTTTTTAAAAAACTTTTTTATACTTAAATTCAAAGTTGTTATTATATTAGATTGCTCACTTTCCATCTAGAATTTAATGCTTGAATGAATGATTTTAACAATATATATAACAACTCATAGTCGATTTACTTTTCAGTTAACAAAGTAGGCCAAAATCAATGAATGTATTCACACAAATAAATAAATGCCCCATTTGACCACAAACTTATAAAATCAAGTCGTTATTGTTTTTTACTTTATTTATTTTAATTATTGTTTTAGTTCAAAAAAAAAAATAGTCTTGTTTAACAATTCATGCCTAGAAAAATGCCGTAAAACCCTAGCTTTTGGCATTTTAGCTTGGATTGAAATATAAGTCGAACAAATTGTAACGTAATGCAGGATTATCATTCTATCCTTAATAATTGTGAGTTTCAAATACAAAATTAGCATAAACGTACTATTTTTATGAAGGATAAATTAGTCATTTTGTATTAAAAAGTAAAAAGCCTGTAAAGTAGTCAACATAGTTATCTATAAAACACGCTGGAAAAATAAAAAAGTAAGGTGCCGTTTGGTATAATACGTTTCAATTTTTTGTTTATATTTATAAAAATTTAAAAAATTAAAATAAAAATTTGTTTGGTAAAATTTTTGATTTATAAATCAGTGGTCTGAGTTTATAAATTTGGCCAAAAAATAAAAACACAAAAAATGTGTTTCCGTTTTAAGTTTTAAGTTTTGAGTTTTTTTTTTTTTTTACCACCCAACACTAGCCACCGCCCGCCACCATTTTCCACCACCGTCTTCTGCCATCACCACCACCTGCCACCACTACTCACCACCCACCTGCCACCACTACCCACCACCCACCACCCACCACCACCACCGACCAGCCACCACCCACCTGCTACCCACTCACCACCACCACCACCACCGACCCCTTGCCACCACCACCACCCACCACCTACCTGCCATCCACCTGCCACCACCCACCACCCGCCACTACCATCCACCGTCCGCCACCACCACCCGCCATCTACTTGCCACCACCACTCACCACCCACCTGCCACCACCATCCACCACCTGCCACCACCAGCCACCCACCACCCGCTACCGTCACCCACCACTACCACCCACCCGCCACCACTCGCCATCCGCCACCCACCTGCCACCACCACCCACTCGCTACCACCGCCCACCGTCATCCACCCACCCACTACCCTGCCCGCCACCACCAGCTACCCACCACCCACCGTCACCACTTTCCACCACCGTCTTCCGCCGCCACTTGCCATTTCTCACTCTTTTTTATATTTTTAAAATTTTTTAAACATTTTGTCAATTACCAAACGCGTTTGTAGTTTATGTTCTTCTAAAAATAAACAAAAAATAAACAAAAATCAGTTTATAAAATTTTTGTAAATATAAATTAAAAACGTAAACGTTACCAAACACACCCTTAGAGTTGCCAAATGAAATAAGCTTCAAGTGCATTCATTAAGGACCATCTAAAAAAAATGCATTTATTAAGGATTTTATTACGGGATATTTATACACAAGTCATAAGGGGTAATTTAGAAACTTGGTAAAAAATCAGTTTTTTAACTTCTTAATTTTTTTACACAAAACAGTCACAAAAAATCATCTTTTTTAGCCAAAAAAAGCTATTAAAAAGTAAAAAAAAAACTAAAAAAGTCAGTTTTTTACTAATTTCTCAAAACACCATACTTCATTAACTAAGATTTTTTAGACTTTCAAGTCTTATTAAATTTTTAATAGTCGAAATTATTTTTTAAATAATGATTGTTCATCATTAATGACTATCTATAAAGCAACATGATGATTTGACATTTATTTTGATTTTCAAAATTTTAAAATATCAACTTTCAAATTGAAAAAACTAAAAAAAAAAAATTTATGTGTTGAAAAAAATATTTTTTTAAAAAAATTGAATTACTTTTTTGTGTAAACTAAAAATTTTATATTTATAAAGGAGCATGATGATAGAACATTGATGTGCAAAACTAAAAAAAGTAAAAAACAAAATAAATAAATAAATAAAACTGATAATGTTTTATGTTTTAAAACTATAAAAAACTAATAATGTTCTCGGTTTTATTAAATATTTGAATCAAACCAATAAGTTGAGGACTAAAAACCTTTAATCTCATGTTCTATTTTTTCCCCCCCTCAGTTAGTGAAACAATTATTTAGAACGAAGCCTTAAAAACTGATTAACAAAATCGATTTAGGGTTCATTTGGGAAATGTGTTGTCTTTTTCACTATTTTTGCCTGAAGTTAAAAAGCCTTGTTTGGAAATGATTTTTTGATTTTTTTGACTTTTTGTGAGAGAAAAAATGTAATAATTATGGATTGAATGTGATATTTTGTCTTATTAAATTAAAAAATCTGTTTTATCTTTTTTGATTAAAATAACTCCAAATCCACCCAACCCATTCTTCCAAACGAAGCCTTACTAGTGTGAACCCATTATTAGCATTTAATTACATGTCCTCATTGTGGTAGTAGCAACTCAAAGTGGGTGTTTGGGAAGTGAGTTTTTATGTAGATTTTAGTAGATGTAGGTTTTTATGAGATAAAAAAATTTTAGTGTTTGGGAAGATAGTTGGATTTTTATATGGTTGGATGTTATGTTTGTGAGAGAAAAAGTGAAATGATTATGGGGTTAGATGTGATATTTTGTTTGGATGTGTTTTTTTTGATTTTATAAAACTTTTGTCTTTTAGTAGTTTTTATGAGATAAAAAATTTGGTGTGTTGCTTCCCAAACACAAGAATTTATAATTTTGAGTCTTTACAGCTCATTTTCATATGCATATATATATATATATATATGTAAATTTACAGTTCAGTCCCCAAATGTTCTCAACTAATCATGTAAATGGACTGAAAACAAATACACTTGGGTTTGTGTACACGTTTGGCATTTCTGCAAAGAAAAGTACTAATCAGTCAAAAGCTCTGCAATCATACACAAAAACCTGCACAATATAAATTTCTCATATAATTTGACTCTGAAATTTTACAACTGAATTGTCTTCCAAGAAAGCAAAAGACAAACTTTTTTTCTTTTCTTTTTCTTTTAATTTTAATAAGAATAAAGGTTGAGACCCCCTTTGGGGGTTACCCTCTTTAGTTTTGATTGGCTAATTTTTCTTTTCTTTTTTTTTTTCTTTTTTTTCTTCTCACCCAATCCCCAACCTCCATGTGTGTGAAGGGATTGTGAGGGTAGGTGTTTTAAGGGGGTCTAAATCAATGCCCTTTTAATAATCACTGTAAAAATCTCAGTGAGTATATAAGGATACAGAGGCCTCAAATTCGCCCCGAACGCGCCTTGTTTTTTTTTTTTTTTTGTGTTAGTTTTTTTGTTTTATTTTGTATTTTTGGATGGTTATGTGTAGGGATGTATCAAAAAAATTAGATATTTCATACCAACTCATCGTATAAAATTATATGAAATTAACAAATTGATCAATCAATTTTATCACTTAATCAGTCCAACCTAATTGATTGATCGGTTAGACTGTTGGTTAAAATTTATTAATTCCATATAATTTTGTATGATGAGTTGGTACATGATGTCTAGTTTTTTAGTACACCTCTACACATAACTATCTTTAAAAAAAAAAAAAAAAAAACACCAAACTAACACAACCCAACAAATAAAATCAAATCAAATTAAAAAAAAATTAATCAGTCAATTTTATCATCCAATCAGTCCAAACCAACTCACTTGCAAAATGTCTAATTTTTTAACACATCCTTATATATAAACTACCCTTGCAAAAAGAAAAGAAAAGAAAAGAAAAGAGAAGAAAAAAAAAAAAACCAAACTAACACTATCTTAAAAAAAGAAAGAAAGAAAGAAAGAAAGAAAGAAGGAAGATTCGAGACAAATTCGAGACCCCAGGCATTTTCCATAAGGATATGCTACAAATAGCATTGAATTTTTCCTCTGTTTCCAGTGATTACTTGGACTTGGGGATGAAAAAGACATTTCCCAAGCTAAACATTTACCACATATGTAATTAGATCATGCTAGAGATTAAAATGCAACAAGATTAGACGCATAATTAATTACATAAACAACCACCAAATTAATGCATTTATGTTTATACATACCATGATGATATTAGTCTACTCAGATTGCTCTTACTTATATTTTATATGATTGATTCTCTATCTATTGACGTACTAATAAAGATGTCAGGTTCTAAATTAACATTTACCATACGTATACATAAGTCGTGTTAATATTTAATTATGGATCATTGTGGCAAGGGATTAACAAATTATTAAATTAAAATTTGACTATGCCTTGTTATGGTATTTTGTTAGGTTCCAAAATGACGTTAGTTATAACTTTGATTATGGTTAAAGTGCTATTTAACTTTGATCCGATCAAATGCGATTATTATCAATTGCACCATTTACTAGTTTTAGACTTTTCAACTTTTTCTTCCGGCTTTCATAAAACGAGTGTTGAGATTTTTATTGACAAAGAGATGTCTGTCTAGTATTTTTTTGTATGTTAGCCACCTGAAAGGCTTGTTATGAATAAACTAGTAATAAGGAATTGAGTAACTATTAAAACGATTATTCATATTTTTGAGCTATAAGTAAATTATTCATTTTTTAAAAGTTAATGACTAAAAGTAGAAGTCCGTATGCTATGTATAGTAAATAACTTTAATCATGACCAAAGTAATATTTAATTTTGTCTAAAAATAATATTAGTTACGATTATACCCAACGTGACGTGACTGTTATTAGTTACACTTTTTATTAGTTTTGGACTTTTAATCGACATCCAAGGTAAACAATGAAGAAAGTTTATTGTAGAACACAAGCATTGATATTTTCATCGACATACAAAGAGGATCCTCTAGTGGTTTTTTTGTGTGTTAGCCAAGTAAAATGCTTGCTTGCAGTATAAATGGATTAGTAATGAGATATGAAGGAACTATTAAAACCGTTTTCCCATTTTTGAACTGTAAGTCGTTAAAGTGGAGGTCACATATGCTATGTTTTTTTTAAGGCATGTATAGTAAAATTTTCATGTATCCATGTATGTAGATTTGTAAATTATTATAGTTACATTAAAAAAAAAAAAAAAAACACACACACACACACATGAAATTTATGGGTAGTTTGGGATGATCTAAATAAGTGTACTTTTTGACTTTTTATGAAATATTAGTTGGGTATCAAAACTGGTACAGAGCCCGAATATAGGGGCTCGAATTTGGCTCGAAATTAGGGGGAAGAAGGAGGAGGAGGAGGAGAAGAAGGAGAAGAAGAACTGGACTGGAGGGGCCAACAAAATTGGGCGGAGGTGGAGGTGGAGGTGGAGGTGGAGGCGGAGGCGGCGGCGGGCGGAGGCAGAGGCGGAGGCGGGGCTGCGATGCTGACGAGCGACGAGCTGCGAGATAGGCCGACGAGCTGCGACGCCGACGAGCTGCCTTCTCTCTCTCGCCTCTGTGTTCTCTCTCTCGCCTCTGTTCAACTCAACGAAGAAGAAAAAAGAAAAGAAAGAAATGAAAAAAAAAAAAAAAAATCAAAACTCAAAACGACGTCGTTTTGGATTTTGAGCCAAATTCGAGCCCTCAACCATTTTTCGGTTGGGTATGGGTTGAGTTTGAAGTGATGTGTTAGAGAGGTGATGTGACTTAAATAAGATGATATGACTTAAATATGATGGTGACTTTTTGACTTTTTAGATTTTTTAAGAGATGCCAAACTAGGCCTTAGTAATGACATATGAAGCAACTATTAATCAGTGTGTTTGGTTTGAGTTTTTTGGATTGAGTTTTTTGTTTTTCGTATTTTTTTGTTTTTAATAAATATTTTTAAAATTTTAATCATTTTTTTTTTACTTTTTTAGATGTACCTTACTTAAATGTATCTAAAAGTAAAAAATTTGTAAAAAAATATTTTAAAAAATTAACAAATACATAAAAATATGAAAAATATACAAAATTTTTCTTTTTTTTTTTTTTTTTTTTTTTTGTATTTTTGGTATTTATTGAATTTTTAAAAGATTTTTTCACAAAAATTATACTTTTTATGTGTATTTATGTTAAGTGTGTCTAAAAATTAAAAAAATTGCTTAAAATATTAAAAAAATTTAATAAAAACAAAAAAATACGAAAAATAAGAAAATAAAATTTTCTGAAAACTGTTTTTAGAAAAACGAAACCAAAATTATTTTTCTCGTTTTTGAGCTGTAAGTCGTTAAAGTAGAGGTGCATATGCTATGTATTTTTTGTTTATGTATATATAGTAAAACTTTTTACATATCCACGTAGATATATTTGTATATTTTTATAATTACAATTAAAAAAATACCGTATAAAATTCAAGAAAATTCAATTACATGAAATATTACCTTCGAATACAACCAGACCGCGACACAACGAAAAATAATGCAACATTTGAAATATACAATGAAAGAATCAGTATTGTGCCAATATCGCGACACTCATATTATACTTTTTTTTCGTATTGTGTTTAGACGATAATTTATTTAGTGATTTGTGAATCAAACAAAAAATAAAAATAAATATGACAATAATAAAAATAAAAATTTTATAACTTTTACTTTCTTATTTTCTTTTAAGAAGATTTTTCAGTGTGCAATACACATCGTATGAAATTTTATATAAAATTACATAAATTAAATATAAATTTACATAATCACTTAAGTTTTTCATAAATTTATGTTAATTTATATATTTTTATAAAATTATTTATATATAAATTTTTAAAAATTTACTTAATATTATATAAAATTACATACGGGGTGTAATATTGTGCATAGGAGTAAAGAAATGAGTAAGGGTAAGAATTCCAAATAATCTACTAAATATTTTACCAAACCTCTCACATGTGGGTGTGAGACCCACGTCCCACACCCATGTGAAAGATTTGATAAAAAATTTGAAATTCATAACATTTTAATACTACAAATCCTAAATATTTTACTAAATATTCTACTAAATATCTCACATAAATATAAAATCTAGGACAAATTGCACTAATAGTCCCTACAGTTTAAGATTCGTGTCACTTTGGTCCCTGACTTTTCAATTATGACACATTTGACCCTGAATTTTGAATCTTGTTCTAAATAAGAACAATTGAAGACACCATTGTTTAATTTCAAGGATCGTCAATTTAATAAAATATGAACTAATTTGACAAAAATAAATGTCAAAAAAATATTTTTAATTTTTTAAAAATTATTTTTATCCAAATTATTTTTATCCACCAATGATAAAATTATGTAAAATTGATAAAAATTAATAAAAATTACATGATTAATTTTTCATGATCATTATCCAAACACATAATAAAAATTAATTTGATTAAAAAAATAAATATCTAAAAGATTTATTAATTTTACATAATTTTATTTTTAGTGGATAAAAATAATTTTTAAAAATTCAAAAATATTTACTTGACATTCATTTTTATCAAATTAGTTTATATTTTATCAAATTGATGATTTTACCCTTGAAAAATCTAATGATATCTTCAATTGTCCTTATTTGGAACAAGATTCAAAATTTAAGGTCAAATGTGTCACGATTGAAAAGTCAGGAATCAAAGTGATATAAACCCCAAATTATAGAGACTATTTAATATAATTCACCCTAAAATTTGTACTACTAAGTGTCACACCTATATAAAATATTTAGATCCTTAGCATTACCCTCTCCATAAAAGGATTGGAAAAGGTGACGGTGCTTTAGGCTCCATTTGGTAAGATTTTCTAACTATGATTTAAGAAGTCCGTTTCGGAAGATGGTTTGTGGCTATTTTAGCCACAAAAGACAAATAGGCTATTTTAGCCACAACAAACAAAAGATCACATCCAAACCATAATCATTACACTATTCTCTCACAAAAAAAGTCAAAAAAGCCAAAAAGTCAAAAAGTCCTTCCCAAACCAAGTTTTTTAGCTCAGGCTAAAATAGCTAAAAAAGCCAAAAAGTCAACCCACTTCCCAAACCAACCCTGTGAGTTGTATTTTGAGTTTGTGTGTTTTGAAATTATGATTTGAGTATAGAAAATTTGTTTGGTTTTGATTTTTGAATAGAGTGTTGAATTGAGTGTGAAATTGAGTTTTGAAAGTTTGATTTAACATGTGAAGTAAAAAAATTTGTTTGGTTATGAGTTTTGGAAAGAGTTTTCAAAACTTAATTCAAATTGTTATAACTCATAACAAAACACACTAATTTCACACTATTGAAAATTCCGATCAACACTCATAACCAAACACTTTTTAAAATTCAATTAAAAAAATTTATTATTAACAGAAAATAACATTAATCAGTTTTTTAATTGAAAATACTATAAAGGAAATAATTTTTTTCAAAATAAATATTCAAAAAATTTAAATCATAAATATTTAAATAATTTAAATAATCTAAAAAATTTAATAAATAAAAAATTAAAATAAATATTCAAAAAATTTAAATCGTAAAAATTTAAATAATTTAAAATTTTAATATTTTAAATTTAAAAACAACTCTACACTCAAATCGTAACCAAACATATAAAATAAAACTCAATTAAGAAATTATTTTTAAAATTCATAACCAAACACATAACTCGAAACTCCATACTACTTTCACAATTTTATTCTCAAATCGTAACTAAATACATAACAAAAAAAATTAAAATATTTAAAAATATTTTTATAAAATAGAGTTTGAATTTATTTTTATAAAATATTTTAAAATTTTAAAAATTAAAATCGGAATATTTAAAAATTAAAATATTTAAAAATATTCAAAAAATTAAAAAATTAAAAAAATTGTAACATATTTAAATATTAAAATATTTAAAATCTTAACAAATTTAAAATATTTAAATATTTAAAATATTTAAAAAATTAAAATATTGATTTGAATTGAGTTTTGAAAAGAGTTTTGAATTATGTGTTTGATTATGAGTTTTGAAAAGTAATGATTATGTTTTGAATTGAGTTTTGAGAAATGTGTGTAGAATTATGATTTGAAAACTCAAAATAAACACCACACTCAAATCAATAGGTGAAACTATAATTTGAAAAGCTTACCAAACGGAGCCTTAAACTTTATTACCTTTACATGAGAGAAGAAACAACAATGATTTAGACCACTAAAAAATACACCATTAATAATACTAATGCATTGGAAATAACAAAATAAAAATAAAAATCAAGACATAAAAAGTGGGCAGAGTCCATTATCACATCATTAATACTCCCCTAATGCTTCATTTTTAGTGCCCCTAAACATTTTTCGATAATAAAAAGCTGAAGAGAGAGTAGACCCAAAACAAAACCGACCCAAAAATTTATTTCATTCAACAATTTAATTAAAAGAGATTCCCTTTCCAAAGCCCATCCATAGGCACAGATTACAGAGACTCCAGAGAGGTATTCGTATGTTGGTTTCTTTCTTACCTTTTTGCTTCGTATTTTGCTTTTTCTCTTTATTTCTTTCTTTCTTTCCTGTTTTCCTTTTCTTTTCTTTTCTTTTCTTTCTTCTCATATTCACACACTCACACACTCGCTTTCATGCCTCTTCTTAAGTTTCTTCAAGTGGGTTTTGGGTTTTAACTCATTTCCCACCTCATGGCCTCTCTCTTTCATTGCTTTTTCTAGTCAAGTTTTACTAAACATTTTGGTTCTCTATTGTTTTTAAGTCCATATATATGTATATATATGGTAGATATGTTTTGACTAGGATTTACTCAGGTGGGTATGTTTGGGTGGTGAGAATTGTTTTTGGGGAGTGAGATTTCTGGGTTTTAGTGATAAGTTTATTTTTTTCATTTAATACTTAATTTATTTGGGAGATTTGGGATTTGGGTTTTGTGTGGAGATTTGGGTATTGTAACTAGTACTATTTTATTTGAGATTCAGGGGTGAGAAAGTAAGGAGAAGCAGGGGAGGACAGAGAAGAGTGATGGCAGGAGGTGGAGGTGGAGGTGGAGGAGGAGGAGGGGCTGCGCCGCCGCCAAAGCAGGATGAGTTGCAGCCACATCCGGTAAAAGATCAGCTTCCCAACATTTCTTACTGCATTACCAGTCCTCCTCCTTGGCGTGAGTTTCTCACATTCTGTTCTTTTCTCTTTTCTCTCTCTCTCTCTCTCTCTCTCTCTCTCTCTCTCTCTCTCTCTCTCTCTCTCTCTATTTTCACATATATATGCGTATATGTATGTCTATGTAGAATTGTAGATACACACACACGCATATATCTACACATCCCTTTTTTGAAAACACTGCTTTAGTTTTGCCTCCTGTTCATTTCCCTGTTTTATTGACATATGCATGTATATATATATTACATATCTACAGAACTGTATCCAACCTATTTAGCTTTATTTCTCTTCATGTAGAAAATTCATCTTGTCTTGGTTATATATAGAACCCTGTTCATTACATTCAACATATTTTTGATTTTCTTGAATTTTCTTTCTTAGACCTGGATTGTCTTTCATCAACAAATTTAGAGTAATGCACAGATGATTTTTGAAGGTGGGTCCCACACATGGTGGATCCCACATATACGACCCGCCATTTATTTCACGTCTGTGTTTCATTCCGTAAATTTTTTTTATGTTCATAGCGCAATTGATAAATTTGATATGGTTGTCCTAAACTGTGGTTTTGTTTCTAAATGCAGCTGAGGCTATACTACTTGGGTTCCAGCATTACCTTGTGATGCTAGGCACAACAGTTCTGATTCCCTCCACTCTTGTTTCCCAGATGGGAGGAGGAAATGTAAGACTTTTGACAATGTGAATAACAATTTTGCAAGCAATACTTGATACTTATAATGGGTTTCTGTTCAAATAAGTAGCTCTTCGTCAATCTAATTGGTAATCGATTGTTGCCGTTTCAGCATGAAAAAGCAAAGATGATTCAGACACTGCTGTTTGTGGCTGGTTTGAACACATTGACTCAGACATTGTTTGGAACCCGATTACCTGCTGTGATTGGAGGGTCTTACACCTTTGTGCCCACAACACTTTCAATTGTCATGGCTGGCCGATACAATGACATTTTAAATCCCGTGGAGGTTGCTTGTTGAACCTCCCGAACTTCCAATTACTGCATATCTATTTTATTTATGTAAATTTGATCTCTTTTCTGTGATGCTTTTGCAGAAATTTGAGAAGATAATGCGAGGTATCCAGGGGGCCCTTATTGTTGCCTCCACTCTCCAGATTGTCATCGGCTTTAGTGGCCTTTGGCGCAACATTGCAAGGTTGGTTGAAAACTTGCTAATAAAACAATTCTAGTGATTTGCTTGATTATTACAACTTGATAGATGAATTGAACCAAAAAACAGTGAAAATCTACTTATGGAGTCTATTGTCATCATGGTTTCTTGTAATATTTTTGTAATTTTGTCTGTTAATTTATATTTTTTAAATGCTTTTAGGTTCTTGAGTCCACTATCTGCTGTTCCTTTGGTTGCTCTGACGGGCTTTGGGCTCTATGAGTTTGGATTTCCTCTGGTATGTATTTATGTGGTTCGTTTTCAACGAAGCAAGTTTTGTGCATAGAAATTACTGTAACATTTTCTTCATTAGTGTGTGCTTGTCATGGTTGGTTATTGATTTTTGCATTTAATGTGTAGGTCTCTAAATGTGTGGAAATTGGACTGCCCCAGCTTATCTTTCTAGTGATCTTTTCACAGGTGATTGCCTTAATTTTAATTTGTCGTTTTGTAAATCATCAGCAAGCTTTAAATGATTGTTGATATTTTAACTCAACTCAAACACTCTTGTCATTTGTCTCGTTGTTTTTTGTACAGTATATACCTCATTTATTGGGCGCAAAGAGTCATATCTTTGTTCGCTTTTCCGTTATATTCTCTGTTGTCATTGTGTGGATCTATGCATACCTACTTACTGTGGGCGGTGCATATAAGAACAGACCATCAAAGACTCAGATAAGCTGCCGAACAGATCATTCTGGACTTATAGGTGCTGCTCCATGGTAAGCCAAATTGTTGTCTTTAACCCATTATGATGTATTATGTAGTCACAAGTTCTGGTATACATGTTAATTTAAAAATTCCAGGTTAAATGGGAAAAAAAGGATGGGAGGACATGGTGATGGGTCTTTTTTGGTTCATAACTCTTACATTCGTAGTGCATGTTGGTTGTAGGATAAGAGTCCCGTATCCATTTCAATGGGGAGCTCCAACGTTTGATGCTGGTGAAGCGTTTGCTATGATGGCTACTTCGTTTGTTGCTCTTGTAGAGGTTTGTTGACTCGTACTCTTGTGCTTATGAACTAAAGCCTGAACGCATTATTGAATGTTTGGATTGTTTCTCCTAACTCCGTCTTCTTGTGTCATCTTCTATTGCCGTTTTCATTCTTTATTCCATCTACTTCTCCATTTTGTCCATCAGAGAGAAGAGTTAAGCCCAATTATGTGCATAAGATCTTTTATCAAAGGTCTTTTGGGCTTGTGAAGCAGGAACATTGCTGTAATGTCTTTGTCATGTATACGCGGGCATGTTTTTCTTATTTTATTACTATCTCTGTTCATCTCCTTCTCAGTTTAAAAAAGGAAAAACAAAATTCGTTCTTAGGCATTCTATAAATAGATTAGATTTCGTTGTTTAGATACTTTTTCTGTAGTAAAATTCTCATATGGGGTGATTGATGCTTGGTATCTTTCAACGATGTGTAATCATGAAGTTACTTTTTCTTACATAATTTCAATTGTTCACAGTCTACTGGTGCCTTCATCGCCGTGGCAAGGTATTCTAGTGCAACTCCTTTGCCACCATCCATTCTCAGCCGTGGTGTCGGTTGGCAGGTAATGATGGCCTAATGATTGCTTGTGCTCTATTTTTTCCTTATTAAGACAACGTTATTTACTTAAAGGGGAAAGAGTTAAAGAAAAAGGTTTATAACCTAAAAGTTGACTCAACACAACAAACCTTTGTCCCAATCACTTGGGGAAAAAGTTTATTACCTGATATTGAAGCATTAAAAGCAGATTCTTATTCAATTTATCAATTTTTCACACCAATAAGATGTTACCTTTTTTTAATAACAACAATAGGTAATTGTTAACCTTCTTTAGGTTCTAATTTACTTTGTTTTCTTGTTTTCACTTTTCTTGGTCTAAGGGAGTGGGCATATTGTTCTCTGGACTATTTGGAACCGGGAATGGATCGTCAGTCTCTGTGTAAGACTCCTTGCAGAAAACCCCCACACTTAGAAAATCGCTTCTGTCAATTAAGTAGCAAATTTCCTTTTATTAGATTAACATGAGACCGTTGCATGTTTTCTTGACAGTGAAAATGCTGGTTTGCTTGCATTGACACGTGTTGGCAGCCGAAGAGTCGTGCAGATATCTGCTGGATTCATGATATTCTTTTCCATACTCGGTAACATATTTACTTTCTAGGCACTGACTGATGCGTAAAATTTGAGTTATATTTGTTAAACATATATGGCTTTCTCAGGGAAATTTGGAGCCATCTTCGCTTCAATTCCAGCGCCAATTGTTGCAGCTTTGTACTGTATTTTCTTTGCTTACATAGGTTTGTATTACGAGACCCTTTTTATTTTTATTTTCATTTTTTACTTTTTTTAAATTATTAATCTATTCAAAGTACTATAATTTTTCATTCTTTAAAATTATGCTTGGACAGGCGCTGGAGGTCTCAGTTTCCTTCAGTTCTGCAATTTAAACAGCTTCAGAACAAAGTTCATAGTGGGATTCTCATTTTACTTGGGCTTGTCAATACCGCAGTATTTCAACGAGTACACCGCAAGCCACAGTTACGGACCTGTCCACACTAGAGCAAGATGGGTATTTCCCCTAAACCTATATTTCTACTTAGGGCTTCAAATAAACTGAGTTGTTCATGAACAACTTTGGCATGACTCATTTAAAACTTATTTGAGGTTAGTTTGTTTACTAAATGGTTTTTAACCTCGTTTAGTAATCGAGCCATATGGCTTGTGAGCACAAAGAATATGAATTAATATTTATTTTTAATAATATATCAAATATATTTTTACTAATTTATTTTATTTTTCTATTTGTGTTTGGTGTTTGTGTAAATTTACATATTTGATTCATGAAATTTATTATAATATAAGCATTGTTTTATATTTTACTCATAATTTTCTCTTTTTTTAATTTAAGTTTAATTTTTCATTTTGAGCTTGGCTCATAGATGTAATTGAGTTGACTAAGCTCTCAAGTTTCTCAAATGCTTGACGAGCCGAGCTAGAGCTTGAGTAATTCTTAGCAAACCAAGCTTGAATCGGCTTGTTTGCAGCCTACCTACCTTCAATGAGGCTACTTCCTTGATATCATGCCTTGTTATTTTGACAGTTCAATGATATGATTAACGTGCCTTTTTCATCGGAGCCATTTGTTGCTGGCTTGTTGGCACTATTCCTAGACGTCACGTTGCATCGGACAGAGAACACAAGGAAGGACAGGGGCATGCCCTGGTGGGACAGGTTCCGGTCATTCAAAACCGATACAAGAAGTGAAGAATTCTATTCACTGCCCTTCAATCTCAACAAGTTCTTCCCATCAGTGTAGTTTTTTCTGGGCTGGAGAGATCAAATTATATAGGTAATATTATGATATCAGTGTAATTTTCCCCAAAAATAGCTCATTGTGGGTGTTGCAACTTCTATTTACTTAACCTTTTTTGCCCTTTGAGACACCAACTAAGCAGTATACATGAATATGTTGGTTTTCACAGCACAACACTCCTTTGAGTTGTTTTCTTCTTTTTGCCCCTCTATTGTTGAACTGTTAAAATTTAGCATGACATATCTTTTAGCATAGTAATTAAATCTTACAAAAAAAGAAAGGAAAAAAAAAAAAAAAACCCTTGTGCTTTGAGTGTGTTTGTGTGTGTGCAGCTTTGTTCATGGCTCTATAATATTATATAAAAAATATGCACTGCATCAATGCATGGCCCTAGAACAAAGCTTTAAAAAGTTAAAGCAACATTGCCTTATGAAAAGGAGTTGAGAGTCATTCTTTGGGCTATTAAACTAATTTAAGGTTATGAGAAATCTATTAACTGTAAAGTCTTCTTTTGTCTATAGAGAATGTTTTAAAAGTTCATAGTCTGGTTTCTAGCTTCATTTTTTTATTTACTTGAGATACTAGTCTATTTTTGGAGTTACTTATAATTTTTATATATATATTTTTTATTATTTTGAAAATCTGTGTGTGTTTGATGCAATTTTTGCTTATAGCTTATGAGGCAGAAAAAAACTTAAATAAGTTGAAAGAAAAAACATGATTACTTAGAAGCCAAGGAAAGG
Organism: Camellia japonica; assembly: GCA_030407325.1. Taxonomy (NCBI): domain Eukaryota; kingdom Viridiplantae; phylum Streptophyta; class Magnoliopsida; order Ericales; family Theaceae; genus Camellia; species Camellia japonica. The sequence goes on along the minus strand of JAPPVO010000017.1, from coordinate 150,086,428 downwards.
GTGTTTTTAACTTTTATTTTTTAATTATCAATTTTTAACTAAAATAAAAATTATACCAAATAGCCTCACGTGTCAATTTTGGAGTGACTCATTTTATTCATTTGATTGTTCATATTTCTTTGACATGATGTGTATCAATTAGTCAATTTCACATTGAGGTCATAAAATTGTTTATTAGAGTTGTTTATGAATTTTTTTTTTTCCCTTTATATTTAAAAAGTTTAGGAAATCTTTAGCAAAGAGTGTTTTAATATTTGCGAAAGTTGATTTTTGGAAAAAGGTATATGAGAAATGCTTTAAATTCTAATTTTGATTATTCTTATTGAAGCTTTGGACTTGCAAATGCATAAATGGTTTATTTATGGGCTGTACTTTGTTTGGGTCTCTAATTGAACTATCTCACCTAGTTTCTCTATTACAGCTCTGTTAACTACTTCCATTTGGCCCAACTCTTTAGTAAGTCTCAGTCCCAAGAAAGAAAGTCAATTTTAAATAGGGGTGAGCAGCGGATATACCGATCCGTCAAAACCGACCGAACCGAACCGATCCGCCGTATTTTGGACGGATGCGTGATGACGAGCGGATGGTTGCGGATTGATTTTCTCCAATCCGCCAATTTGGCGGACGGATGGCGGATTTGAGATTCCTTTGGCCGCAACCGAACCGCCAAACCGCGAGCATCCCTAATAATTTATAAGACTTTATATTTTTAATTTGTTTAAATATTTTGTTTGTGTTTTCAATTGAAAAAGAGTTTAAATATTCTGTTGAAAAAAAGTTTTCAACTTGAATATATTTTTTGAATTGAAAAAAATAAACTTATTATTTATCTATATTTTTTGGTTTTTAAATTTAACTCTAAAAATAATAAATAGAAAATATGATATATGCTGGTTGGTTTTTGTTTCAAAAACATATATAGATGTAACAATACAGAGACATACAATATCTACTAATGCTCTGTTCATGGTTTTGGTGGTTTGAATTGTTATTATATTTTAAGAACCACAGATTGTAATACTTTATGTGGATGAATCATGCTGTGATTGTAATATGTGGATAAGCCATGCAGTGATTGTGATATTCTAAAGTTTCAAACTTTCTTTTTTTGGATGAGACATAGAGTAATTGTAATAGTTTTTTAAGTTATTAACTGTAATATTTTTTTTTTTTTTTTTGAGGAAGTGCACAAGTTGAATTATGTTGAAAATTTATAAAATCTTAAACCGCCAAACCGATTCGTATCTATCCGCCAAACCGCCAATCCGCTCAATCCACATCCGCTGGATTGGCGGACGGATACGGATTGATTTTCTCCAATCCGCTAATTTGGCGGACGGATGATGGATTGGAGGTTTCGTGGCCGCAACCGACCCGCGTCCACCCCTAATTTTAAATTGTAGCTTTTTATTTGAATTAAACAAAAAACCAATAATGGTTTTGAAGTGCATGTATTGAAGCCCATTAGCATCTGGGTCATCTGTCTGCCTTCAAATCCAAAAAAAAAAAAAAAAATGTTCAACATTCTTAAAAAAAAATTCTCATAATTTGACACATAATGATGTGATAAGATAGATAACTTTTAATTTATTGCACTCAATGGCATTGTTTACATGGTGGTTCAAACTAATTACATAGCAAAAAATGTTACAGGCAGATGGGATATTGGGACTCACCTTTGTTAGGCAGTTGAGAAACAAAAGATAATTTATTTAGAACTCGTTTAAGAATTGATTTCTGTTAGTGGCATTTTGATTTTTTTTTAATTTATAAAAAGACATGTAAAAAAAGTAAAAAGAATAATTTGATAATTTATTATGACTTTTTAACTAAAAATTTTACTTCTCAAACAAGGCCACCATGTAATGGATTGCAATTTTCCGTTACTCTGAGCACCATGTAAACTAGGCCACCACATACTAATCTGGAACCACTTAATAATTTTTCATTGTATAGGGTCTTAACTCTCGTCATAATTAATTTATGAGCTTAAAATAATAGAATTTTAGTATTTCTTAGGATTAATTATGGAAAACATTTCGTAAAAAATGTCCACTTTAATTAGGAGGATCCCCTCCAGTCCAGATTTTAGATTGGAGAGTGCTGTTTGGGCCCATGGAGCCCACGATAGGCCCCGTTTCGATGATTTGAACCATTCATTTTGTCAGGCACTTCGTGTATTTCGTTTACAAAAAAAATTAGGCCGATTTGATAACTGTAACTTGTTCAATTTATTGCGTTTAAGGTTAAAAAAATATATAGTTTATTTTTAAAAACACAATTGTCTATTTTTTTAATAAAAAATTGAATAAGTTAAAATTATCGGATCGACCTAATTTGTGTGGATGAAATATAGGAAATACCCAATAAAATAAACGGTTTAGATTATTAAAATTAGACTCATGATAAACCTCACGGCTCAAATAGTGCCTTCCAATCTAAAATCTGGACCGAAAGAAATATTCTCCTCTTTAATTATGTTTAGTCTTAGGCAAGACACGACATGCTTTATGGAAGAACTATGTAGTTGGTTTGGTTGTGGAAATTATTTAGGCAAACAATGTGACAAAAAATGCATTGAGTCGGTTATGTAGGCTATGCTGTTTCATTTTCAAAAAAAATTACATGAACATGTCAAAGTGATTGTAACTTTGTAATGCCTCGTTTGTTAATAAGATATTTTAATTAAAAATTCAAAAAATTATTGTAAATTGTCGCGTTATTTTTTATATTTTTTTACATTTTTTTTTTATATTTTTATATTTTTTTTATAAAAAATAAAAAAATAACAATAACCAATTCTCAAACGAGCAATAACAATTGTACTATGCTTTGTTGTAGTTGAGCACTGGGATATATTTTCTTTGTCCTGGACTCGAGGGCTTCAAACTATGAATTTTTTTTAATTAAAGTATAATTTCATTTTCTTCAATTTTTTCACATCAAACTAGCAATTACAACTGAACTTTCTTGTATTGAAGAGAGACAAGGTAGAAAACATTGGGCTATAAGGTCATAAACAGACGATGTTAGAGACGCATTGGGTCTCATGTGCACGTGCCCCTCTTTAATTTTTGAAACATTTAAAAAATATTTTTCAATTTATTCTTTTCAAGTTTTGAATATGCCTCTTTTTTTTTTTTAAAACGTATTTTTCTTAATTTATCATTTTAATATTTAATTTGCTAATATATTTTCTTATAAATTTTAGGATAAATTATAAATACACTTCTTGTAATTTGTTTAAAATACAGATTCCTTTTTATGGTTCTGAAAATTATAAATTTCCCCTTATTAGAGCATCAACATCAGTATCTTTAAATTAACAAAAAGTTAAAATATAAATAACAAATCATCAAATTCTTCCTCCATCAGTCTCAACAAATTTTTGTTAAATTAACTTTTTGTTAAATTTGCTACAGTAACTCGTCTGATGAAGCGATGAACTGTTCATCGCTACAACACGCGAGTTGGTGTAACTAGACGTCCGCCCGGAAGTCCGACCGGACGTCCGGCCGGTCAACCGATCAACGGCAAATTATTTATTTATTTATTTATTTTTACATTTCCTCCAATTTTATCTTTTGTAAAACATAAGAATTGTTTGGTTGATAGGTCATCAATTTAATTATAAAAAAAAAAAAAAACAAACATTTTAATAGGATTGAGTTAAAATAGAGAGTTTGATGCAGTGGGTGACTAGCTAAAATATGAAAATGGCTTTTTTAGTTATAATTTGACTCAAAATTTACTGAGGCTGATGCGGATGCTCTTAGAATTTGTTATTTAACAAAGTTAACAGAAAAAATAAATTTTTTTAAATTCTATCCAATACAACAATGTAATTATCATGATTATTAATTGAAATATATGGCTGACATATTAAAACTGGTAATTGACTTAATGGTTAATTAATAAAAATAGTCATTTATTACACAATTATAAATTTTAAAAGGTGAAATGTAATTTTCAAAATTATATAGGCTATTTGTATTCTAAGCAAATTTTAAGAGATGTATTTGTAATTTATTCTAAATTTTATGCACTTTATCTCCTCGTGTGTGCATCTTAATGTAATTTCGTTTTCATTATTTTTTAAGGCATGCATGTAATCGCATTTTAAATTGACAAACATCATGTTTAAAAATTAAAATAGAAAATCTAATTAAAAATAAAAATACAAAAAAATCAATGAAAAATTATCTGTTAATTCGACAGTAACTTTAACATAAAAGTTTGGCATCATCTAACATTTATTCACCTTACCATGAAGTGAAAATTGAGTTTAGAGAAATTGTGATAGATTTTACTCGGATTTCATCTCAATAATGTTTCATGAATTAAAATCTTGATTCCATCACAGAGGCTGTTAAAAGTAAGAATCATTTAATTATCAAAAGCGAAATTAATAAGATAATCACCCACTTTTAAAATGGATTAGACACATTAGCTTAATGCATAAATTTAAGTGAAAACTACCAATCAGAGAGAGCTAGTCCGAGAAAGTCATTACATATTTACGAAAAAAATTATAATTTTATGTATTAATATTTATAAAATTTATGACTTACTTATAATTATTTTGTAATCCTAAATTTAAGCAATTATGAATTATGAGTGGCTATAAAAGAGAGAGACAACCCAGTGATTGATGTGATATTAACCTAATCACAAAGGAGGCAAAGAGTGACGCAACCACAACTAGGCTTGCCTATTTGTGATTAATCCAAATCGCACACATGTTCTTGCCTAACCAATAATTCAAGAGACCAATGGGAATGGGAAATTTTTCTCTATTTTGACGTTGCATGCATGCAAAAGGATCAATCATCACCATCATCATCATCATCATCAATTGTAAAAAAGTGAACCAAATCAAATTGGAATAAAACTTTTCATCATGCATTGCATGTAGTGAGCATGGCACAGTAAAATGTCTGGAAAAACACTAATCACTCAGCTGTAAAGAAATGCCTAAGATATTTGTAAAACAATCTCACGTTTAAAATCTCTTAGCCTTAAATAATTAGGGTCAGTTTGTACGAAATTTTATTTTGATTTTAATTGGACTCATCGTAAGTGAACGGTAGGATTAATTTCCTGAATTAGTCAATCATTAGTGCTTGATACTGAGTTATAAAAATAAATAAAAATACTATCATTTTAAGATCAAAATTTGTCAAAAAAACTAAAGCTTTTGGCATGAAATTGTTTTGTAGTGTATTTATTAGCAACATTTAAGGCTAAAAATCATTTTTTTGGGGAAAGGCTAGAACTGGTTTCCCATTTTTATTTTATTTTATTTTAAAGATGAATAAGTTTGGTTCCTAAAACCTTGATATAGTGTGTAAGATTAGCGAGTGATCACATATATTTTGAATTTGCACCCTGAACCTGAAACAGATGTAAAGAATTCTAGTTAAAATCAATTCTCAACTATTAGGGAAAAAAAAAAAAGAAAAAAAAAGAACATATTGCGTACAATTGATGGAAGCTTTCTGCATTTTAATGGGGAAGGTGTGGAAAAGAAACCACGTACTTGTCAAAGCAAATTTGCATTTCCCTTTCATTTAGCCAACATAAGTTCAAAGGAAAAAGACTAACTCGTTTGGAAACAGACTAATTTAGTAACTTTTTGACTATTTAGCTAAAATATGAGCTAAAAAAAACTAGTATGTTTGGAATGACTTTTAGGCTTTTTACGAAAAGATGTGCAAAAAGTAGAGAGAAAAGAGAATCTTTGACTTTTTGATATGGATTGTTGGCTTTTTGACTAATTTAGTAACTTTTTGACTTTTTAGATAAAAAGTTCGGTTGCCAAACGAGGCCCAGTGGGAGTGACTCCACCACCTTCACTGTTTTTTGATTGGTCCAAATTTTTTTTTTTCTTTTAGTCTTGATCTCACAACCCCCACGTGGAGGTGGGGGTGCTGGGGGGCTCACCCCCCACCAGAGGTCACAACTATTTTGTATGTTTATGGTTGCATATGAATATGATTGTAAATAAATTCATTTTTAATAGTGTTTTGTTTTGAAGTGAAAAGTTCACAATGAATCACATTATTATATATGAATTTTTTGTTTGCATAATATTATTCTTTTCAAAAACTCTCATTATTTAAGAATACTTTTTAAGAAAAAATTCTCAGAAAGTGTACATAAATTTTTTTTATTGAGTCCTATTAACACATAAATCAATCACTTTGTTGTATATAAAAATTTGGGAAAATTACAAATACATGAAATAGTGGGAAAAAAAGGAAAATGTCTCGTAACTCAAATTTTGTGGCTCAAAAGTGGCTCAAATGGCCAAAACAACGTCGTTTTGACTATTTTTATGTTGTTCTGTACTCAAAACGACGTCGTTTTGGCCATTTGAGCCACTTTTGAGCCACAAAATTTGAACTACGTAACATTGCCGGGAAAAAAATTGCACTACAAATGAAATGTTTTTTGGGTGCAACTCTGACATACATGAAAAGTTGCATCAAGTACAAACATGAATGATTTTACACTATATACAAAAAAGAGTTGCACCACCATGAAAATGCAATTTTTTTTTTCATTACTCCACTGAAATGCATTTTTCCCTAAAAATTTCATACATAATACAACATGTCATTTATATTCATTCACTAAAAATTAAAAGATTCATCATTTTATAGTTGATAATTGCAACAATTTACTGTCATATCATCTCTTTTTTTTTTGAATAAAAATCATATTTGTTTAGCATTTTCCTTTCAAATTATATGAATTTACCGCCCATTTTTTTTTTTGGAAAATTTAATATACATGCATTAATACATCTACCCTTAAGTTTAGGTCAAGTTTGGGAAGACTAAATAAGTGTACTTTTTGTCTTTTTGGACAAAAAAATTGAGGTTGAAAATATGGATGTTTGGGTTAACTTTTTGACTTTTTATGGAAAAATGTGTAATAAAAAATTGTGAAAATTGGTTTTTAGAGGAAAATTTGAATTGGGAGTTGTGCAGCCGTAATTGTTGACTTTTGGTGAATAGTGTTAACTTTTTAACTTTTTGAGTAACTTTTTGACTTTTTAAATTATTTGGGAGTACCCAAACTTGGCCTTAGAATCCTACGATGAAGCTGTATCTATATATGTATGTATATAAAGTCCCCCGCTAATTAAACTGCGGGACTTTGAAGGGTTTCACAAAACAATTTGCCCAGTTGGTTTTTGCTGGGGGTGGGGATATCAATGTTGATGCTTCGTCATGAGTTTTTTTCTTCAAAGTTACATATCAAAATAAGTTCAAAGATGAAAGTTACTCACTCATGGTTTTAACTCATGGTTTTATTAGTCCACAATCATGATTTTATTAGTCGTATAATTGATTACAATTTACGGATCAAATGATTGTGTCTTCCTCAATTATTAAGGATGGTTTTGAAAATATGGTTAAAAATTGACTTTTTTTATTATTATTTTTAAAATGTGTAAAAATTGTGAGAGATAATATGACTCAAAATGAGTTAAAAGATGAAAGATGACTTTTAACTATCTTCTCAAAAAATAACCCTAAGTAAACTGAGCTATGTGATAGGTTAAACTTATGAGATAATTTATTCTTGTTAAGTTGACAATATGGTATATGATACATACTATCATAACATGATCCGATCATAATCAAAGATAAAAAATTTAAAAACCCTCGAGATATTGATTCGTGATTATATTTTAATTTTAAATAGTGAATATCAACCCCAATCAAATAATCAACAATAAATCGATACAATGATTTAATGCGAAAAAAATCATAATTGGAGCACCTCCAATTGTGATAAAAAAAAGAAAAAACTACAGGCCAAAACCACAAAACAATTCACTAAGAAGGCAAAAAAGAATTACACACAAGTACCTTCAATTACCTAGTGAATTCACGCCCAAATTGAACCAAACCTGATGTGCCTCTTTCACCACCGTCTTCACCTTGGAATTGCTTTGCACAATGTTGAATTCACAATGCCGATGTTGAATCCACGACAATGAGGCACTCCGGAATCCACCAAAGTTTCAGACCCAAGTTCTCTGAAATTCACTGAAGAACACAACTCTCTTTTGTGAATAAAATAATAAAAACAAATCCCTTAATGATTGATGTCAATATAAAACTTGTAAATCTATCGATCACTCTCAAATCATCAAGAAAATCAATATATAAACACCCTCCAATATAGAAAACCTTAGTAGCTCTCTTCTCTGAGAATTTTGACGGGTTCAACCCTAAAAACAGCAAACGACATACTTTATAACAAACAGAGTTGCGAAGACCACTCGAGCGCACATTTTATTCCTCGAGCGGTGTGAGTAAAGGCGGTGCAAATATATAAGCCAACCGCTCGAGTGGTGAAACATCTTTCTCAGAAGTTCAAGACACAAGCAGAGATCCTCGTACATAATCAGCAAAGTGACAAATAAGGAATACTCAAGATACGGAATGTCAACACAAACTCCTCTACACTGGTACAATTCGGATTAGATTCGTATCTAAACATTTACAGTCTCATTGAAACAAAAAAACGAATAAAATTACAACTAAAAGAAATTTTGTCATATAAAATTACAAATTACAAAAACTTAATGAAAAAGAAAGCACACGATTCAATCCAAAAAAGCAATATTTCTTTTAATTATTTTAGAAATGAATTAGTTTAATGCTTTTCAATTTTTTTTTGCCATATCTTTCATATCATGCTGGATTGTATGGCCCTCCTTGTCAGATGAGTCCCTATCGACATTGCTAAAAGGTTTATACCTTTTAGGTAAAAAAACAAGGGCTGTTTTCGCCATTAGCAAAAATGCAATGATCCGGTATACTGCAATTTTTAAGAGTGTCCATATATATACTAGTGTATATTGTGTCTGAAAACACCGTTCAAATAAAGTAAGTGAGCAAAAAGGGAGAAAGAAAAATAATAAAGAAATAGAGAGGAAAATAAAAAAGGAGGGAAAATAAAAAAATAAAGGAACATTTACGTACAAGTCTTAATTTATGAACTTATACTTCAATAAGCCTGAACTAAGATTTTTTGGACCTTCAAGTCCCATTAAATTTTTAATAGTCAAAATTACCCTCCAAGCAATGATTGTTCATCATTTATAATTATCTATAAAAAAATATGATGATTTGACATTTATTTTGATTTTCAAAATTTTAAAATATTAACTTTTAAATTGAAAAAACTTTAAAAAAAAATAAATTATGTGTTAAAAAAAATGAAAAAATTGATTTTTTTTTTTTTTTGGTGTAAAACTAAAAATTTTGTGTCTATAAAGGAGCATAATGATAGAACATTGATGTGCAAAATTGGAAAAAAAAAAAAATTTAAAAATGAAAAACTGATAATATTCTCAGTTCTAAAATTGAAAAAAACGGTTGATATTCTTGGTTTTATTAGATAGTTGAATCAAACCAATAACTAGAAGGGCAACAATATTTAATCTCATGCTCTGTTTTTTTTTTCATCAGTTAGTAAAACAATTATCTGGAACATTGCTATGTAAAATTGATAATATTCTTAATTTTAAAAATTGAAAAAAACTGATAATATTATCAATTTTACTAAATAGGACTTATTGGTTCAAAAAAGCTTAAATAAGACTTGAGTTACCATAGCATTTTGTAAATATGACTTTTAGGTAATTAACTCAGAATAAAAAGGAAAGAGGGAGAAAAGTGGGGATGAGAGAGAGAATGCATGAGTGAAGAAAAAGAGGGGAAAAGAAGGTGTGTGGGTGTGAATTAAAGAAAGCTTGACCCTAAGATGAATTTGAAAATTAATCTCAATCCTTAAAACAAAATTAATCTCAACCCTTAAAACAAAATATATCTCTAAGATATTTTGATACTTTTTCAAAAACCCTCATGCTTTATATATATATATATATATATATAATATTTTAAAATTTTGAGTCAAAATATTTGATATAATTTTTATTTACAATTTATGAAATAAAAATAACTTAAATAAAAAATAATAATAAAAAATAAAAAAAACTGATTACTAAGAAGTATTGGAAGAGAACTTTTAGTTTATGTGTTTTCGATAACAAAAAACCAATATAAAGATCATAGAGAATGTAATAATGGTTTGTCGACCATTTCACTTTAAATTTTTAATGTGTTCTTGAAGAGTCCCAATGAGAAGAGAAGAAATTAAAAAAAAAAAAGTTTATCCACCACTGTTTGTTTAATGTAGTAGTACAAGTGTGACCAGCCTACATATTTGACTATCATTAGTCTGCATTCATAATAAAATTACAGACATCTTCCTTTGCTCATATTTAAGAAAATTATATAAATATTTAACAAATATTATCAGGAGAAGAAAATCCATTCCCACTTTGCTTTCTAGGGAGGTGGAAAAAACTCGTGCAAAATGGGTGCAAATGCAGAATTGGAAAAAATAAAAAAAATAAAAAAATTGCAATCCCTAATGACAAAAATCTCTTAATTTGCTTAAATTTTATAGTTTCAAAAATCTCGTGAAATCTCAATTGACCTTTAATAATGATGGCGGGCTTAAGAAGGAAGAATGATATTTAATATTCTCCTACATATATAAAACAATTCATCTCATTTTCATTTAATCATTGCCAAGAAATGTATACTAATTAACTAGGATTTGTTGGATGGTCGGAAAAAAGGTTCAGGGATTAAATCTTTTCACATGAATTTGAGTTTATTTCTACTTTCACTCCCACTTTGAAAGTTCATTATAACAATTTTATGTTTTGTATTTGATTTTTATTGTGATTGTAATTGGTTGAACTTCATTGTAATATGATAAATTAATAAAAAAAGAAGTTGATTTAGAAATACGCATGTCCTCATCTCATTAATCAGATCAAGGATTTCTAATCCTTAAATCTCTTAATTCTTCAGTCTCAATACACTTTTAATCATAAGATTATATAAAAAATTGAAGACGCGATTCAATTGTTAGGAGTATATTAAGAAAGAGTATATTAAGAAAGTGGATTAGAGTTCTCTACAATGATATTGTTGTGGTAATGTAATAGACTATGTTTAAAGTTGAAGTAAAGTTATAACGGTTTAGAGTGCATAGTTTTAATTTTATTTTACTTTGGATTATATATTTTGTTGACGTGTTTTATTGTGATAAAAAAATATAAGGGAAAATCACAACAAAAAAATTAAACTCTAGAAAAGTAGGGCCAACGATACACTCTGTATCCATTAACCATCACATGGTTAAAAATACCAAAGTTTTAGAGTAAATTTAATAAAGCACAGAGTATACACACTCAAATGATGTGTGAAATATTTCGCTCTTATATTTTTCTCTTTCTAGGTGTGAATATCAATTCAATGGTAAGATCTTAATCTAATAACCTTGAGATTATAGGTTCAAGTCTCGGAACAATCATTTTGTACATTATGCTAAAGTTAGGTGAGTACCTAATTTTTTCCCTTTGGGAGTTGTTTTTTTTTTTGTCATTTTATTTTTCTCCTCCTATCATAACCAAACAATAGAAAATGATTTATTTTCTTCCCTACATTAAACAGAAGGTACAAACACTTGAAAACAAATTTTCAAATATTCTCTAAATTAAATTCCTCTCCACATTCTCTTCTCAATGAAAGAGAAAAAGAAAGTGATTTATTTTCAAGTAGGCCTAACATCATGAAGTTGGACCATGCCATCAATGCTCAACCACATCCTCATGTTTATAATCTATATACATCATTGAATTCTTCAAATCATTATTTGCATAAAGATAATGGGCTCGTTTGGTTTGATTTTCTGAAAAAATTTTGGGAAATTTTCTCTACAAATAAGTTTTCAAAAATAATCAAACCAAACAAATTTTTCCAAAAAAATTTCCCAAAACTTGTAAACCAAACAAGTTTTCCAAACAAATCTCTCTCTCACACACATCAAATCAATCACTTTTTCCAAAACTCTCTCTCAAAATAATTTTCCAAAATATCTTTTGAAAAAAACCAAACCAAACATGTTTTCGTACTTTTTATCTCTAAAACACATCTCTCAAACACAAACCAAACATACCCAATGATTTGAACAACAATTACTATTCAAGTGAGCATTATTATCTATTTGCATCATCATCTATGAAAATAAAATGTATTTGAAAACAAAAGCAACGAAAAATTTGAAAAACAGTCATCATTTTTATATAATTTTTATTTTTGTACGAATACAGCTTCCAAATTTCAAAAATAGCTTTTTGATGTTTTGAAAAGTGATTTTTCATTACATTTTTGTCAAAAAAATAGTTTTAGAAAAGGTTCACCAAACAAGTTGTCTATGTTTTTTTGATTAAAGAATACAAACAACAAAAAATGAAAATACAACCAAATAGTCACTAACCTATTTTCTCTTGGACATTTTGGGTATGGCTAGTGTATTTGTATTGAGAAATGATATTAATCACCAAACATATTTTTACTATTTTATTTCACTTTCATACATGATAAATACATAGAATGTGAAAAAATTATGTAAAATATTCCAATAATATATAAAAACTCACTTTTATATTAGGAAAATATTTAAAACCCCTAAAATACGACCTACAAATTAACCCTAAATGATATGAACTATCACATGCCAATTGTTGATTTGTTTAGGAATCAATCAATTAAGACCTGACCCTCTGCCACATTAGTATAAATAAATTTAAATTTAAGAGTGATATTTTAAGAATCACTAACATTACATTTTATATTGTGGAAGGAAAAAATGTGAAGAAAGCAACTTCAAAATCATGTCCTTCATAAAAGAAAAAAGAAAAAAGAAAAAAACAATACCCCACTCAAAAGATTTATCCCCCCAAAAAATTATTTTGGTAGGTTGGGATGTTTTGAAAGAATTAGAATGTTTAAAAGGCTAGGCATTGGAGGACATACAAAGACCTAACAATGTTGCCCCCACAAGGGACAATATGTGAGTGAACAAAAGAGTTTGAATTCCCACTACAAACTATATTAAAACCAATCCAAATAAATATAAGAAATATAAATGCCCCATCATTTACAATTAATGAATGCCTAAGAAATTATGAGCTTTCATTATGAATAAGAGTAGTGCTATAAAAATATAAAATGATATGATAAATTTTAAATCTATCATTTTAAAATAAAACACTCGTTAAGATTAACTTATAATTTTAATAATGTTATACTGTCACATTATTCTTATAATAAATTTTGTATAAAAATTCTATAAACATTATATTCTTATGAATTATGAATGAATATTAATGATTGTAGGCTCCTACATGACTGATGTTTGAGCAATTAAATAATCCATTCTTCATTTAAAATATGAACCAAAGTTCCCAACACCTCACATGGCTTACATGGATTGACATTAATCAGGCATGTGTTTTATTCTATGTTATACGGATTCTTCAAAATAAATTAAATATTTGTATCAGACACTTGATACTTGAATAAGGGTATGAAATATGTGTCGGATAATTTTAAACGAATACTTCTTATATAATTATATATAACACTATTATTATATATATATATATATTTGTTATATAATTGCTATAAATATCTTTTTGACAATGTAAATTATATATATATATATATAATACCATTTTACCTTACATACTCGATTAAAAATATAAAAATATAACATTTGTTTGTCCAATCCTCATACCCTTAAATTTGTGATTTGATGAATTTGACATCCAAATATATACCCGACCCGACCCGACCCGACCCGAATTCATGTAACATACGTTATAGTCATGTGAGATCAAAATTTTCAAATAGTTTTTAAGATTATAGAGGTTTACAGGAGTCAAAGATTTTATGGAAGATTTTTGTCTCTTTCTCTCAATCTCTTGTAATCTTCGCTCAAAGCTCAATAACAATTAGGGTGGTGATTTAGACCCCGTTTTTTAGACCCCTTTTTGACCCCCTCTCTTCTCTCATTGGTCCCCTTTCCTGCACATCCAATCACCCCCTGACACATGGCAAAGGGGGGTGAGGGGGTGCCCCCAAAAGGGGGTCTCAAAGATGGAATGTATGAACAAAAAAGGTGATAAATTACAAGTCTCACGCGGTTTAGCATAATTATAGATACTTTCTGAGTGGGGAGATTTCCATCTGTCAGTACGGCCGAGAAGAATAACGCCCGGCGTCACGGGTTACGGGGCACCGAGCAAGATGGTCGGCCTAATTGGCCGAGCGATCAATCTGCTCGTGCGACGGCATCAACCAGTGTCCTCTTGGGGACCGAGCTGGAGGCTCGTGCATGGCGAAGTTCAGGACGAAGATCGCAGCCGAGCTGGATGACTGACCGGGTTACACAGAGAATGCGACCGGGCCGTCGTGTCCCCAGCCCTCCAGCCGAGGCCAAGCGCTTGGGCGTGGCAGAGATTGGAGATGAAACGGTTGGAGGCCGGCATGCCTTGCGACCGGTCTAACGCGATGAACCGGTCTAGGGTATCTCGGCATTTGCTATTAAGTTCTGGGTTGGTTCTAAGTCATAAGCCGGCTGTATTGGCATGGTTGTGTGATGGCAATTTTCCATGTGTTTGGCCGGTCATGGTACCTCGGCTAAGGGTGCCACCTGGGCCAATGGTGTGAAGGAGAGGACATCTGCTCCACGAACGCCTCAATACCGTTGGGCAGTTCTGCATGTACTGGAATGAGGACAAAATCTTTATACGTGTAAGGTGGTGAGAGGCGAGCACTGCCACCTGTCCAGGGAAGGACAGCAGAGGTAGTGCGCGCACAATCTCGGAGCTGCGTGGCCAGCCTAGATATAGAGAAGGAGGGCGAACGTTACTGGTAGGGATTTCACTCTCACAAATTCTCTCTCTCTTCCCATTGTCTTCTTGCTCACTGAACTGACTTGAGCGTCGGAGGGTTTTTCCGGCACACCACCGCCGGGCAGCTCACCCTTCTTGTGTTGCAGAGACCGACGCCGTTACCAGAAGCTCGACGTTCAAGGTGTACGGAGAGTCGTGAATATTTCACCCCCGTACACTTTCCATTTGGTAAAGTTAAAACAAATAGAACTATTAATACAAATGATATACCGACACAAGAATAAATAAGATTAAAATAGGAATTTAAGTATTCATCCATAGAATTAACTAATGATTGATGAAAAGGAAGCAAATTGTGCGAACTAAAATTTTAAAAGTGCAAAGTGTAATTATGCAAATTTGTGGGACTTGATGCATTTTTTTATTTTTATTTTTTTTGAAATCACAAGAAAAAGTTAGTATAATTTACACAAAAATTTATGAACTTTTGAATTTTTTATTATTTCTTGACTAGCTGATCTTGGGTTGGACGGCATGAGGGGGAATCAGTGAGTTTAAGAATTGGGGTTTTCCCCTAAATTGCAGAAATAATTGATTAACACCGGCAGCCACCTTTATACTGTGTTTGATTGGAGGATTTAGGGAGGGATTGGAAAGAAAAAGAGAAAAGTTAGGTGAAACGTGAATAAAATATACCTATATTTCACCTAGTTTCACACACCTTTTTCCTTTTCTTTTTCAAATCCCTCTTCAAATCCCCCAACTAAACACAACATTAGTGTTTTTATCCATGTTATTTTGTGCTCTAATTATCAATGGATATTCTTTAAGTCTCGTTTGGATTGAGCTTTTAAGTAATTTTTTTTTGTTGTTGTTCGGGGCTTACCCTTTTTTTATTATTATAGTTTTGTTAGTCTAGATGGATCCCAATAATAATAATAATAATAAGAAATTAAAATCTTGAAAAAAATCTAGAAAGGACAACAAAAAAAAAAGGGACTTTTTTTACTTTAAAAACAGAAACTTTTTAGATTCATCTACACGAGACAGATCAAGAAAAAAATTTGACATAATTCAAAAAAAATATCACTATATATTTATAAATGAAAAAAAGGTTCAGAAAAAGTGATTATTTTAGCTGTCCATTTTATTTTCTTTCCTTTAAAAGAAAAACAAAAAAACAAATAACTTTTAGGTGCTTTGGACTATATGTTATTTCACTTCCCATTCCCACATACTAAAGGAGAACCTAAAGGCAAGCATTCTAACAAAGTTTAGCTCTTAAATTACCAAATTAAAAAATATATATATATATATAAATCAAAAATCAAAAACCAATTTACCTGTTGATATTTTTTTAATATATACTAGAAGCATCACATAATCTGAGTTTATAGATTCAAAGAAAAAAAGAAAAGAAAAGTGTATCTGATAAATTCGATATTTTAAAATTTTATTTATTTATTTTTATGGAGTTCAATATCGTTAAATTCTACTAAATCCAACAAAAAATCAAAAACATTATGAAACCATTTTTTTTATAGGAACATTATGAAATAGTTGATAAAAAAAAGGTTCTAATAAGATGGTAACAACCCATCAAATTAAATTATAGCTAGTTCTAAAATTCTTGATTTCATCGAATATTTGGAAAAAAGAATGTTCCAATCCTTAGGTTTTGGCAAAACCAGTGTTTCACTAACCAACCAACCAAACATATCATTCACATCTAAACCCTATTTATTTGACTGGACAACAAAGGCGATTGAAACGCTTAGCTTCTACAATATCCATTGACATGTGTAAGGATCCGCTGTCCCCAAATAACCCTGTCCCCCTGTCTTAATTCACTCACAACCATTAGATCATATGATAATCCCAAGATGTGAAAATCAAGAGATATCCAATGGTTGTGAATGAATTGGGACAAAAGAGACAAGATTATTAGGGGATAGAGGATCCTTGCACCATTGACATGAATTTGTCAATCCAATGTTTGTTATTCAAATAAATACATATATAAATGTTTGAAAAAAAGATTTTGATGCCTATCTAAGAAGAAAAAAATTAAGAGAAAAAGCCAAACACGCCCCACAAAAATACAAAAGAAAAAGTTTAGAGGTTTAAAATGTAGCCAAGGCGTGCCAAAAAGAGGATAAGGTGTTGTGGATTGGTAGGGTGACACTGGAATCTCACACGCACGCTTTGCTTAAATTTGTTTATTACTACAGAAATTAAAAAACTATACAATATAATATAAATATTTAGGATCAAACACAGATCAGTGATATTAAAATTGTCTCTAGCTTCCTAAGTCGAAACCTTGACCCTGTCGAAAATGCCGAGCATGCTCGTCCATGACAGTATCCCTTTACAAACTTTGCCACGTGGCAGGCTTGCCCGCACAGGTGCCGGCTCTAGATGGTAGGTGATGTAATATATTCATGTATGTACATAAACTATATCATCATATAAAAGTATTTGTATGAAAAATTGATAAAATCGAACCAACTATATGAGATGACTAAAGTTTTGATTTTCGATCAATTATGACTAAAGTTTCAATTTTTGATCAATTTTTCATAAAGTATTGTCTGTTTTAGTTCTGAAATCAATATTGGCAAAACTAACCAAAATAATGACAACACGTTTTACAATAAAAATTAAGTAGAGAGACATTTATAGAGCAACATCCACCACCTCTATTTTTCCCAATATGAAATTTTACAAATCCTTAAAACCTCTCGTGAATCCCTCTTTTACACTAAATTGAAAAACTAATAACATCGAAACGTAACTTTGAGTAGTTAGTTTCAATTCTTCAATCAACAAAACCAAAGTGTTCAATTCGGAGCCAAATTTTCCGCCAACCCTGATCAAACCGAACTAATTACACTCCTAATAATAATAATGTAATGCAAGTTAAATGTTAATTTGTATGATTTGAAAATACCACCTAAAAAGGAATTTTAAGTAGGTAACCATAAAGGAGACATGAAGGGACGGCATGGTTGAGTGAGTGAGACATATTTTACTATTTCCATCAGCTGGTTGTTACAGCTTAGAAAGAGACTGTTGCTTACTTCTCCGCCTTATCTATCTCTTTCTTTTTCTTTTTCTTCTTCTTCTTCCTTCATCTAGAGAGAGAAAGTTAACAGAGAAATCCAGAGAGAGATGGGAAATTGCCAGGCTGTTGATGCTGCAGCACTAGTGATACAACATCCAAGTGGGAGGTTAGAGAGGATGTATTGGTCGATAAGCGCTAGCGAGGTGATGAAAATGAACCCAGGTCACTACGTATCTCTAATTATTCCATTGCCTAACTCTGGTGAAGAAAATACAGATGACAGGACTGTACGATTCACTCGTGTTAAGCTTCTTCGGCCTAGTGACACTCTTGTTCTTGGTCGGGCTTACAGACTCGTCACATCCCAGGGTTTGTTTTTTTGTTTTGCTCTCATCAACCACTATATTCTGGAGGAATATATTTTTGTTGATAGTCTTGCTTTTTAAGTAGCGTGTGTTTTCAAGTTGTGAATTTTTGAGATTTTTTTTTCTTGGGTTATAGAGGTTATGAAGGTGTTGCGAGCGAAGAAGTATGCGAAGATGAAGAAGAGCCTTTCAGAATCAGATGCCAAGTCAGAGACAGGTCGAGGGAAGCAGAGTTCAAGTTGTGAGGCAGAAGACAAAAAGCCCGAATTGGAGAAAACCAGCCAGGTAAACTCTCTTCAGCCAGTAAACCAATACCTACCAAGAATTTTCTCTCTTCTTTATGTATCGGTAAATACATACATATATATATATATATATAGCTCTACGCATACATATCATCGAGGTTACAGTTTTTGTGCTCAGTGTGAACTTCGAATTCTCTATGTCAAAAAATACAAGTTACATTTGACTAAACAGAGACGTCAAATCAAGCAAAGCATTTGCATATCAATGAAAACATGTTTATATCAGATACAGTAACACAACAAGATTATGCATATTAGTGTTTTATAATGTTTGACTCGTGATCATAGACCCTAAAGACAAAAGATGCAAAGTAAACTAGAGAATGAGAGCAGATGATTGAAATTATGTTGCCTTCGGAAATGGAGTCAAATGAGATTCATAAGTTAAAGAAATACACAAAAATGTTTCAGTTTTCAAACAAATAAACTGACTGAGGTCATGACTACTAATCTTGTACTCACCTGAAATTGCAGGCAATGAGTCATGAAAGACATCGGCAGAGGCCAGGATCAACAAATATTGCTGCAGCAAGGCCAAAAACATGGCGCCCTTCCTTACAAAGCATCTCTGAGGGTGTAAGCTAATGGTGGTTCTGATCGTAATTTCCATGTGCAGATGCTTTTCATAAACGAACCTTTTAAACCTGGGAACATAAAAATGGCAAATCCATGGAAGTTGCTATCGAGATTTCAGTGCCATTGTCACTCACAGTTCTAGTGTTTAAACCACTGTTAGTAGTAATACCGCCCTGTATAGCATAAGAAAGCAATGAATTTGACATTTTTCTCATTACCCAGATCTGAAATTAGAATTTATACTTTGCCTACAAGCTTTTCAATGTTCATGGTCATAAATGAAAGATTTAGGAATGGTTACTTGGGCGGTTCTGAGTACCAAATTTCCCAATTCTGATCAACATCATTTTGTGCCCATAATAGAGATGCCTGAGCAATGGATTCGACATTTACTGTAAGTTGTAATCATTCCTATGTATAGCATAAAAAAGCAATGGATTCGGCATTTTTCTCATTACCCAGATCCAAAATTAGAATTTGTATTTTTCATATAAGCTTTTCAATGTTCATGGTCATAAATGAAATATTTAGGGATGATCACTTGGGCGGCTTTGAGTTCCAAATTTCCCAGTCTTGATCAACATAATTTTGTGCCCATAATAGAGATGCCCGAGCAGCCAACGGGGCTCCAGGAAGTTTCTTCTCCTTGAGTGCAACCAACATATCTGTGAAAGGCTCCACCAATAATGTCCCAGGTCCTCCGTACTCTTTGTGCAGAAATTCACCAAAAATCTGATTTCCACACAAGAAGCAAATTATTGAGAGAAATCAAGAACAAATTAGATAAGATTTCAGATCTACTATCATTGGTTCAAAGCATAACGTACAAGTCCACATCCAGGACATTTCAAGCATTCGGACCTAACATGCAAAAAAAAGATAAAAACAACTTGATGAAAGCTGTCTCGATAGCACTGTCTGCTCTATTGTAAGGTCAGATATTTTTTTTTCAGGAGTCAATCATTGAATTATTTTCAGGTAAAGAGCAAGCAAGGTTTTTTAAAAAAGAAAGAAGAAAGAAAGAAAAGAAACAGAAGTTCATTTTCCATAAAAATTGTAATCTGTACTGTGAAATACAATAATTGAAATTGGGAGAAATAATCAAGTTAGGAGGATTAAGATAATTAAATTATACAGAACAAATATGATGTGTTGTAACTAGACACCACCAAGCTTTAGGAAATGACTATCAGTGTCCATTATCCTTGGCAGAACATGTAAAATACCCACACAAAAAAAAAAAAGATCACACGATTTGTGCTGCAAAAGGAAGATGTAAAGTCACCTGTTTTATCCTTATCATTGGTCTGACCAAAATAGAATAAGTGTCTATTCACATACTAAATTCCTTTTATTTAATTAATCCATTCATACAATTCCATGACCATTAAATTGATAACCCATTTTTGTATATGATCAGATGTCTCTTCCATATTCAGTTACTCAAGCAGATCAATTCCATCAAAGGATTCTGATGCAGGCGTGATTTAAAAATAATATTTTTATTTTTATTATTTTGGACTAATATTTTTTTTCTTTGGGATAAATTTTGGACTAATAGTTGATCAGGAATATTTTGATTTGAGTATGGAATTTAAATCATGCCTGCATCAGATACTAATTAAACCCAGTAACACAAGCCATGACCAACTGCTCTTTTACTTTCTGAAAGGAAATGTGTCTATCTATATTAATAAAGCCATCTAGATTATATCACTGGTAGTGACTGGAAGGCGAATATTCTGGGGCCATTATAATACCACATCCATCCTCTTAGTTCATAATGAAAGGATTAGTATTTCTCATCTGGATACCATTTGTCTATCGTTTTAACTCTTTCAAACAAAAGATCTGCACATTGCCACCTGATTTCCTCCTCAACAATCCCCGATCACCCATAAAAAATAAAAAAATAAAAAAATAGATTAAACAAAAAAGTGCTGATTTTCTGTCTTCCAAAATCTATGCTTCGACTATTAAATCTGTTTTAAATATCGAATAAGTAAATAATTAGAAGTTTCTTACCTCATGAGGCATCAATATGAAATTGAATATCTAATTCTTAATTCATTTTTAATAAGTTGAGACGTGCTTGCTAATTATAATTTTCTAATGGCTGCCTCGTCTTTGAATAGGTCTGAATTGGCATGTATAATTCTTAATTAATGAGCCGGTATGTACATGTAGTAAGCTGACTTTTATGATACCAGCACATGTAATTTGTTATCTAATGATGAAGTTGTTACATGGTCTTGGATAGAATTCAATCCCAAAAGCTAGCTCAAGAGGTGAGGGCCTGAATTGGTACGTATATGTAGCGTGCTCATTCGGTAGCACCT
This sequence comes from Camellia japonica, assembly GCA_030407325.1. NCBI lineage: Eukaryota > Viridiplantae > Streptophyta > Magnoliopsida > Ericales > Theaceae > Camellia > Camellia japonica. The sequence goes on along the minus strand of JAPPVO010000017.1, from coordinate 150,064,973 downwards.
GAGGCGTGCTGGCCATGGACACGCACCCTACCCATCCTTGCCACTTCGGCTCTGATACCATGTTACATGGTCTTGGGTAGAAATCACCCCAAAAACTAGCTATTAAAGTGAGGGTGCCCTCATGCTTATATACTTAATATAACTTTAGTTTTAATTGATGTGGGACTTCGCTTCACATGATAGGTGGAGGTGTTTGTTCTTGAGCCTGACCACGATGTTCTTGAGTCCGATGACGAAGACAACGAAGGCGATGTTCTTGAATCGGATGGCAATGGCCACTAGCTTCCTTAGTTCATCGATGTTCTTGAGTCCGACTCCAATGACCACGACGATGTTATTGAGTCTGTCGAAGATGACAACGCCGGCGATCTTGTTGAATCGGATGGCGATGTCCACTGTTTTCCTATGTTCAACAGCCTTGACTCCAACAATGATCTTTCCGACTCCCGAAATCAATACTCCCGACATTCTCAATGCAAATAAAGTTGCGGGATAGAGCATTTTGCATTAGTTTCATGACAACAGGTTCTGGTATTTGTACACGGAAGGTCAGCGAATTAGGAAAAGCATGGCTAATTCTATTCAGCAACACAGAACAAAAGGGCTACTGTGTTACATAAGAAAAAGAGATTGGGGAAGCAGTTGGTTTTGATTGATCATCATTAAACGAGGATTTATAAGTGGGGGAGTCACGAGCTTGTCTTGGTATTTCTGATTGATTATGGACCCTCGCAAGGACGTGAGATTTGTAAGTGGGGGAGTTTGAAACGACCCCGTCCCACATTGGAAGTTTGCATGGGTATCTTGGGCATATAAAGCACTACAAACTTGTGCCTAAGCTTTTGGGTCATGTTGGTAGACCGACAAGTTACTTGGGCCAGTAGGTAGTGGGGCATTATAAATGACTTCAGAGCTGAAGTACTTGGGGATGGGTAGATGCGTCTCCCTAGCCTGCATGTCATAGGTACTGCTGAGTGAGCACGATGTTAGGTTTCAACACACTCAGAAATGATAAATAAGCAATCATAGACACAAATGAGACAAATATTTACGTGGTTTGGCCCAATGCCTACGTCCACGGGGGAGAGAAATGAGAATGCATTATAAACTGTGTAACAATACAAAAACAGAGGAGGAGGAGCTCACTCTCTCAACTCAACTCATAGATACACACTTAATAATTCTGATTTTCAATTCAGCTCATAGCTCTTCCCAATTTATACACAAACGGGAGAGCTGCTTGCCAACAACTAACTACCATTACCAACCTCTGCTTGCCAGCAACCAACTACCAAAGTTAATAACACAGCCTCCCTAGGTTGGAAAGAAAATCTATAGCCCAAACTTTGCAGCCTCCATTCTTGACTCATGGTGTAGATACTCAACAATTCTCCCCCTCCGTACCCATGGGGAGTAGGATCCTTACTGGGAGTCCATCCCAGCAATGTCCCTGCATAAAGCACATTGATGTTCGGTATCATTAGATACGCGAAGTGATGTCTCGAGACCACCTTTGTAAGCATGTTGACTGGATTCTTATCTATGTGGATCTTGACCAATTCCAATAACAGCTTCTCCATCACTTCGCGTATCCAATGATACCAAACATCAATGTGCTTTGTGTGAGAATGGTACATAGAATTCTTGCTTAGGTCTATGGCACTCTGGTTGTCACAATGTATCGTGAACTTCTCTTGCTTTAGTCCCAGTTCTGAGCTGAGCAAGAATTCTCTGGTTGTCACAATAAATGCTTTAACCACAACATCTCTTTCCCAGCTTCTACTGCAGCAATATACTCTGCCTCGATTGTGGATAAAGCAACACACTTCTACAGCTTGGACTGCCAAGACACAGCTCCCCCTGCAAAAGTATATAGAAATTCTGATGTAGATTTTTTACCATCAAGATCACCTACTATATTTGAATCTGTATAACCTTCCAAGATTGGTTTTGCTTCTCCAAAGCATAGACACATTTTAGATGTACCCTTAAGGTACCTCAGAATCCACTTGACTGCTTCCCAATGCTCTTTTCCCGGATTGGAAAGAAATCTGCTTACAACTCCAACAGCATGAGCAATATCTGGTCGGGTGGACACCATTGCATACATCAAACACCCTACAACGGATGAGTAGGGAATTCCCTCCATCTCTTCTCTTTCTTTTGTAGAAGAGGGACAAGAACTCTTGCTTAGCTTGAAATGATTAGCCAGCGGAGTACTGACTGGCTTGGCATCTTTCATGTTGAACTTTTTAAGCACCCGTTCAACATACTTCTCCTGTGATAACCACAACTTCTTTGCTTTCTTGTCACGCATAATTTTCATACCCAAGATTTGTTGTGCAAGGCCTAGGTCCTTCATATCAAAGGACTGTGATAACTCTTTCTTTAGTGATCTGATTGTTGTTGCATCCTGTCCAACAATCAGCCTGTCATCAACATAGAGCAGGAGTATGATGAAGTTTCCACTGGGAAATTTCCTGACATATACACACTAGTCTGCAGCAGTTCTCTTGTACTCATGACCTACCATGAATGAGTCAAACTTCTTATACCACTGTCTTGGCGCTTGTTTGAGGCCGTAGAGACTCTTCTTCAATCTGCATACTAAGTTTTCTTTCCCTTTTACTTCAAAGTCTTCTGGTTGCTCCATGTAAATTTCTTCCTCCAAATTACCATGGAGAAATGCCGTCTTCACATCCATTTGTTCAAGCTCCAAATTCAAACTGGCCACTAGTCCTAAAACTACTCGAATGGATGTCATTTTCACAACTGGCGAGAAAATTTCATCAAAATCAATACCTTTTTTCTGCCCAAAACCTTGGATAACCAATCGAGCCTTATACTTGACTAGCTTTCTGCTACCATCTTTCTTCAACTTGAACACCCATTTGTTCTTCAGTGCTTTTTGACCGTAGGGAAGTTTTACCAAATCAGAAGTCTGATTTTTCTACAAGGATTACATCTCTTCTTGCATAACTTGCTACCAGCTACTCTTCTCCTTATGATTCTGAATTTCTTGAAAACTTTCTGGCTCCCCCTCATCAATAAGCAAAATATACTCAGAAGCAGGGTATTTTGATGACGGCTTAGGCTCTCTTATTGATCTTCGTAACTGTAGACCAACAATCTCTGGCGGAAGGGGTTGTGGCTCCCCCTGCTCAATGCCATCTTCTTCCGGATCTTCTTTTAGAAATCCATCTTGCAACTTTACATCATTAACTGCATGCTACGGTAGCTCTTCTTCATCAGTGGCATGCTGTGATGGTGCGGGATTCGGAACAATTTCTGAAACATCATCAACTTTGGGTTTGGCTGGTTGCCCAATGTCTTCTAAGGTCTGGCCTTCTTGAAACACCACATCTTGGCTTCGAATGACCTTCTTGTTTTTCAAATCCCACAATCTGTATCCAAATTCTTCATCTTCATAGCCAATAAAAATGCCTGGAGTAGCTTTATCATCCAGCTTCTGCCTGTGTTCCTTGGATACATGTGCAAATGCTTTGCACCCGAACACTCTCAAGTGAGAGTAAGAAATCTCCTTTCCATACCACACCTTTTCTGGAATCTCAAAATTCAGTGGAACTGATGGCGATCTGTTGACCAAATAGCAAGCAACACGAGTAGCTTCTCCCCAAAATGACTTCGGCAGGTTTGCCATTTTAAGCATACATCTGACCTTCTCCACAATGGTCCAGTTCATTCTCGGCTACACCATTGTGTTGTAGGGTTCTAGGAACAGTTTTCTCATGCCGGATGCCACGAGTAGCACAGTAGGCTTCAAACTCCTTTGACGTGTACTCACCTCCATTGTCTGTTTGGAGACACTTCAACTTCTTTCCGATCTCCCTTTCCACCATAACATGGAATATTTGAAAATGCTGGAACACCTCAGCTTTGGTCTTTAGGATATAAACCCATACCTTCTATGATGCGTCATCAATAAACGTCAGGAAGTATTTTCTGCCACCCAAAGATTCTACTTCTATGGGACCCGCATATATCAAAGTATACTCTAGTCAACAACTCTGATTGTCTTTTGGATGATGAGTGGAAAGCGACTCTATGATGCTTCCTAAACAAGCAGTTGTCACAAGGATACAATTTCGCATCTTTGGCAAAGGGAATAAGAGACTTCTTTGCCAGAATCTGCAACCTTTTCTCACTCATATGACCCAGCCTTTTGTGCCACAAATTTGGTGATGCCTCATCTTCTACCGTGTTGAGGCTATCTGAAATCACATTCACATGAGTCTTGTACAACGTACCAATTGCTTGTCCTCTGGCTACCACCAGAGATCCCTTCTTCAATTTTCACATGCCTTTGCCGAAGTAGTTTTCATAGCCTTGTCGATCTAAGGCTATCCCTGAAATAAGATTTAGGCATAAATCGGGAACATGCCTGACATCTTTCAACACCATCGTGCACCCAACTTTGGTTTGGATTCGAACATCACCGATTCCAATAATCTTCGAAAAACTGGAGTTGCCCATCTTCACTGTACCAAAATCTCCAGCTTGGTATGTACTGAAGAACTCCTTTTGGGGTGTGACGTGGTAGGAAGCTGCTGTATCTACCACCCACTCGATGTCGTTGTTTGACATATGGAGACATTCTTTTTCTTCAACAGAGAATAATACAATATCCTCTGAGATAGTAACTGCAATGTTCCCATCTTCGGTCTTTGGCTGTCTATTGCCTTGTTTTTGTTCTCCCTTTAAGGCATAGAAATATTTCTTTATGTGACCCTCCAGGCCACAATGGTAACACTTGAACCTTGACTGGCTCGTACCTTCTTTGGACTTCCCTCTGTCTTGAGATCTCCCCATGCTCCTCTACTTGTGCTTCTTCCCTTGCCTCTGCCTCTACCTCTACCTTTATTTTCTATGACAAGGGCATGGAACTGATTTCCACCCATGTCTTTCTTCCTTACCTCTTCACTAAATAAAGCATCGGTGACGATGTTTGTGGTCAGTCTTCCTTCAGGTGAAGAGTTGCTGAGAGACACCACCAACTTCTCCCAACTGTCTGACAAAGAGCTGAGCAACAATAGGGCCTACATCTTATCATCCAGCTCTATTTTGACAGTTGCTAGTTGATTTACCAGATTTTGGAACTCACTAGTGTGTTCTGCAACAAAGACACCGCCTTTCAGCTTCAAATTTACGAGCCTTCTCATCAGGACGGCTTTATTCCGAACAGTCTTTGACTGGTACATGCCTTCTAATTTTGTCCAAAGAGCATAGGCATCAGTCTCTTGGGTGACATGGTGGAAGACACTATGATCGATCCATTGTCTGATCTGACCAATGGCCTTTCGATTCTTCCGCTTCTAGTCTACATCCTTCTCTGCAGCTGGCTTAACTTCATTAAGCTCAATGGAATCAAACAAATCTCGGCAATACAGGACATCCTCCATTCTGGACTTCCAAATTGCATAGTTAGAAGCATTTTAGCTTGATCATGGATCCTGAAGTTGATATTGATTCCTTCATCAATAATTGTCTCTATGGAGAAATGATCTCTCTTTTGAAAAAATCAGACTCCGCCGTTGAGTTCAGACTAGTCAAAGTAGCTCAAAAAACACTTCGGATTGCCAAAATAAAACTGCAAATTTTTCAAATCTAATTTGCAAAATTTGATCGTATGGATGTGTCCGGAATATTCCAAATAGTTGAAAAGCACAATTGGATCGTCAAAAACAGACTCAGAATGGCTCAGATTAAGCCAAAACAGGTTGAACGGTTCAAATTGGCAGAATCTAGAGCGGTTGAGAAGCACCAAATAATTCCTCCAGATCGGCTGACTTCAGCGGCTCGACTCCGGCTCAGCTTGGTTGGGATGACATCAGCGATCGACGGTAAGATGGCGTCACTCCAGTGACCATTGCTGGTAGAATGACGTCAACGTCTGGTTTGTGCAAGTGTGGCGCATGCTTGCGCGTGAGATCACGTGTCTTCTTCCTTTGGAAGCGCATGCGACGCGTGGGAGAGTGGGAGCGCGTGAGAACGGCGTCACCAGGCGCATGGCACGTGCGGCTTCGTCCAGCTACTTTTTCAACATGGTTTTCACCCTTGTGCTTGTCTCGTCGAGAACTTCAACCTGGTGTGATCAAAAGTGGATTTCGGCCACTTTGAATTATGGGCAATTTTTCAGAACACACCCTGTTTTCGAAAAAAAAATACCCAACGATGCTCTGATACCACTTTGTTAGGTTTCAACACACTCAGGAATGATAAATAAGCAATCATAGACACAAATGAGACAAATATTTACATGGTTTGGCCCAATGCCTACATCCACGGGAAGAGAAATGAGAATGCACTATAAATTGTGTAACAATACAAAAACAGAGAAGGAGGAGCTCACTCTCTCAACTCAACTCACAGATACACTCTTCACAACTCTGATTTTCAATTCAGCTCACAGCTCTTCCCAATTTATAAACAAACGGGAGAGCTGCTTGCCAACAACCAACTACCAAAGTTAATAACACAGCCTCCCTAGGTTGGAAAGAAAATCTGTAGCCCAAACTCTGCAGCCTTCATTCTTGACTCATGGTGTGGATACTCAACACACGATGGGCGTGAGGGAGCGTGTAAAGCGAAGTCCCACATTGCTGCCCAAGTACTAAAATAATGTCAATCCCACATCCCGTCTCACTTTGAACCATCGCTGACCTCCGCTGCGAATCACTTTGAACCTTAGCAAAACTAGTTTCCAGCAATACTTTCATAAAAAAAAATAATAATAAAATGGCTGAACGTCGCCGTGTCGAAGTCCCACATAGCCCAAGTACTAAAATAATGTCAAGCACATAAGCGACCATTGCTAAATGTTGTCACGTCTTAGTCTGAACCATCGCTGATCTCCACCACGAATCACTCTGAACCTTAGCAAAACTAGTTTCTAGCAATACTTTCATTAAAAAAAAAAATAATAATAATAATAAAATGGCTTAACGTCGCTGTGTCGAAGTCCCACATCGCCCAAGTACTAAAATAATGTCAAGCTTATAAGCGACCATCGCTAAATGCTGCCGCGTCTCAGTCTGAACCATCGCTGACCTCCACCGCGAATCACTCTGAACCTTGGCAAAACTAGTTTCCAGCAATACTTTCATAAAATAATAATAAATAATAATAATAATAATAATAATAAATAAATAAATAAAAGAATAAGAAATGCAGAATCACTCTGAACCTTAGCAAAACTAGTTTCCAACAATACTTTCATTAAAAAAACAAATAATAATAATAAATAAATAAATAAAAGAATAAGAAATGCACAAAGTAGGGATCCAACTTCAATGCTACACTAGTAGTGTCAAGAGAATCATATTCTCTGTAAGACATTTTATCAAGCACATCACGTTCAAATTCCACTGCAATAGCTTATCTGCTTCATTAATAATTAAATTAGCAAGTGAAAAAAAAATTCTAATGAAAAAATCTCCCTTCTAGTTTTTTTATGCTCTACTACATGAAATTTTTTTTATAAATCATTCAACTTTAGTCCAAATAAATGATGACACAGGAGTTAAAAAAAGCTAATTTCATCAAGTCCGGATTTGCTAAAGTTGAACAACTCAACTTCACGGTGAAGTTGATCCATTATCAGACTAACTTGGACTCAGTTGGGTGATCTAAACTGTTCAACTTATTCAACTAAATAAGAAAATTATCGATGCAAAAACTCAAATTATCCAACATCAATTATCCTACATGCTTTTAAAAATGAACTGTCCATTTCTTATAATATATACATACGATTTGACATCTAATCAACCTAATTTTTTGCATTTATATTTTTCTCAGATTGTCATTGAACTAGGTACCCGGAATGAGATTTTCAAATTTAGCAAATCCGAACTCAATTTCATCTTAGATTGGCAATAGAGTTAATCTTTTATAGTGATTGTTTTGGGTCAAACCAAATTCCAAGAACAAGTAAATGAATTCAGAAAAACAAAAAAAAAACACGCAAAACCGAATTACCTCAGCGCAAACGTTTACGACGATTTGGAGATCATCCCCAAATGTGTCCTTGTCCTTGTATAGCTTCTTCAGTAGCTCATCCCTGAATTTCTGCGTTTCCTGTAACACCACATAATACACACCAACATTGAGATTACATTCACATATACATGCAAAGCTTTGTGAATTGCTTTCTAGAGAGAGAGAGAGAGTTACAGAGATTGCGAATTCGGGGATTGGATCAGGGTAGATGTATTTCTGAGGTGGTGTGGCCCTGAGAAGGTTCGAGAAGGTCTTTGAAGAGACGAGTTTCGAAGAGAGAGAAGCTGTTGAAGAAGGATGGTGTAGGATAGCGCAGGAGGTGCGTAGGATACAGCCATCAGAGCTTGGAATTTTGGCGGGAATTGAAGGGAGAGTGAGAGAGGAAGTGTAGAGTGCCATACGGTGGTCTTCGCTACTGTATACAGTGTGGTGTGGGGTGTATGTTAAGAACTGTACGCAACAAAGGCTTATCTAGAGGGCCCAGGACCATTCTTGAACAGCCCATTTCAAAAAGGTAAAGATTCTCATCTTTGAACCCTGTAGTAATCTGGCCCAAACTAAAATTGAAGTTAGGCCCTGTTTGGGTCAACTTTTTCTTTGTTATTTGGTTTTTGTTTTTCTTTCTAGTTAAGTTTGGATTATGTTTGGCAATTGGCTAAAATAGCCCAAAAAATCAATACAAAAGTCAACATATCCTTTCTATTTTTTACACTTTTTTTTTTTTTGTGTAAAAAATTAAAAAATTACTAAAAAAGTCAATTCTCAAACAAACGAGAGAGAGAGAGAGAGAGAGAGAGAGAGAGAGAGAGAGAGAGAGAGAGAGAGAGAGAGAGAGAGAGAGAGAGAGAGAGAGAGAGAGAGATATTATACATCATTAATTTTAGAATAATGTTTGAGAGCTCGAATTTGGCCCCCCCTAATCCTCCTAATCCCCAAAACGACGTTGTTTTGGGGATTTTTTTTTTTTTTTCATGTTCGACTCTGCAACAGCTCGGAGGGAGAGGGAGAGAAAGGGAGAAGAAGAGGGGAAGAGAGAAGAGATCGTCGCCCAACACGTCGCCGCCGATCGCCCAGCTTCGATCGTCGCAGCAGCTCCACCGTCGCCTCCGGCCCCGCCTCCGCCTCCTCCCACTGTTATGGCCCCCTCCAGTCCACTCCTCCTCCTCCTCCTCCTCCTCCTTTCTCCTTTCTCCTCCTCCCTTCTCCTTCTCTGCTTCTGAAAAAAAAAATCAAGATTAGGGGGATTCGGGGGAGCTCGTTTTCGAGCTCCCTAGCACGGTCGTTAATTTTATTACCATTTTGTATCATCACTTATGTGGACATTCCTTTATTTAGACATAAGAAAATAATGAAAATAAATAATATATTGTCATGCATAGTGATGTAAAATTGTAAAAAAATCATGAAACTAAAATCTCACAAAAAGTAAAAAGAAATATATATATTGAAAAAAAAAAAAAAAACTTGAAAAACTATTCTAAACAGAACCTAAGAGTTAAACTAGGGCTGAACTTGGGCTAACTAATAAATGATGGTTTTGTTCAATGACCAGACCAAGAGCTTTCAATCATAGAGGTTTGTCTCATTCTAAGCCTTTTCAAAATGTAACAAGGTATGAAATCAATTCATAATTAATAAATCAACACCATCTTATTTATCATTTCATACAAATTTTGTGAAATTATTTGGTAGGTCTAGTTTATCACGTGGCCATATATTTGTCTAATCAGTAATATTATAAATTTTAAAATATATATATTCAGAATTTGAATTATGTGGAACAGATTTATTGTTGATATAGCCCATAACACTTCCTCCACCATACACCCACTTTCTAGGGTAATTTCTTGACAAAATTTCTGAGTTTTGTATCTTTCCGATTGTATAATAGTATGAGACAAGTGAGAATCTTGTGTAGAAAATAAAGATAAAATAGTCAGTTGTTCTCCTAATACTGAAATGTCACACTTGTAGATAATTTCTCAATTTTATGAAACATTAACTCTATTAATGGCCAATTATTATTTTCTTCTTCGTCCATGGAAATGAAACAAAACTTGAGACCCCTTTACTTGTTACCCAAATATATGGATGATGATCCTCGTCAATTCGTATCATATTGCCTGATAATTTTTTTCTTTTTATTACAATGAATCACACAATCACAATTAAAATAAATACAACATATTATTGTTACAAAGAAATTCTTAAAATGAAAGAGAAACTGCAACAAATAGGAACATTCAAACTTCTGAACTTCCACTAAGACGTAATGATTTTAATAATGAACTAATTATGTTGGTTGTGTGATAAAATATTTTGAATCTAAAGTATGTTAATTTTACATCTACATAGCTATGTAACACAAGCTTCGTTCAGCTAACATGACACCTCTTCTCAAGTCTTTTTGAATTTGGTAAAAAACGGAGGCTCAAAATTATGAATGAGTGTATAAAATAGACTATTTTGTTCACTTTTAACTTTTAAATGATTTTTCACATGTAAATTGTCATAAATGTAGTAAATTATGTGCACGTGACTCCAAACGACAACAATAGTTTATCAGATAAAGTTGAATTTTTTATTAAAAAAAATGTCTTTGTAAGTGTGTATTTCAAAAGTAATGTGAAAAGGTTATGTGTTTGGATTCTTATCAGATAATGTCTTTCTAATGTGAAAAGGTATATGTTTGAATTCTTATGATAAAAACGTGCCAATTCCAGAGCAATTTGAGAGTTGCATTAGGTATTATATACAAGTGTTGATGCTTATTGATGTAAGTTCTAAGTAAATGTATAATTAATAGAAAGCAAATTAATGCAAGTAATTCTGTTAAAAAAAAAAAAAATAAATAACTAATGCAAGTAATTAATCGTGTTGTTAGACATATATATTTGTTTTTTTTTTTTCGGTTTAACCATCCGGTATCCGACCCTTCGGGCCGACTAATCCGGATTCGGGGATGCAGTTTTGGATGGTTAGACTCAAGCCCCCTCCCAATTGGCGTTGCGGGGGATCGAACCGTAGTCCTCCCTACCAAGTCGAGCTCCAATCGCCACTCGACCAACAACCAATTGGTAGACATATATATTTATTGGGCAGTCTAAATCCTCACAAGTACTTAGACACTAATCACCTGAATTTTAGAGTAAGGGCATTTATGATACTTCTCTACTTGTAACCTATTATCTTATTTATTTATTTATTTAATATATCTATAGTTAAGGGAGGCGACTCTCTCTTAAAAGAAAAATGTTTAGGAGTTCTAATTGAGCACTCATAATCCATTCCTAATGATATGAAATGGATCTCACTCCTCATTCCTTCTCTCTATCTCTCTCTATTCTCTCTCTCTTCCAACTCATTAGATCAAAATATAGGTGATATATTAGGGGGTTATATCACCACTCCTCTTAAAATATCCAAATTTTGGAATAAAGACATTTATGGTATTTCTACCTGTTATCCTACTTTTTACGTATTTATAGTTAAGGAAAAATGGTTCTCTTGAAATCTTTCTAACCATAGTGAAAATCATAGTAAAGTCACAGAAGTCATAAACATAGCCATAATTTTGGGTGAAACACGTAAACTTTGTATTCTTTTTATGTACAGTAATTTATCTTTCTTGTGGATTTTTGTGTTTCATAGTTTGTTGATTATAATTAGGTGTTACGAATGCTTAGCTTATGAATTTAGTACTCAATTGATAAACTCATGACCATATCATGAATTCATTAGACTTCTTTAATTGCTTAGAAGCTAATTAATTCCACTGCTCAATTCTTCATTAATATAGAACTATCATTATGGTTACATAAGGGGGCTTATGTTTGTTTTTTTGCTCTTTTTTTTCTTCCCTTCTTGTCAAGTTGGATTATATTTTCATGGTGGGATTTTGATGTGGCCTGCACTAGAATCGATTTCTTTATATGTCATTTAGAACTATTCTATTTATTTATTTTTAAATTATTATTATTATTATTTAATTTGTATTAGTGCGTACCATCAAAATTGATTTCAATGAAAATTTCGCTTTCTGCTTGCAAAGATAACTTTTCATATCCTAGAACTTCAATTAATTCTAATTGCAATTTCTAATAGATTATTAATTGGTTAAAAAAAAAAAAAAAATTCTACAACATTTAAATATTTGTTTTCATACTTTCAATACCTCAAAAAGATGTGGACACATATATAGTTCTCTTGTATATAGTTTTTTATTTTTATTTTTTGACATCTCTAATTATATTAAAATGTAACAGAATAAAGGAATCTATTACATCAGCTTTTATCTAGTGCCCTAGTGATTGATTCCTTTTTTGTTTTTGTTTTTCTGTTTTTGCCTTCGCAACAAACTAAAGCATTAGAAAAAGGGATTTGTACACTATTTATCTCTGAAAAGCCATATTGGTTCAATTTCTTTTCTTAAAAAAATAAACAATAAAAATAGGTTCAAGGGTTTAAATTACTAATCAACCCTAACTCATCAGACAAGATTAATCTTTTTTACAAAATGAAACAATTAAAAAGTGGACACACATATTAGCATCTAGATATCAAACTAAAAGTCACCCAATAAAGATGTTTAATTTTATACCATCCTTCGATCCTCAGTCAATCAAATCTAGACATTCTCATTGTCACTACTTCCCTAATCACTTTCATTGTTTCATTCTAACTTGATTTTTTTCATTTTCTTAATTAATGTGCTTGGCACACGAGCTTTTGGCTAAATAACAATCTCTTTTTGCTCCCTCCTTTTTTCTTTTTTCTTTTACCAGTGCGTGTCCAGACTTGGTGAAATCTGTGCTTCATATAAATAAAGTTAGGGTTTTTGTTTTTTTTCTTTTGTGACCATTTTAGTTGAACTTTCTCCTCACTTGTTTTTGTTTTCTTGAAGCATAAGTGAATTAGTCTAGCATTGCTGCTCATCTTTTCTGCTACATACATTTGACCACCATTCTCATCGAAAACTTAAAATGATAGACAGAGAGATAATTTAATTACTTATATTCTTTAATACGCTTCTCATGCTCTTTCATGTACTCCAAGGAAAAGCAACTATTAGTGGCATTTTAAAAGTACCATTAAGACTATAAAAAGAAACAAAAATATTTGGTAGCTCTAAAATAAGAGCTTTAAAGGAGCTCTAATGGGTGGGGCTAACCCATGGATGTGATATGTGTGTCTATGCCTGTGATGTTGTTTTGTTTTGTTTTGTTTTGTTTTTTTTTTTTCCTTGCCACGTAAGTAGAGCTTAGGTTAGAGCTCTACTTCTAGAGCTCTCTATCCGAAAAAGAAATGCCGCTAAAGTCATAAGGCCACTACAACAAATTAAGATTTTAAAGACAAAAAATAAGGATAAAATCACTTTTTAGGAATGAATTATTTTTGTTACTAAAAGTGTCATTATTATAATTTTAGCGATAAAATTGGATATTTAGTTATGAATTACTATCATTTAGGAAAAAAAAATTTGTGTAAAAAAATACTTTTTTGGGACCAAATTATTTTGTCTCTAAAAGTGTATTTATTAGCAACATTTTTAAAATTTTGTCGTTGAAAGTCCCCTTTTTTACTTTTCATGACAACCTTTTAGCAACTATTCCCTTGACGACAGAAAGTGGTCCACAAATATTTTTTGCAACCAAATTTTTACTTTTAGGGACAAAAAAGTTTGATTCTTAAAACTCTTATTTGTTGTAGTGAAAGACGTCAACTGTACAGGGTTTAATACATGTAGTCAAATTCGAATACAAAAATTATTGTCAATTTTGATATATTGATGAATTGTTGAACACCATCTCCTTCTAAAACTTGGACAGTGCTTCTCTCTGTTCTTGAATAGGATTGGATCATCCAATTTGGGTTTGTAAGCCCTCCACGGCCCCATACATTGATTTGTTAATCTCCACAAGGGGATCATTCACAAAAAAATATTGATATGTTAATTGTAATTATATAATTTTATTACATTTTTTTTTTGGGTCAATCGATAGGAGAGTAATTATAAATATGAGAAATGTTTATATCATCTAACAGACTATTAACTCACAATAGTTAGAAAGTCAATCACACATAACACAACTAATATATCAAACCCACTAAACCCAAACCCAACAACTACTGTTAACTACAAAAATGATAAAATTAGATAAAATCATTTAGTCTAAAATCTAGAGGTCTAAAATACGAACTATCAAATCATCAAAGCGATGTAATAGGTGCAGAAGTCTGACCTAAACGAAAAACTGGAGAACAGCTGAATCCTCAAAACTTAAACGGTTAAAAAGAAAAGTAAATTTACTAATTATAATTTTTAACTGCTAAAAAAGGCTTTGTGTTTTTACTTTTGTGATAATGACATGAAAATGTAGTATGTCATTTGAATGATCATATAGATATATAGATAGATAGATACATATGATGGGTAGTTGATGATTAATAAGATGACTCTTTTGTCTCCACTCTTTGGAGTATGAATATGGAGGAGTGTGTGTGAGTGTTTGTGTGTGTTCGGTCCAGCAAGAGCACTATCACAAAAAAGGCAATTATAAAAAGAGCAACACGACATGGATACTCCCCCCGCTCCCTCGATTCATTCCCCTCTCTCTCTCCTCTCTCCTCTCTCCTGTCTTCTCTTCTTCAATCTCCCATTTTAATTTCTCACCTTTCTTCAACTTCTTTTGATAATGGCATCCAAAGAGAGGAAAAAAATAAAATGTCATGAGTTGGAAAGCCTTAATGGGGCTCCCCCATTTCAGCTAAAGATATATAGACTTTTCTTTCCTCTATATAGGTCTACACCTACATGTATATCATTCAAATTAGTACTCAATGTCTTAACTTAACATGTATTTTAATCCAATTTACATGTTGCTCGAGGGTACTTAAAAGACTAATATTCACATGGTCAAGCCTACTCTTAACTGACGTGGAATCACAACATAAGGGTATTTTTGGTAATTTCTTACTTTTGACATGTTATCCTAATTCTATCATAATTCTTTGTATCCTTGTATAACATTCTTTGATCATAGTGAAACCCTAACAATAGTAGACATAACTCTAATTTTGAAGTAAATTTTGTATTTACAATCATTGCCCAGATGATATTGTATGATATTTTCAATTTCACCGATAATTAGGCGTTACTAATTCCTAACAAAATTTACCAGATGTAACTTGAAAATAATCAATGCCATACATACTTCACATTCATTGATCTGATTGAATAACATTGACAGTGTAATTTTAGTATTGGTAAATGAGATTTTTCCTTTTTCTTTTTGATTCTTGTCATTCGAACATAGTTTCAAAGTGGTAAATTTTATATCTAGTCTAAGCATATATATATATATATTTGTTTGTGTGTGTGTGTGCGTCTAGGTATATAAGTAACCAATCCAAGCTGAAAAATGCATTATTAAAGAGACAAAATATAAATGTATATCCCAGGTATAAGGTGGTATCAAACAGGATTTTCTTTTCATCCCTTTTTCTTTTCTTTTCTATTCGAATTAGGACATGGGATGGGGACATTTGAGTACCCGGCCACCATGAGATGAGAGAGTGGTGCTAGCTACTGTCTTGCTTTCAGCATAAAATCACCAATCCATATACCTAAAAACCCTTTAGAATCATTCTAACTTTTGAACCCTTTAGTTCTAGGAGGGTCCTCTAAAGGTAGCATAGTTTTGTTAGGAATTGATATATCTAATTAGAAATGGTTAAACGTAAAACAAAAACAAAAAACGAAAAATCAAGCAAACACACAATACAATGATTTGCGCGATTCACTCCAAAACTAAGGTTAGATGTATTGCAGTTTTCACTATGACTAGAGGATTACAAAATCTAAGATAGTCATCTATCCCTCAACGAAGGATATGTTTGGCATAAGTTTTTTTTACTATTTTTGTCACAAAAAGACAAAATAGATTAAAAAGCCAATAAAACAAAATGTCACATCTAAATCATAATTATTTTATTTTTTCTCTTACAAAAGTCAAAAAGGCCAAAAAGCCCATCCCAAACGAGACTTTTTAGCCTCAGGCTAAAAAAGTCAAAAAATCAACCCACATTCCAAACAAAGGCTAAATATATAGAAATTAGAATAATAGAATTCAAATGTAAAAATACCAAAATATTCTTAAAAGTGATCCCCACTATCCCAACAATAGTTTTGCAATCAAGAATGATCTAGTAATTAGTAATCCATATTTGTCAGATTTTACACTAATTCAATAATAGTTTTACAACAAAAGGCAAGAAGGTGGTGACCTCAAAAGCTGAAAATTTTTAAGGGGTCCCCTTAATTTCTATGTCACGGTCACCTAAAGTTAAAATTCTCCAAGAAAAAGGGTGGGCAAATTGAGCTAGAATGTGCTCCCTACCTTTGTTTGGGAGAGAAAAAAGTATGCTTGGCTTTTGGAATTATACTTAGGATTCCTCACTTTGAAGATCATTTTAGCTAAGAATAAAAGAAAATTTGTGGGGGATGATCATATTGTGTGATAGGCATGGCTTGGGGCCCTATAATTCACAAATATCTCTTACAATTGAATTTTCTTTGACAATAATTATACATTCAATGCATTGAAAAGTGAAGGGAAAAAAAAAGTATATAGAAAAATTGCTTTGTGACTTTAATTCATTTTAAGTCGCATTCAAAATAAATTTACGTCACATATTGATTTTTTTTTTTTTGTGCATACATATTGTAGCATTATTATTATTATTTTTTAAAGTATTTGGGTGACCTTTTGCTATTTTTTTGATAACTCAGGTATCCCCAACCCGCTGATTTTAAGGGAAGTCAGGACTAATCCTGAGGGCCCTGAAGTTAACGACCGGGCAAACCTCCAGTGGGCCCAAGGGGGGACCTTTTGCTATTTGAGTTACCTCTTTTATTCTTTCAATTAGCATTAAGTAAGATTTTAAACATCAACTAATATATATAGAGATTTCAGATTTTCTATACACATACTGATCGATACTACTCAATTTTAATCAATATAAGTATATATATGTTACACTGAGTTTTAACTAACCAGTTAATGATCAACTACCAGAGTTTTATATGATGGGGCATTCATGATGGGGTGATAATGGGGGGTACTCTAATTGCTATCAAAATCCAAATTTTCATAGATTTCATCAATATATATTCAACCAATGATCACTATGCATCTCACCTCACCAACGGGCCCTGATTTGTTGGTTAATAATTTTCAGAGACCTTTTTCTTTTTCTTTTTTTTTTTAATTTTTTTTTTTTTGACAAATTTCACTTTAACTCCTCTATAGTTTGGCTTATGTGCACATAATCCTTTGTCATTTGGAAATAAGAATATAATTCCAGGTTCTCTTGTAATTTGTAGACTAAAATGCACCATTAGACCAATTACTACTTAAATGACAAAACTAAATATTGTCGTACATAAATAACCTCATTGTGCAAATATTATGCAAACTCTTGACATTTGCAAAATTCACTTTGATCCTATATGTTTTACTCCATGTGCAATTAACTCATTTGACATTTGAAAATAAGCATATAACTCTCTCATGTCCTTATACATATTTCATACTTCTTGTTAACTTAGACAGAACAGAATATTTAGCTGTGCACTTTAGTCCACATGTTACAAAGAAATTATGTTCTTATTTCCAAATAATGAGTAAGCTGCACATGGAGTAAATAACAAGGACATGAAATGTAGTTTACCCTCCTTTTTTTCAAGGGTTGATGTCTGTCATCCCTACCTAATTAAGTGTTTCGAAGGAAAGATTATTCTTATCAAATACACTTATTTACCTGTACATTACATATATTAGTTAAATTAACACTTTACTGTTAGTGAGAAATGAACTTACGACATTTATATTTACAGTTCATATCATGACTTGTAAATTTTGAAGAATTGGTCATGACATATTTATCTTTCAGAGATCAAGATTTCTAGCATATTTATAAAAGGAGGAATTATTAGCAAAAGCATATGTAGTATTTATTTATGTACAAATTAAAGTACCATATTGTACATAATATAGTTTAAAAAGGAGAACTGCATGTAGATAGGAGTTGGGGAAGAAAATTATAAATACATGAGAGGTGCAAGAGTATCTATGATAAGGTACAAGTGTCACTTGCACTTCTTTATGTATTGATAATTTTTATTTTTATTTTTTCCAATTTTCACTTGCATATAGTTCTCCTTTTAAAAAACCACAAGTGCAAACACGTACAACCATGCAATGCAACAACATGTATTTTAACCAAATAAATAAATAATAATAATAATAATAATAATAATAACAATAACAATAACAATCTCAATGGATAGTTACAACTGTTACTGCCTTCAATGATTTGTCCCACTATTTGTCTCCTTTGATGTTTAAACTAATCCGACCTTTTTTTTTGTCTGATTTCATTTCAGTCCTTGGGTGGGCTATCATGTTTTTAATTGTTTCCATTTAATTATCTTTATCAGTGTTTCATCACCAAACTAACCCTACATTTTTTAAAATTTAATTTTTTTTAATTTGACCTGTTTAGTATTGGTGAAATGGTCCAAATCTTCATAGCTCCCACTGATCTAAACTTATTAGAAAATGCCATGCCTCATTAATTTAAAGAAAGATAGGGGCTGCCAATACACATTAGATTTACACTACTATATTTTAAGAATATATATTCACAAACAACAAATTTATACACAATTTCATACTAGAGTTACAGTGTGCCACTAACTTTGCCGAAAATAGATGTTTATATTAATAGCTCCTGTTTTTAAAATAATAGAATGCAAGTGTCATATTATTCTGAATAAAATTTTTCTATTTATATGACACTTCTATAAGTAAAATGATATATGTCACTAACTTTTTATCACTATTCTGTATCATTGTCTGTGCTTATGATTGGCTATTTGTAAAGAAATAATTATTAAGAAAAAATGGAAGATGATTAATATCGTGCCATGAATCTCATGATATAAAATATTTTAAAAAAATGGAAAATTGTGCAAATAGTCCCTGTAGTTTACACGATGTGTCAATTTGATCTTTGTAGTTTCAATTTGCTCGATTTTTTCCCTTACTTTAACGGATTTTGTCATTTTAGTCCAATAAATAAAAGTTGTTAAGTTAATTTAACGGAAAGTCAAACAATAAGTCAATTTAATTCCTGTATTTTCCACAATGTGTCAATTTAGTCCCTGTCAAAATTGAGAAAATTGAAACTACAAGAACGAAATTGACACATTGTGTAAAGTACAGGGACCAAATTGACACATTGTTTGACCTTCCGTTGAATTAACTTAACAACCGTTATTTATTGGACTAAAATGACACAATCCGTTAAATTGAGGGGCAAAATTGAGCAAATTGAAACTACAGGGACCAAATTGACACATCGTGTAAACTATAAGGACTATTTGCAATTGATCCAAAAAAAATTAATGATATTTAATGCATTTTTTCTCAAGTTAAAAATTGATAATAAAAAAATAAAAATTTCTCCAATTTTCATATAATTAACATTTTAGAAATTTATTTAAGTAATTTTTATCTCACAAATAATAAGCAAAAATAGAGCGTATACTAGTGCACTACAATACAACACCGGGAGCCACACTTGTTGGAACAAACTAAAAGGCATCAATAATAAAGTGTGGGGTATACATATAAATATTCAAAGAGGAAAGTCCTAATAAATCATTATCTATGGCCTAATGTTGTGCCAACCAACCCCTGAATTCATCTAAATCAAAGTGGTCCAAACAGCCCCTCAACAATTTATGCAACTATTCCCCCAAAAAGCTGAGAGAATCGAGATCAGAAACAAGTCCAAGAGGAACGGGTGAGAAATTGTACTCCCCAGCATTTGTTGCAAACCTTGTGATTTTCTTCATGGTGGTGGTCCATTGATAGAGACTTCATTTGTCTAGTATTAAGGTTGTGTTTGAATCAAATACTTAATGAATAATTTGTGAACGGAAAAGAAAAATAGTTTAATTGTGTTTTTAGAATCTATTTTTTTTATAAAAAAAAAATTCAAAAATTAGTTTGGTGAAAAAGAGTGAAAAAAATAAAAACTCTTTGTAGTTTTATACTTTTGAGTAATTTTTTTTTTCTTTTGCAAATAAAAAAATATATATTTAAAAAAGAAAAAGAAAAAGAAGAAGAAGCATGTGTATGTAATGCATGGGTATGGCAAATGAAGGTGGTGTCTAAAATGTATGTTATGTTCACCTTTTACACCACCATGTCATCAAGTCCCATTCTTCTATCTTTTTTGGATTAAAAAAATAAAAATAAAAAACTATTTTTATGATAGTATATGCGAAAAAAAATACAAAAAATAAAAAACCAAAAACAGTATACCAAATGTCGGGAACCTGGGGCTAAGTGACTACTTCATTGTTAGCTAGGCTTTTTTTTTTTCTTTTTTTTTTCCCTTGCTTGTTGAGTGGAGAAACTGGAAATTAAAGTAGCTTTAATTGCCTTGGCGTTCCATGATATCTCCCACTACATGCATTTCAATTTATACACGCATAATATACACTTGATTAATCGGGAAACGTATCAATATTAGTTAAAGTGTAATGATATTAAGAGTATCAAATCATAGTTGTGAATTTTTTTTTTAATCTAAATCATCAGTACTATACAGAGTTTTTTAGCCCAATTGATAAGCTTAGATATGGTGACAATTTTATTATTTATATTATATCTTCAACAATTGTAAAAACCACAACAGCTTTGAACATAACCTTAGTTTGAAATGAATCATGTAAACTTTCTATTCTTTGTTTGCACGTGTGATTTATCTTTTGTGTTTTTTTTTTTTTTTTTTTTTTTTTGGTGTTTCGTGTCACCAATCCTATTTAAGTATCATGAATTCCTAACAAACATATGCTATAAACACAAATTATTTCGCAGAAAAGTGAATGGAATTCTTGTGGAGTGTGGGCTCATCCAGCAATACTGCATTTTGTACTTTTCTATAATAATTGGTGTTTGTATTGTTACTGAGATTTGAAAGGAGCATTCCATTGCTTCATAATCAAGGTCTGACATAGATGATATAGATCAATGAATAATAGAGGATGGGGGTTTGAATGTTAGGTATTAACCCGAGAGATAGAGATGTAAGCTTGTCTCCAATCGAAGGGGCCAAGGCTCATAAAAGTGTTTTGGAAAGATAGTTAAAAAGTTAATTTTTTAATTTTTTATTTCAAAAAACATGTACAAAATATAAAAATAATACGACTCAAAATGAAGTTAACTTTTGACTTTTAACTATATTGCCAAATTGACCCATAGACAACAGGGTCAGATCACTGGCTAAGGAGTCTATTCATTGAAATGAAACCATAAGGAAAATTATTCAGTGTCTATGGGTACCACGTGTTGACTAATCAGTAAATGTCATGATCTCTTGTTGTCTTCTCAATTATCAATACAAATTTGTAGATCTCACTGATTTTGAAAAACACAATTATGTCATGATCTTATGACATGAAATTTTGTTATCTCTTCAAACACCAACACAACTTTATGCGTCTCACTTTTTTCATGGATCACATCTGATTTCGAGCACCAAGTAGTCATGCCGTGCCGTTTGGGGCATGGAATAACTTCTCCACCTTTATTGCTTGAGGGACCAACTGTGAGGCCCTTCTCTGCACTCATCTAGCTTATGCCTCACAAAATTCCACAGTTAGTTCTCAAAAAGTTCTTCCTCTAAATGAAAACAAATGGCAAAGCTACAAACTCTTCATTGTCATTCACGTGCATGGCACAGTACAATAAAAAGAGAGAGAGAGAGAGAGAGAGAGAGAGATGAAAAAACAAATATATAAAATTGTATTGATGAATCCAAATACAACACTCATGAAAAAAGTAAAAGGCCCCAAAGACCTTTGTATGGTTAGGCCCAATTTTGGCCTTCAAAAAAACAAAAAATGAATTTCCGACATGTAACCATTACACGTGCAAAGATCACTCGAATAAAAAAAAATCCGCCAAAAAAGCACACATACACACGTGTGGAACACACCATATATCAGTATGTACACACACTTAACACTCAGTAGTTTATAATTACATGAAAGCCATCTTTTATTCTCCTCTTCTCTTGCTATCCAGTTGAAGCAATGATGTGTGGCCTAGGAAGATCATGACAAGCTTGACTATAATATCCCATGATGAATAATATAGCTCAAACTTCAAAGTTTCAATCTTCAATTCCCTTTATTTTTTAACTAAACCATTGATTTTCTCTCCCCTCTTTTAACCCCAAATCCTCTATCATGGTCCCACCATCATCTCCCTTTCATTCAATAATCCATACCAACTTTGAATTCAATCACCCACTTCTTTCACACTCCATGACTCTTCCACTATTAAACAATCTCTCACTTTCTCACACAAAAATTATATATGTACCAAATCCCCTTCCCTTGGGAATCTGCAAAGCCAGTAATGAATGGCAATGCCCACCAAAAAAACACCAGAAAAAATTGGGCAAATTACATATACCTCCTTTAAGATTTAGCTAAATTATAGATACTCCTGAGGTTTCGGAAATTACAGATATCCCCTGAGATTTATATTTTCATAATAAATTATCCCCTGAGGTTTATATTTTCATAACAATTTGCCCTCTAATTTGTTATGCAAATAGTACCTTCAGGGGTATCTGTAATTTCTCAAACCTCAGGGGTATCTATAATTTTGCTAAACCTCGAGGGGGTATATGTAATTTGCCCAAAAAAATTATAACAAATCTCTCCAAACTTCAATACATACAAGACATTATATACTAATAATCTACACCAATCAAGTCAATTTTTTTTTTCCTTTTTTTTTCTCAAAACTCTCCTCCCAAAAATATTGAGGATTATAGACAACTAGGACCACCATTTTCTTTTGTTTTATACCTTAATCAGAGCTCCCTTTGTCATCATCTACCCACAAGCTTTTATTTAATTTTCTCCTTTTAAAAGATGATGATGAAGATGAGGATGATGAGTCACCCGGCCCGATGCTGACCTGAGTCATCACTCGGAGTTGTGGTAACACTTTTGGAGCCTTCCTTCCCCTATTATCAACAGCAATTTCCTGCATCAACTGGTAGCAGCTGATGATTTTCTCCTGCAAAAAAACAAATATTTTCCAAGTTGGCATATATTCAAATAGATTTACTATTTTTTTGTATGCCCAACCTAAATCATAATAAAATGTTCTTACTTTTCGAAGTCCTTCACACCATGATTCAGCATGTGCAGGATTGACAATAGACAAGTTTGGAATATCATGGGCTGCACATAGAATAGTTGCAGCAGCAATGCATGACGGCCAGTACTCAAGAAAACTAGCCTCTGTTCACATCATCATTAAATTCAACATCTTAGTGTATATTCAAATTTAGTCTGAAAAAAAAATAATAATAATAATAAATAAACAAAAATGTATAATGTGTATAACCAGAATACATTTTATTTTCGAAATAAATTTTAAATATTTTTCCTGTATTATTACCTTGGATATTAGAAAGGATAATTTGAGTAGCCCTTGAAATCAGAAACCCAGTATAAGTTCCTGTTGAATCCAACTTGTACGCAAAGTAACTGATGAAGCTGAAAGGTGTGATGGACCTTAGCCTCCAATCCAGAACAGTGAGTACAAGAAGCTCCATCCGTCGGATTGTTCTTGGTTCAAATATATATTTTGCACCTTCCACCTATGGAATCATTATTCAGAAATGTATTATAGTGCCCATAAGTTTGATTGGGTCAACCAATTTTATTATTATTATTTTTTTTAAAATTTTTTAACAAAGGCAATTAGATGATGAAATTACCTGAAGATCCAAAAGGGAAGGAACCAGAGGTTCCTCCATCTTTGCAGCTAGTGATAAGCAAGCAACCGATAGGAGTTGCAACGGCCACCCGCTTGTTTGCTGAGAAACAAAATTTAAAAAATTCCATACATTCAATAAAAATTCAAACAACAATAAGAGTAATGATATAAAAACAGAATATTTGTATAAATTTCAATATAGAATGATGCAAGTAATTATGATTCCATCATTTCAAAACAAAAGAATTATCATTTTTCTATTAATTAAGATATAATTTATGCTAGATTGTTAAGGTTACTCTGTGCACTATGCATTGCTAGTAAAAATTTCAAAAGACGAAAATTTCAAAGTGCCATGTATAATTGAAAGTGCAGAGTTTAGAAACTTTTGAGTACAGATATCCTTTGTGTGCCATTGATTAATAAGTAATTTTGTATGTTTAGAAGACGACAATCTTGCAGATGATTCTTTAATCACTGCAATTTGACTTTCTTGCCCTCATTTTTTTTTTTTTTAAATTCGCAATTAAAAGAGACCAATAGGTTATTTGGGATGATCTAAACAAATATATTTTTTAAGTTTTTATGAAAAAATGTACAAAGTAGTAGAGAGGTGATGACACAAATAAGAAGTGATGTGACTCAAATAAGATAAAAAAATGTGCTAAAATATGCCAAACAATCCCCAAGTTAATGACCATGAATGATATAAGAAAAGTTAAGGGTAAAGACAGCATCAAAGTTTTTAATATTTTGCAACACTTGGGTCACCACTACTAGCATTATTATGACTTGCATTGATTCGTATATGTTAAGACAACTTTGGTACCCTACAAAAACAATTAAGACCGTGTTTGGATCAGATTTTTAACTGACTTTTTAATCAACATTCATCTTTTATGTATATTTTTCAATTAATAGTTTTTGCTTTTTTAATTGGCTTTCGGGGTATTTTTTTGGCTTTTGGCTTTCTTACATAAAGCCAATATACAAAAAAGTTTTTGCTTTTTTAATTGGCTTTCGGGTATTTCTTTGGCTTTTGGCTTTCTTGCATAAAGCCAATATACAAAAAATTAGTAAAAATTTCAAAAATCAAATAATAAAAACTAATAAAAAAGTTGATCCTAACAGCACTAAAAGTTATACAAGGTATAGTGCTCTACTATTACTACCACAGGTACAAAAATACTATACAGGCACGAAAATACTATACAAGCACAAAATTATTAATTAGGTGATCTTACTTTGTGAAGAGTATATATTCCTCATATCACATCATCGCAATTTGTTCAAAATACTTGCTATCAAACTAATTTATTAGACCCTCTTCAATTCTTTATTAATTTTTTATTTAATATTTGATTTTAAATTTGAGTAAAAAAATTAATTTAATATGAATTACCTTAATCTTTACATCATATTTTTATTAAAATCTTTTTAAAAACTTCTCTCTTATTCCAAATTTCTCTTCTAATAAAATTTGATGAAAAAAATTATCTCCCATGCTTTATCTTTCTAAATCTTCATCAAATTCAAATTTGATATCAAATTCATATTTGATAAAAGATTTAATAAGTTCTCAATTTAATTAAAAAAATGATTCTCCATTAATTTGATAAACATTTAATAAAATGATTGGACATAGAGAAAAGGGATAAAAGAAAAAGAGAAGAATTGAAAATGCTCTTAACTTGGGTTTAAATCATGAATTTGGTTAGTAATTTTAAAATAAAAACTATAATGTTAATATAGTATAATTATATCTCACCCACCTTTATGTCTTTTTCTACTATTTGATATAAATTAAGTAGTTATTTGGCATGTGTTAAAATAGCACATACTATTTTAACATATTATTTTATTTAGATTACAATTATCTTATTTAATTCACATCACCTTTCTACCACATCACTTCAAACCAAATTCATATTTCACGTCTTTTAATAAAAATTCAAAAAATATACTAATTTAACACTTTCCAAATCAGGTAATAATTAGATAAATATACTTATTTGAATCACATCACTTCTTTATTTTTCTATACACATTTTTATAAAAAATTAATCATTATATTTATTTAGATCATCCAAACAAATCACATAATCTAACACTATTTTAGTGTTTTTTATAAAAATACAGATAATAATAAAAATGTCATAATTTTAAATTTATTTACTACTAAAAGGCCCTTAACACATTAATTAACACACTCTGACACACACTAGTAGTACAATAAAGTCATTACTGAGGTCCTTGTCATAATGCTTAAAAAGTCAACAATCATTATTAATTGCAAACTATGACAAATTTTGTTCTTCCATCAAATAAATGAGCAAATGAGAATATTACTAACAAAACCAAAAAAAAATTTAAAAAATGATTCTATACCGGCAGGCGGCGAGAATATAGGTAACGATCTAAGTAGTTGACGGAGAGATACGCCGTTAGCGGCTGGAATCCATAGTAAGCTTGAACCTGCAAACAAAAACAAAAGCAAAACATCAAACTATTATCACCTCCATGTAACATTAATTTAGCTCAGATAAGCCAAAAAAAGAATCTGTATAGATCGCCGTCAAATCTCTGACGCATCGCCGATTATCGGACGGTTCGAAAACCGTCTCGGTGCATGCTAAAATGCGCTGGCTAGCACGCAGCTAGAATCATATTGCATAATCGTACAGTACGCATCCGGCATATGCTAGCATATTCACTGAACGCTAAAATGATGTATTCGAACGTAATCTACACGATTCGGTGAATCGCACCTGCGCAGGTTAGTGAAGAGTGACGAACAAGAAGAAGACGATCGGAGAGTGGAGAGTATTGATAGAGATACCTTGAGAATCCATGCAACAGATTGTTCGCGAGCCGATGCATCGGACGACTGAGACTGAAACCTCTCGATGTAATCGATTCCAGGCACGTAATTCCTCTCGTCTTCCATAAATCCGGCGATCGATTCTTCTGTATAGGCCGGAGATTCGAGGTCCGACGACGAACATTCCGGCAAGTCTCTCAACAAGATTTCGGAATCCTCGCCGCATAGTAAGTCGGAGAAGCAATCGTCGGAACAGGAGACTGACGTCATCGCCGGTAGTTCTTCATACTGGTGTCGTCATCTTCGTCGGAGAAGAAATCGGAATAGTTAGAGAGAGAAAGAGGTTTTTGAGATTCAAGTTTGATGGAGTTTGTATGTGATTGCTTGGATATAAATATGACTATTGAGTGGTGTGTGTGTGTGTAATGTATTTGTTTTTATTAATTTTTTTTATTTTGTGAGATTAAATATCCGGAAAAGGAAAAGAAAATGTCTATCATTTTCCCGGGAAAATAGAATACCATTTTAGGAGAGAAATGTTTGAGGAAGAGGCGTATTTGAGCTTAGTAGTTTGATGTTAGAGTCTATATTAACTAGCAACCGCGTGGACCTTAACTTATATACGATGTCGAGTGTTGTAGACCCAAGTACTCGGATTTTTAAAAATATATACTCCCTCCGTCTCATAATATTAGTCTCTTATTCCATTTTTCATTGTCCCAAAATATTAGTCCCTCTTCAAAAATCAAGTACAAAAATAATATAAATTTCCTATTTTGCCATTCTTTTAAATTTATAAATTATATAAAAAGTACAATTATGACATTGATATTCCCAAAAAAATGTACTATCAAAAGGTAATTTTGGAAAACTAACTTTTTTAAAATACAATAATTGTACTACCAAAAAAAGTTGGATTCCCCAAAAGGGACCATTATTTTGGGACGGAGGGAGTATGTTTTTTTAAGGGATCCCATCCCTCCGGTTTTAGATTGGACTGGGGTGGTATCGTTAGTTTTATGGAGTTTATCATGATTTTTATTTTGATAATTTGAATTGTTTAATGTATATAAAAAAATTATGTTGATCAAATATTGATAGTTAGTTCATCGGATCAGATTTCTATCAACCGTTTATTTTTTTCGCCGTTTATTTTTTTTATGCAAAACTTATTTGATCACATAGATATCGATATTCGATCAACGTGATTTTTTACATGCATATAGTACTCAACAAGTTCTACACATTGAACGGTTTGGATTATCGAAATAGGACCCGTGATGAGCCTCCAAAAGCCCAATAATACTCTCTAATCCGATCTAAAACTAGAGAAAAGCTAGACTTTTTTTTAAATATCGCTCAATCCGTTAAAGTGGTTTAATTTATACTAATGCCTTTGCTAATCACGACCGATTTGATTCACAATTTAAAATTTGTAATTCATTTTTAAAATCGTTTCTCCATGTCATAGTTAATATATATATATATATATATATATTATTTTCAATGAAATATCAAAGTAAGGATACAAGAGATTTGAGATGTTAAATTTAATACAAAGTATTATTATATATATAAAAAATATTATGTAAATGTTAATAATTATTTAAATTTATTTTTGAATCAACTAATAGGTTAAAATCGCTCTAATCACAGTTTGATTATAGATAGTAAATTTATAAATTCACCATCTACGGTTTGATTTTAATTTTAATTTTATCCTCAAATTATATTAAATTGCACTGCACACACCCTACTAATTGAGATAAAGATTTATTTGGTTGAATTATTTATCAGAAATGTGAGAAAATAATTTAATATCCATGACTTCTTTAAACACTATCACATTACCTAATAAAGTAGTGAAATTCAAATTTTAAAAAAATATATTATACATAAAATAATACAAAATGGAAATTTTATTTTTTGAATTTAAAAATATCAAAATGGTTTATATTTTTAAAAAATTCAAAAATTGGGTAAAAAAATTATTTTCCTATGCAATATGTAAAATAATAATAATAATAATTTGTAAACATCTCAAATGACATTACTATTTGTTTAATAATTTTGTTGCAAGCAATCAAGTAATTGTGTAAAATAATGGGGCAATTACAATCCAATGGATTGTAGGTAAAAAAAATTTACAAGCAACAATTTTTTTTTATAATTTTAATTATTAATATTTAGAAAATTTATCACTTGTGTGTAATTTTTTTTATATATAAATTTACACTGAATTATAACTTTTCCTAAAATAATTCTTAACAAGGTGAATCTTATAATGCGCAAGTCACGTGAGTAGTCAGTGATGAGAGAATGGTATTGGAACAGGGAAGAAAAAGCCAAAACTCGAGCACATGCCTTACTGTTCCAGAGAGAGAGAGAGAGAGAGAGAGGGAGAGAGAGAGCGTGTCGTTTGAAATTGAGTTGAGTCACATTATGCTTTGATTAGTCAAATGGCGGGAAAGATTACGGATTTCTTTCACGCGTTCTGCCCCCGAATATATACTACTATTGTATTTGTATCAGAAAATTGAAAACAATTTTTTAATTTTTTTCTTGAGAAGATGCGAAGAAAAGTAAAAAAAATGATATGATAATATAATTATTTTTTGATTTTTTAACTAAAATATTTAGGCTTTATTTGTTATAACTTAAAAAAAAGTTAAAAAGTCACTATTCTATTTAAGTCACGTCATCTTATTTAAGTCATATCACCTTTCTATCACATCACTTCAAACTCGACGCATACCCAATCCATATTTTATAAAAAGTCAAAAAGTATACTTATTTATAACATCTCAAACAACCCCTTAGTTTCCAAATGAGGTCTAAGGAGTGTTTTGGGAAGTTGATAAAAAGCTGACTTTTGTCTTTTTACCAAGCTTTTTAGCTTTTTGAAAAGTGATTTGGGAAGTTAGTAAAAAGCTGACTTTTTACTTTTTAGTTTAATATTTATTTATGGTGTCAAATCAAATTAAAATGACCAAAATACCCTTACCCAACATAAGAAATTCATTTTTTTATTTTTTTCATAGGTCCTAATTTGTAATTTTACACCTGCGTTTTTGGCACTTACCAAACCAATTTTCTGGCGTTTTTGACACTTGCGTTTTTGGAGATTTTGTCCAAAAACGTGGCTTTTTGCTATGTTCCCAAAATGGCACTAAGTATATAGGGGCACTTTGAGAAGCTGATTAAAAGTCAGTTTTTAACTTATTTTGGATCACATCACCTCTCACATTTTTCACCCATAAAAAAACAAAAAAAAATCAAAAAAAAAATTAAAAAGTTAGTTTTTAACCAACTTCTCAAATAATACTAAAAATGTTATAGGTCTCAAAATTTTTAATAAATATTTTATTCATTTGAGATGATATAATATTTAGTAAAAATTTTGATATTTTAGCATAACTCATGGGCCATGTTTGATTGGGGATGTGGAAGGGTGGATTGGATTACCAATACGTAGGACTCACCAAACCCTTATTTTGATACAACAAAATGTCATAGGATTAGTAGTGAAGGGGGCTTAGTAATCCCCTTATGTAGGGGGATTAGTTAGGGTATTTACGTGTAAGTCCTAATAAATAGATTTATTGTCTAATAGGGTCCTATGAGAAAAATTTGTCATAAAAAAGTCACTAATTGTAAGTTTTAGCGACAATTTATAAAAATCATGACCAAAAAAATCACTAATTATCAATTTTTAGCAACATATATAAAAAATTATCACCAAAAAAATTATTTTTAGCGACAATTTCATCAAGACTTGTTTTCCATAGGACTTGATGGGAATTAAATCCAATTATTATGACCTATTGGTAGTTTATCCGGATTAGTTTGGGTGAATTTTAGGTGGGATTAGAAAAATAGTGAGGGAATTGAGTTTATTTTATATAAAAAAAAATTAGTTTTTTAATTTTATTTTTTTAGCAAGTGCACCTATTTATTTTAATATTTGTTTTAGTTTTTTTTTAATATAGAAATAATTTATTTATTTATTTTATATAAAAATAATTTAACAGTTTTATCACTAATCAACTCCCACACTACTATCAAAACAAACACACTTTTACTCAATCCCCTTACTAGCAATCCACACATTAGGCTTAGTTTGGAAAGTGGTTTGGCTTTTTGACTTTTTAACTTTTTTGGCTATTTTAGCCTGGGACTAAAAAGCTTGGTTTGGGAAAGGCTTTTGACTTTTTTGCCTTTTTTGTGAGGGAAAAAATGTAATGATTATGAGTTAGATGTGATATTTTGTCTTATTAGACTAAAAAGCTTATTTTGTTTTTTGTGGTTATTTTAACCCCAAAAAAAATCTCCAAACCCACTTCCCAAACAGACATTAACAATCCTCTCACTAATAATTTTATCCAACCTAATCTGCCAAACAAACGTGGCCATATAGTATATGAACTCTTGGGGCAGGCTCGTGGAATTTATTACAAATTCCATTTTAATAATTTAAATTGTTTGTTTTATTGAATTTACGTGCATATCAATCTTTAAAAGAATTATATTGATCCGTTGTTTTTAATCTATTTATTTTAGAGTAATGCCACATCCATTAAATTTGAGCTCGCTTGAATTGTTCGAATATATGTGTAGTCATCTAGGAGTATGCCAGTCATCCGGGCGGAAGTCGGTTGAGACGTCAGTCGATGAGGGTGACAACCGTAGTTAACGAGGGTGACGCTAGTCATTCGGGAGGCCGGCCTAGAGGTCATCTGGCCGACGTAATTCGAGCAGTTTGAGTAAGTTCAAATTCGGTAGATCAATCATTTTTCTTCATTTTATTGCATTTATACAAAAAAGAAAGAAAGAAAAGGAAGATCTATTTTTTAAAAACACATTTACCATTAATTTTTTTTAGAAACAAACTCAATAAAATAAAATAAAATAAAGAATTATGAATATTGGATCAACCTAAATTTTTTTTTTTATAGATGATATACATATAATGCTCACTAAAATAAATGATTCGAATCATTGCAATCGAACCTATGATGGGCTCCACATGCCCAAAGAGCGGACTAGAGGGAAACCCAACCCATAGTATATAATACAAATAATTTAGAAAAAAAAAATGCATCGAAGTGGAGTAGTGGTAAAATATATTATGGTGTAACTTTCTTGTGTGTATGGTGCAAATTCATTCTTCGTGTCTGTCAGAGTTGCACAAAAAAAAAATATATATTTGTATTGTTATTATTTTATGACTGTCCCATGTATTTGTAATTTTTTCAATAATTTATTTTCATGTTATAAGTTAAATTTGAGAAAAATTATATTTAACCTGAACTATTACTTTTATCATGTTATCTTTTTAATTAAAAGATATTATATTTTATCACCTTAAACTATCAATTTGTTCTAATTTGAACGTCGGCAGTGATTCGTAGCTCGAATCACTGTGGCTCGAGAGTGGCTCGATTTTTGTTTTCAACAGGAGGAGGAGGAGGAGGAGGAGGGAGGAGGGAGGAGGGAGGAGGGAGGAGGAGGGAAGGGAGGGGGCCATAAAAATGGCTGGAGGAGGAGGGAGGGAGGGAGGGAGGGAGGGAGGGAGGGAGGAGGAGGAGGGGGGGGAGCAGCGGCGGAGGCGAGGCAGGCCGGCGATCGCTGGTGCTGCGACGATCGGTGGCAGCGAGGCGACGGAGGAGCTGCGACGAGGACGGCGGCGGAGGCGGCGGAAGGCAACGACGGACTGGTGCTGGCGGCGGAGGCGACGGGCGGAGGCGACGAGCTCCCTCTCTCCTCTTCCCCTCTGTTCTTCTTCTGGTTTCAACAAAGAAGAAGAAGAAGAAAATGAAGAAAGAAAAGCAAGAAAGAAAAAGAAAAAAAAAAAAAAAAAAAATCGAATGGCAAAACGACGTCGTTTTGCCATTCGAGCCGATTTCGGGCCACGGTTTTCGAGCTACCATTCATTTCCCTTTGAACGTTCCGTTAAGAATTTTCTACATAAGTGGATGGAAATTGACGAATAACTTGGACATTATATTTCAAATATTGAGAAATATTTAAAATGACTTAAAATGACTTAAAATATTTCATCATTTTATATAATAGATTTTTAAGTAGAATGTTCGTATTGATATAAATTCATAGTTCAATATAAGAAAGTGTAGTGTTTTGTTTGGGGGAAAAAGTAACATTGAGTGATAGTTTAAGAGTGTAAAATATAATTTATTGATAAATTTACAAGAAAAATTATACAAAAAATTATTTAAAACTTTCTTGTGATACATAAGATTATACTCTTGGGCCATATTTATTGGAGATAATTGATAAATAATATTGTGAGTCCCCATGTGTTTTTATACTATGATGTAATGTTGGTTTGACAGAATGATTGTAGACAATAATTAAATGACTATTCTTTTAACCATTCAATATATAACAACTATTTCCTTGGTGTGTTTGATTGGGGAATTAAATATTGTTTTGATTGTAATTTGATGAAAGCTTTTTATCTGGCGTTTGTGTTTTTTTAGTCCATTGGACATAAAATCTTGTTGGACTCTATATCCCTTATATGAGGGATTATTGTATCCTAGGCAGTGAGATTATTTTCATAAGATAATTTACTGTTGGGATTAGGTGGTGAAATGATTATTTTGACTCTTTACTATTTAATTATGTATTATATGTAGTAAAATTAAATAAAATTTAAATGTCTTAATTTAAAAATAAAATAATTTTATTTAACTTTTTATTGATGTTTTATTTATTTAATTTTTTTTAAAATAATTTTTTATAGATATTTTATTGATGTTTTATTTTATATTTTATTTAATTTCATTATTTAAATTTTAATAGATGTTTTATTTAATTTCATTATTTAATTATTATTATTTTTTAAAATAAATTTATTTAAAATTTTAATTAAAAAATAACATATATTTGTATTGATATTTTATTTATTTAATTTTTAAAAAATAAATTTATTTACTTGTGTAAAAAATAAAATAAAATTAATTTTTATTTAATCTAGCTAAAAATAATTAAAATATTAAAAATATGTTTAATATTACTATTATTTAGTAAACAATTGAAAAAGGGTAAAATAGTCTTTTGCTCATTTATCATACCCAGTCCGTCCAGCCAAATATTTGATTTACTAAAAATAGTTCTTTGTAGATATCTAATCTCATGAGAAAACAAACACGAGATATATATTCAATCCAACCAAATAGTCCGGAGGATTCACAGTCTTAGGATTCAAGTCCGATAGATCTTATCCAGTTCGTCTAATCAAACACACCCTTGGTGTGTGATGATTTTATTTTTCAAACATGATTAACTTTCTCTTATACCAAATTAAATATGAGAATAATTTTTTTGATTGAATTACTATTTAATTCTAATCTCATTTTAATAAATCAAATACTACATGGGAATATTAAACTAGCTACATTAACGTTATATTACTACATCATATTTGATTAGAGAAAGATAAAATTTAAGAATTATTTTTCATTGTAAGATGAAGTAGAGAAGGATAATTTATCCATGAATACGGTATCAATAATTTTGGGTACTACCATTTCATTTGGAGTATGAGGTAATAATCTTTGGTTTTCTAAGAAGTGAATTTACTTTTTGGCTTTTTGATTTTTTTTGACTATTTTAATCTAGGGCTAAAAAGCCTCGTTTGGGAAGGATTTTTAGTTTTTTTGGTTTTTTTGATTTTTTTTTTGAGAAAGAATATAATGATTATGGATTGGATGTGATGTTTTGTCTTATTGGATTAAAAAGTCTATTTTATTTTTTGTGACTAAAATAATAAAAAAAGTCTCAAACTTGACTTCCCAAACGAAGCCTAAATGTTTTATTAGACTTATAGGGCTTATCATAGGTTTTATCTTGATAGTATAAAATATTCATATTACAGGATCGGTTGAGCAAATCGTCTTTGCAAATAATCATATTAATAGAACATCTATGGTAGATACATAATTAAAAATTATATTTATATTTAAAATAATGAACTATTTATTTTTAAAATTACACTGATTGCTCAATCTTATTCGGCCAAACAAATATTGAATTCATGATCTAGATAAAACAAGGGGAATATCATTTCAAAACAAAAGGTAAATTTATTTATAGATGGGTGGGATGCAAAACGTAAATGGTTAAATTACACTAACCTCTTTTAATATTTAAAAAAAAAAAATACAATAAATTTTACAATTTTGATATATTACATTGAGTACCTTTAATATTTTAATTTATATAACGCTTAGTTTATTTTTATCAATAATTTATTGATTATATGGATGAAAAAATAATATTGTCATATCTTTTATATGAAAATGTATACTTTACGTTATTTATTTTTATGCTTTCACACTATTTAAATTAATTTTGATTCATATAATTATGTCAAAATAGTAAGACTTATTATATATATATATTTTTAAAACTTCAGAAGAGTCCTGTGTAATTTACCCTAACTTAAAACTTCCATGTAGAAAACGAGCAAGGATCCTCTAGAGTTTTTTTTTCTTAAAGTTTTCTAGAGTGGTGTATTGTATAGTTGAGATTTAATGATAAGTCACATCAATTTTTTAGCATTAAATCTCAACCACACAATACACCACTTTAGAAAATTTTAAGAAAAAAAAACTCTAGAGGATCCTTGGTGGTAGAAAACTAGAGGTAGTATCACTCAGCTATCCTCAAATTCTACCATTTGATTTGAATATTTAACAAACTTAGAAGTATATTTAGGGGTTGTTTGGGATGATCTAAATAAATACATTTTTTGACTTTTTATAAAATATGGATTGGGTTTGAAATGATGTGGTAGGATAGTGACTTTTTGACTTTTTTGTATTATGCCAAACTTAACCTTAATCTTAATTTATTTATATTTTGAACAATATTTCAAATAAGCTTTAATGGAATTGAGTTCAAATAAATATATAAATTTTTAAATTTTAGAATGATTAGTATAAATTAAACTACTTGAGCAATAAATAAAACTTAGGAAAAATTTAATTTCAGTGTATGATTTTAAAATAATTACAAATAAGTGATAAATTTTACGTATACTAATAATTAAATATATAAATTTTATTATCAATCTGTAATAATTTCCTAATAATACTAATTGTCCCAAAAACTAAACAAAGTAAAAGAGAAATAGACACGGAGAATGGTAGATATGTTTTTTTTTGACTTTCCTGCTAAATTTGGTGGATGTCTTTATCATCTTATCGGTAGCAGAAGTTAACTTGTTTGATGTGTTGCTATTTATGCAGTACACGTGTCCTGATGAGTCTAAGTATCAATATGGGGCCTGCCTGAGTTATTTGGAGCTAAAGCTAATTTTTTAAAGGGCATTAACTAGTAAATTCCGTTTTGTACCTTTGTAATTTATAAAGTCTTAAATATTTTTTTTTGGTAATTGAGTGGTCTCTTAAATTATATACTCCCTCCGTCCTAAAATATTGGTCCCTTTTGGGGAATCCAACTTTTTTTTGTAGTACAATTATTGTACTTTAAAAAAGTTAATTTTCCAAAATTATCCTTTGATAGTACATTTTTTTGAGAATATCAATGTCATAATTGTACTTTTTATATTATTTATGAATTTAAAAGAAGGGCAAAATAGGAAATTTATATTATTTTTGTACTTGATTTTTTAAGATGGACTAATATTTTGAGACAATGAAAAATGGAATAAGGGACTAATATTACGGGACGGAGGGAGTATTAATTATTTTATCATTATTAGTATAATTGGTAGACAAGTGTCGTGGTTATGTATGAGAAAGGTAGTGGAGTGTTTATGTGTCACATTGTTCGAAAAATGCATTAATAGCTTTTTAAAATTTGGTTATTTTTAGCACACGTAATGTGGGAAATAAATTCCTTATTAATTATTTTTTAGCGTGTGATGTGAAGACACGCAGTAATTCAATTAAATTGGATTCGCCACGTTAGAGTGTCACATGTCATGTTTAAGAAAAATACATTAAGTAATTTTTAATTTTTTTAGAGTGTCACAACATACTCGCCACATTATTACATTTGAAAAAAAGTATACCCAAAAGTTTTTATTTTTTTAGAGTGTCACATCATACCTACTACGTTGTCACATTTGAAAAAAAAAGTACACTAAAGATGAGTAAAAATTTTAGAGTGTCATATCATACCTGTCACGTTGTCACATTTGGAAAAAGTATACTAATAAATTTTTAATTTTTTTGGAGTGTCACATTAATACCTGCCACATTAGAGTATCACACCATATCTGTCACACATTTCAAAAAAAAAAAAATTCCTAATTAACTAGTGAGGGTATATCTGTCTAACTAATACTCATCTACATTTGAAAAAGGACTTACTGATCACACACTACACCTGATAAGGATTCCTCAATCAACCATTTAAAACGTGAGATCAAACGGTATAGAAGTTCCCAAAATAGAACTTTTCAATAAATTTCCATTTTTAAAAGTGTTAATTATTTAAAAGTCTTGTTTACAAATATTATGACAGTTTAAAAAAATTTGAACCAATAAGTCTTATTTAATAAAATTAAGAATATTATCAATTTTTTTCAAATTTTAAAACTAAGAACATTATCAATTTTCTAATAATATTCCAAATAATTATTTCATTAACTGATAGGAAAAAAAAAAAGAGTATGAGATTAAATGTTTTTGTCGTTTCACTTATTAATTTGATTCAACTATTCAATAAAACCAAGAATATTATCAGTTTTTTTTTTTCCAGTTTTAAAAGTAAGAACATTAGTTTTTTCATTTTTAAAGTTTTTTTTTTCCAATTTTGTACATCAATATTTCATCATCATTGTCATGACCCAATCCCAGGGGCTTAGGGTTGAAATCATAACTTACTAAATACTTCTAATTGTAACAAATTAAGTGGCGCAAGCGGAGGCAAAATGGAACTAAGAAGGTAATTAAACAGAAAATTAATTTCATTCGACTATTTTGATAAAAGAAAGTACATCAATAGGGCTTTTATTTATGTTTTATTCAGTGACCGACCCTTAGTAAAAAACACAAAAGGAAGAAAAGAAAAAAACAAAATAACGGATCAGCCTCAATTCTTGTACGGGTTCCATTATATGAGGTTATGGGTCTTCCTTACATCTCGTCACCTAAGAAGGTAACAGCTATAAGCACACAGCAGAGTGA
Organism: Camellia japonica; assembly: GCA_030407325.1. NCBI lineage: Eukaryota > Viridiplantae > Streptophyta > Magnoliopsida > Ericales > Theaceae > Camellia > Camellia japonica. The sequence continues at coordinate 150,027,072 of JAPPVO010000017.1, read as the reverse complement.
GAAATATTATGTCAAGAGTATAGGGAATACAAAATAACCATGGATAGTTATTTTGGCTACAATATTTATATAACTTAATTTGAATAAACAAATTATTTAAGTGGTAGAATATAAAATACAGAAATTATGTAAATAAATAACCATAACCACGGTACAAAACAGAACAGAACAGAGGTTACTGGAGTAACAGTTAGAACAAAGTTCAATGGAATCCATGACAAATAGAGTACCGCAAAGTGGCAAAATAGAGGCCAATGGTTATTTAAGTCCCCCAAGGCATGAGACTCCCGTGGTGGTACTTATAAAACATAATTGGTTATAAAATCATTATCAAATAATTTCTAAAAGTTAAACAAACATATACATGGGTCTCAATGTAAGTAAATAGAGTTTAAGAAATAATTAACGTAATCAAAATATTAATATATTTTATAAAACATAGATTACGTAAAATAAATTATGGTAATCCAAAACATACGTGAAATATATTATGGTGACTCAAGGTATAATATAACTCACTTTGATATTGAGTCTTATTAATTCCTTCCTATTTCCGTTAGTTTTCGGCCCTTCCCTTGCTCTTTATTTTTGCTGATTCTCTTGCTCTTTTTTCTCTCTCTCTCTTTTTTTTTCGTTCATTTCATCGCTAATTTCATAGTCCCCTTCCCTCCTTCTATACACATTCTTGGGTGTTGACTCACCCCATCATGATGACCCCAAGGTTGATAACTCACCTTTCCTAATGGCTTAGATGGCCTACCTTCCTTTTCTCTAGGTGATTTGCAAATCTCTCCAATTAATTATTGCTTATCTCCCTCAGTAAATCTATACATTAGATTTGTCTTTATTTGTTTATATAATCCTTAATTCTGATGTAGCCCAACTAATAGTATTGTTCTATAATTGTGTTAATTTGGCCCTAAATAATTAATTACATATTTAATAACCCAATGCCAAATTAGATTTTTATTATTATTATTATTATTATTATTATTATTATTATTAATCGTGGTTAGTTGTGGTATTAATTAAATATTTAGGATGTCACATTTTTCCCCTCCTAAATAGAAGTTTGTCCCCAAACTTGACGTACCTTAACTTTCGAAGAGGTGTGGGTATTTGGCTCGCATTTGATTTTCCATTTCTCACATAGCTTCTTCGATACGATGATTTCGCTACAAGACTTTTACAAGAGGTATTGTCTTATTTCTGAAAACCTGATCATGACGATCGAGAATCTGTATTGGTTGTTCTTCATGAGAGAGATCCTTTTGAACTTCCAGGTTCTCATAATGGACAATATGTTCTGGATCTCGGAGGTATTGTCGAAGTATCGAAACGTGAAACACATTATGGACATTAGACAATTTAGGTGGCAGGGTAAAGCGATATGCCACCGGACCAATCCTTTCCAGTATCTCGAATAGTCCGATGTAACGTGGGTTTAACTTTCCTCATTTTCCAAATCGGATAACCCCTCTTATTGGTGAGATCTTTAGGAAAACATGATCTCCTACTTGGAATTCCAATTCCTATCTTCGTGTATATGCATAGCTTTTCTGGCGACTTTAAGCAGTGCGAATTTGCTGTTGGATGAGTTGGATTTTATCACTTATAATTTGCACGATCTCGGGACCTAAAAATTTCATGTCCCCAACTTCTGTCCAACACAGAGGTGATCGACATCTCCTTCCATACAGAGCTTCGTACAGTGTCATTCCAATGTTTGCTTGGTAGCTATTGTTATAGGTGAATTCCACTAAAGGTAGGTGCTCATCCTAGTTACCTTTGAGGTCCAACATGCATACACGTAACATGTCTTCCAACGTCTGAATTGTTCTTTCAGATTGCCCATCAGTTTGTGGGTGATAAGCCCTGCTAAACTTCAGTGTGGTTCCCAAAGCTTCTTGCAATTTGTTCCAAAAGTGAGACATGCAGCGGGAGGTCTCAATCAAACACGATTGAAATTGGGGTACCATGCAATCAAATGACTTCTTTAATGTACAAAGTGGCAAACTTATTAAGGGAGTACATGATTTTGATTGGTAGAAAATGCGCCGACTTCGTTAATCAGTCTACTATAACCCATATTGCATCATTCTTCGAAAATGACTGTGGTAGCCGGACCACGAAGTCCATAGTAATGTACTCTCATTTCCATTCAGAAATAGGGAGTGGTTGCAGCATTTTTGCAGGTCTCTGATGTTCTGCTTTAACACCCTAACAATGCAAACATTTGGAGACATGGCTTGCTATGTCTCTTTTCATTCCTATTCATCAGTAGTGTTCCTTCAGATCCTAGTACATCTTTGTGTTGCTAGGGTGGACTGCAAATCTCGAGCTATGAGCTTCCATCAATATCTTCTTCTTGAGTTTCGGAATGTTGGGGTATGCAAATTCGATTTCAAAATTTCAGTATCCCATTGCTTATAGTGAATTCAGGATAAGACGTACTCCTTTATTCCTTGTACTTTTTCTTCAAAAGTTTATCTTCACATTGGCGTGTTTTAATTTCTTCAATTAAGGTAGGTTCCACAGTTATGTTGGCGAGCAGTGCATTAATTTTGTGGGAAACGAGAGTACATGCCAAACTTCTAGTCATCTTTCGGCTTAGTGCATCTGCCACTACGTTAGCTTTGCTTGGATGATGATGGATTTCTATATCGTAGTCTTTCATAAATTCTAGCCACCGTCGTTGCCTCATGTTCAGTTCCTTCTGTGTGAACAGATATTTAAGACTCTTGTGATTAGTGTAAATTTTACAAGTTGCATCGTAGAGATAATGACGCCAGATCTTGAGGACGAAGATCACCATAGCTAATTCTGGATCATGAGTTGCGTAGTTTTTCTCATGAGTCTTTAGTTGTCGTGAGGCATAAGCAATGCCTTTTCCGTTTTGCATAAGAACGCAACCTAAACCATTGTATGAGGCATCACTATAAATTACGAACCTATCTACTCCTGTAGGGAGTGCTAGTATAGGAGCTGACACAAGTCAACTTTTTAATTCTTGGAAGTAACGCTTTTGTTTGTCAGTCCATTCAAAGGGTGTGTTCTTCTGAGTTAGCTGGGTCAAAAGTGATGCTATTTTCGAGAAATCTGGCACGAAACGTCAGTAATAGCCAGCTAGACCCAAGAAACTTTGAATTTCTGATACGTTAGTAGGTCGTGGCCAGTCTACGATTGCTGTAACTTTTTGGAGGTCAAACGAGATGCCATTTTTGTTAATGACGTGATCGAGAAAGTGTACACTAGTGATCCAAAATTCGCATTTCTTCAACTAGGTATAAAGTTTGTGATGATGTAGTGTTTATAAAACCGCTCGTAAGTGTTGCTTATGGTCTTCTGATGACTTGGAGTATATGAGGATGTCGTCAATGAAGACGATGACGAACTCATCAAGATAAGGTTTGAATACTCAGTTCATGAGGTTCATGAAGTGTAATAACCCTCACCACTGTTTACCGATAAACTACTGATTACTGCTAAACTGAGACTGATTATGATAAGTAATTGAATCAACTGAAATACTGAACAGACTGACTGAAATCTGGGACTGAATTGACTGAGTATATCTATTTAATTGTATATTTATCTGTTGCCTGTTTAATTATCTGTTTGTGTTTTATGTTTAAACTGCAAATTGAAGGCCTTATCGGCGGCCGAATCTGAAATTGATTAATGATATGTGTTAATCATAATTTATATGATTTTATGGCATACTCATTTAAGATGTGATTTGGTATGATTAAATTAGATTAAAATAAGCTAAAATTACATAGTTTGACTTATTTACCTTAATGCCATTGTGAGTGGCCACTATCTAAACATTTTGAGCTTCATTATACACTCAAACAAAACATTTCATCAGCTCATTTCATATCTCAACCGACCAAGAGTAAGAGAGTGAGAGAAGTAAATTGTTCTTGAGGGATTTGCTTGGAAACTTGAGGAAATTGCAGAAGACTTGCAACATTAAGCCTCCATACCTCTAATTCTAGACCTAAGGTAGTGTAATTACCCTCTTGTTTACGAATTGAGCTTGTTCTTACATGATTCATGTCAAATTTAGTGGATTGAGTCATGAAATAGCTTCATATGTTGATTTGAGTTAGAATTCATGCATGCATGTGTTGAGGTTTGATTTCATGGAAATCTTGCATGCATGTTCATGTTTATATTATAGACCATGATTTCATCTTGATTTTGTAAGAATTGGCTCATTAGAACAAGTGTTTAAAGCTTGAAAGTGGTTTAAATTCATGCATGTTGCATTGAAGTTATGTTCATGGAATTTGGTTTGAAAATCATGTTGAATTGATCTTCCTTTGGGCCTTGATTTTACAAATTGAGCTTTGAATCATGTTATTCCATGTATTTGCAAATGTTTTCCAGAAAAAGGGCCCCAAAGGAATTGAATTTGACACATTTGAAGTTGGATTTGAGCTTGAGGTTCAAATATGGAATTTCCAGAATTTGGACTCACGCTCGAGCGGGGTGACTGGCGCTCGAGCGTGAAATTCGTGCTCCCAGTACTTTGCACTGTTTTGAAGTCCGCTCGAGCGGGGTAATTGGCGCTCGAACGGGACCTTGTGTCTTACGCTCGAGCGGCTATCGAGCGCCCATCGAGCGTGATTTTTGAGCATCCAATACTTTTGCCCTGTTTTGCAGAACGCTCGAGCGGGAAAGTCTACGCTCGAGCGGATACTTTTTCTGCATGTCTGTTCGAGCGGGACCTTTGTTTTCTGAAAATTCTGAAAATGTTTTCTGAGTGCATCTTTGCATCCTAATTTCATCCTAGGCATTCTTAGGCCTAGTTTAAGGCATCTTAATGAGGATATAGATGTAGAACCACACCGAGTCTAAGTAGGGACTAAATCTTTGATTCCCGAATGTGAAACTTAGTGTGTGTTTGTTCTGTCACTGTTTAGGGTTGGCTTCCGGAGACGCGCTCTAGCTGCTTATAGCCCAGAACTCTGTGAGTAACAACTGTGTAAAGATATGTTCAAAAATGATTATCTTTTGAACAATTGAACTGTACTGTTTCTGAATTGTTACTGCTAACTGAATGAATGTATGTCCTCTATTCTGAACTGTATTGTGGCATCCATAGCAACTACTGTTACTGTTACTGCTACTGTTACAGAGATCTCTGTCGGTTCCCATGTTGGAACCACTACTGTTTACTGATATGATGGCCATCATTAACTGTTCGGTCTTTTAAGACCTACTGTTTACTGTACTACTATGCTAATGGATGTACCACATATGACTGTTATGACTAAATGACTGATATACTGAATCAATGAACTTTTTTCATTACTGTAAGGACATTCATTCTTAACCTCTTTACGCATTATGTTATTCACTGGGCTTTAGCTCACTGTTTATATATATATGTAGGTGTTCAGGCACCAGACCGGAGCTAGGAGCGTGGGTTAGACTCCCCTTTTTGTCAAGCCAACCACTGCGCCTCACTGCGAGGTTCCAAGCCTACCAAGTTATGGCTTAGGGGTGTTTTAATTTCCCCCGTCTGTCTCTGTATCTGTCTTGGGATATTGTATAGACTGATAGCACTGCACTGTACTGTTATAATAGGGCTTGTCCCCGTTCTGAATATTTATATATATATATATATATATATATATGTATAGACTGCTTTGTCATGAATGTGCATTCGAATGAAAAGTCTTTTTGCATACAGACTGACATAGCTCATTGGACATTGTTTAATTACTGTATTGGCTTCCGCCATGCCCCTGTACTCTGTATTACTGTCTTACTGTTAAGTAGGCCTTCGGTAATCTCGGATTACTGGCCAGTTACGGTACTAAACCCATAGGGGCGGGTTTGGGTCGTGACAGAGTGGTATCAGAGCGATACTTAACTACGAGTTATACCGCACACATGTGTCCAAATGAGCTATAGGGTGTCCTAGAAAAGCAATTAGGGCATCACTTGAGCATGAAAAGTGTGTGTGGACATGACTGAATATATGTTAATGTGATAATCTGTTTAAAGTATGTAACTTCCTATGTTTATTATTACTGTGTTGCATATATAGTGAAAGTGAAATGGATAATGCAAGCACTGCAAATGAACCTGAATCATCTGAAGCCAGAATGGCAAGACTGGAAAGAACTGTTGAACTATTAACTGAAGCCTTAAGGCAACAACAACAACAACAGAACCAACAGCTCCCACCTCCTCCTCCGGTACAGCCGGAACCGAATGTTAATGATGGGGATATAATTGCTCTCACCCACAAGTTCAGCAAAATGAAACCGCTATCCTTTCAGGGAGGCCTTGAGCCGCTAAAGGCTGAAGCTTGGGTTCTTGAGACAGAAAAATTGTTCAAAGTTTTCCTATGTTCTAAAGCACACAAAGTGCTATTGGCCACCTTCACTTTACAGGAAGAGGCCAGAAGGTGGTGGATGCTAGTCCGTGACACCAATACCGTGATGACTTGGGCTCAATTTAAAGGAGCCTTCTTCGAAAAGTATTTCCCTCAGTGTGTCAGGGACAAAAAAGTAACTGAATTTGAACAGCTGAGACAGGGTACTATGTCCGTTGCTGAATATGAAACAAAGTTCACCGAACTTGCTAGATATGCACCACATATGGTGGACACTGATTACAAGAAGGCCAGGAAATTTGAAGGCGGCCTTAATGTTGCAATACTGGATAGAATCAATGTTTTAAAACTACCGAACTATGTAAATGTTCTTGACCGAGCATTAATGGCTGAGTCAAACATCGAGGCACTGAAACAAACTGAAACACCAGCATCTGAATGGCGTGGTAAAAAGCAGGGTTTTAAATTGAAGAAAGGCAAAAACAACCCGTTGAACAAAAAGCAAAATACAGGGTCAACGACTACTTCTAGTCAAGGGAACCGTTCCATACCGCCCTGTTCTGAATGTGGTAAGAATCATAAGGGGGTTTGTTACAAAATATCTGGAGCTTGTTACAGGTGTGGCAAGGTGGGTCACTTGGTTAAAGACTGCCCCTCTGCTCCGCAGGCCAATAGTAAAGCTGCACCTAGCGCAGCAGCATTAACTGCTACACCAAAGCCTAACCCCAAAGCTACCGGGAAAGAGCCTATGAGGCAGGACCGAGTGTTCACCCTAGTACCGGGAGATGTGCAGAATACCGAGACCGTTGTGTCAGGTATCCTCTCTATTTGTACTCAAAATGCTTATATACTGATTGATTCGGGGTCTACACATTCATATGTATCACATGTTTTTTCGCGAAAATTGAACAGACCATTAGAACCCATGGATTATCTGTTAGCTGTATCTTCACCTGTTGGGGGATCTGTAACTTGTGCTTATATGTACCCTGCATGTGAAATTATTGTTGGGGATATGCATCTGTATATTGATTTACTGCCTCTGAACATTGATCATTTTGATGTGATATTGGGAATGGACTGGTTAACAAAATATTATGCTACTATAGACTGTGTGACCAAATAAGTTGTTTTCTGTCCACCTGGTTTACCCGAATTTGTGTTTAATGGAAGTGGAGTGGTACCTCCCCCGTATTTGATTTCATCTATGAAAGCTGTTAAATTGATTAGAAAATGGTGTAAGGGATATCTGTGCTCTGTATTGACTGTATCTACTGATGTTAAAACTAATGTGAATGGTATTCCTATAGTTAGAGAATTCCCAAATGTATTTCCAGATGATCTGCCAGGGGATTTGATTGATAGGGAGATTGAATTCACCGTGGATGTGATTCCGGGTACACAGCCAGTATTTAAAGCTCCTTACCGAATGGCTCCGACTGAACTAAAAGAATTGAAAGTGCAACTGCAAGAACTGTTAGATAAAAAGTTTATCAGGCCCAATACTTCACCATGGGGCGCACCTATCTTGTTTGTGAAGAAGAAAGATGGCTCACTAAGACTCTGTATCGATTACCGTGAACTGAACAAGATAACTGTGAAAAATAAATATCCATTACCGCGTATTGATGACTTATTTGATCAGTTACAGGGTGCTCAAGTATTCTCTAAGATTGATCTCAGATCCGGATATCATCAGTTGAAAGTTAAACCCGAAGATATTGATAGAACTGTTTTTCGAACAAGGTATGGACATTACGAATTTTTAGTTATGCCTTTTGGAGTTACCAATGCACCTGCTGCATTTATGGACCTTATGAACAGAATCTTCAAACCATTCCTTGATAACTTTATTGTTGTATTCATAGATGACATTCTAATTTATTCCAAAAGTAGAGAAGAACATGAACATCATCTGGGACTGGCCCTACAGACCCTAAGAGAACAGAAACTTTTTGCTAAACTGTCTAAATGTGAATTTTGGCTTGATCATGTTATGTTTTTGGGACATGTTATTAGCAAGGATGGAATTTCAGTTGATCCACAGAAAATTGAAGCAGTGGTAAATTGGCCTAGACCAACAAATGTTACAGAAGTCCGAAACTTTTTGGGATTAGCTGGATATTACAGAAGATTTGTCAAAGATTTCTCCAAAATTGCCTTACCGTTGACTCAATTGACTCAAAAGGGGATATCATTTGACTGGACTAACCAAAGGGAATCAGCATTCCAAGAGTTGAAAACTCGACTTGTGACTGCATCGGTTCTTACCCTACCCTCAGGTATGGATGGTTTTACCATTTTTAGTGATGCTTCTCATAAGGGTTTGGGATGTGTTTTAATGCAAAATGGGAGAGTTATTGCCTATGCTTCCCGACAACTGAGACCGCATGAAAAGAACTACCTGACCCATGACTTGGAACTTGCTGCAGTAGTCTTTGCTTTAAAAATCTAGCGTCACTACCTTTATGGGGCGACGTGTGAAGTGTATACCGACCACAAGAGTTTGAAATATTTCTTCACACAGAAAGAATTGAACATGAGACAGTGGAGATGGCTAGAGTTGATTAAAGACTACGACCTACAGATTTTGTACCATCCGGGAAAAGCCAACACCGTTGCCGATGCATTGAGTCGGAAATCGATTGGAAACTTAGCCTGTTTGCTCACCGGACAGAAAGAGTTGCTTTGTGACCTTGAAAGATCTGAAATTGAGATTGTGTTGCGAGAACAAAGTGGAACAATAGCTGCTATTTCTGCTCAACCGGCATTGATTGAAGAAATTAAAGAGAAACAACAACAGGGTGACTTCTTGAAGAAGATCATCGAAGAAAGGGAATCTAAACCGAGACCGGATTTCAAATTTGAAAATAATGTACTGAAATTTCAGGGAAGACTGTGTGTATCGAATGACTCTGAACTGAAAAGGAGAGTTCTGTAAGAAGGCCATAATTTAAAACTGTTTATCCACCCAGGGAACACAAAAATGTACCAAGACTTGAAATTGAATTTCTGGTGGCCGGGAATGAAGAAAGAAATTGCTGATTTTGTATCGAAATGTCTTCATTGCCAGCAAGTCAAGGCGGAACACCAGCGACCCGCTGGCTTACTACAACCCTTACCCATACCGGAGTGGAAATGGGAACATATTACCATGGATTTTATTGTGGGATTGCCTCGCTCTAGTAAAGGTATGGATTCAATTTGGGTTATTGTTAATAGACTGACTAAATCTGCTCACTTCTTACTTGTCAAAACAATTTATAATGCGGACAAATTGGCTGTGATTTATATTGATGAAATTGTTAGACTACATGGAGTGCCTGTGTCCATTGTTTCTGACAGAGACTCGAAGTTTACATCGAGATTTTGGCAAAGCTTACAGACTGCATTGGGTACTGAACTGAGACTGAGTAGTGCCTATCATCCTCAGACAGATGGCCAGTCGGAAAGGACCATCCAGACTCTGGAGGATTTACTGAGAATGTGTGTCCTTGATTTTCAGGGAAACTGGGAAAGCCATTTGCCATTGGCTGAATTCGCCTACAACAACAGCTTCCATTCAAGTATTGGTATGGCATCTTTCGAAGCATTGTATGGCAGAAAATGTAGATCTCCGATTTGCTGGGCAGAAGTCGGAGATGGACCTTTGCTTGGGCCCGAAATTGTATATGAAACGACTGAGAAAGTGAAACTGATACAACAGAGGTTGAAAACTACACAGAGCCGACAGAAAAGTTATGCAGATGTCAGAAGGCGAGACAGAGAGTATGCAGTGGGTGATCACGTTTTTGTGAAAGTGACACTGATGAAAGGCCAGACTCGTTTTGGAGTCAAGGGCAAGTTGGCGCCGAGATACGTCGGACCGTATGAGATTATTGAGAAAATCAATCCGGTGGCGTATCAAGTTGCGTTTCCTCCTAAAATAGAGCATATGCATAACGTCTTCCATGTTTCTATGTTGAGGGACTACCTCCGGGATCCTTTTCATGTAATAAAGCCTACTCGTGTAGTGCTGAGTGATGACTACACTTACGAGGAACGGCCTGTTCAGATTGTAAACAGACGGATCAAGAAATTGAGAAACAAAGAGATTCCGTTGGTGAAAGTCGACTGGCAAAACCATGGTGGCATGTATGCCACTTGGGAAAGGGAAGATGACATGGCCAAGATATATCCTGAACTGTTCCCTCTGAATCCTGTTTTCTTCCAGAATGAAGGTAACTCGAGTTTAGAGGACTAAACTCTTTATAAGGAGGGGAGACTGTAATAACCCTCACCACTGTTTACCGATAAACTACTGATTACTGCTAAACTGAGACTGATTATGATAAGTAATTGAATCAACTGAAATACTGAACAGACTGACTGAAATCTGGGACTGAATTGACTGAGTATATCTATTTAATTGTATATCTATCTGTTGCTTGTTTGATTATCTGTTTGTGTTTTATGTTTAAACTGCAAATTGAAGGCCTTGTCGGCGGCCGAATCTGAAATTGATTAATGATATGTGTTAATCATAATTTATATGATTTTATGGCATATTCATTTAAGATGTGATTTGGTATGATTAAATTAGATTAAAATAAGCTAAAATTACATAGTTTGACTTATTTACCTTAATGCCATTGTGAGTGGCCACTATCTAAACATTTTGAGCTTCATTATACACTCAAACAAAACATTTCATCAGCTCATTTCATATCTCAACTGACCAAGAGTAAGAGAGTGAGAGAAGTAAATTGTTCTTGAGGGATTTGCTTGGAAACTTGAGGAAATTGTAGAAGACTTGCAACATTGAGCCTCCATACCTCTAATTCTAGACCTAAGGTAGTGTAATTACCCTCTTGTTTACAAATTGAGCTTGTTCTTACATGATTCATGTCAAATTTAGTGGATTGAGTCATGAAATAGCTTCATATGTTGATTTGAGTTAGAATTCATGCATGCATGTGTTTATCCTTGCATTGTGAGGTTTGATTTCATGGAAATCTTGCATGCATGTTCATGTTTATATTATAGATCATGATTTCATCTTTATTTTGTAAGAATTGGCTCATTAGAGCAAGTGTTTAAAGCTTGAAAGTGGTTTAAATTCATGCATGTTGCATTGAAGTTATGTTCATGGAATTTGGTTTGAAAATCATGTTGAATTGATCTTTCCTTGGGCCTTGATTTTACAAATTGAGCTTTGAATCATGTTATTCCATGTATTTGCAAATGTTTTCCAGAAAAAGGGCCCCAAAGGAATTGAATTTGACATATTTGAAGTTGGATTTGAGCTTGAGGTTCAAATATGGAATTTCCAGAATTTGGACTCACGCTCGAGCGGGGTGACTGGCGCTCGAGCGTGAAATTCGTGCTCCCAGTACTTTGCACTGTTTTGAAGTCCGCTCGAGCGGGGTAATTGGCGCTCTAGCGGGACCTTGTGTCTTACGCTCGAGCGGCTATCGAGCGCCCATCGAGCGTGATTTTTGAGCATCCAGTACTTTTGTCCTGTTTTGCAGAACGCTCGAGCGGGAAAGTCTACGCTCGAGCGGATACTTTTTCTACATGTCCGCTCGAGCAGGGAAAACTACGCTCGAGCGGGACCTCTGTTTTCTGAAAATTCTGAAAATGTTTTTTGAGTGCATCTTTGCATCCTCATTTCATCCTAGGCATTCTTAGGCCTAGTTTAAGGCATCTTAATGAGGATATAGATGTAGAACCACACCGAGTCTAAGTAGGGACTAAATCTTTGATTCCCGAATGTGAAACTTAGTGTATGTTCGTTCTGTCACTGTTTAGGGTTGGCTTCCGGAGACGCGCTCTAGCTGCTTATAGCCCAGAACTCTGTGAGTAACAACTGTGTAAAGATATGTTCAAAAATGATTATCTTCTGAACAATTGAACTGTACTGTTTCTGAATTGTTACTGTTAACTGAATGAATGTATGCCCTCTATTCTGAATTGTATTGTGGTATCCATAGCAACTACTGTTACTGTTACTGCTACTGTTACAGAGATCTCTATTGGTTCCCACGTTAGAACCACTACTGTTTACTGATATGATGGCCATCACTGACTGTTCGGTCTTTTAAGACCTACTGTTTACTGTACTGCTATGCTAATGGATGTACCACATATGACTGTTATGACTGAATGACTGATATACTGAATCAATGAATTGTTTTCGTTACTGTAAGGACATTCATTCTTAATCTCTTTACGCATTATGTTATTCACTGGGCTTTAGCTCACTGTTTATATATATATGTAGGTGTTCAGGCACCAGACCGGAGCTAGGAGCGTGGGTTAGACTCCCCTTTTTGTCAAGCCAACCACTGCGCCTCACTGCGAGGTTCCAAGCCTGCCAACCTATGGCTTAGGGGTGTTTTTAATTTCCCCCGTCTGTCTCTGTATCTGTCTTGGGATATTGTATAGACTGATAGCGCTGCACTGTACTGTTATAATAGGGCTTGTCCCCGTTCTGAATATTTATATATATATATATATATATATGTATAGACTGCTTTGTCATGAATTTGCATTCGAATGAAAAGTCTTTTTGCATACAGACTGACACAGCTCATTGGACATTGTTTAATTACTGTATTGGCTTTCGCCATGTCCTTGTACTCTGTATTACTGTCTTACTGTTAAGCAGGGCTTCGGTAATCTCGGATTACTGGCCGGTTACGGTACTAAACCCATAGGGGCGGGTTTGGGTCGTGACATGAAGGCCGCTAGAGCATTTGTGACGCCAAACGGCATGACGAGAAACTCGTAGTGCCCGTAACAGGTTCTGAAGGTAGTCTTTTTAATCTTTCCGTTTTGACTTTTAGTTGGTAATAGCCAGAACGTAAGTCAATTTTTGAGAATACTTAGGCGCTTTGAAATTGATCAAACAAGTCATCAATTCGTGGTAGAGGGTACCGATTCTTGATGGTGACCTTGTTCAGCTCCTGGTAATCGATGCATAACCTTATCGTGCCATCCTTTTTCTTTACGAATAGTACTGAAGCTTCCCAAGGTGAGGTACTAGGTCGAATGAAACCTTTGTCCAGGAGTTCTTGGAGTTGAGTCTTCAGTTCTTTCAATTCCGTCATTGACATGCGGTAAGGGGCTTTTGATACAGGTTAGGTACCGGGTTGAGTTTCAATGGTGAATTCGATTTCTCGGTCAATCGGAGTACTAAGTAGATCTTCAGGGAAGACATTCAGGAATTCTCAAACCACGGGGATTGCATCAACGGTGGGGACTTCTTTTTGTGTATCGATCACATAACAAATATAACTACAACAACCCTTTCTTAGAAGTCGTTGGGCTGTCATGGACGATATAATATAGGGAGGGTTGGAAACTCCAGTCCCATCAAAGACAAGCCCGAGTTGGCTTGGTAACCTGAGGGAGACCTTTTTAGCTTTACAATCAATAGAGGCGTGGTTGGCAGCCAGCCAATCTATCCCTAAGATCACATTAAAGTTTCCAATACAGAGGGGAATCAAGTCTATGTATAAGGTTTTGCCTTTTAAGGGTATAATACATGATTTGTATACATCAGTACTACAGGTAGAATTACCAGAAAAAAAAGACACAGACAATATATATCCTAAGGGTTCGGGTGTTGATGCCAACTTAGCAGCAAAGTGTGGTGCAACAAAAGAATGAGTTGACCCAGAGTCAATGAGGACGTGAGCTAAATGACCATAAACATAAAGTATACCTGACATTACTTCTGGTTTTCCAGGTACCAAGGCAAAAGCCCTTTCTTAGCGTTTTTGGTCTTTCCTCTCTTCTCCAGGGCCTACGGGTTTTCTGACTAGGCCAGAGAGGCTAGCTATAGGATTTGTTAGCTTTGGACAGTTCCTCAGCAAGTGGCCAACTTGACCATATTTAAAGCATGCTCCCGTGTCTCGACGGCATTGTTCCCGATGAGCCCTTCCACACATAGGGTAAGTTGGAATGGTGCCACCTCTGGAGTTAGTAAAACCTTGATTGCCTGAGCTGGCTGTGCCCGTATTTACCCTCTTGGGAGGTGCAACACCGAATCTTTTGTTGTCTCTTTCCCAAAATTGCTTCCTTTGGATTGGTTCCCCAAAACGCGAGGCTTTAATCCCCTTTTTCTGCAATGTACGCTCGGTCTACCATTTTCGCATAGGTTGGCAGTTTCAAAACCTCAAGCCTATTTTTGATTTTAGCATCCAATTCTACTTTGAATTTTCTTACTTTTCGAGCTTCAGTGGGGATAACATATGTCGCAAACCGAGTGAGTTGTGTGAACTTACACTCGTATTCGGCCACCGTCATGGTTCTTTACTTTAGATGTATGAATTCTGACACCTTTTGTTCCCGTAACGAATCTGGAAAGTATTTTGCATAAAATACTTCCAAGAATCTTGCCCAAGTCACAATTTCTTCTTTCTCTAGGGTGAGAAACCACCATTCCTACGCATTATCTTTGAAAGTGAAAGTGGCGAAAGTTACCTTCTGTCTTTCGGTACAAGGTAAAATATGAAAAATCTTTTCCATGTCTTTAACCCAAGCGTCCGCTACCATTGGGTCTGGACCTCCGGTAAATGTGGTGGGTTTCAGATCCTAGAACTGTTTTATGGTAACTGGCTCTTCTCGCCGTTCTGGCATCTCATTGTTGATGTTGGTCTGCAAGGCTTGCAAAAAGTTAGTAACCGCTCTTTCAATGATTTTTTCCATCGATTCAGTGCCACTAATTGATGATTCGTTTCCGTTACCATTATTGGCCATTCATCACAATTAGCTTACAAAAAGTTTTCTTCTACCAAATCGAGAGTGGTGGGTCAAATGGGTCAAACAACCACGAAAAGTAGTATTGCATAAAAGCTCAAATTCTCATCCTAACTGTACCACACCAAAACACATCCACGCGACTTGGACGGTGTAAACGGGGATGGATTGTATATAGCCCCAAAATGCTCGATCAACTATCCATCCCGGTTGCTCAATATATGATAGGTCATTACTAAAATCAACATTTTGAATATTAATAATTTCCAACGGGTTAGGGATAGTGGTAAAAATGTAGTCCTCGGGGTACATATTTTCCCTTCTTGCCACAAAATCTGAGGGCAAAGGGCCAACGATGTAGTGTGGGCGGTCATATCCTAGGGCAAGGCTGAGGACAATGGTGGGTCTGAGAAAGCGTTTGCACGTGTAGGCACAACTTTACCTCCACAATAAGTATGGTACGTCAGTAGGATTGGTCTGTACATATATCGGTCGACCCATCAATTAGGCAAGGTTTGAATTTAGTCTCTTAATTATATCCTCCGAGTCTCTCCATCTTTCAGGTGAGGCGGGGGCGGGGTGCTCTGCTAAAATATCCTCCAAATTAATGGCCCCGACCTTCCACATTGCCTCGTCAAGGTTAATCTCAGACATTCCTACATCACTAGAATAAATGTGAGATTTTATAGAAAATGATTAACGTTGTAGGTAAATATTTATTTATTAGTTTATTTTATTTAATATGTCTAATCGTTGGTCTGATACTGTCACGACCCAAACCCGCCCCTATAGGTTTAGTGTCGTATCTGGCCAGTAATCCTTGGATCACCGAAGGCCTCTTAACATAATAGCATATAAATAGGGGTTGCAGAAGCAAATACATGAAATACACATAGTCCAACGAGCTATGAAGACATACATAGGACTGATAACTTTCAACTTTTATAACCAAACGTGTGATCAAAACAAAATGCAATAATTAAGTCACTTTATGTATACACAACAAAAAACTTGTTTGTAAATCAAAAGGAACAAAAGCTTATACATCCCAAAAACACAGCTACAAGGTTTGACTTAAACCGGAACCTCCTCGGGAGGCATGAAGGCTGGCTGTCAAAACTGAAACTCCAGGTCCTCAACTCTGAGCCTGGTCACGTGCCTGATCACCTACATACATAATATAAATAGTGAGCAGGAGCCCAGTGAATAATAACAGAGTAAAGGGTTAAATGAATGATGCCCCATAATTAAGTCCGTACATAGAACCAATTCATATTCGTGTTCTCATTCAATGCGTATACAGAATTCAAGAATCACGTTTAATCATTCATAGTTCATCTGATAGCGCTAACAGATCATATACAGAACATCATAGATCATACTTGTCAGTTCCATAGAGGAACCTCTGGCCGAATACGGATAACTTGCCAGTTCCATAAAGGAACCTCCGGACTGGGTATGGATAACTTGTCAGTTCCGTAAAGGAACCTCCAGTCGGGTACAGATAACTTGCAAGTTCCATTAAGGAACCTCCGGACTAGGTACGGATAACTTGTTAGTTCCATAAAGGAACTTCCAGCCGGGTACAGATAACTTGCCAATTCCATTAAGGAACCTCCAGTCCGGGTACAGATAGCATACTTGAATCATAGCATTAATGTCATAAATATTTGCCAAAAGCGGACAATCATTCATAGTGTAAACACATAGCATACATGGTATAGATCTTAGTCCATATATAGAAAGTAATTTAATTTGAACACAACTTTACTAAATCATTACTCACAGATAACCGGTGGATCTAAATAGACGAGTAGATTAGGCAATTCACTTAACTTGAGATACGTGACCTACATAACATGACAGATACATACATTGGAGCACACGCTCAGATTGTACATGACTTATTTCATTTGTTCTTAGTGTGTTTCTAGCCTTTATCCTCATCATAGTGTTTTAATCTTGGCCTAGGAATGCCTATGATGGAATGAGGATACAAAAATTTACTTGAAAACATTTTTCAAAACTTGCTGAAAACAGGGTCCACGCTCAAGCGTGGCTTTCTTCGCTCGATCGTACATGCAAAATGTGACGGTCCGCTCGAGCACAACTTCCTTCGCTCGAGTGGTCTGCAAACTTTAAAAAGCACTGGTTGCTTGTTTTTCTTGCTCAACACTCGCTCGAGCGTGAGAGACATGCCCTCGCTCGAGCGCAACTTTTGTCGTTCGAGCGTGCTGCAAAACATAAGAACTTCTGGGAGTATGCATTTCACGCTCGAGCCAGCCTTTGGTTGCTTGAGCGGAAGTGTGAGACACAAAGTGGTCACTCGAGCGTGGAAGCAGAATTCTGGAATTTCTAGAATTGCTTCCAAGTTTCAAAACTCATGCTTAAGGCATTAAAGCTCGATTTTTTTGGGCAAAAACTTGAGGAAACATTGAGAAACTAATAAAACATCATGAATTAAGGATCATTTCAAGAAATCATGCCCCAATAGCTTGCTAATTATGCAAAAATTTAACTTAAAATTTATGAATGTTTCATGAACTTGACATGCATGAATTCCTTTGAACTCAATCTTCTCAAAACATGATCAAATGCTACAAAACAACATGAAACTTGATGATTTCCCAAAATTAGGGTGAATTCAAGACATGCATGAGGGAATTCTTAGAAATTAAACTCAAAATGCATGAATTACGCACGCATGCATGAATTACTCTTTCATTCTACATTCTTATTTAATTCTCATGCTCAAACCTCTAATTCCCTTGAATTCTTGCACTAAGTAATTCAATTTCATAATTAAAGAGTTAAATTTCCTACCTCAAGTCTTGAGTTAGCTAGTATTGGAGCTAAACTTCCTCAATTCTCTTCAATCTCCCCTAATTCCTTCTTAATTCTCTTCTTCCTTAAATGTTTGGCTTCAATCTCTCTCTTCTACTTCTTCTACACGTTTGAGCTCAAAATGGATGAAGAGAAAAGAAGTCTTGGGCTTGGTAGTAGCCTTATATAGGCTAATTAGTGGAGCTTAATTAATTCAAGCTTAGACTAATCAATTGGAATTATTTTATTCTAATTATTTGATTCCGAATCAATTTCAAATTGAACTCACCATAAATTCCTAAAAATTCCAAATAACACGTATATCAAGTCAATTTCTAAATCAGATGTCGATAAGGCTTTCAACTCGCAAACCGAAACGAAAACATGAACAGATCTTCTTACATTAAATAGATATAAATACAAAAATAATACAATGCACATGTAATTAACTCATGATTTGTTCCTAATTACTTGTTAGGCATACTTAAGCATAGATTAACGTTAATTATAGGTCGGGTTGTTACAGATACCACCTTTGTCACGACCCAAACCCTGGAGCTTAGGGCTGGAATCGCAACTTACTAAATACTTCTAATCTTAACAAATTAAGTGGCGCAGTTGGAGGCAAAATGGAAGTAAGAAAATAATTAAACAGAAAATTAATTTCATTCGACTATTTGATAAAAGAAAGTACATCGATAGGGCTTTTATTTATGTTTTATTCAGTGACCAGCCCTTAGTAAAAAAAAAAAAAAAAACAAAAGGAAGAAAAGGAAAAAACAAAATAACGGATCAGCCTCATTTCTTGTACGGGTTCCACTATATGAGGTTACGGGTCTTCCTTACATCTCGTCACCTGAAAGGGTAACAGCTATAAGCACACAACAGAGTGAGAAATATTATGCCAAGAGTATAGAGAGTACAAAATAACCATGGATAGTTAGTTAGGCTACAATATTTACATAACTTAATTTGAATAAAAAAATTATTTAAGTGGCAGAAACTGAAATACATAAATTATTTAAATAAATAACCATAACCACGGTACAAAACGGAATAGAACAAAGGTCATTAGAGTGACAGTCAGAACATAATTCAATGGAATCCATGACAAACAAAGGATCACAAAGTGGCCAAATAGAGGCCAATGGTTATTTAAGTCCCCCAAGGCATGGGACTCCCGTGGTGGTACTTACAAAAAATAATTGGTTATAAAATCATTGTCAAATAATTTCTAAAAGTTAAACAAACATATCCATGAGTCTCAATTTAAGCAAATAGAGTTTAGGAAATAATTAACGTAATCAAAATATTAATATACTTTATAAAGCATAGATTATGTAAAATAAATTATGGTAACCCAAAACATATGTAAAATATATTATGGTAAGTCAAGGTATATATAACTCACTTTGATATTGAGTCTTACTAATTCTTTCCTATTTTCGTTGGTTTTCAGCCCTTCATTTGCTCTTTATTTTTGCTGATTCTCTTGCTCCTCTCTCTCTCTCTCTCTCTCTCTTTTTCCGTTCGTTTCCTCACTAATTTCATAGTCTCCTCCTCTCCTTATATACACATTCTTGGGTGCTGACTCACCCTATCATGATGACCCCAAGATTGATGACTCGCCTTCCCTAATGGCTTAAATGGCACAGATGGCCTACCTTCCTTCTCTCCATGTGATTTGCAAATCTCTCCAATTAATTATTGCTTATCTCCCTTAGTAAATCTATACATTAGATTTGTCTTTATTTGTTTATATAATCCGTAATTCTTGTAGCCCAACTAATAGTATTGTTCCATAATTGTGTTAATTTGGCCCTAAATAATGAATTACATATTTGATAATCCAATGGCAAATTAGATTTATTATTATTATTATTAATCGTAGTTAGTTGTGGTATTAATTAAATATTTAGGATATCATAATCATACTCTTTTATAGATACAAAATTTTCAGTTTTGTACAATAAAATAATTCAGGTTTTTCAATTTTTCAAAAAACATATTTTTTTTTAGTTTTTTCATTTTGAAAGTTGATATTTTAATGTTTTGAAAATCAAATTAATGTTAAATCACTATGTTTCTTTATAGATAATCATAAATGATGAACAATTATTATTTGAAGGGCAATTTCGACTATTAAAAATTTAATTAGACTTGAAGGTTCAAAAAATCTTAATTAAAATTTAATGGAGTATAAGTTCATAAATTAGAACTTGTATATAAATGTTTCTTTTTTAAATTGCGCGTTTCTTATATTATTACT
The DNA here is from genome assembly GCA_030407325.1 of Camellia japonica. NCBI lineage: Eukaryota > Viridiplantae > Streptophyta > Magnoliopsida > Ericales > Theaceae > Camellia > Camellia japonica. The sequence goes on along the minus strand of JAPPVO010000017.1, from coordinate 150,006,880 downwards.
CAAAAAAAAAAAAAAATGTTTACATAAAATGATATCAACACCTGAAAAATTATTACAATGACTAAAAAGGATAAAAATTTAGTTATATTTTAACCAAATTTAGATAACAAAATATATATATATATATATATATATACATATATATAACAGTAAAATTTCAATTAGTTGAATCGAATCTTTATTTTTTAACTTACCAATGCTATAAGATGTAAAATTAATTGGACGTAAGAATGAGAATTTTCAATACAACTCAAACAATATATAAAATTAGCAAGTTATGATTGATCATTTTTTTATATGAATCCAAGTATGACACGACTCAATAATATGAATTATTAGTTATATATTTTAATGTTCACTAAGAGATGTTATGATATTTTTTTTAATCTTTTATTTAACTCTATCTAATTGAATAGAAAAGCATGAAAATAATAACTTAAGACCAATATCTTTTTTTCATTTAAGATATGTATTTTTTGGGATAAACTATCAATGGATCTTAATAGTTGGATTTAATTCCCATCAAGTTCTATTGAAAATAAATCATAATAAAATCGTCACTAAAAATTATTTTTTGTGACGATTTTTTGCATGTCGCTAAAAATTGACAATTAATGACTTTTTTTTGTCACGATTTTTATAAATTGTGGCTAAAACTTACAATTAATGACGTTTTTCTTTGATAAATTTTTCAAACTGTCATTGAAAGTTAAAAATTTGTAACGATTTTTTTAAACTGTCGCTAAAACTTATAATTAGTAACATTTTTCGTAACAAAATTTTCAAACTGTCGTTGAAAATTAACAATTAGTGATATTTTTTAATAGTGTTTGATGAGAAATACAATTAATTCTTACATGACCTATTGGATAATAAGTATATGTTTTAGGACTTACAAGTAAATTCCCTTAGTTTTTGTTACCTATTTTAGAGTCAATCTAGTAAAAATGTATATGGTAATAACGTATAATTTGTTTAATTAGAAAAATGCAATTGAGTTGAAATCAAACATTTTATGAATAATTTCAATTTGTATAAATAAATTTTATAAAATTTAACTTGTAGAAAAAAATTTAATCTCACCATACATTTATTAAGTTATTTTTAACTAAATGTGAAAGTTTTCACGTTCAATATCAATGAGGCATGAATCAAAATAGCACTATACAATAATATAAAAATAAATAAATTAAACTAACACTAAAGTAATTATAAAATAACATAACATGATACACAGTGCTGATTGATGACCCTAAATTTTATTCAAAATTAAGAGCCCAAGATGACCATTTGTGGGGACATAATTTTTGAATGACAACACGTGGCCGAGGTGTCACCGAAGTGCCAGTCGAGGTGCCACGTGTCCTGGTCATGACGCCGAGATCATCTCGGCAAGGCCGAAGTTATCTGCGAAGATACCGGAATCCAGGATAAGCGGATAAGGGACAAGAGTCCTAGAATGAGATAAGATTTCAGTATTGGATTAAGATGAAACTCTTAGAGAGTTTATCCCAATCCTACTGGGAGTCCAAGATTAGCAGTAATCCTGAGTCCATTGAAATTAGGCTTCTATTTGGACTAGGATTGTGTTGGCTATAAAAGGGAGGCACCCTCATGAGTCTAAGGTATGTCTTTTTATGCTCTGAATAGTGAGTTAAGCACTATTGGTTATCTTTGAGAGATATTTTACTGATTTGATCGTCGGAGTGCCCCTGGGTGAACGAGCCACCGCCGGAATCTCTTCTTTCTGTTGCAGGTTGTTTGGGCTTAACCTATTCTTCCGGTGTTCTCCAGTTGAGTACTAAGTTGGCAGTGTGGTCGGAAATTGACACACACAATTTGGTGCCGTTTGTGGGAAAGAAAGGAGAATAGATGGCCAACGATGGACAGAAAGGGAAGGTTGGGGATGACACCCCTACTGAGAGTGGGAAACATATTAACCTTGACGTTGAAGAAGACAACTGCAACGAAGAGACTCGTGATAAGAATCACGAAGGAAAGAACGTCGGCCAGGAGGGCGGCGTACCGAAGAAATCGGACCGGAGCGGGTATTATAATGAAGACGACCTCCAAGTATGGAAAGATAGATGCCTGCGAAGGGACGACGAGATGAAGGGAATGGCGGACAAATTGGCGGACTTGCAAACGGTCGTCAATTTCTTGATGCAAAACAATGTCATGCAGCTACCGTTCCCATTACAAGATACGTCGATTCCAGCGGCCAAGAAAGATGCCCAGACAGGGGGGCAGAAGACAACTCCTACGACTCCTCAGCATGATAGGACCAAGGAACATTCTCACCGGCCTTCAAGGGAGGTCGGGCGAGGAGAATCAAGAAGGGGAGATTCACAGAGGACACATCGCACTAAGGAAGCTGACCCTAAAGAACATCGGCATGTTCAGGGGAAGGAACTCTATTTTGACGCGACCAATGGAGAGAGGTCCAAAAGGACTCACAATGACACTGGAAGTAGTGCACCAAAGAGGCTGAAATTCGGAGATAGCCGAGCTTCTGGACGAACCAAGGAGGATCTGAGAGATTACCTCCAGAGAAAGCGACAAGATGCCGAGGTGACCTCTCTTGTCAAGCCGAGGACACCGTTCTCGGTAGAATTGGACAAATTTGAGGCCCCGAAAAGGTTTAGTATGCCGAGGTTCCAAATATGCGACAGTAAGTCGGACCTGAACTTTCACGTCGGCTTGTACCTGAACTCGATGGCGTTGTACACCGGGAACGAGCCGTTGCTTTGCAAGGTGTTCCCTTCATCCTTCAGAGAAACTACATCGAACTGGTTTCACAAGTTGCCGAAGGGAACTGTGAAAACCTGGGAAGGCCTGGCCGAGATGTTTGTGGCCAGGTTCGTGACAAACAAGCTACAACCATTGAGGGTAGACGCCCTAATGGCCCTGAAGATCGGCGAGGATGAGAGCCTTAGGGCCTATGCCAAAAGGTATTATGAGGTATTTAACCGAATTCCAGGATGCAACCAAGAGGTGGCGGTCGTGTCGTTTAAAAACGGCTTGAAGGATGACTGCCTTCTTCGAAAATCACTGGCAAAGACATTGCCGAAAAGCATAGAGGAGCTGATGGCCAGGATAGAAAAGTATGCCAGAGCCGAGGAGGACACGCCGGGGACAAAGATATCCAAACAAGAGAAGAAAAATGGTTTTAACACTTGTTGAAACTTGTGAAAAGTTTACAAGTTGAAGTTAAACCGAGATGATGTTTAACACTTGTTGAAACTTGAGAAAAGTTTACAAGTTGAAGTTAAACCGAGATGATGTTTAACACTTGTTGAAACTTGAGAAAAGTTTATAAGTTGCAGTTAAACCGAGATCATGTCTAACACTTGTTGAAACTTGAGAAAAGTTTACAAGTTGAGGTTAACCAGGGTCATGATTAAAGGAAGGAATGATATAGGTTCCATCACCTCAGGATGCCGAGGTAATAGAACCTAGGGGGCAGTTGTGGGGACATAATTTTTGAATGACAACACGTGGCCGAGGTGTTACCGAAGTGCCAGTCGAGGTGTCACGTGTCCTGGTCATGACGCCGAGATCATCTCGGCTAGGCCGAGGTTATCTGCTAAGATACCGGAATCCGGGATAAACGGATAAGAGACAAGAGTCCTAGAATGAGAGAAGACTTTAGTATTGGATTAAGATAAAACTCTTAGAGAGTTTATCCCAATCCTACTGGGAGTCCAAGATTAGCAGTAATCCTAAGTTCATTGAAGTTAGGCTTCTATTGGGACTAGGATTGTGTTGGCTATAAAAGGGAGGCACCCTCATGGGTCTAAAGTATGTCTTTTTATGCTCTGAATAGTGAGTTAAGCACTATTGGTTATCTTTGACAGATATTTTACTGACTTGATCGTCGGAGTGCCCCCGGGTGGACGAGCCACCGCCGGAATCTCTTCTTTCTGTTGCAGGTTGTTTGGGCTTAACCTATTTTGCCAGTGTTCTCCAGTTGAGTACTAAGTTGACAGTGTGGTCGGAAATTGATACACACACCATCTTAATTGCCTCACCTCAGATACGGCCGTGTATCCATATAATACAAGGGAGGATAATTGTAAAAAAAAACTTACCAAACCACTAAACCGATCTAAATTTGTGCAGTTTGAGAAGAAGAACGAAGGTGAACAAGTTGAACTGAACGGTTTAAATGATAAACATTGATGAGTTTATTGAATCATGGATCAAAATTTATCAAACTGTTTACAAATTGACACCTATATGTATATCCAAAATTATCTTACAAATGTCATAATCTCTTGACATCTACTCATTTTCATTCATATATATATATATATATATATATCTTTAATTTGATTGTTTGTATATTTATATAATAAAATAGGATGATTTTTGAATTTGTCCTACACACATTTATCCTACTAGGACATTTGGACGGCTCAGATCTATTCAAATTATAAAACAACGGATGAGATATATTTTTCAAAAAATATGCTACATGTATATTTTCTATATTCCCGCTTCTTTCTCTTACTTTTTCCTTTTTTCACCCATCATTCTATGATCCCATGATCCCACCTTCCTCTCTATTTTCTCTTTATTTTTTTATTTTCTCATATTTTTATTTTTCTCTCTATTTGTTTATTTTTTTATTTTCTCCTTTTTGTTCACTTATTTTTATTTATATTATATGAAAAATTCTACGATCCCAGAATTAGGAGTCAAATTTTACTGTGTGTAGTGGAGATTAAATTAATGAATTTTGTAGTCCACAAATTAAATGAATTTGAACAATTAATTATTATTTTTAAATATATTGAATACCTGATATACTTCATAAATTTAGATCTCATATGAATCTTCAACATCTATATAATAAAGCAAGACGATTTTTGAATGTCCTACACACATTTGTCCTACTAGGACATTTGAACGGTTCAGATCTATTCAAATTATAAAACAACAGCTGAGATATATTTTTCAAAAAATATGTTACATGTACATTTTCTATTTTCCCACTTCTCTCTTTTACTTTTTCCTTTTCTCACCCATCCTTCCATGATCCCACCTTCCTCTCTATTTTCTTTTAATTTATTTTTTTTATTTTCTCCTTTTTTATTTTTCTTTCTATTTGTTTTTTTTTATTTTTTTTTATTTTCTCCTTTTTGTTCAATATATTTTACACATATTCCCATACTATGTATGTATACCCGTAACACACTAGGACAATATGGGCATACATACAATTTCCATATCATTATATAAGTAAAAGTAGTATTGTATGTATGCTCGTGGAAATTGGGGCATATCTATCTATTTAGCTATCTATACTATATATTAAGCAAAAGGGGATTTTTAACCCCAAGTCTTGTGGGAACTCCAATCTCCCAATCTAAATTTCTTGATTTTTTGATTTAAAAAAAAAAATCTTAGCATTTATTAACTTCTCCCAACTCTTAAGTATTACCCTCATAATAACACTTTAATGCATTAAGAACAAGCATAAAAAAAATTCTTTGAAATCCAACACATATGAATTCCTTAAAAAGTCCCAACACATATGATTATTATTCCTCATAATAACACTTTAATGTATTAAGAACAAGTATAAAAAAAATTTCTTGAAAAGTCCAACACATATGATTATTATTCCTCATAATAACACTTTAATGTATTAAGAACAAGTATAAAAAAAATTTCTTGAAAAGTCCAACACATATGATTATTATCAAAATATTAAACTTTAATATAATATAATAATAAAAAAAAAGACATTTAATTCCTTAAAAAGTCCAACACATATGATTATTATCAAAATAATAAATTTTAATATAATATAAAAAAGGAAAAAAAAAAGACATTTTAAAAAAAAACATTTAAAAATCACAATTCACATATATAGATAATTGTAAACACAATTCGTGCATAGCATGGGTGATATGCTAGTAATTTTAAGCAGGATGTCTAGAATTTGGAAGGCTATGAAGAATATTAAGGAATTTAAAGCCCTTGGTAATGATGAATTTCAAGATAAATTTTTTCACAAATTATGGGGCATTATTAGTCCTTATTAGAAAACTGTTTCCAAGTTAAGAAAATTCTTGAAGAAATAAATGGAACTCTTATAGCTCTTATCCCTAAAATAGAAAATTTTGAAAAGGCCACAGCTCCTCTCCAGTTCAAATTTGGATTAGACGGTGCTGTCCGGCCCTTGGGGGCCCACTACGGGTCGTGTTTCGATAATCTAAACCACTCAATGTGTAGAACTCGTCGAGTACTATATGCCTGTAAAAAATCACGTTGATCGGATATCGATAGCTATATGATCAAATCAGTTTTTTATGAAAAAAAATGGACGGCGAAAAATAAACGGCTTACAAAAAACTGATTTGATCATATAGCTATTGATGTCCGATCAACATGATTTTTTACAGGCATATAGTACTCGACGAGTTCTACATATTGATCGGTTTATATTATCGAAACACGACCCGTAGTGGGCCCCCAAGGGCCGGACAGCACCGTCCAATCCAGATTTGGACTGGAGAGAAGGTGTGCACTTTTGAAAATTTGAAACAATGCCAATTAGCCTTTGTAATGTTATTTATAAAAATTATCACCAAGTTCATGCTTAACAAAAGAAGGCCTCTCCTTGACAAAATTATTAGTCCTAATCCAATTAGCTTTCTTCTTGAAATGTCAACTAATATATATATAATTGTAAATACAATAGTACGGGTGATATGCTAGTATATTATATAAACAAAAGCGAGTTTTTGTGAGAAGTTTTGTGAGAACTCCAAAATTTTATAATAAATTTGTAATTTTATCAAATTAAAAAATAAATTTAAATAGTGTTAGGATTACAATTATATTCTAAATCTAACATTATTTACACCGTGCCTTCAGGCACGGATATACGCTAGTTTATTTATAAAACATAATTTTAAATAATATCATACATTCGGTTAATTAGTAAGTTTAGTCAAGGTTTAGAATTAATAATAATTTTTTTCTTTGAAATTGATAAAAAAATAATATATTCATTTATAAAAATAAAATAGAATTGTATATTCATTGATATTTTTTTTCTCTTTTTTATATATTTAATTGACTCAATCCGCTAGTTTGAAATTGCTAAAATATTCAAGAAATTCGTGGATTTTAAGGATAAATGAATTGGCGGCATGTCAAAAATTTCCTACTCTTCCAAAATTGGTTTGGGGGACTTATGTGTAAGTGCAAATAGGTAAACTTATTATCTAATATATCATATGATAATTAATAGTATTTTTTATCAAACACTATTAAAAAATTTCATTAATTGTTAACTTTTAGCAACCGTTTAAAAAATTTGTCACAAAAAAATCACTAATTATAAGTTTAGTGACAGTTTAAAAAAATTATCACAAAAAATTCATTAATTTTTAATTTTTAATGACAGTTTGAAAAAATAGTAAAAGAAAAACGTCACAAATTGTAATTTTTAGAGACAATTTATAAAAATAATGATTAAAAAAAAAGTTACTAATTGTCAATTTTTAGCAATATGAAAAAAATCATCATAAAAAATTATTTTTAACGATAATTTTACTAGAACTAACTTTCAATAGGACTAAATAGAAATTAAATCTAACTAGGGGGATGTACCAATAAATCCCAAATTAATAACTTATATACTGTTTAGTCCTAAAAGTTTTCTTATAGACTGAAAGGTCCATTACAATGTTAATAACATCAAATACAATGTTAATAATATCAGAATAATGTTACAAACATTAGATTTCAAACATCTAATGTTCATCAAATTTCAATAATGTTTGAAATTATAGGATGACAAACATCTAATGTTCATCAGATTTCAATAAATTTTGAAATTATAGAATGAAACATCAGATCATTTACATTATTTACATTATGCTGATGTAAAAATGGGACTAAATGGAGCATAAGAAAACTTTTAGGACTAAATGGTTCAACTTTTCAAAAATTAGGACTCATGGGTATATTTTCCTTATGGATACAATTCTCACATACATCACGTAAAAGGTTGTGCCTAATTATAAAATTGAATTATGTTGATATAGAACGACTATTTGGTAGGAGCAAGCAGTGGATATATCAATTCATCTAAATTGACCAATTTGAATTGATCCGTCGTATTTTGGACGAATGCGTAATGACGAGTGGACGGTTACGAATTGATTTTTTTCAATCCGTCTAGTTTTGGATGGATGGCAGATTTGAATTTCATTTGGCCACAAGCGAACTGCCAAACCGCGAGTACCCCTAATAATTTGTAAGATTTAGTGTTTTCAATTTATTTAGATATTCTATTTGTATTTTTAATTGAAAAAGATTCTAAATATTTTGTTGAATATATTCTGTTGAAAAAGAGTTTCAACTTGAATATATTTTTTGAATTGAAAAAAATAAATGTATTATTTATCTATATTTTTTTGTTTTTAAATCTAACTCTAAAAATAATAAATAAAAAAAATGATATATGCTTGTTGGTTTTTATTTTCAAAAACAGATATAGATGTAATAATATATAGGTATACAATCTCTACTACTTTGTTCATGGTTTTGGTAGTTTGAATTATTTTTATATTTTAAGAACCACAGATTGTAATACTTTATGTAGATGAGGCATGCTGTAATTTTAATATGTGGATGAGACATTCAGTGATTGTAATATTTTAAAGTTTTAAACTTTCTTTCTTTGAATGAGGCATGCAGTGATTATAATATTTTTTGAAGTCATTGACTGTAATACTTCTTTTTTTTTTTTTTTGGAGGAAGTACACAAGTTGAATTATGTTGAAAATTTATAAAATTTTAAACTGCCAAACCGATTCGCATCCATCCGCCAATCTGTCAATTCGCTCAATCCACATCCGTCGGATTGGCAGACGGATGCGGATTGATTTTCTCTAATCCACCAATCTGGTAGACGGATAACGGATTGGAAGTTTCGTGGCCGCAATCGACTCACTCCCATCCCTACCATTTGGTAAGTTATTCAACAGAGCGATGAATAGGCGGGAAGTTAAAAATTTCCCATTACCCAAAATTGTTTTGGAGGATTTACATGTAAGTCTTAAAAAGTAAATTCATTATCCAATAGGTCATGTGCTAATTAATGACGTTTTTTTATCAAACACTATTAAAAAATGTCACTAATTGTTAATTTTCAACAACAGTTTAAAAAAATTGTCACAAACAATTCATTAATTTTTAATTTTCAGTTCTAGTTTAAAAAAATTTTAAAAATTCGTCATAAAAAAGTTACTAATTGTAAGTTTTAATAATAATTTATAAAAATTGTGATAAAAAAAAGTCACTAATTATCAATTTTTAGCGACATGCAAAAAATTATTTTTAACGATAATTTTATTAGAACTAACTTTCAATAGCACTTAATGAAAATTAAATTCAACTATTAAAACCTATTAATAATTTATTCAATTAATTTGGTTAATATTTCGCTTAAAATTAGCTGAAACCAGCCTGTGCACATCCCTAGTAACAAACAAATACATCATAATGGCGAGTTTAGATTGATGTGATCAAATAAATACAAGATCATAGTATGCATCTTATATAAAACTCAAATAGAATATTTACTAAATAAATAAATACAAGATCATAGTATGCATGTTATATAAAACTCAAATGGAATATTCACTAAATAATAATTATGAGTAAAATTTGATCATGCAAACAATTCTCTCACATGCATCATGTAAAAGGTTGTGCCTAGTTATCAAATTGAATTCTGTTGATATATAATAACTATTTGGTAAGTTATTCAACAGAGCGATGAGATGATATACAATCAAACAAACTGTATATCAAACAAACTAGCAAATCACCCGAGCACGGGATTGGATTTAGGTGCATTTGAGAACATTAATAAAAGGTTAAAAGTCAGTTTGTTAGTTTTTTTTAGTTATATTACCTCTTTATTTTTTTATACAAAAAAGTTAAAAAGTTAATTTTTTACCATTTTTTCCAAATACCACTTATTAGCATAAAATATATATACTTTTAAAAGAAAATGTTGGTATTTCGTAATTAAAGTAATAAAAATCAAATTTTATTACATTTGTTTGAAATTTATTGAATAAATAAAATATATTATAATTAAAATTTAAATTGTTGTGGGTCTTCTATTAGCATTCCTACATTGTCAACATGATAGTATTATAATTGATGAACAACACATATATTATGTATTTATAAAATGTTATAAAGTAAAAATATTATACTTACATATTGCTTTCGTTGGGGATGTGAGTTGGCTTTTTGACTTTTTGATTTTTTGACTGTTTTAGCTTATGACTAAAAAATCTTGTTAGGGATGGACTTTTTGACTTTTTTGACTTTTGTGAGAGAAAAATAAAAATAATTATGGTTTGGATGTGGCATTTTGTCTTATTGACTTTTTAGCATACTTTGTCTTTTTGTGGCTATTTTAACCTAAACCATTTATGCCAAATGAAGCCGATATATATATTTTTTACCTTCTAAAAAATATAGACATTCTTCAGACCAATCTATATTTAAAACAAATGTCACGCACAGTGCACAATCTAGTTAATGTAGCATTGTTGGTATAGGTATGATAAATGCATAGGCACGGTCTTTGCATGATACAATATAATCTTTAATTATTCTAACTCCACCATCCTATAAAATTTTGAAATTATAACATTGTGTTTGAAAAGGTAGGAATAAGCTATTTAGAATAAATTTTATAGGTTCCTGCCTTTGATCTCATATTCTTCAAATATGATGGTTAGATAAACTCTGCCTGTTTATCTTGAACATTGAGATTTATTGAACCAGTAATGTTTTTTACTACAATATTAACACTGTATCTAATAAAATAAAATAAAAAAAACATTTGTTAAGTTTGAATTATTATTGTACATAGAAATTATTTACGTAAAGGAAATTATCTCGCTATAATATAAATATCATTATGTATGTAGTGACGACAAACAATCTAACTATAATGATATTCAACTTTTTTATAGCAACTTTTGCACAAATCAATCCAAAAGCTGTCAATATCAATTTGTTCGATGTATTCAAGTATTCGAAAATATGAAATCTACAAAATATTTAGAAAAACATAAATTAATCTCTCTATATATATTGAATCTTCTTAATGTTGTTCGTGATTAAATAGAACTAACAAAACCTACTGCAAGTATGGCATTTTAAAAGTTAATCATCACATTGTACTTTTTTTTTCAAGCTAAAAATTAAATGTTAATGCATAGGATTATAATTACAATGAGAAATGACTTGATTGATAGTAAAATATTTATAATATTAAGAATGTCACTTAAAATACAAAAGAAGAAAAAAACCACACTCATATTCCTCTCTTACATCATTTGACCATCATGTCCCAAACTGGATCTGTGACCATCCCTACTTACATGCTTTACTTTGTCATCTGTCCAAACATGATAATTAGAAAACACAATCATTCTTCATTTTTTACCTAAATGACCAACCACACACTACAAGAAAATGGGGCATATAACATAGAAGCATTTGCGACGGCACCACTTACTGTCACTTGTCGTCGCCAATAAATCGAGTTTCAGCGACGGCACTACTTCCTGTCACAAAAAAAAAAAAAAAAGAAGTTTTGTGACGGCAACAACTGCAGTCGTAAATAATGCACGTTTTTTGTGACAGCAACCCCTACTGTCACAAATAAAGCTATTTTTTGCAACGGCATAAACTATAGTCGCAAATAAGAGAGCTTTTTGCGACGGTAATAGGTGTCGTCGCAAACAAAAAATTAAAAAAAAATAGAAAAAATGATATTATTTTGATATAACATTTATCTTTTCACCCATTTTTTCATCTTCCTGTCTCTCTTTCGCTCATCTCTCTTCTCTTTCTCTCTCTCTCTCTCTCTCTCACTCATCACTCTTTGTCTGTCTCTCTCTCTCTCTCTCTCTCATCTCTCTTCTCTTTCAATCGCTTATCTCTCATTTCTCTTAATCACTCATCTCTGTCTCTTAGCCCATTGTTTTCGAAAGAGGAAAAAGTCAAAAAATGAAATGGGCCTCTCTCTCTCTCTCTCTCACTCATCACTCTTCTCTCTGGCTCTTCCATCTTTCTTTGCTCTCTATCTCTCTTACTTATCTTTCTTCTCTCTATATATATATATATATATATGTCTTTCTCGTTCATATCTTTTTGTTCTCTCTCTCTCTCTTTGTGTATCTCTCGTTCATCTCTTGTTTCTCTATCTTTTTATCTCTCTCTCTCTCTCTCTCCATCTCTTTCTCTCTCTGTCTTTGACTCATCTCTCTTCTCTCTCAATCGCTCATTTCTCTCAATCACACTCATCTCTTTCTCTTAGCTCATTGTTGTTGAAAGAGGAAAAAGTCAAAAAATAAAATGGATCTCTCTCTCTCTCTGTCTTTTTTTTCTTTTTGTGTCTCTTGCTCATCTCTGTTCTCTATCTCTCTCATTCATCTCTCTTCTCTATCTATCTCATCTCTCTCTATCTCTCTTGCTCATCTCTCTTCTCTTTCTTTCTATGTCTTTCTCTCTATATATCTCTCTCGTTCATCTTTTTTCGCTCTCTTTCTCTCTCTCTCTCTGTCTATCTTTCGTTGATCATCTCTTGTTTCTCTCTCTTTTTCTGTTTTTCTCTCTTCCTAGCTCTCATTGTGCAGCAAAATGGACACGGATGTTTTTGGCAAAAAATGAGTTTTTGGCAAAAAATGAGTTTTTTTGTGATGACAACCTCCTCCCGTCGCAAATAAAGGTTTTTGGCGACGGCAATCCTCTTGTCGCAAATAAAAAAATTAGTTAAATGACGTCATTTTATTTTTAAATTTTCATTTGTGATAGTGAAACTTGGCGTCACAAACAAAACAAAAAAAAAAACCCAAAATTTGAGTGCTCAGCTTTTTTTCCATTCGCACTCATTTTTCCCCCCTTCAACCAAAAATCCTCAATCTCAAAATCCCTAATCTTTTGAACCAAAAACCTTATCAAAAATCACCACGTCGCGGCGAGCGAGCGATGATGATGCGGCGTGTCTCTCTTTAACTCTCTCAATCAGTCTCAATCTCTGAACCAGGTTAGCTTTTCTTCTTCTTCGTCTTCATGTCTCTGCTCTGCCAAGTTAACTGAAATTTTTGTTTAATTTTATAAATTCATTAAAAATTATGTCATATGGATTTGGGAGATTGTCATGAGAGGATGGGGGAAGCATATATAATTTTCTTTAATTTGATATAATTATCATCTTCTTTTTACTTGACATGAGGAGCATCTTTTATTTATGTGGGAAAATGATTTCTTCCATAGAAGCTAGCTTGCTATATATATCTAACAATTTGTGCCTTTTGTATTAAACCCTTCTATACGTGTATGCATGCATGAGCGAGGAGCCCTTATACTTTGAGGGCAATGAATGTGAGAATAGGGTAGCTCATTCTCCATTATTTTCTTTATAGTATATACACATTTATCATCATGTTCATTGATTTGGAGAATCTTTGGTTCTATATTCTGACCAGCAAGACAAAATCATAGTAGGAAATGACATACCCAAAAGTGAATTTCTTTCTGTTAGTGCTACGTAATTTTTTGGGGCCTTGTAATATACGGAGATACATTTTCCAATTTTTGACACAATATCCAATTGCTTTTTTATACAGAAGTTCAGGCATTACATAAACTCAACCACCTTCATCCCAATTTCTTGGGACAATACTTACAAACAAGTAAATATAATAGAAGCAAAATATTTCAAATAATGACTTGGTTATGGAGTTCTAGTCTTAACCTATTTGAATTTGGTCTTGGAAGTAGCAACAATTTCTGGGATTTGTTTTTTAATGGTTTATGCCATGTTCATTTGCATTCCCTTTTTGATGCTTTGATTTGAATTTTGTGAGGAATAAAATGCCTTCATTTTATTTATACTAAGAAGTTCATAAATGATTATGGTCTGCTTCAATCAAATTAAACTAAGAAGTTCCTAATGGATTCATTTCTTATTTTATATTTTCTTGTAATTCTACTCATCCATCTCAACTATCTCATTTCAGCTACACTTTTTTTGTAAATATGCTTTTTCTTAACCACCAAACATTTAGTACCATACATTAACAAATCCTCATAGCTATTCTATAAAATTTTCCCTTAAACTTAACAGGAATATACTATGTGCAGAAGAGATATTTGAGGGAAGTATAGAGGATGGATAAGAGTTGGATTGACTTGCCAAATAAGATGTCGAGGGAATACATTAATGGGATTAATCAATTCTTTGTGTTTGCTTACACTAATCTGAAGGTTCGATGATTAGTTGTCCGTATAGGAAATGTGAGAATTGATACCATCTTGTGCGAGAGAGTGTGCGGAAGCATCTAATTTTGAATGGATTTTTAAAAAGTACAAACATTGGATTAATCATGGAGAATCTTACGTATCTCTGCATGGTAATCGAGAGAATGAGATATTGGCTAATTTAGACATTGGGAATAATATGGTTGGAATAATACAAGGGGCTATGGGAAATCCACATGCCGGTACAAGTGTTGAGGGTAATAAACCACAGGCGTCTGATTCCCATGCATCTGAACCCCAGCTCGGTCCAAATGCAAAGACTGCAAAGTATTTCAAACTTCTTCAAGATGCACAAAGTGAATTGTATTCGGGTTGTCAGAAGTTCATATCTTTGTCATTCATTGTTCGACTTCTACATCTAAAGGTGCTTAATCAGTGGACAGACAAGCCTGTTGACATGTTGCTTGAGTTATTGAATGAGGCGTTCCTGTGAGGTGTGAAACTCCCAAACTCATATTATAAAGTTCAAAAGGTCACACCAGATTTGGGCTTCACGTATGAGATGTGGGATGCATGTCCCACCAGTTGCATGTTGTTTCGAAAAGAGGACGCCAATCTTGATAAATGTTTCATATGCAACAGTTCTAGATGGAAATCAAATGGTATCGCCGTAACATTTTGTCATCTAGAGAAAATATTTCCTCTGATTTTTTTTGATATAATGGAGCACTTGCATGTACATCTAGTTGATGAAGCATTATTGGCTGGAGTGATTCAGTTTCGATGGATGTATCCAATTGAGACGTATCTTCTTACTTTGAAGCAATATGTACGTAATAGAGCTTATCTAGAAGGTTCAATTGCTAAAAGATATCTTATGGAAGAATGCATGAATTTTTGTGCACAATATCTCAATGATGTGGAAATCAAATCTAGTCGACCCGTGAAGAACTATAGTGGTGATGATAATCTGGGTCATGCTGTTGGTGAAAATACAAGTTTTATCTTGATAATACTTCTTAGGTACAAGCCCATCGGTATGTCTTATTCAATACAAGCGCGGTTCAACCATTCATAAAGTAGGTTATGTCACTCACTCAATATTTTATTATGTTTATTGAATTTTGAACCAAAATTTTTTTATTGATAAATTTTCAATCTACAGAACAAACACCTTGAAGTACTTAAGGTCAAAATGCCTCATGTCGATGATCATCAGTTTCGGCGTGAACATTTTGAAACTTTTCACATTTGGTTCAAGAAACATGTATGTATTTAAATCTACAGATTCTTGTTACCTAAGTCAAACTACATTTTAAATTTTACATTTTTGTTTTAAATAGGTCCAAACTTTGCGAAGGACTAGTGATGTCACATTTTCTGAAGAGATTATTGTATTAGCAAATGGTCCTCATAACTTGACAATGAGGTTCAGCGGGTATATAATAAATGGGTTTCGATATCGAGTAAAGGACATGGATGACCGTTGAGCCACTCAAAATTGTAGTGTAGCTTTGAAGGCAAATACCATAAGCTATGCTAGTCGAAAGGACAAGAATCCTCATGTGGGGTCTGTGTACTATTATGGACAATTGACAGATATTGTTGAGATTTGATATTCCAATGAGATAAAGCATGTATTGTTTAAGTGTGATTGGATTGACAACATTTATGGGAAGAAAGAAGATGTCTTCAATTTCACGTTGGTCAACTTCAACTATTTGTTATACCGAGATGATCGAATTACCAATGAACCTTTCATCTTAGCATCCCAAGCAGAGCAAGTTTGGTATATTGCAGACCTGTTAGAACCAAACTAGCAAGTGGTGGTGAAGATGTCTCAAAGAGGTTTATTTGATATAGATTCGACTGATCCAGAAATCGAGCCATATATGAGCCAACAATTGGAAGAAAACATAATGCTCCGTGATAAAGAAGTTGGTTGGGTGAGGGAAGCCACAGAAGGAGAAATGTTGAAATAGGTTGATATTTAATAAACATCAGTAATTGAATTAAGGGCAATGTTGTAGTTAATCATCTGTTTCTTAATTTACTTTGTCTTTGTAATTGTATTAATTCAATTAATGTCATATTATAGTTGATTCAAAACCATTCACTATGTTTCTAATGTCATTGTTACCCAAAAGACAACCTAAGAGGGGGGGTGAATTAGGTTTTTACAAATAAAAATAATAAAACCCTAATAAAAATTATGACTAGCACAATAGATAAATATAGTTAATGAAATAAAAATAATTAAAATAAGTGTTCTAACAACTATGTCAGTTAATGATTTTAGCATAGTGAAAATGTGAAATATAGCTATGGCAATTTAAATAAAATAAAGAGATAAGGGAGAGAGAAGCAAACAAATTTATAGTGGTTCGGCTTCAACTCGACCTACATCCACTCCTCAAGCTTCACTTGAGATTTTCCACTATATTCTAACTTCACAGGGTGCTAGCAACCTTTTCACAGATGGAGCAATCCTCCACAGATTTTACACAGACTTTTTAAGTCAAGAACACTGAGTGTACTACACTATTATAAGGTTGAAAAGAAGGTGTTTTCTCTTTCACAGAAAGCTACAAGAATTATCTCTCAAAGATAGATATAAAAATGAAACTTTGATTTTTCTGTAAACCTCACACAGGAAAGATGGGCTTAAAACTATACGTCTCAGTGTATAATTTCTGAAAGAGGATGTAAACAAAAATTGAAGAACACTTCTTAGAGAATTTTTCAGAGAATAGATGTGAGTGATTATAGATCAAAGAATATTTTCTGATTTTTTTTGTTACTTATTTACATTAGAGGCTTTGGTATATATAATGAAACTTATAGCCGTTTATAGCCGTTGTATTCATTTGAATTTATAGCCGTTTATAACCGTTGTATTCATTTGAATATCTTCCACTCCATCATTACTAATTTAAATATCTTCCACTTGAACCTTTTGGCCTGCTACTGTGCTGGGCTGTTTGAACCTTTTGGTCTGCTGTTGTGCTAGGTTGTTTGAACCTTTTGGCCTGCTGCTGGGCTGGGCTGTTTGAACCTTTGTTTTGGGCTGTTTGAACCTCTGGTTTGGGCATTATTTTTGGGTTGAAATGAATTCCTGATTTAAGCAAATATTAAATACATTCAAACAATATTTAAGATAAAAGTTTAGGTGAGAAATAATGGGACAAAATAAATTTTGATTCTATTTTTCTCTTTTAAATAAATTAAAACATAATTAAATAAATTATCAAAATAAATTTTGGATTCTATTTTTCTTTTTCAAATAAATTAAAATATAATTAAATAAATCATCAAAATAAATAAGTCTAACAGTCATACTATAGTTGATTCAAAGCCATTCTCTATGTTTCTAATATCAATTAATGTCATATTGCTTACAGATAGGGGTGAGCATGGTCCGGATTGGACTGGATTGGGGTAAAACCAGAACTAATCCGTTATTTACGGTTCCTGAAAAATTGGAACAATCTAATCCGTTTAAATCATGGAACCAATCCGAACCAATCAATTTAAACATGGATTGGATCGGTTTAGGATCACGGATTCACATAATTAAATAACAAAAAAATATACATATAACACTTTAATTTCATAAAAACATAAACATAGCGCTATGTTAATTCCACAATAGCAACATGTCTTTTTATAATAGTGACATGTCTTTCTATAATAGCGACATACTGTTCTAGAATTTAAACAACCATAAGAAAATTGGTTTCACCAAAAGTATTTAGATCATTACAAATTAAAACTAAAAACTAACAAACAAAAGTAATAAAAGAAGATATTATGTCGGTTTAGGTTTGAGTTTAGGTTTTATATGGAATAAGAGAAGATACTATGGGGGGATGTATAATAAAAATATAGACTATTTGCATACGGTCCGGATCGGTTCCAATCCGGAACCGTGGGATTCAATCTGGAACTAATCCATGGACTACGGATTTTTAATTTTTCAATCCGGAACCGAACCACGGATTCAAAAAATCAATCCAAATCTATCGGATTGGACTGGATTGGATCGGATTACGAATTTCACAGATTCCTTGCTCAGCCCTACAGATTATTATGGAAAGGAAGAAGAAGCCTGATCATCCCCTACGCATGATGTGCAATGTGGTACGTAAGAGGACATCAGTGGTACCACCATCAGAGAAGGCATCACATCCACCATCATCAGAGGGGCCATTAGTGCCACTACTATTTGACTAGCCACCGCAGAGACCACCATTAGTGACACCACCATTAGAGGAGGCATCACAGCGACCACTATTACAGGGGCCATTAGTGCCACCGCATCGACCACCATCAGTGGCACCACAGCAACCATCATTTACTTAGCCTCCACGCCTACCATCGGTGCGCCCACCATCTGTTGCACCACAGTAGCTATCATTCCGACTAGAGTCATCATCTTCACAGCCAACCACAGATATATAAATTTGCTTTAATTTGTATGAAAATTATTTAAATATACATTTATTTATTCTCACTATATATAACTTGTTCATTCTTAGTGTATCTTCCAGACCCTTCGACTTCTTTACAGCCCATCTCAGATATAAGAATTTGATTTGCATTAACATTATTTAAATTTGCATTTGTTTATTATCATTGTCTATTGTTTATTCTTATTGTATCTCGTAGGTCATATTAGTTCTTCGTCAACCTCAACTAGGCGTTGAAAAGGATGTGCTAAGGGCATTAAGGAGTGGGGTACTGGTACAAAGTTGGATATACAATTTGACGAAAATTACTGCCAATAGGGAATAATGTGTCTAAGTTAACTACTCAACTTGGCATTATTGTGCGCAATGGTAACATTGTTCCTCTTACTTTTCTTGACCGGATCATTGTGCCTGACCATATTCTTGATGCTATCTGAAAGAATGTAAGGGTAAAAGTATATTTTTGTCCAAAAATTAAAATTCTAAAATTGTGTTATTATAATTTAAACTTTTAAATTGTGTTTTGTAGGACAATTTGAATGTATGTCTAGAGGAGTATAAGCCAATTTGCATGAAAACCGACAACAACATATAAAAGGATCATAAGAATAAGCTTAAGACGAAGTATTTCAAGCCTAGAAGTTCTGATCATAATCTGAAGCATGATGTTCCTTTGCACATTGTGCCAAGCCAGTGGGAAGAACTTGTAGAGCATTGGCGTACTTCCGATGCAGAGGTATACAAATAAGTTATATGTATGATATGTAAACATACAAATCATATTTATATACTTACATTTGTTGAACTTGTTATAGAAAATTGTAACTAGGAACGCTAAAAATCTGAGAGCTCACGGCATACCTCATACCACAGGGTGTACTACTTTCACTCAGATCCGGCATGAGGTTTATATTTTATTGTTTTTATTTTTGTATATAAATAAGCATTATATATTTTCAAATTATTTGGATTCTAATTTTCATATTTCTAAAAAAATCTAGATGACCAACAAGGGGGAGTCTATTGATAAGTTGAATGTTTGGCGTATGACACGTAGAGTAGATGACCTTGCGGTTATCCAGACTTTGGTAGTTTCCAAACACCTAACATTGAATTTAAATTTTATTTTTTATTTTTTGTGTGCCAACCGTCTTAATTTGACATATACTTGTATGTCTTCTTCAATACAGGATGAGTTTAATCGTCAACGCTCCATGCTACCTGAGGATTGCTTCACTTTAGAGGCTAGGAATGCCATTTTTCATGAGTTGATAGGTCATGACAAACATGGATATTGTCGTACTTACGGGAAAACTATGCCTCGGAGCGCGGTGTATAAAGATGGTGCTAGGCCATCACGGTCAACACCCCAGCCATCGACTGTTGTTTAAATCACACAGCAGGTTCGTGCAGAGCTAAGGAATGAGTTGAGGGAGGAGATGTGAGCACAGTTTTCTACCCATTTACAGCAGATAAAAGCTGAGATTATGGCCATTGTGTTACAAAGGGCGATTGTAGATTCCAACTATGGACTGTCATAGGTTCCTGATACATCGAGTGGCCACCGGGTATTTAGAGAATCTGTGGGAGATGAGACTCCATATACACTACCACCAGAAGATCAGGTATAAAATGTATCTTTGCATTCTAAGTTAAGAATAACCATACATTAACTGTACACAGCCCAAAAGGATAGAGGCTAATTACATAATTAGAAAGAAAGACAAATGATTTTTCATTGTTAAGTTTCCCACTTAGACTGGTGCACCATTGCAGCCTGGCCCTTGTGTTCCTAACATACTCTATATCAGCAAATAGGGTAGTACATATCTTGTCCCAACACAGATTAATGCAGCCTGGAAGAACCAAAAGTACACAAATGTGTAAATACTGCATAACATTATTCAAAGCAAAGCTCATAGTGTAAAAAAATAAAATAAAATAAGACTCTTAATCTACACTAAAGACGCATCTCAACAAAGAGAAAAAAAGTTAAGGCTTTGGACAAGACCATGATAGTGCAAAAGATCTGAGTATTAAAAACTTGCAAACAAATCTCACTCTTTGGATAACTAAGTCACTCAACCCACAAAGGTAAATAACACTCAGTAATGATAGCAGGTAAATGACACAAAAGTAAATCTTAACACGATCATCTAGGCACGAGAGACTTCTGGGAGAAGACGAGACTCGAATCGGGTTCTCGGTTTGGGAGTTAGAGCTGAATTTTAGTCTAGGCAAATTAGTTCCTTAAGAACCTTAGTTAGAATTCGAGGTGTTAACGTCCCAAAATCACTAAATGGAGTCGGATTAGCACGAAACTTGGCACACACGACCGCCTAGCCACGAGAGACTTATGGGAGAAGACGGGACTCAAATCAAGTTCCCGGTTTGGGAGTTAAAGCCAGATTTCGATCTAGGCAAACTAGTTCCTTAAGAAACTTAGAATTCAAGGTGTTGACACCTGAAAATCACCAAACCGTGTCAAATTAGCACGAAACTTGGCACACACGACTGCCTAGGCACGAGAGATTTATGGGAGAAGACGGGACTCGAATTGGGTTCCCTGTTTGGGAGTTATAGCCAGATTTCAGTCTAGGTAAACTAGTTCCTTAAGAAACTTAGAATTTATGGTGTTGACGCCCCAAAATCACCAAACGGTGTCGGATTAGCACGAAACTTGGCACACACGACCGCCTTGGCACGAGAGACTTGTGGGAGAATACGAAAATCAAATCAAGTTCCGGTTTGGGAGTTAGAGCCAGATTTCGGTCTGGGCAAAATTATTTACTTAATTATCTTTGTAATCGTATAGTAGTTAAATTTTTATTTTTTTTGTAATTAACATATTAACACATAATTATATTGTCATTAATTATTTTTGTTTTTTATTTTCAGATATTTCCTAAGTAGGAGTTTGTTTCTTGTACAATGCATGTCTGTGAAAAATACGACTAACTTTTGTTTTTGAAACCCACAGAGAATGATGAGGAAAACTTTTGTTTTTGGTTTATGTTATTTTGAATTGTGAACAACATTATGTATTTAAACATTATATATGCATTATGCAACATTATGTAGTGGAGTAATTTTGCTGATGTCTAGTTATGAATGCAAGAATATTTTTATTATGGAGAAATTGTTATTTCTATACAGGAATTTTTATATTATTATGCAATTATTGCTTTCTTTTTCAAATTTTTTTTCATTTAATATAGGTAATTTGAATATTTTTAATAATTTTATTGCAGTTTTTTTTTTTTTTTTTTGCGATGACAGCACATCGTCGCAAAAAACATTAGAGCTAAATGTAATTTTTTTTGGCGACATAGGCAATGCCGTCGCAAAAGAATTTTGGCGACAGAGGGCATGCCATCACAACAAAAAAAAAAAATTTTCACGACAACATTTTTTTGTTGTCTCAAATAAAAATTTTAGCAACGGTGTACAACATTGCCGTCGCAAAAAGGTCTCATTTTTTATTATTATAGCCGATAGTAAAACTTTGTCCCAAAAGCCAACATTTGCCGTCACAAAAAAAAGGCGACGGCATCGTGCAATCGCTAAAACATTTTAGCAACACCCTCTATTGTGACCCCCCCTTTGCCGTCGCTAAAAGTTATTTGCGTCGTTAAAATTTTTTTGAGACGACATTAGGAGTATTAGCGACGGCACTTTGCCGTAGCGAAAAACTGAAATTTTTGTAGTGACATTTTTTTTTCTTCTCATTGCATGATCCAAGCATCTTGTAAATCATTTTTTGATTGTTAAAAGTAGAAGTCATTACTGTAACAAAACATTCAACACCTACAATTAGAAATTGAAAATTATTTTGATATGAGTTTTTGTTTATATTTTAATCAATCCTTTGTAGTTTTTAAATACATGTAATCAATTTTGTATCTTAAAAAAAAAGATTGACTCAAATATTAAGAAAAAATCACTAAAAATAGATGGAAAGAAAAACAATGAATATAATCCATTCATTTCTTATTGTAAATGAAGAGTTACACATTGAAGTTTGCTTACTGTTTGAAATATGAGGCAAAGTAGAGGGATCATTGATGATAATTGAGAAGAGGGAGAAGAGGCACGAGCTAGTTTGGAATGTGGATTGGCTTTTTAGTTATTTTAACCTGAAGTTAAAAAGTCTTGTTTGGGATAGGCTTTTTGACTTTTTTGACTTTCGTGAGAGAAAATTGAAATGATTATGGGCTAAATATGACATTTTGTCCTATTTAGCTAAAATAGCATATTTTGTCTCATATGACTATTTTAGCCCCAAAAGGCATGCCAAACAGAGAGGTGGTTGTGGTAAGGATGAGCGAGATTTTTTTTATTTTAAAAAATAAAAAAAATATATAGAAAATTTAGATTGGGAACTTGGAGGTCCTAGAGCTCTCATAGTTAGAAACTTTCTTTCCCTTATATAATATATTTTACAAAAACATTATATATATAATAATGTTGCAGATTGTGGTCTTTTTATTTAAAAATATCGATGGTGTAATACACATCAATTACTATACTAATTAGTGTACCAACATATGTTATAGTATTGCAACTTCAAAATTATTGACCCCAGCCATTATACAAATTATAAAGACTCTAAACCAATAAAATTATATCGCATTATCCAGGATAATTATTCAGTAATCTATTAGTATATTAATTGATATTTCAATTAATAAGTATTTCTTTATTCTAAAAATAATGCCACATCATTTTTGTAATGGGGCCAGGCTTGTTGTTGGGCTCGTGGGGCCACCACCGATTCTATTTCGATAATCCGAATTGTTAATGTATAGAACTCATTGAGTACTTTATCCTTGTAAAAAAATCACGTTGATCAAATATCGATAGTTACTTGATTGGAACAGATTTTTGTCAACAATTTATTTAAAAAATTATATTTACCGTTGACAGAAATCTAATTTGATCAAATAGTTATTGATATCCGATTAACGTGATTTTTTACAGGGATAAATTACTCGACAAGTTTTACATATTGAACAGTTCGGATTATTGAAACAAAATCCGTGGTGGACCTCCATGAATCCAACAACACGTTTCAATCCAATCTCGGACCGAAGAGAAATTTGGCTTTTATAATAAACTCTGCACGAAAATTTCGTATAGTTTAGTATGTTCATATCTATCTATATATTATATAAGATAAAGGGGGCTTCTAACTCACAAGTCTTGTGGGAGCTCCAATATTCCAATCTTAATTTTCTAATTTTTTGATTTAAAAAAAAAACAAAAAAAACCTCAGCTATTATTGAGTTCTCCTAACCCACAAGCTTTTTTGACTTCTCCCATACCTACTGCCGTATCATTTTCAACTTCTCCCATACAGTTAGTGATGTGATTGTTAAATTATTTTTATAAAAAATTGAAAAAAATAATTTGTATATTAAAAAAAATCTTAAAAAAATCTAAATTCTTATTAAAAAAATAATAGGTTGCAATTGCTAAAAAAAGAGAAAAAAAATTACACTCTAAAAAATAATTTGTATATTAAAAAAATATCTAAAACAAATGTAAATTTTTATTTTAAAAAAATAACAAGTTGCAACTGGCCAAAAAAAAAAGAGAAAAAAATTATTTTCATTAAAATCTAAAAAAAATAATTTGTATATTAAAAAAATATCTAAAAAATATATAAATTCTTATTAAAAAATAACAGGTTGCAGTTGCGAAAAAAAGAGAAAAAAATTACACTATAAAAAATAATTTGTATATTTAAAAAATATCTAAAACAAATCTAAATTCTATTAAAAAAATAACAGGTTGCAATTGCGAAAAAAAAAGAGAAAAAAATTACACTGTGCATTTCATTAATAATACTCAAAAAATGTACCAAGTATTTATGTAAATGTGTCAACTCTCAAATTATTAAGTGAATATAGATGAAACCAAAGAACTCAGTTTTAATGTTTAACAAATATTAGAAGCCCGACCATTAAAACTTAATAACTATTAATTAATAGGATTCAACAATTGAAAGGTCTCAAACCACATCTAATTGTCTTCTCAAATGTTCCCCTTTTTTTGGTTCATGAATTCATTCTAATATTGATAGAGAATTGGACATGTGGAAGAGTGAGAGACATTAAAATTATATATTGAGTTATGTAATTGTTGCAATGAAAAATAAAGGTTGTCTTTTTCTTCTACGGCGATTTATCTGGTTATACCTCCAATTAAAACGTCAGGTGCGTTTCTACATCATCATTGAATGTTGCTTTTATTTTTTGTAGATATTTTGTCTCACAATTGTTTGTGTTTTGTGTTATGAAATTTATTACATATGTGCTTACTAAAGCTATTAGATGGACCTAATGCAAGAAGTGCAAATTATTTCAATGTCATTATCAGGATTAGAAGTACAAAAAATACATACAAAAAGTATATGAATAGATAAGATTTTATAAAATTTGTTTGTGAGTCTTACTTCTGGAAAATCCTATAATTCATTTATTTTTTGTATTATATTTTATATTTAGTTTCTGTACTTTTTTTATTATATAGTTTTCTTTATTTTCTTTAAAAGTTTATTTTAAAAAATTAATAATAAATAAATAAATTATTTTCAATTTTAAACAATTTCATTTTTGCTTTTATTTTTTATTTTTTCTTAAAGTAGTTTTAGTTTTGGGCAATTACTTACTTTGTTTTCTATATATTGTAATTTTGTGCATTTTAACTGTATGATATTTTCACTAATATAGTCGGAGATGCATTATGAAAGAAGTATCATGCGAAAATCAAGCAAGAAGAAGAAAAATAAATAAAACAATGCGATGAATGTGAAGCAAAGATAAAAAGTCAGAACTCCCAAAGCAAGCAAACAAACAAGCAAGTAAAATAGAATGTTTAACAATAAACATTTGAAAATTTGCAACCAAATTTTATAACTTTTATTTTTGCTAAGAAAATTCTATTTGGTACTAGCTAAATAAAATACTTTTTTTAAAAAAAAATTGAAATTAAAACTATAGTAAATTTATGTAAGCATAATTGTTAGCCACATTTTTTTACTTAATGTATAATATTTATATTGGCTATCTTTTTCAGTTTATTTTTTAAAGTATTTATATAGAAATAACAAAATGTCGTTAAGAATAATTTTTTTCTTAATTTAATTATAATTTTTGTCCGTACATTATTTTTAAATTTTGAATAAAAGTAAATATAAAATAATTAATTGAAGATATGCTGTATTTGTTATATTTCTTTTTCTGTGTACAAAAAAAAATTAAAAATCACAATTCGTATATATACAAATAATTATAAATACAATCAGTATATAACACCGGTGAAACACTAGTTGAAATATGTTTGGTGGCCCGAAAGTGTGTGGGTCGAATGTATCAAAACGACATCATTTTATCCCCAAAATAACATCGTTTTGAGACATTCGAACCATTCAAGTCATATAAATTTGGGCCACTAAGCATTACCGTTCAATAAAATTATCTAATGCAATTGTTAGTTAGTCATTAAATATTGTTTGTGACATGTCTCTTCTTGGTATGGTGACGCTCATTCCATACGACAATGATGTCAAAATCATTTATAAATTCACTTTTTTTTAATTTTATTTTTTTCTTTATTTTTATTTTTTTATGTTTTACAAAAAACGAACATTAAACTCACTAAATTATAGGTAGCTTCGCATATGTTTAGATCTCACAACTATAAAATTACATTATTTTTACTCTTTAAAACAATATATATAGCGACAATGATTTAGATCCGACCCATTGATGTTTTAGATCCGGGTTTCATTGTCCTATTTGGTTGTTCATGTCTTGTTTCCCATCATTCTTTATTGAATTTGGTTATTGGTGTGTGTTGGTTGCATTTGGAGTGGGTTGGTTGCTCGTTTTAAAATTTATTGATGCTCAGAATTTTGTTCCTTCACTCGAAGCGACACTTCTTGCGCTCAAGCAGTCTTTGTGAACCTCCAGTACTTTTGCAAGTCTACAAAAAATACTAGGAGTGTGTATTCTTCGCTCGACCGAAACTTCTTGTGCTCGAGTGACGGTCTCTTGTTTGTAAAACTACTGGGAGAGTGCATTCTTCGCTCGAGCGGTGATTCTTGCTCTCAAGTGGTCACACCTTGTTGTGTCTGGTCGCTCGAGTGACACTTCTTGTGCTCGAGTATTCTGTTCGAATTCAACAACTATAAAAATCATTTTTGGTCACATCTGGATCACTTTTCTCTCTCATCCACCATTATTGAGCCTTTAAGCTCTTTCTTTCTTAGTTTTCATCTACTTTTACATATTTTTGACCCCTAATTCCATATACCAAAACGTAGAGCTCAACGAGGGCTTCCATTTAATCTGAGCGGATCATGTTTTCGTTGAAGTTGATTTTCGGGCTTTCTTCTCTTCATTGCTTGAGGTAGGGATTCTTTTGCTTCTTTTCAATACCTCGTCTATGTTGGGTATACCTCCTTATTGGAGTGTGGGACCCAATTGGTTTACTAAAAGAGTTTAATTTGGTTCATCTATTTGGTGAGGTCTTTCCTCTTTGTTAATTTGTGATTATTTGGAATTCACCTAAGGGTGGTTTGTGAGACCATTCGTGTCTCGTTTGTAATCGTTTGAAAACTTATTTGGTTGATAGTGGAATCGGATTTCGATCCCGTGGACGTGCCTCACATTGAGGGAACCACGTAAAATTCTTGTGTTGCGTTTGATTTAATTTTTCCGCATTACTTTTTATTCCCATTGATTGATTTACTTGTGGGGAATCACATATTTTCCCTAACAACTGGTATCAGAGCTTACGGTTTATTTGGGTCTATTTATTTGTGTAAATCAATGGAGAGGAATGTGGGTCGTATGTCTAGCTTCAATGGAAGCAATTGGGTAACTTGGAAAACTAAAATGGAGGACCTATTATTTTGTAAAGATTTGTATGGGCCAATTGAGGGTGATAGTGGCAAACCCGAAGGTATGAAAGATGATGAATGGAATAGGCTTAATCGAAAAGCCGTTGGTGTTATCCGTCAATGGATTGATGACAGTGTGTTTCATCATGTTGCTACTGAAACTTCAGCACATGATTTATGGAAAAAATTAGAAGGCCTTTATGATAGGAAATCAGCCACAAATAAAGCTTTTCTGTTTCGTAAGTTAGTTAATTTAAAATATAAAGAGGGCAGCCCTATTCCGGAACATCTGAATGAAATAAAGAGTATTGTTAACCAACTTGCTTCTATAAAAATTATTTTTGATGATGAGTTGCAGGCTTTGATGCTACTTAGTTCTTTGCCCGAAAGTTGGGAGACTTTGGTTGTGACGGTTAGTAATTCGGCACCTGATGGAGTTGTCACAATGGGCAAAGTCACTAGTAGCTTGTTGAATGAAGAAACTAGAAGAAAATCAGCGGGCTCCTCTCATTCAGAAGCATTTGTTGTGAGAGGCCGAAGCAAAACAAGGGGGAGGAGTAAGACTCCTCGTGGTCGTGATCAAAGCCGTGACAAATCAAAAGATGGTTCTTTTTCAAAGAAAGACATTGAGTGCCATTATTGCCATGAGAAAAGGCACATGAAGCGAGAATGCCGAAAGCTCAAGAACAAGGAGAAAAGGCGTGACAAAAGTGTGGATAAGAAGCAAGAAGACACAACGGCAGTTACTACCGATGATCTCATGGTCGTTTGTGAAGATGATTGTATCAATTTTGTGGGCCAAGAGAGTAATTGGGTGATTGATTCCGGTGCTTCTTTTCATGTGACTTCTCGAGTTGATTTCTTCACTACCTACACCAAAGGAGATTATGGTTCTGTTCGAATGGGTAATGAAGGTTTGTCCAAGATTATTGGCATGGGTGATGTTTGCTTGGAAACAAATTTGGGCTGCAAGTTGTTGCTTAAAGATGTGAGACATGTTTCCGACATTCGCCTCAATTTGATCTCTACTGGGAAGTTAGATGATGAAGGCTTCAACAACAAATTTGGTGATGGAATATGGAAGCTCACAAATGGGTTCTTTGGTGGTGGCTAAGTGCAAGAAGACTCATACACTTTATTCGATGCAAGGAAAAATTTGTAAAGGTGTTGTCAATGCACTTGAAGATGATACTTCTACCGAATTGTGGCACAAGCGGCTTGGTCACATGAGTGAAAAGGGGCTGCAAGTATTGTTCAAGAAAGAGCTTTTACCCGGTTTGAAAGGTACACATCTCAAAACTTGTGTTCATTGTTTGGCGGGTAAACAACATAGAGTTTCTTTTCATAAAAATGTTGCTTCTAGAAAAGAAAATGTTTTGGAGTTGATTCATTCGGATGTTTGTGGTCCTTTAAAAGTTAGAACACATAGTGGTGCACTTTATTTTGTTACTTTCATTGATGATTATTCAAGGAAAGTTTGGGCTTTTCTACTAAAAACTAAAGATCAAGTTCTAGAAGTATTTAAGCATTTTCAGGCCATGGTTGAAAGAGAAACAGGGCAGAAATTGAAGTGCATCCGATCAGACAATGGTGGTGAATACATTGGGCCATTTGATGAGTATTGTCGCAGCCAAGGTATTCGGCACCAAAAGACAGTTAAGAAGACTCCTCAACAAAATGGCGTTGCCGAGAGGATGAACCGCACCATTGTGGAAAGAACAAGGTGTTTGCTTTCACAAGCTAAATTGCCAAGATCCTTTTGGGGTGAGGCATTGAAGACAGCGGTTGACGTGATCAATTTGTCTCCTTCCTATCATTTGAATGGTGATGTTCCAGAAAGAGTTTGGACCGGTAAAGATGTATCTTATGAGCACTTAAGAGTGTTTGGTTGCCGAGCTTTTGTTCACATTCTAAAAGATGAGAGGTCCAAGCTTGATAGCAAGTCAAGATAATGTATTTTTCTTGGCTATGGGCGTGATGAATTCGGGTATAGATTGTGGGATCTGGTCGACAAGAAAATCATTCAAAGCCGCGATTTTGTGTTTTTTGAAGACCAAACAATTGAAGACTTTGGCAAAAGTGATCAACCGGAGCCAAAAACTAGTGATCTCATTGACATGGATCCATCTCCTTCATCTTCAGTGGATGATGAAAATGGGGGAGATGTGCAGCCACCTATTGAAGATGTAGAGGATGATGCTAATCCTAATGAAGTTGAGCCAGAAATTGAGGAAGAGCATCCAACTCAAGAACCGCCACCACAACTTGAGTTGAGAAATCTACAAGGGACCGACAACCTTCAAGAAAGTATCCTCCAATGAATTTGTGTTGATTTCCGATCAAGGGGAGCCTGAGAGCTACCAAGAAGCAATTGAGCATGCAAAGAAAGGTGATTGGAAAAAGGCCATGGACGAGGAGATGAATTCCTTGCTTGAAAACCAGACTTTATGATTTAGTGAAGTTGCCTAAAGGGAGGAAAATTCTGAAAAATAAGTGGGTTTTCAAATTGAAGAATGATGGCAAGAATCTGAGGTACAAAGCACGTCTTGTTGTGAAAGGCTTTGGGCAAAAGAAAGGTATTGACTTTGACGAGATTTTCTCACCGGTTGTAAAGATGTCTTCTATTCGGGTTGTACTTGGCATGGCTGCAAGTATGAACCTTGAAGTTGAGCAACTTGATGTGAAGACCGCATTTCTTCATGGTGATCTTGAAGAAGAAATTTACATGGAGCAACCGGAAGGTTTTGTGGAAAAAGGGAAAGAGAAATTTGTTTGCAAATTGAAGAAAAGTTTGTATGGTCTCAAGCAAGCCCCGCGGCAATGGTACAAAAAATTTGACTCTTTCATGATGAATAATGGTTTTTCTAAAACCACTTCGGACCATTGTGTGTTTGTGAAAAATTTTCCGGATGGTAAATTTATTATTCTTTTGCTTTATGTTGATGACATGTTAATTGTGGGTCAAGATTCTACCATGATTAACAAGTTGAAATTGGAGTTGAGCAAGTCTTTTGCTATGAAAGATTTGGGACCGGCAAAGCAAATACTTGGTATGAAAATTGTTCGTGATCGCAAAGAGGGGCTGATTTGGTTGTCTCAAGAAAGCTACATTGAGAAAGTTCTTGAGAGGTTCAACATGAATAAAGCAAAGCCGGTTGGTTGTCCACTTGCGGGTCACTTCAAGCTTAGTTCGAATCAATGTCCTACAAGTGAGAAAGACAAAGAAGAGATGTTGAAAGTTCCTTATGCTTCAGCAGTTGGTTCTTTGATGTACGCCATGGTTTGTACAAGGCCGGATATTGCTCACGTCGTTGGTGTGGTGAGTCGTTTTCTCTCTAATCCGGGTAAAGAACATTGGGCAGCGGTAAAATGGATTCTAAGGTATCTTCGAGGGACTTCGAAAGTGTGTTTGTGTTTTGGGGATGGTAAGCCGATGCTTGATGGGTTCACAGATTCTGACATGGCCGGTGATATTGATTCTAGGAAATCTACTTCGGGGTATTTGATGACTTTTGCAGGGGGAGCTGTGGCATGGCAATCTAAATTACAAAAATGTGTTGCTCTCTCAACTACCGAAGCTGAATTTATTGCTATTATGGAAGCTTGCAAAGAAGAGTTATGGTTGAAGAAATTTTTGCAAGAGTTGGGTTTAAAGCAAGAAAAATATGTGTTTTATTGTGATAGTCAAAGTGCTATTCACTTGAGTAAAAATTCTACTTTTCATTCGAGATCGAAACACATTGATGTGAGATACCATTGGATTCGTGATGTGTTAGATTCGAAATTGTTACAACTCGAAAAGGTTCACACAGATGATAATATTTCAGATATGTTGACAAAGACTTTGTCGAGGGACAAACATTTAAAGTGTCGAACTTTGGCGGGTATGGTTGATTTCTCCACCTAAGTCGGTAGGGGGAGAATTGTTGGGTATACCTCCTTATTGGAGTGTGGGACCCAATTGGTTTACTAAAAGAGTTTAATTTGGTTCATCTATTTGGTGAGGTCTTTCCTCTTTGTTAATTTGTGATTATTTGGAATTCACCTAAGGATGGTTTATGAGACCATTCGTGTCTTGTTTGTAATCGTTTGAAAACTTATTTGGTTGATAGTGGAATCGGATTTCGATCCCGTGGACGTACCTCACATTGAGGGAACCACGTAAAATTCTTGTGTTGCGTTTGATTTAATTTTTTCGCATTAGTTTTTATTCCCATTGATTGATTTACTTGTGGGGAATCACATATTTTCCCTAACAGTCTATAGATAGACATGTGGTTGATTTTATTGCATAAAAATCACATCTATTATGGATCTTTTGAAAATCATGAAAGGGGATCTAAGGTTTGATCTTCGGGTTTCAAATTGGTTAAATTGGTTGTTGTTTGATTAGTTGGGGAGTGGTTTATTGTGTTTATGTTAAGAGGAAGAAAAAACCCTAATTTTGATAAGGGGTAAAGTTGATTAAAAATTGTGTTTTGATAGTTTAAGTTGTGATTATTGTGCAGTTAGAATAAAGGATAAATAAATTATGGTATTGGGAATTTATTTGGATAATCATGTTAAGTTAATTTGGATTATGACTTGGAAATCCTTGGATGTGGTTCTATTGAAATGTGGAAATTTGTTTTTGGAAAATAAAAGAGTTTATTTTGAAAAGAGAAAGAAACAGTGGCGTACTGAAAATCTAGATTTGAACATGAGGTTGGGTTTTGAAACTTTTGAATATTGTTATTATTATTGTTGTTGGGCTTAAAGTCAAGGGAGTATCGGATTACCATATTATGTATACTTAAATACTTATGCTTAGAGGTTTTGTCCTTGGTTATTGGTGGAGGGTGACATTGTGATATTGAATAGATTATGTGTATGTAGTACACTCGGAATTATCTGTATTGGTTGACTAGATTTTTGTGTATGTAGCACACTCGGATTATGTTTGTTTGTTGAATTATGTGATGGTTGAAAATGTGCACACGCTGAGAATAAGGGGTACCATTACCTTTCGGCTAGCGCCTGAAGAATTGGTTGCGCTGAGAATGTGATGCCAGTACCTTCTAGCTAGCGCCTGGAGAACTTGGCAGAGGTACCATTACTTTCCAGCTAGTGGGTTGTGAATTGACATAAGTATTGAAAAGGTATATCCTTGGCTTACCGTGCTTGAGGTAAGTAAAACGTTGTTGGGTTTTTCGTTATCATCGTAGCTCCATTTATGTGTGTAGACGTCCCCGAACGTCTCGGGAGGGAATCCCGTTTTGTTCATTGGGCTCACTACAGTTCAGGACTCAATGTCACGGTCCTGTATCTAATCTCGCAAAGTGCAATGCAAGACCGATGAATCATCAAAGAGTCCAAATCCGGCAAATCGTTTTTGAAAACAGATTTTTTGAAAGAAGTGCCAAACATGGACTGCTTTGCCAGATACAGAGTCGCCACCTAAATATTTATTTTGGGGGAATTTAGGAAACCCTGACTCGTTGCCTAAAGCCACGTGTCCATCATCACCAAAGTTGCTTCGGCTCGGGAACTTGGGTACGATTGGGAAATGTCACTTCGTGAGCACCCCCGCTCGCCCGATCAAAGATCGGCCTCTACTAACCATGATATCGAGTTTTGAAAACATTGTGTGCTCTTATTCCGGTTTATTTGCCTAGAATTACTATGTGATGCTCGCAGCATACAAGTATAGACTGGATTACCTAAGTTGGAACAAAGCATTGCATATTCGTTTTGAAAACGATTTACTACTCGCAAGTAGGCTAAAATGCGGATTTTGCCACCCTCAAGTGGGCTTAGAAAGCATGGTGATTTGCCACTATCAAGTGGGCTTAAAACTCGCAATCAATGCATTGTTCCAATTCAAGTAATCCAACCTTCACCCACAGGCATTCAGGCAGTTATATCACATAAGCACTTAGCCTCATGGTAAGCATGCTATCATGGTAGTCACTCACACACATGCAAGGATGCTAAAGCATAAACACTTACCGAGTACTCCAAGCCAAAACAGAAACTAGTTAGTAATCAATGCATGATCCTAGTTCATGTTAAGATGGCTAATGCAACACATGCAAAATGCAACTAAGATAGGCTCGGCTATTTTAAGATGTCATGTGAAATGCAACTTGATACATGTATTCAAATTGGAATTGAAATACAATGCAGTTAGCATGATGTGCCGAGCCCAGTGCATGCAATACGAATGAATGTGTGCAAACATGCTATCATAAGTATGCTAATTGAAACGTGCCCCAAAACTAACCATTGTAAGCGGTTAAATAAAAGGGATAAAGACGTGGGGTTGGAAGACATGCATCACACACACGCACGCTTATTACACAATTTGCCCTCTCTCGGAGAGACCGAAAGAATAATACAAATTAACTAACTAACAAGCTAATTAATTATTACACAACACTTAACTAATTAAATGAATTAATTAAGCTAAGAAAACAGTAAAGAGGCCTCAGGAAGAGGGATGAATGCATGCATGTTCGGTTTCGCTCGAAAATCCATCGCCATACTCATGCTGCCTCTGTTTACACTGCTCTGCACTTCTGAAAACTGCACAAGTCTCCAGGATGTTTCTGAACCACCTTTTGAGCACTGTGGAAGGTCACCGGCCATGAGAAACTGGTCATCGACCATGTGTGAGGCTCTCGGCCAACAATGCATAGCCGGCCGGCACTGAAGATGGCCGATCGGCCATCTCTTCCTGCAGAATCCTGTTTTGCTGCAGCAGAAGGCAAACAGAGCGTGGCAATGCATTTTCAAAGCAATGTTTGCACAACCACCCTCCTTATCATGTTTAAGACTCAAAGGAGTATGGTTTTCGACCCTCGGATCATCAATCACGCATTTCAATGCATGATGGCTAAAGGTGTCAAGTGTGCATCTCAATATGGAATGAAATGCACAAAACACATAAAGGGCCCCAACCTCTATCATGATTGATCAAGAGGCAAGGGATGCACACAAAATGCAATGCAACCTAGGCAAGCAAGCAAGCATACAAGTAACTCAAGTGTGCAACAAATCCAATGCAACATGAGCATGTTAACATGCGATATGCAATAGGCATACAACCTAAACATGTGGACATGTATAGCATGCAACAACATGCAAAATGAAACAAGCATGCAACAACATGGTGAGATGGACTTACACTAACATGGGTAGCTCTCAAGCATGCCAAAATCAGTGGCCATTATGATGAAAGTGAGACAACTGAAATACATGCAAACATGCACGAATGTAAAGGATCGATCCTAAGGCACAACATGCAACTCTAACAAAGCATGACAAAGGATGAAATATGGCATAGAATGACACATGATCCAGCTCTGAAATGGCATAAAAGATGGTCTCAAAACATGCAAACACCTCACACAATGCATGCTAGACCTCAAAACTCAAAGCTAGGCATGGATATTGTACTACAAGCATGCAAGACAAGCATCATTCGACCATGAGACCCAAAAACAGAGCTAAGGAAGTCCAAAACATACACAAAATCAGTTTAAGGCATGGCCAAAAAGTGCTAGAATCAAGGGCCAACATAGCATGTAATGTAAGCTAGTAAAGAGGATTTACACTACACGTATGTGAGGCAATCAAGAGGTCACCAAACCATCAAAAGTCAGAAGTATGCTATGCCAAATAATTTCCAAAAACTCATGGAAACATAGTCAATGCATGCAAGAATGATATGTTCCTTTGAAAGACCAAAAGGAGGGTTATTCTACACATGCATAATGGACATCCAAAAAGACAAAACCACCTCTGGACAGAGGTTATGAAGGCCCTAAAACTCACTGAAAAGGGCCTGAAATGAGGCTAGGAAGCATGAAAGTAAAGGCTCCTTTGAAAGGCCATGAAGAGGGTTACTCTACACATGCAAGATGGACATCCAAAATGGCAAAAAGGGCACTAGAAAGAGCCTATGCAGGTCTTAAAACCCACCAAAAATGGCCTGAAACATGCTCAAGAAGTATGAAAATACAGGCTCCTTTGTAAAGCCAACAATGCTAGTAAACAAGACAAGGGGTGAGAGGGTCACCCCTCTCTGATTTTGGGGCTCAAAACAGCATGCTAGCCACTGAAAATCCACTGGATTTCAGTGGCTAAAAGGCCAAACAAAGCACAATACAAAGGCCTTAATGCATGACTCAAAACAACATGAAAACAAGCATGCAAGGGGGTAGATGACCCCCAACAGAAAAATGACCTTAAACAAACTTCAAGAGGAACTCAAAATAAGACTTTTTTTAGTTTATGAAAAAACCCAAAAATGCTTGCAAATATAGCTAAGATATGAAGCAAAATAGGGACCAAAAGGGGAATAAGAGAGTTACCCTTGTAGCCAAGAAAGACAGCAGCTTCTGGACCAAGAAAGTGGCTCCTCAACCTCTGAAAATAAGCTCCAAGGTGCTTAGATGGATGATGGAGAAGTGTGGTTGTGAGGTGTAGTGCAATGGGGCCAAGAACCTAGCACTTTTGGGACCAAAATAGAGAGGTGTATAAAGATAGGTGTATGTATGCCTTGGCAAAAAATCTCAACCTTTGCTACTGAGGGAGAGGGCTTCTCTTATAGGAGAACAAAGGTCCAAGCTTCTCTTGGAAGCTTGGAGCAAAGGGCCAAGCTTCTTAAGGAAGCTAAAGCAAAAGGGGTCAAGCTTCTTGAGGAAGCTAGAGCAAAGGGGTCAAGTTTCCTCAAGAAGCTAAGAAAGGTTCAAGCTTCTTGGAGAAGCTAGAGCAAAAGATTCAAGCTTCTTGGAGAAGCTAGAGCAAGGGTTCAAAAGGTTCAAGTTTCCTCAAGAAGCTAAAACAAAGGTTTAAAAGGTTCAAACTTCCTCAAGAAGCTAAAACAAAGGTTCAAAATCCTCCATACACATGTATGGAGGATAGGGTCTGTGCCAGCTGGCACAAAATATCTGCATAAAGCAGATGAACAGGGTTCAGCCAGCAAAAAATGGCCGATCGACCAACACCATGGCCGGCCGACTAAGTAAAGTGCCGATCGGCCAATACACTTGGCCGGTGGCAAGAAAGCAAGGCCGGTGGCCTCAGGCCATGGCCGGTGGGTTAAGGGGGGTGGCCAACAAGCCACTTCTTACCCTCAGGTGCAAAAAGCACAAGTCCTTGGTCCAGCCAAGCACGAAACAGTCAAGTTGAGAGATCCTAAGGCAAGGCGCGCAACCGAGACTTCCGGGAACTCAAAACGAACACAAACATGGATGATCATCGAGTGTTCAAACGATGACGTCCAAGTCTTGAGGACGGTCAAAAATGGGATGTCTACAATGTGTATCATGCATTGAGATGATTATTTTGTTGAGGATGTCAGTATCTTAAATGGTTATGTGAGGAGTATTTTGTATGTATCGTCGTTATGTTCATTTGGGATACTTCTAATCAGAAATTGTAAAGTGAAATTGGTGTAAGTTCGGTAATCGAAGAAAATATAATTGGGTTCTGTGGGTTGGTTTCGAAAACTGGTTGTCGCTGAGTAAGTTTAAAATTGAAAAGGTAACAAGAAGAAGGAAAGACGAATGGTTATGTTGTTGAGCAAATTGAACATTTTTTAGGGAAAGTATCTATGTAAGTATATTTTCATATATAAACCGACACTTATGTTTATGGTATGACTTAAAGCACTCATGATCATAACTATCTGTATATTGTTATTATTTAGGATCATGTTAGGATCCTTACTGGATTTTATGTTCATCCCACGTTGCTAATCCTTTTCCAGGTGGACATCGAGAAGTGTTGCAAGATCGAGGATCTTCATTATCTGTTGGCCACGAGGCCTTTTAATTGCCGGCCTAATGCCATTGTTGTAAAACGGATTGAACCTTTCTCTTTCATGTATTGATGTTAGCCTAAGGGCGATTTATTGTAATTATGTCTCTTGATGCATTTATTATGTAATCGGATGAGAGAATCTTTATTTAATTGTCTTTATTGACGTATTGAAGTTCCATATGTTACCTCTAAAATTGTATTATAATAAAGGATTTGGTAATGTTACCAGTAGTAATAAAAAGTGGGGCGTTACAATATAT
The DNA here is from genome assembly GCA_030407325.1 of Camellia japonica. Lineage (NCBI taxonomy): Eukaryota > Viridiplantae > Streptophyta > Magnoliopsida > Ericales > Theaceae > Camellia > Camellia japonica. The sequence goes on along the minus strand of JAPPVO010000017.1, from coordinate 149,969,114 downwards.
TAAATTTAAGACACTCAGGTGAGATGTCAGACTTTGAAATTATTAGGCCAATAGGTTTAAACTAAATTTTTTTGGTTTAAAAAAATTATTTGTCCAAAATGATAATTATTTGTCAAAAAGATTACCTATTTATTTATTTGTTCAAACATAATTCATCTGTCCAAATATCAATTATTTGTAGGGGTGTAAATTTGGCATAGTCTAGCCCATGTTGGGCCTCGCTGGCTTTTGCCAAAATTCGAGTCAGGCCAACTGGCCTATGGGCCAGAAAATCAAGCCCAGGCCCAGGGGATATTCGGGCCTTGAGCAAACTGGTGGGCCGAGCTGGCGGGCCTAGGTTTGGGCTTGGGTGAGCCTGAACAAGTTTTTTTGTTTTTTGTTTTTAAATTTTTTCAATTAAAATTTTATTATTTTCCACTAAAAAAGATACTGGGCCTCGGGCAAGCCAAGTCTTGAATGGGCCTTAAGCGGGTCGATGGGCCGGGCCAGACTTCAAAATGATGGCCCAAGCCCAGGGTCTCAGGCTAGGCTCGGGCCCAAACGGGTTTAAACGGCACGAGCCCACCCCGGGTTGTGGGCCATTTTACACTGCTAGTTATTTGTACACGTACCACTTATCTATTCATTAGTATGTCCAATGTCACTTATCTGTCTATTTCACCACTATCAACAACTGTTGCCGACTATCGGCAACTTTTTCAGAGATTTTTCAACTTATGTCCTTATCACAAACAAATATTAAACGTTGGACCAAATAACATATGGCTTCGTAAGTATGGACTTTTCACCAATTAATTCTTAATTATATATATATTTTTATAATTAACAGTAGGGTTATGTAAAATACGGTCTAATCCACTAAAACTGCCTAATCCGTACCGATCCGTCCACTAATCGCGGGTTGATTTAATTTGCGATTTGAAATTTATAATTTACATTCGAAACCATCTAGTCCTACCATAGTTAATATGCTTTTTTATTATTATTATTATTATTTTCAATGAAATATCAAAGTAAAAATTAGTATAAGAGAGAGCTAAGACTTGAAATTTGGTATAAATTAGTGTTTGTAAGAGGAGCTAGTTTAAGCCCATTAAATTATTTAGGCCCAATAGTCCAAGATTGGTGGGCCCGGATTTATCGCCATCAAACGGGCCGAATCGCTCTAAGCCTCAAAAGGGTTCGGATCCACGAACTTAGAGACTTACTCGGGCTCGGACTCGAAAGGGTATTGAGCAAGCCTAGAGATCCGAGGCACTCGGATTCGAAAGGGTTCGGATCCACGAACCTAGAGGTCCGAAGCGCTTGGCTTCGAACGGATTCAGACGCAATCTAGAAGTCGCTCCGTTAATGAGTCCCGGAACACTTGCGAGCTCGGAGCTTTCCGGGATCTACGCACCAGAACCATGGGCGTAATAGAGTCCGAACAAAGGACCCGATCCCGAGGACGGTGAGTGGAGATAAATTCACTCTTCGGTTAAACTAGCCTATACCCGGGTCGAGGTGGCACGATCTAGGGGGTCCCTGAGACTCGGCAATATTTGCGGCAGGACGTTCTCTGGGACTACCCCTGACCCTTATGCGGCAGGACGTCCTCTGGGACTACCCCTGACCCTTTGGGATGATTAGGGATCATTGGTTAGGTGTGGCTAAGAAGAAGGGTTTGCCGAGGGGTTGATCTCCTCTTCGGGGTTTTCCTTATCCTCGGAGAGGTCACCTCCTCGGACAAGGTGGTTAGAGAGAATATTCCCTATGTGCCTTGCACATGGGCTCCATCCTACATCATGAGGTGTCTATAAATAGCACCCACCCATAGCTTTACAATGGATGGATTTTGGAAAGATGACTCTTGGGAAAGAACTAATTTCCCATCTCCATTATCAACCTTGAGAGTGAAAGTGGGAGATCCATGGGAGAGCCTTGCCATTATTCTCTCTCTAGCCATTTTGCCTTCTTCTTCACCCAATCTCTTATCTCCATCATCTCCTTTACTCTTGTGTTCTTGAGTTGAGACTATTGAAAAATCTAAGCCTCTCATAATATTCTAGAGAATTCGAAGTTGTTCTTCAAGGATCTTCGAATTTTCTAACTATTTTCTTGAACCCTCTCATACATGAAATAGAGGCAAGTCTTGAGGCATAAGGGTCAGGGGTAGTTCAAGAGAACGTCCTGCCGCAAATATTGCCAAGTCTCAGGGACTCCTTAAATCGTGCCACCTCAACCCGGGTATAGGCTAGTTTAACCGAAGAGTGAATTTATCTCCACTCACCGTCCTCGGGATCGGGTCCTTTGTTCGGACTCTATTACGCCCATGGTTCTGGTGCGTAGATCCCGGAAAGCTCCGAGCCCGCAAGTGTTCTGGGACTCATTAACGGAGCGACTTCTAGATTGCGTCTGAATCCGTTCGAAGCCAAGCGCTTCGGACCTCTAGGTTCGTGGATCCGAACCCTTTCGAGTCCGAGTACCTCGGATCTCTAGGCTTGCTCAATACCCTTTCGAGTCCGAGCCCAAGTAAGTCTCTAAGTTCGTGGATCCGAACCATTTCGAGGCTTAGAGCGATTCGGCCCGTTTGATGGCGATAAATCCGGGCCCACCAATCTTGGACTATTGGGCCTAAATAATTTAGTGGGCTTAAACTAGCTCCTCTTACAGTGTTATATATATAAAAAAATATTATATAAATTAGTATTATATATTATACAAATGTGTGGTAATTGTTTAAAGTTATTCTTCAACCAACTAATATGTTGAAACCGCTCAAATCATGATTAGGTTACGGATAACAATTTTGTTAATTTGCCTTCATAATTTGATTTAATTTTATCTTCAAATCACACTACACTATACCACACGCACACTTAACTAATAGTTTGAATGTATAATTATATACTTAAAAAGCAAAAAGTAATATTAATGAAAATTGCAAGGATGTCCAAGTAATCAAATCAACCCGAATCTTTTTATGGTGGGTATGAGTTCAATTCAATCCACTATATCCTCCATCACGAGCATGGGATTCATGTTCTCAAAAATCATATCCTCAGTTTTATATCATTTCTTTATCGAATGATATGACATATTTTAAATTAAAATTAAGATTAATTAATTTGCTATATCATACAAGTCTGAGAAAGAGCACACGACAAGTAATTTGAGACAAGAATTCCAATCCCTCTGTGACGTAATAGTTGAAATTAAAGGAGTTGTGATTGCCTGTGATCCCAAATGATTTTTACTTGCAAACATGGTGGAAGAAAGTATAGAATGAGTGTTTGGAATTGATTTTTTTTATATTTTTTGTTAATTTTTTTAGTGATTTTTTATTTTATTTTATTTTTACTTCAGTGAATTAAAAAAACAAAAAAGAATCTCTGTTTGGTTTATTTTCAAAATATTTTTTCAATTTTTTTCTAATAAATTAAAAATTAATTTGGTGAAAAATAAAAAAAATAAAAAACACTTATTATTTTTATATAATTTTATCTTTTGGAAGGGTAGAATAATTTTTTAAAATTTAAAAGTATTTTTTTGATATTTATTTTTGTCAAATTAATTTTTATTTTTTCAGAAAGAATTCTAAAATTAGTTTCAGAAAATCGAATCAAACATGACCTTTATATTTTAGAATATAATCGACTAGAAGAACAAATAAGTAAAAACAAAAATAAAATAAAATAAAATCTAGAAAAAAATCACTGAAAAAAAAAAAACAACCTTTTTAGATTTTTATTTTTATGTTTTACTTTTAATGCTTTTCTATATTAGATGGATTAAAAAAGTAAATAAATTTAACATAATTTAAAAAAATATATATTAAAAATAAAAAAAAATTGAAAAGAAATAGTATATAATTTTTTTAACTGAATGCCAAACAAGGTGATGATGAGTGTGACAAAAGATGAAGTGGCATAGTTACATATAGACCCCCACCTTTGAGACACCAATGTGAAGGTGTGTCGTACATATGATTTGCAAATTGAAGTACTCAAAATACTCTTTCCACCTTTTTTGTGGAGCATAGTCATGATTTTACCTTTTGAACTCAATGCCAACCAAAAAAGTTGCAAATAGTTGGTGAAACAATAGTTTTATATTCTATGTAGTTTTCAAAAATCATAAAATAATTAATCTCTCTCACTCTCACTCCTAGAAATCACCCCTAGTCTTATGATGACCACAATATTGTCTCATATCCAAATCCATGGTTGTGCTTTGGAAAATTGCAAACCAATTATAAGCTTGTAATTGCCTATAGTAAATTAAAACTGGCTAATTCACTTCAAAGATTAATTTAAGTTGTGTTTGGATATAATAATTTTGAGAATAATTTGTGGAGCGAAAAAAGAAAAATTAATAAAAAAGGAAAAATGTGAAAAAAACTAATTAACTTATTTTTCTGTAACACACCTCCGGATATCTGATACCAAATCATCGCCCATTTTCTTACTTCTTTGATAATATAGAGTTGACTAATCGATTGTACAAGTTCATGACGAGGAATGGGCCAGTGAAAAGGGAGAACAACTCAATTGACAAAAAAAAAAAAGAGTATCACATTTTTTATTTTTCTCTTTACAGATCACTCTTCAAATTCAAGATTTAAACAATCACATAAGTTGTGTTTGAATCATTGATTTGAGTATGGATTTAGAAAAGAAAAAGAAAATTGTGAGTAAAATATAAGTGAAATACAATTATATTTTATTCACATTTTACTTTTTCTTTTTCTTTTTTTTTCTCATTTTCTCTCTAAATTTCTAACCAAATTCATGATTTGAATACAGTCATAGGGTTTGGTCATGCATGGCTTAAGCACTCTAATCTTTTTTTTTTTTCTTTTTCTTTTTTTAAATAAATAATTTAATATTATGCAAACCTTGAAAAAACTACCATATGCACCTCTAGAAACAACTAGCATTGCACACACCAGACCTCTTTGGTGCCCTTCCAACCAACAATAGCCAACTTCAAGTGAAGTAAATGACCCCTCAATGTAGGGACAGTTTTTAGGATGGATCTGTCAAATGCTGTCTTCCAATAGTTTGTCCAATTGATGTTCTTTACATTTGGCAAGCTCTATAGGGTACCCTAGAGTGACATAATTGTCACGTCACATGAACTTTGGTTTAGCTTTTGCAAAAATGAATTTAATGTAGTTTTATTTTGAAGTAGTTCCTCATAAATTAAAAAAGAAAAAGACGGATTAGAAGACACTCTTGTTAGGACCCATGCTATGCATTATTTTTTCTTTTTTTTATTTTTTTTTTTAAATTATACACATGGTCCGATTATTAACCTATGCTTATGGATGAAGAATGATTAAGAATTTTGCAATCGAAAAAGGAGATATTACAAATAACAGAGTTATCTAATATCATCTTAAACAAGAAGTTATTTTAATATCGTAACTTCAATCTATAAAATAAGGAAAAATTATTGATAAATCTCATTTAGAAATGTTTTAACCCAAGAAGTCCATGAAGGAATTTTTTAATCCATTTAGTCCCATGTATGTATAGTTTTATTCCATAAAGTCATTTTTCTTGATTTACACTATTTTCTTGGACACTTATGCCCTTATATTTAATTTTGATACCCTTATAAATTTTTTTGAACGGTTGGCAATTTTATGATGTGAACATTCATATTTTAAAATTCACATTGGTAGGAATGTAAAATTGGCCCGTGGGCGGCCCGAAACCCGCCCGCGAGTCGGGGCGGGCCCGGCCCGTTGACAATGTGAATATTCACATTGACATGTTAACATTCACATTAATAGGAGTATAAAATTGGCCCGCGTCCCGTGGCGGCGCGAAACCTGCCCGCGACCCATGGGCAGCCCGGGGCGGGCCCGGTCTGGCCCGTTGACAATGTGAATATTCACATTGACATGTTAACATTCACATTGATAAGAGTATAAAATTGGCCCGCGGCCCCAAGCGGGCCCGGCCCGGCCCGTTGATAATGTGAATATTCACATTGACATGTTAACGTTCACATTGATAAGAGTGTAAAATTAGTCCGTGCCTCGTGGCTGCCCGAAACCCGCCCACGGCTCCGTGGGCGGCCCGGGGCGGGCCCGGCCCGACATTTTGACAATGTAAATATTCACATTGATATGTTAACATTCACATTGATAAGAGAATAAAATTGGCCAGCAGCCTAGGGCGGGCCTGACCCGGCCCGTTGACAATGTGAATATTCACATTGACATATTAACATTCACATTGATAAGAGTATAAAATTGGCCCGCGGTCCATGGGCGGACAAAAGCCCGCCCGCGGCCCGGGGCGGGCCAGGCCTGGCCCGTTGACAATGTGAATATTCACATTGACATTTTAACATTCACATTGATAGGAGTATAAAATTAGCCCGCGCCCCGTGGCTGCCTGAAATCCTCCCACGGCCCATGGGCGGGCCCGGCCCGGCTTGTTAACAATGTGAATATTCACATTGACATGTTAACATTCACATTGATAAGAGTATAAAATTGGTCAGCGGCCCAGGGCGGGCCCGACCCGGCCCGTTGACAATGTGAATATTCACATTGACATGTTAACATTCACATTGATAAGAGTGTAAAATTGGCCCGCAGCCCGTAGGCGGCCCGAAGCCCGACCGCAGCCCGAGGCGGGCTTGGCCCGACCCGTGACATTGTCAATATTCACATTGACATGTTAACATTAACATTGATAGGAGTGTAAAATTTGCCCGCTGCCCGAAGCTTGCCCGCGGCCCGGGGTAGGCTTGGCCCGGCCGGTTGACAATGTGAATATTCACATTGACATGTTAACATGCACATTGATAGGAATGTAGAATTGGCCCGCGGCCTGTGGGCTGTCCGAAGCCTACCCACGGCATGGGGCAGGCTCGTTTGGGTCCGGGCCCGAGCCGGTGGGTCGGCCCGATGGGCTTGGGCTTAGCCTCAGGCTTGGGTCGGGCTTGGGCGGGCCTGGCTATTTTTTTTTAATTCTTTTAAATTTTTTCTACCAAAATTTTATCATTTTTCACAAAAAAAAACACTAGGCCTCGGCGCGGACTGAGCCTTGAATGGGCCTTAACCGGACCGATGGGCCGGGCTGGGCTATAAAGTGATGGCCCAGGCCTTAGCCTAGGGTCTTGGACTAGGCTCGAGCCCGGGCCCAAACGAACCTTTCTCGGGCCGCGGGCGGGCTTCGGGCAGCTTACGTTCTTTTTGACTATTTCATTAAGTCTTATTTGAGATAAAAAGACCAAAATACCATTTTCATCTACTTATATTCTATTTAGTCCACATTATTTTCTTATGTTTCAATAAGTCCTATGGGAGACATAATTACCAAAATACCCATCGTCAATGTGAATGTTCATATCATCAATGCGTAGAGGCCTGGGCCGGCCCATATCGAGCCTCGTGGGTGTCCGAAAAAATCCGGGCCAAGCCGGCCCGACCCACGGGCCAAAAAATTAGGCCCAGGCCCTACCCCTGGCACAAGGGTATTCGGGCTTTCGACGGGCCGATGGATCAAGCCTCGGGTCGGGCCGGTGGGCCTGGGCCTAGCCTCGAGCTTAGGTCGGGTTTGGGCGGGCCTGGCCATTTTTTTTTTAATTCTTTTTAATTTTTTCTATCAAAATTTTATTATTTTTTACAAAAAAAGACATTGCGCCTCGGGCGGGCTGGGCCTCAGACCGAGCCTTGAATGGGCCTTAAGGGGGCTGGGCCTCGGACCGAGCCTTGAATGGGCCTTAAGCGGGCTGATGGGATGGGCCGGGCCGGGCTTCAAAGTAATGGCCTAGGCCCTAGCCTAGGGTCTTGGACATGCTCGGGCCTGGACCCAAACGAGCCTGCCCCGGACCGTGGGCAGGCTTCGGGCAGCCCACGGGCCAATTCTATATTCCTATCAATGTGCATATTAACATGTCAATGTGAATATTCACATTGTCAACGGGCCGGGCAAGGCCTGCCCCGGGCCGCGGGCAAGCTTCAGGCAGCGGGCAAATTTTACACTCCTATTAATGTTAATGTTAACATGTCAATGTGAATATTCACATTGTCACGAGTCGGGCCAAGCCCGCCTCGGGTTGCGGTCGGGCTTCGGGCCGCCCATGGGCTGCGGGCCAATTTTACACTCTTATCAATGTGAATGTTAACATGTCAATGTGAATATTCATATTGTCAACGGGCCGGACCGGGCCTGCCCCGAGCCGCCCATGGGCCGTGGACGGGTTTCGCGCCGCCACGGGACGTGGGCCAATTTTACACTCCTATTAATGTGAATGTTAACATGTCAATGTGAATATTCATATTGTCAACGGGCCGAGCCCGCCCAGCCCGACTCGAATTTTTCAGGGCACCCACGAGGATCGAAATGGGCCGGGCCCCTACACATTGACGATATGAACATTCACATTGACGGTGTGGACATTCACATTATGGGTATTTTGGTAATTATGTTACCCATAGGACTTATTGAAACATAAGAAACTAATGTGAACTAAATGGAACATAAGTAGATGAAAAGAGTATTTTGGTCTTCTTATCTCAAATAGGACCTAATGGAATAGTCAAAAAGAATATGGGTTTGAGGGAATAAAACTCTTAGAAAGTGGATTTATCAAAAAAGCTCCCATAAAATAACTCGTAATATATATATATATATATATATAAATTAAGATTCAAATATAACAAAAATTGGGTTTTACTTTAATTAGATTCCTACCGATAAACCACAAGCACAAACCGAATAGAATACCAAACACAACGGGTTTGTTTGGTTTGATTTTGGAAGAGTTATTTTTGAAAAAAAATTTCAAAATTTTGTTTGGTTTGTGATTTTTCTTTAAAAATTTCCAAAATCACTTTATCTCTCTTAAACATCAATCAATTACTTTTTCTCTCATCTCTCATTTTCAATCACTTTTTCTCCCACATACATTTACTCAATTACAATAAAATATCAAATCATCTCAAACTCTCAAATTTCAAAACTACTTGCAAAATATACAACCAAATAAATCAAAAAAAAATTTAAACTCTCTCCTTAATTTTTTTTTAAAAATTACTCACTCAAAAGCAAACCAAGCACACCAAACAATTTCTAGAGGGGCATTTGGATCTTGAATGAAGTAACACCAGTGGCAGAGCCAGAAAATTAATTTAGAGGGGGCACTTACTAATTATAATAATTTTTACAAAAATATTTCACGTAAATTTTTTACGATTGATTTTAGGAAACATCAAGAAAAAAATATTATTTGTAACTAGTTTATCATGGACAATACAAAAAAAAAATGGATATAAGTCTTAAAATAAATTATATAATGATAAATTATTTTTTGATACAAAATTTGATCAAAAATTCAATATAATGGTAATATCACGTCATCACTGGTATGTAATATCACCCACTCATGGTAAATAAACGCATAAATAGTGAACCTCACATGTCAAATGTAACTAACAATCTAATAAATTTCATATCTTTATAGTGAGATTACTTATACTTGTTTATCACTAATAATGACATCGTCGTTACATTAAAAAATTTCATAACTAATATGGTTTATTTATAATAGTCTCTTCATTTTCAATCAAAATAATCATTATTATTTTCATAATTTTTAAAATATCATTTGACATTTCACTCTAATAATATTTTTGTAATTTTTTATTTAATTTTTTTTTTATATTTGTAAAAAAAAAAAAAAATTTCTCAAAATTCAGGGCACGTGACCTCCCTGGTTAGATACTCCCTCCGCCCCTGAGTAATACTGTTTTGCATTCCGTATGCACTGTAGTTGATGGAACAATACATGACTCAACATTGGCCTACTTATTACTTATTTGGGTAGTACTCCATCAAAGAAGAAAATAACTGTGCACCATGAGTGCAGCAAAAATTATTAAAAAAAATACAAAAATATGCACCCACTGTGTAATTATTTTCTAAAAAAAAAAAAAATATCAAATCGCTGGTCTTTTCAAAAAATAATTACAAATTAATGATAAACTTTATCAATATGTATAATAAAAATTATAAACCTTTTCTATTAATATATAATTACTTTTTCAAAATTTCATTGGGGGTGTAATTTCCCTCCCTTCCAAAAAAAAAAAAAAAAAAAAATGGTTTTGCAGTTTAATAAAGAGTTAGAAGTCTTTTTCAGTACTAACAAAGAATTCGTTTGGAAAATGGATTAATTTTTTTATTTTTTAAATATTTTAGTCTGGAACTAAAAAGTCTCGTTTGAGAAAGACTTTTTAATTTTTTTGATTTTTTGATTTTTTGTGAGAGAAAGAACGTAATGATTATAGGTTGGATGTAATATTTTGTCTTGTTGAGCGAAAAAGCTTATTTTATTTTTTTGTTACTAAAATAGTCCCAAATCCAACCCAACCCAACCCTTCTTTCCAAACGAAGCCAAAAAGAATCATGGAGAAATTACAATTCAGTCTAATGTTTTAAAAATATTTTTAAATAAATGATAATTTTTATGAACATTAATAATTAAAGGTATAAACTTTTTTATTTATTTATAAATCTGTAATTATTTTTACGTAAGAACTACTTGCATGTAATTTTTCCAAGAATTATTATACTCATAACCTTTTATTGATAGTACACATAATCTTTGGGAAGTTAGAGACATGCTATAGCCTGGAAGCGGAAATGTGGGGCATCTACAGAGGTCTTCCCATAGTGCTCGAGAAATGTCTCGCCGAAATTGTCATTGAGACTGACTCCACCATAGCCCAAGAGATGATCACAAATGGGTCACCCCCAAACTGCCCGTATAGAGCCATTGTGGAAGATGCCCGTCACCTCCTCCAGCGGTGCAATTGTTCCATCCAACACATTATGCGAGAGGCCAACCAATGTGCGGACAAGCTCGCCAATATGGATGCAGATCAAGTGGAGCACCTGTTTGTTATGGAGGAACCTCCACCACAAGTTAGAAGTTTTATTGTAGCGGATATGGCAAAAAAAAAAAAAAGATAGTACACATAATCTTAACACTGTAATCATGATAGAATTATAGGATAAATTACCTCCATAAATTATCTCAAAATAAGTTGTCTCACTCCTTCCTAAAATAAAATAACCTCAAATATACCGGAAAAAAATAGCTTTCAAAATAGGATTTCTTGTATTACAAAACTTGAACCAAAAGAACAATTATATTTTAAAATAAAATAGTGTTATCCCATTTTTTTAAAGGGAATCAAACTTGCTCTTTGAATTCAGAAAGAGAGGTGTGTGAGTGATTTTCCGACCACACTGCCAACTCAGTATTCAACTGGAGAGCACTGGTAGAATAGATGACACCTGGCTGACCTGCAACAGAAAGAGAAGATTTCGGGTGTGGTTCGTCCACCCGGGGGCACTCTGACAATCAAGTCAGTATATCTCTCAAAGATAATCAATTGTTAAACTCACTGTTCTGAATATAAATTGTGTACCTTAGACCCATCGGGGGTGCCTTTCTTTTATAGCTAACTCAATCCTAGTCCTCATAGGAGCTTGGCTTCAATGGACTTTTAGTTTAATGCTTATCCTGGACTCTTCAATAGATAGAGATAAACTCCCTAAGAGTATTATCCTTATCCATGCTGAAGTCCTTTCTTATTCTAGGACTCTTGTGCCTTATCCGATTATCTCAGATTCCGATATCTTCGGAGATAACCTTGGCCTTGCCGAGATCACCTCGGCGCCATGACCAAGACACGTGGCACCTTGGCTGACACGTCGGCGTCACCTTGGCCACGTGTTGGTACTCAGAAAATATATCCCTACAACTGCCTCCTAGGTTCTATTACCTCGGCATTCTGAGGTGATGGAACCTATATCGGTACTTCCTGCCAGGACATCGGCTTCAGCCGATATCATCATTATAGGCCGACATGTCTTCTTAAAGATCAAGAATTCCAAGAGCTTCTTCACGCGTATGAGCTGTTATACATAATAACTCAACCGTTTAAGCCATATGTGTGATACCCCTGTTCTGTATTGTGCTAAACTGGTCCTTAATTTGTTTATGGTCATGTGTTTAGCATAATTTTGTGTGCCAATATGTGATTTTGAATTCATATCTGTTCGCCGTAGAAATATCTGTTTGAATAATCCACTTCGGGAATTAAATTGAGGGCCTTATCGGCCACAGAACCCGAAATTGACTACGCCATTGTGATTGGTATAATTTTTAGAGCCTACGGTGAAATTTAATTGAAAATTGATTCTGGTCAATTTAAACTGATTAAATTGATTAATTGAGTGCCCTATTATTTTATAGTAAAATATTGATAGTGGGTTATGTTGTAAAGGGGCACTACACCCTCAATTCTCCTCCCTTATTACATTTTGGCTGAGTTGAGCTCTAAAACTTAGAGAGAGCCGATTGTTAGAGAGAGAGGGGAAAGAATTGTGCATTGTGGTTCAAGACTTGGACATTTTGGAGATTTAGCTCAAGAATTGCCATAAATTATGAAGATTAAGCTCCTAGGTGAGTAATTCTTCAATTATAGTTGTAATGTTGTGTGTGTTCTAACTAAATTGATGATCAAGAGTTAGAATGAAATGGAATTGGGTTGTAATTGTTGAATTGAAGACTATATATGCATGCATGTATGTATTGTTTTGGAATTGCATATTTGAGCTTGGATTACATGACTCATGTTGTAATTTTGGTTGAAATCCATGTATTTGACCATCCCTTCATCATATGAGATGAGAATGGAGGCTATATGTCACATGCATGTATAATCCATGGAAGTAGAAGCTTTGAATGCATGAAATGGTTACATTGGTAATGAGTTGGTGGAAAATGGGCCATGCATGTAGATAAATTATGAAATTGAGCTTCCTAATGTTGTAATCTTGCATTGGTATCATGTTAGCATGACTACATTTCAGATTTGGGCCATTGCATGCAAGTAGTGTGGCTGGGAATTCGAATTGAAGCTCAAGAACACAATCTGGAATTTCCAGAATTCTGACTTCCGCTCGAGCGGGGGAAGGGCCGCTCGAGCGGAGAAATCGAGCTCCCAGCATTTTTCTGCAGACATGATGCCCGCTCGAGCGGGAAAATTGGCGCTCGAGCGGGGAGCTATGTGACATGAAGTCCGCTCGAGCGGAAGAATGCACGCTCGAGCAGGGATTGGAGGCAACCAATACTTCTGCATACCTAAGGGTCCGCTCGAGTGGGGAAGTATACGCTCGAGCGGGGACCCTATTTTCAGAAGTTCTGTTCTTGCATTTTGTGTTCTGTTTTCCGTTCTCTTTCACTTGTGAGCACTCTTAGGCATATGTTAAGCATTGTAAATGAGTTAATGAGATAATAATAAAGCCTAAAGAGGAAAATGTGAATTTTGAACGGATTGAATTGTTAATGACCCTCTTATGTTCATGGCATGTGTAGGGTCGAGTTCCAGGGCGAACCCATCAACCGATCACTGTGAGTAATATCTTAATAAGATATTTGAAGTATACCGTTGTCCAATTGTTTACTTGTATGTAAGTTTTGTAATTCCATTATTTTGATTGGGAGACAACGATTGATATGAATGATTGGGCCAAAGGCCGATGGAAAGGAATAATTGGGCCAGAGGCCGATGGAAATGAATGATTGGGCCAAAGGCCGATGGAAAGGAATAATTGGGCCAGAGGCCGATGGAAATGAATGGTTGGGCCAAAGGCCGATGGAAATGGATAATTGGGCCAAAGGCCGATTGAAATGAATGATTGGGCCCAAGGCCGATTGACATGAATGACTGGGCCGAAGGCCGGTTATTGCAATGTTCCAATAATTGCTTACGTAACTTGTTTATTTGATATTATTCACTGGGCATTCGCTCACGCTCATTCATGTAATTGTAGGTGAGCCAAGTGAGGTCCAACCCCAGCCCCAGTGAAGTAAGCCAGGAACAGCAGGAGTTTTGGGAGAGTCACCCTTGTGTCTCACGCACGAGACCCAACCTTGCCATTTTGTTACGTATTTATATTCTGTTCTTGTTGGCAAGGATCTTGTGTATATTTGCATATAGTTTGCTATGGGTTGACTCAGTTTAGATGATCCTGTCTGTAAAGAAATTTATACTACTACACTTTTGTTGTGGGTTATTAACGTATATGAGTATGGTTTGTTTTGGTGTGCACATAAGCACAGCTCTATGGACAAAGTTTTAAATTTTACTTCCGTTTGGCCCCTTTACTCTGATGAGTTATATCTGTTTTGTATTGAGGCCGTAGGTAATCTCAGGATTACTGGCTGGTTATGTCCTTAACCCTTAGGGGCGGGTTCGGGTCATGACAATATGACTTCCCCTTACTGGATCGTACTTGTTACGCACTTGTAAGTCGAATTTTGCTTGCGTGCGCCGTCTGACAGATCCGTCGTTCTAGGTTCATTAATTCTGTTTTGCCGCCGTTTCAAGTTTTAACAAAACTTTTTCCCTCTTTCCTTATTTTTTCACTTTTCTCCATCGTTTCTGAGGCTGTTTCTCTTTCTAGCTCTTTCTTCCGAATCCTCCATTGTTCAAGCTTCTAAAGCTCTGCAACTTGCTCCGTCTACCTCCTCCGGCGAAGTTCTTACTAATCCTTTCTGCAGCTGCCGTTTGTCTGACTTCGGCGAACTCAACACTGACTTCTTTTCTTCGGTGAGTTATTGTTTCCTCCCGATTTAACATCTTGTTTCAGTTTTTGAAGATATCTTGAATTCCTGTCATCTTTGCGAACTTGCCTGTGACTTTGATTAGTTTAATCTGTTCATGTATCTGAGTATGATTGCCTTGCGATTCTGTTTTTGCTCAATCTCTTCTTGAGTAATCACAACCTGCACACACATTTGTCCACTTTTGCCACTGTTCTTGGCCTTGTACCCTTTCACACACTCTGTCACAGTGTTCTTGGTAGTTCACTCTTGTTCTTGATTCTGAAACACGTTCTTGTTTTCTGTTTTCTGTGTCTTTTCCAGATTCCTGCCTTCAATCTTTGTTCCCACAGACTTAGGTTTTGGGATTTGTTTGTAGAACCCACAAATTTTAGGAAAAATTGAAACGAATTCCTTCTAGATCCGTACAAACCCTTACCATTGTGTATTTTTAGGTTTTTAGCCGAGGTCCTTTAAACCCTCCAAAAATATTTCTTCCTAAAATCCGATATCTCCATTTAAGCCGACGTTATGGGTATGTGGAAGCATAGGGTAGACACCCCATCCAAGTTAGAGTACTTTAGGCGAGAGTTTGACATTCCAGCTGACGTCCATCTGAGGTTGGCTGGGGATGATGACTCCATCATGCCTATAACTGATTCTATGCCCTTCCCTGTGGTAGCTTTCATTGAGTGCGGACTTCGGCTCCCACTCAACATCCTTTTTCGTGAAATACTTCACTATTATAAGTTGAACCCAATGCAACTCGCCATTAATTCCTACCGAGTCATAAACGGTATAATTGCCTTAGCCAAACAAGAAAATGTTAGGATCACCTTAGCCGATATCCAGTATTGCTACACCATGTGTGGCCTCAAAAAAGACACGGGCTATGTTTACTACCTCAAGCCGAGATCCACATAATACAAAATCGTAGCCGACCTCCCAGACTCCAACAAGGGAGCTGGAGATGATTACTTCATTACCTCGGGGAATTGGGAGTTTGCTCCAGATGAGGACCTCCATCTTTATCCTTTTCCTCGAACAGTTTTTGTAGAGGGCAATGGTAAGAGCCATGTGTTCATACTCACTTGTTTTCAAAGTCTTCAATACTTTGTTTGTTTTCTAACGTCTGTCTTTCTTGCAGCTCTTCCTCAGCCACCAAAGGGCTTCCGTCAGTCTTTCTTTCCCAGTAAAGACTTGAGGAAACTCTTGGATCTGCCAGTCCATAAACGGAAGGCCCCTCTTCTACTTAATTTCATTCCTACGTACAAGTCAGCTCTTCCCGACGTCCTCAAGATGAAGAAGAAGAAGAGTCTGTCTCTTCTTTCCGCCACAACTCCTCAGGCTGCCTCCACATCTTGGCAAGATCAAGGATCAACTTCTGATCCAGCCGAGCAGCCGTCAACCTCGGCTCCTTATCTGATCCCAATATCCCAGCGCCAACGCCGGCGACGAACTGTTTTTTCTGCCGAGATGGGTCGCCAGAAAGCAGTTGCCAAAGATCTCTTGGCCAGCATCCCATCCTCTGTTAAGGCTCAACCAGCTCCAACCTAACCTCCAAAGCAGAAGCAAAAAAGGATAAAGAAGGCTCAGCCAAAGGCAAAAGTGACTCAGGTTGACACTAAGGACACCTTGCCGATCTTAAAACTGGCTGAGAGCGATAAGACCACATCTGCTGCTGAGAAGAGGCCTGCCGATGCCCAACCATCCAAATTCATTCGATCAAAGAGGCCGAGGTCATCTGCTGTAACCATCTCGGGATCTTCAAAGCATGATTCCCCTTGGGCCCCCCAAATCACTCTGGAAGATAAGCCAGTTATGGCCAACGATAGCGCTGATGACATTAATGTCAACGTTGCCCTTAGTACCGCTCTGCTACTTTCCGGCAATCTTGACCGAAACGCCGAGTTGAGTGAGTATGAGAACTATGCTCTGATGCTTCAACGTTCTGTTCAAGTAAGTGCCTTTATTTGGTCGTTTTTCTTTCTTTCTTTCTTTTTATACTTTAGAAATTTTTGTAATAACATCTGCTTTGATTTATTTTTTCTCAGGCCATCCAGCATGCCTATTCTTTCTCAGTACAATCTTTCGAGAACCGGGAGAAGCTGGCCGAGAAGAAGAGGGAGGTCTCCAGTCTTCAGAAAACTAATAAAAACTTACAATCAAAGATGAAAATCTTAGAGGATCAAGCCGAGGATGCTATCAAGGCTCAACATGATGCTGAAGAAAAAGCAGGTGCTGCCGAGGCCATTAACAAGGTTCTTGAGGCCCAGAGAAAAGAGTCTGAGGAAAAGATGGCCCAAGCCCAAAGAGAACTTCAGGATGCCTTGGCCACCAAAGATGTTGAGCTGAAGGAGGTTGACCAGAAGGGGTACAATGAGGGGGTGGCCGATGTCACGGCAGACTATGAAAGGCAAGTAAAGCAAGCATGCAACAAGGGTTTTACCCTCAGGAACGCCGATGTCATTCCTCTTCCATTCCCTCAAACTCCAAGTCAATCTGATGATGAATCTGAGTCTGAGGAGGAGACCTTGGTGAGGAAATCAAAGGAGGCTGCTGGGACCAAGTCCCCTTCTCTCAATGAGCAAGTCTGGACTTGACTCAAGATGAGGAGGGTGAGGAAGTCCCCAAGGACGCCACTCCGGAGAAGGCGTCATCGGACGTGCCCTCTGCTGACAAGAGCCTTGATCTAACTCTTCAAGAAATCGATGCCGAGCTTTCGGCCGAGAAAGCTGCCGAGATGTCTTCCCAGTAATCGTCTGAACTTTAAACCCAACCATCTGCTGTTACTGAGGAGTCTTAATTTTGATGTCTTTTTTTCTTTGTTTTGTGCCTTGCACTGTGTTTTTTCTTCTTTTTTGAAACAATGTAAGCTTTCCATGTAGCCGATGTGCCTCCTTTTGGTTGTTAATACAGCTTCATTTCCTGCATACTTGTATTGTTCTCGTTACTGTTCTTTGTATGATTCCACACTTAGAATATTTTGCATATCTTTAATATACACTTCAATCTTTGTGCAACCTTCTCGGGGTGACACACCTCGATTAAACTGATGATTTACCTCGGCAAGTACCCTTCTTAGTATAACCTTGGTTTCAACTTGTAAATTTGTTCATAAAATTTCAACAAGTGTTTTAACCTTGGTTTAACTTCAACTTGTAAACTTTTTAAGTTTCAACAAGTGTTAAACATGTTCTCGGCTTAACTTGAACTTGTAAACTTTTCTCAAGTTTCAACAAGTGTTAAACATAATCTCGGTTTAACTTTAACTTGTAAACTTTTCTCAAGTTTCAACAAGGGTTAAACATCATCTTGGTTTAACTTCAACTTGTAAACCTTTCTCAAGTTTCAACAAGTGTTAAACATTATCTCGGTTTAACTTCAACTTGTAAACTTTTCTCAAGTTTCAACAAACGTTAAACATCATCTCGGTTTGACTTCAACTTGTAAACTTCTCTCAAGTTTCAACAAGCGTTAAACATCATCTCGGTTTAATTTCAACTTGTAAACTTTTCTCAAGTTTCAACAAGTGTTAAACATCATCTCAGTTTAACTTTAACTTGTAAACTTTTTAAGTTTCAACAAGTGTTAAACATTATCTCGGTTTAACTTCAACTTGTAAACTTTTCTCAAGTTTCAACAAGCGTTAAAACCGTTTTTCTTGTCTCTGCCCCCTAATGTGAACCTAAGTTCCGCTTGGGTTCTCATTATACATGTATTCCAGAAACAACATTATGTATCTTTTTCAGTCACAAGTGTATAAACATATATAAACAAGCTAGAAACTTTATTTATTTACTTTGGCAAAATGACAAAAAATTCTAATGATAGAAAAATTTCAAATTGCAAGTGTTCCAAGGCCTTGGCAACTCTTTGCCCTCATTATCTTCAAGCCGATATGTCTCATTGCCCAGTACCGAGATGATTCTGTAGGGTCCTTCCCAATTTGGGCCAAGTTTCCCCTCTCTGGGCTCCTTCTTGTTGCCGACAACTTTCCTCAGAACGAGGTCACCGATTTGAAACTCCCTTGGGTTGACCTTTTTATTATGAGCTCTGGCAAGCTGCTGCTGGTATGCTGCCAGCTGAATTGCAGCTCTCTCCCTTCTTTCTCTAGTAGGTCCAGATCTCGGGCTAAGAGTACATCATTAGTCTCGTTCTCTACTCCCTGGGTTCTGATCCCAGGGATGCCAATCTCCAGCGGAATGACAGCTTCTGTGCCATAAGCCATGGCAAAGGGGGATTCCCCCGTTGATCTTCTCGGCGTAGTCCAATATGCCCAGAGCACACTTGGTAGTTCATCTACCCACTTTCCCTTTGGTGTATGCAGCCTCTTCTTGATCCCATCCAAGATAACTTTGTTGGATGTTTTTGCTTGTCCATTGCTTTGAGGAAAGCTTGGGGTTGAAAAGTAGTTCTTAATCTTGAACTTTGCACAAAAGCTCTTGATTAGCTTACTGTCAAATTGTGTTCCGTTGTCTGCGACTATTGCTCTTGGGACCCCAAATCTTGTGATTATGTTCTTCCATATGAAGCTCTTTACGTCCACATCTCGGATCTTAGCTAAGGGCTCAGCTTCTATCCACTTGGTGAAGTAATCTGTTCCTACCAGCAGGTACTTCCTTTGCCTAGTTACTTGGGGCAGTTGTCCAACAAGATCTATTCCCCATTGGGCAAACGGCCAAGGACTGGAGACTGGGTTCAGGTCTGCTGCTGGTTGGTGTATCAGAGGTGCAAACCTTTGGCACTTTTCACACTTCTTGACATAGGCCTCTGCATCTTTTTGCATGTAGGGCCACTAATACCCCTGGGTAATGGCCCTATGGGCTAGTGATCTGCCCCCAACGTGGCTTCCACAAATTTCTTCATATATTTGATATAAAAAATCTTCAACTTGTGAAGGGTGTACACACCTCAAAAGGGGTCCAGTGAAGGATCTTCTATAGAGATGTCCTTCGGCTGTCAGACTGAATCTTGCTGACTTCAATCTGATCTTGTGTGCCTCCTTGTGGTCATCTGGCTGCTTTCCTTCTTTCAGGAATGCAATAATTGCATCCATCCAGCTTGGTCCCATGTCCACACACATTGCTTCACGCTCTGTGGTCAGTGGTTCGATGCTCGGGCCCGATAAGTAGTCAACCATTATTGTCCTTGCTTTTCCAGGTTGTACCGCACTAGCTAGGTTGGCCAATGCATCGGCGTGACTGTTATCATCTCGGCTTACCTGAAGTAGTCTGCAGTTCTGAAATAAGGCTAACAACCTGATGACCTCATTTGCGTAGGTCGACATCCTTTCATCTCGAGCTGCAAACTCGCCCGTTGTCTGGTTGACTATAAGTTGTGAGTCACAAAAGACTATTACCTCATCTGTTTGTACTGCTGCTGCCAGTTTCAATCCTGCAATGAGTACTTCATATTCTGCTGCATTGTTTGAGGCCTTGAACCCCAAACGAATCGACTGTTCTAATATCTGCCCATCTGGAGATACCAATACTACTCCTGCCCCCGCTCCCTGTCGATTGGAACTCCCATCAATAAACAGTCGAAAGGAGTTGCCGATGTAAATGCTGCAAGGTCTGAGTTTTTCCTCTTTGCTTTGTTCTTTCGCTTTTGGCTGGGCTCCTCCTTGTTTGTTTGGACATCGTTCACCCTGGCTCAACGGAGCCCGATGTTCGATGGATTCTGGAGTGAACTCGACCACGAAGTCGGCCAAAACCTGGCCTTTGATTGCTGTTCTGGGTCTGTACTCCAGGTCATACTAGCCCAGGGCGACTGCTCATCTGGCTATTCTTCCTGTCAGGTCCCCTTGTTGCAGTAAGGATTTCAAGGGGTGTTCAGTTAGCACCATAATTTTATGGGCCTGGAAGTAATGGTTCAGCTTCTTTGAAGTCAGCTTCTTTGAAGCCATTACTAAGGCCAGTGCCAATTTCTCTAAGGGTAGATACCTCGTTTCTACATCGGCCAGGGTTTTGCTTACATAGTAAATAGCCCTTTGTTCTCCTTTTTCTTATTGGACTACCACTGCGCTTATCGCATGTTCTGAAACTGCTAAGTATAAAAACAGTTCCTCTCCAGGTTTTGGATTTGAAAGAACTGGGGCTGTGGTCAGATACTTCTTTAGGTCGGCCAAGGCGGCTTCGCATTCTTCGGTCCACAGGAAGTCTGTGGCTTTCTTTACTAAGTTAAAGAAAGGTCTGCACTTATCTGAGCTTCTGCTGATGAACCTATTCAGGGCTGCGGCCCTTCCGGTTAGCATTTGTACCTGTTTTACCGATGTCGGACTCTTCAACTCCAGGATGGCCTTGATCTGATCTGGGTTGGCCTCAATGCCCCTTTTGGTCACCAGGTATCCCAAGAACTTACCAGATCCAACTCTAAATGCGCACTTTGATGCGTTGAGTCGGAGCCGATATGCTTTAAGGATTTCAAAGACTACTTTGAGGTCGGCGAGATGACTTGCTGGTTCCTTTGTCTTCATGACCATGTCGTTGATGTAAACTTCCACCGTTCGGCCAATTAGGTGTCTGAACATCTTGGTTACCAACCTTTGGTAAGTTGCTCCTGCATTTTTTAACCCAAAAAGCATCACTTTGTAGCAGCACAGCCCTTTTGGGGTGATAAACGCAGTCTTCTCTTCATCAGCGGGGTACATGGCTATCTAGTGATACCCCCTGTAGGCATCTAAGAAGCTCATCCTTCCATGCCTTGAAGTGGCATCCACTAGCTGGTCAATCTTGGGTAGAGGGAAGCTGTCTTTAGGACAGGCCTTGTTTAAGCTGGTAAAGTCTACGCAAACCCTCCATTTACCGTTCTTCTTCTTCACCACTACTGTGTTCGATAGCCATGTAGGGTAATTTATCTCACGAATAGCCCTGGCTTCCAGTAGTCTATCTACTTCCTCCTCCATTACTTCGACGTGTATCAACATCGGTCTTCTTGCTCGTTGGATTACAGGTTTGGCCGACCTGTCAATGTTCAGCTTATGGCAAGTGACCTCGGGGTCAATGCCAGGCATTTCGTAGGGCGTCCACGCGAACACTTCAATATTTGCTCTCAAAAAAGCTTCCAACTCTTTTTCCTCTTCTTCGGCGAAGCCCGAGCCGAGAAGAAAAAAGCGTTCTTCATCCCCCTCTTGGACGAGGATTTTCTTCAGTGCTTCTTCACTCTTCTCGGCTGGCTCCTTGCCGACATCCTCTAGAACCTCCACGTCCTCGTCTTCGATCTCTGCCTTCACTGGTTTTCGAATGCTGCATGTGGATTTCATTACTGCCATGGAGCAATTCTTTGCCTGCAGCTAATCTCCTCTGACCTCCTCAATCCTATGCTCTGTTAGGAACCGCAATAGTTGATGCAATGTTAAGGGAACAGGCCCATTGCATGCAACCATGGCCTTCCCAAAATGATGTTGTAAGGGGAGGGTGTGTCGATTACGGTGAACTCTGTTGTTATTTTCCTGGTGCCTGCCTGCACCTCCAAGCTGGTTGTTCCCAGTGGCCATGTCGGCGTTCTATTGAACCCGACCATTGAGCTATTGGATTGCTCCATATCGTCTGGGTGAAGGCCGAGCTCCTTGTAACATCGGACGTACATGATGTCACAAGAGCTGCCTTGGTCAATCAGGATGCGCTTTACTAGGCATTCCCCAACCTGGAGGGATACTACCAAGGTATCATTATGCGAATGCTGCACCATCTCAAGGTCGGCTTCCGAAAAGGACACTATTGGTCCTTGGCACTCCTCTGCCCGATGTCTCTTCTCCCCGACTTGGTAGACATGCTGCAGGTGTTTTACCTTCTGAGTCTCTCCCCTTATTTCGTTCTCTTTGACCTTCGAGTGAATTACATTAATTACCCGAGGTTTTCCTGCTTGAGGTTGCTGTGCTGGAGGAGGCGGAACCGCTGGTGCCTGAGGCAGTCTTGTCTGCTCTTCTCTTGTCCTGGCTTCATCGACAAGGTCTCTCAGATGGCCTTGCCTCACCAGGTCTTCTAAGTGTGCTTTCAGGGCTCTGCAGCCCTGAGTCATATGCCCATCTTCATTGTGGTAGGCACAATGCCTGCCAAGGTTTCTTCCCATAAATTTTTCTAGTGCCCTCACTGGTGTTCTGGAATAGGGTTGATTCCGAATTCGATCCAGGACT
Organism: Camellia japonica; assembly: GCA_030407325.1. Lineage (NCBI taxonomy): Eukaryota > Viridiplantae > Streptophyta > Magnoliopsida > Ericales > Theaceae > Camellia > Camellia japonica. Next base: position 149,946,352 of record JAPPVO010000017.1, on the reverse strand, counting down.
TTGTGAATTGGGATTCGGAACACAGTTGTCACTGCCTGTGTAGCCCTTAGTTCTGTCTCTTGCTTGCTCGATCCATTGTTACCTCGACCTCGCTTCGGCGAGCCGTTTCCTTTCTCTTGCTTTGTCTCCTTAGTCCCCGATGTGTCTTCCTCGGCTCTGGCATACTTCTCGATTCTCGCCATGAGCTCTTCCATGCTTTTTGGCAATGTCTTTGCCAAAGACTTTCGTAGTGGACAGTCGTCTTTTAGGCCGTTTTTGAAAGATACGACTGCCCTTATGTTTATGTGTGTTGTAATTATAAAAACTCTCTCGATTCTTATTTACTTGGAATGGTGATCCATAAATATATGGGTCCCTCTTATTTTCATAATTAATAGATCTATAAGATAAAAGATTATATCTATAGTATTTTTGAAAATTCTCATTTTGATTTGGTAATGAATATACTTCGTAATCGTTTTGTTTTTTGTAATGAATTAATAGGTCTTTTTCATATGAATTCTCTTTGTTTAAATCTTTATTTTGAATTGTACGACATTTATTGATTCTATTTTTCCATTTTGCTGCTATTAATCTAGACCATCTAATCTGAGATAAATGGTATTGATAATGACCTCTTAACCAGTTTTTCCATTGATTTATTCCAGAATTCCGAAGTTTCTTATGTCTTAATTCATAATGAATTATTCCTTGTTTTCCAAAATCATTTTTTATTGAAGTCTTAAGAAAAAAAGACGTTCCGTGATATTGAAGAATAGATCTTAACTTATACAAGTTAAGAACTTGTGTTTGTGATATTTTGTAAAATACATATGCTTGTGACAAGGAGGATAAGTCAAAAAAATTCTGTGAATTCTTATTACTAATATTATAAAGTGACTAATATTACTAATATTACGACTGCCACCTCTTGATTACACTCTGGTATTCGGTTGAACACCTCATAGTATCTTTTTGCATAGGCCCTAAGGCCTTCATCCTTACTGATCTTCAGAGCCATCAATGTGTCCACCCTCAACGGCTGTAGCTTGTTTGTCACGAACCTGGCCACAAACATCTCGGCTAGGCCTTCCCAAGTCTTCACGCTTCCCTTTGGTAGTTTGTGGAACCAATCTGATGCAATCTCCCCGAAGGATGAGGGGAACACTTTGCAGAGCAACGGCTCGTTTCCAGTGTACAACGCCATCGCGTTCAGGTATAATCCGTCGTGAAAGTTGGGGTCCGACTTCCCATCGTATATCTGGAACCTCGGTATACTGAATCTCTTCGGGACCTCAACCTTGTCTAGCTCTACCGAGAATGGTATTCTCGGTTTAATAGTTGAGGTTACCTCGGCATGATCTTGCTTCCTTTTGAGGTAATCTCTCAAGTCCTCTTTGCTCCGCCCAGGAGCTTGGCTATCTCCCGATTTCAGTCTCTTACGTGCACTGCTTTCAGCTTCGTTGTGAGCCCTTTTTGATATTTTCCCGTTGGTCGCGTCGAAGTACAACTCCTGCCTCTGAACATGCCGATGTTCTCTAGGGTCTGCCTCCTTGGTGCGATGTGTCCTTCGAGACTCTTTCCTTCCTGGTTCTCCACGCCTGACCTCCCTTGAAGGTCTGTGAGAATGTCTTTCGCTTCTGGGGTGCTAGGGGGCTATTGGGATAGTTTTCTGTCCTCCCTTCTAGGCATTGGCCGCTAAAATCGACGTGTTATGCAGCGGGAATGGCGGCTGCATAACATTGTTTTGCGTCATGAAGTTGATGACCGATTGTAGGTCCGCCAACTTGTTCGCCATCTCTTTAACCTCTTCGTCCCTCCGCAGGCATCTATCCTTCCATACCTGGAGGTCATCCTCTTTGTAGTACCTACTTCGATCTGGCTTCTTTGGTACGTCGCCATCCTGGCCAACGTCTTTGTTGCTGTGATTCTGGTCACGAGTTTCTGTGTTGCGGTTGTCTCGTTCGACGTCAAGGTCGATGGGTCTGCCACTCCCAGCAGGAGTGTCGTCCCCAATCTTTTCCTTCTGTCCATTGCTGGCCATCTATTCTTCTTTCTTTTCCACAGACGGCGCCAAATTGTGTGAGTGATTTTCCGACCACACTGCCAACTCAGTATTTAGCTGGAGAGCACTGGCAGAATAGATGACACCTAGCTGACCTGCAACAGAAAGAGAAGATTCCGACGGTGGTTCGTCCACTCGGGGGCACTCCGACGATCAAGTCAGTATATCTCTCAAAGATAATCAATTGTTAAACTCACTGTTCTGAATATAAATTGTGTACCTTAGCCCCATCAGGGGTGCCTTTCTTTTATAGCTAACTCAATCCTAGTCCTCATAGGAGCTTGGCTTCAATGGACTTTTAGCTTAATGCTTATCATGGACTCTTCAATAGATAGAGATAAACTCCCTAAGAGTATTATCCTTATCCATGCTGAAATCCTTCCTTATTCTAGGACTCTTGTGCCTTATCCGATTATCTCAGATTTCGATATTTTCGGAGATAACCTCGGCCTTGCCGAGATCACCTCGGCGCCATGACCAAGACACGTGGCACCTCGGTTGACACGTCGACGTCACCTTGGCCACGTGTTAGTACTTAGAAAATATATCCCCACAAGAGGGTTAGGTTAAGATATAGCGTAAGGGCATAATGAGAATAAGAATTTTGTATACATACATCCCAAAAGACTATGAATTTCATAATCTCTTAAAAATAATTCTTTCTTACCAAACATCTTAATATATGAATGTATGAAATTACAAGTTTTATGTAACCTCAAACTATATGCTAATTTGATGTGGCAATGAAGTAGACAATGGACATTAGGTTGTTGGGAATGTGCCTCTGACTTGAAACCACATATTATAGACATCATAACCTCCAACATTTGTAGATATTAGGGCAAATTACCAACATCTCCCTCAAGATTTGACTAAAATGCGAATTCCCTCTAAGATTTGGAAAATTACAAATTGCCGCATGAGGTTTATATTTGCATAACAAATGAGAGGGCAATTTGTTATGCAAATATAAACCTCAAGGGACGGGATATAATTTCTCAAACCTTAGAGAGGAATCCGTATTTTAGTCAAATCTCAAGAGGGGTGCTGGTAATTTACCCTAGATATTATAAATTCATCCAAATATGAGCGTATTAAGGAACCACACTTACCACTTTAAGCTATCCTAACTCATCTCATGTCATCACAATTTATATATATATAAGAAAATAGAGTGGTGCCTATAGTTAAATATCATATTAATTTAGAGGTTGTTTGACAATTAAAGAAAAAATGTCAGACTAAAAAAATCAAAAAGCCACTAACTCTTTTGAGAATATGGCTAAAAGTCAAATTTTGACGAAAAATTCTATTTTCACACACCTGCATACCTCAGTGCACATCATTTTTTAGTGCCCACACTTATAAATTTAATTAGGTATTATTTATCTCATTACACATACCACATATTTCAATTATAACCTTTAACAAGATGATAGATACTCTCGCGTTCACCACAGTCTCCTCTTGTCTATGTGCCAATGTCTTGGTACCATCTCCACCTTAACTAATGCTATTGACATAAACTCATTTCAATCACTCCACTCCTGTTGAATTGCACCATTTGAGCCATGTATTGCAAGAATGCACTGATTCTAGAGACTTCCAAACTTGTTTATCTAGCTATACCCTACTTCCAAAGCTTGATTTTGATGGGTTTATCTCTTTATGGAACAAGCTTATAAGTCTATACTGTAAATGCAATCAGTTTTTTATTACTCATCGAGTGTTTGATAAAATGTCTAAAAGAGATGTTGTTTCATTCAATACGATGATTTTTAATTGAGTCCGTTGTAATTATTGTCTCGAAGCTGTCTCTTTTTATTAAAATTATTTTTTGAACAAAAATAATAATTTCGACAGCCGATTTCCACAACATTAAAAAAAAAAATGGTAATAATTTTCTGAAAAGAGCTTTCCTAGAAAGCAAAGCTCGCTGGAAAATCAAACTAGTGGGTTTGCGGCGACGACGACAAAAGCGATGATGATGAGGAAGAAGATACGGTTTGATTATTGTTATTGTCTTCCTCTATGTTATTCTCTATTTGATTCGTAACTGAAACAAATTGATTTGATTCTAAAGAGAGAGAGGCAGAAAACAAAAGGGGTTGTGGGTTTGTTTGTTGTTGTTGGAGGGAGGGAGGGAGGGAGAGAGAGAGAGAGAGAGAGAGAGAGAGAGAGATGAGATGAGATGAGATGAGATGGGTTGGCTAGGGTTTTGATATCCATTATGATCATTTCATTAAAATAAAGTTTCATTAAGTGTGTGCATTAAGATAAAGAGATGTGTAGAAATAGAATTTCATAATTTTGACTTTTAGCCTATTTTGAATTGCATCACTTCTCTACTTTTTTACACTTTTTTTAAAAAAAAGTCGAAAAGTCAACTTTTGATCAATTTTTCAAAATAACTTTAAATCAATTGTCATCAGTTAAAAATTTAAATATCACATCAACTTTTTTGCTTAAAACAAAAAATAAAAATAAAAAATTTAACAACCTCTTAAACGCATTAATTAAATATCAATGTTAGGGATCCAAAATTTCTACCACACGTGTGAGTGTTCGGTACAAAATTTAGAATCTTTAACATTTTTGTTAACTAAAAACAACTACTAAAAAAATTCAAAAATTTATAAAATAGCAAATCACAAATGGCCACTTAGTCTTTATCATTATAGTTGTATCAATTTTTTCCTTCAATTTTTTACCTTACATCAATAGTCTAATAGATAATGCACTTTTGAAATTAGATTAAAATCAATTGGCAAAATAGTTCATTCACTCTTCTCATAGTGAATAATTTTTTTGCCCTTGATTTTGTCTAATTTCTTTACAGATGTTATCAATTGGACTAAAATGATGTAATATGACAAATTAAAGGAAAAAAAATTAATATAATTAAAACAATAAGAACCAAATTGATATAAGAGACAAATTATATAGACCACGGTTATAATTTGTTCAATAAAACTAGAAAACTATACTATATTTATATATGTATGAACCTATAACATAAACTTATGTATATATAAAGTACCAAGTTACATCCTATATGAATAGAGCATTATTGCCCATCCAGGGGATGAGGAATAGGGATTTGTTTGGAGGTGGGATGTTTCTTTATTCTAATCTCTTTCTTCTGCACTTGGACATGGATTTGTCACATAGCTAGTAATACCATTACAGATACCTATACAATTCAAAGTGGAATATCATCTTCATCACTATTCTTTTTTCTTTTTTCTTGTTTTCGTTTTTTTTTTTTTTTTTCTCCTGTATTTAAGCCTCGTATTATTGCCTCTCACAAACAAGACTTTTGGAGGGTGACTTTTCAAAAAAAATTATTTCACTTTCCTTCCGTTCTTTTGCTTGCCAAAGTTAAAAAGGAAAATTTTGAATAGACTCGCACCTTTTGGGGTTGGCTTATCTTGCTATTACCCTTTATATTGTTTTATATTTTATTTTGCGGGCTCCACTTTAGGCTGACAACGATGATTTAAATCATTTATTTTTGTAAACTTTCTAGTGATAAATTGTGTAAAAAATCAGTTTCATCAGGTATCTTTAGAAACATGAACAAATTATATTTTTTTTAGAAAAAAGAAATGAATTATGAGTTTAAATTTTAACCATTCATTTTATAAAATAAATTGTAATTTGTTCATCTATTTATCAATATTCAATAAAATTAATTTTTTGTACAAATGAACTTTATTACAAGATTTACGAGATAAATTATTCGAGAATGTGACTTACAAAATAAAATATGAAAAAATATGGTTTATAGTGCTATGAAGAGAGCCCTTCCCCCACCCTTAGATGAAGAAAGAGGGATCTTGCTTTGAGATATATCTTTGGATTCTGGTATAAGTTCCTGTCTAGGTTTACTTCTCAAAATAACCCTATATAAGGACCCATTGAAACCCCCTTTTGGACTTTGGTCGGTGAAATCAGATTAAGACATATTCATCTTTACATTTAAAGATTAGTTTATTACCATTGATGAACCATTGTTTTGAATTTTAGGTGATGGGAGCGCTTGTCACTTATCTTGAAAAAAAAAGTTACATTTTTTAATAAAAATGCTTGACTACATTTTGGTGCAAATAATGATTATTAATCCTAGTGAAAGTACCAACTAATAACCTATCATGCCACAATAACATGTTATTTGTTATGAGTTCATACTAAAAACAATTTATTGGACTGTCAGTATAATCATCATCAAAAATTTAAAAAAATAATTATATTTCCTTTAATATAAATTTTAGATACTTTTATATTTATATATATTGACACTAATGACTATTTAACGAGATCTCTTTAGCATTTTCTTCTTTATATGTAATCACTATTTGCTTGAGATTGCTTGCAAGTTTGGGAATTTTACGGATTTGATTAAAATATTTGACATAATGTTTCAATGATTGTGGATCTATTTTCTTTTTTAGTAGCTAGAAAAACCAAATATTGTGTCTAGAGCCATGTGTTTTTTAATTCATAAATGTTAGGTAACCAAAAAATAAATAAATTGAAAAGTGAATAGAATTTGAATCTGCCTAAATGTAAACTTTGTGTAGTATAGGTCACACTTTGAATTTGGTTCACACTTTTTTAATTTTTGGACACGCAAGTCAGAAGTCAATTTGGGTTTTATTGGCCTAAACTTATATCTTTTTGAGTCAAAATGACATCATTTGTCTAAAAGGAAACTTATCTGTTCAAAATTTATTTACCTGTTTATCTGTTCAAATATCACTTACTTGTTTACTTGTCACTTATCTATCCAACTATCTATTCAAATGTTCCACTATATATACACTTGTTTGTCACCTATCTTTTCATCATCTATTTGTCCACCTCACTATCACCAACTACCGATGACTTTCTGGCCAATCTTCTCATGACTTTTCCTGTGTCAACGAGTTTTCAACACGTATCCTTATTACAAAACAAGATTAAACCTTGGATTAAATAGTATATTACCCCGTGGGAATGACTTTTCACCAATTAATCCTAAACTTTTTACATTTTTTAAAATATGTAGTATTGTTGCGTTTAATTAGCAAAGCATAAATAAGATATTAAAAGCATATGCATCTTATTGGTGATACAAAAGTTGATCACATTAGGTGGATATATAAACTCAGGACCCAAAGAGAAAAAATGGATACATCCAATGTGGTCACTCCATCCCAAAAAATGTTAAATGTTTCACACACAATAAATTGATGATATAATGACATGTCAACTTGATTTTGAGTCATGTGGCACGCTCCATAATGATTTTGATTTAGAAATTAAAATTATAGTTTTTCACGTCCTTGACTTAAGATAATAATTATTGGGAGTCTGCAAATCAAATTAGGTTTGATATCTCATCATTTTTTTTTTTTTGTCTAGATTAAATACCCCAAAAAAAAAAAACATTGTCTTATAACAAAGTGTGTCCATGTCTTGTTCATGGTTTTTCTGTGCTTTTTTTTAGTGAGTATCTTGTGCATGGTCAATGTCATAGGCATGATTAAGTTGATGTTCCCACCCATTACCTAAACCTCACGACAATACATATAAATCAAATATAATATATATATATTATAAAATAAACAGTGATGGTGGTATAGACGAAGTGGGCTCATGTTGTAACTTTTTGGAGTAGATCTGTAACTGTTTGGAATAGTTTCTGACCCTATTTAACTGTTTCAATGCGTAATAGTCAATCTAATTGTTTCACTTGTGCGTACATGTAGTGTGTGGCAACACTACTAATATATATATATATATAGAGAGAGAGAGAGAGAGAGAGAAGGAAAAAAAAAGAAAGAAAGAAAAAAAAGATGTATGATGGGAGAGTTTTTGAAGTTGGGTTAATGTCTTAACAAGTGACAAACCGGCTTGTCTATGCTTGGAAACTCCCTTTCTCACATTTTTCTAATTCATATATTAGTAGTTCATGAATGAGTCAATTATTATTCTTATTATTATTTTTATTATTAATTTGTTTGATCATATATATGATGATAGGATTTGGAGTGTGTTAAGATTATTCTATGGTAACTTAGCCATTAAGTGTTTAAAATCACTGAAATAATTTCTTCACATGGAATAAGATTGCATAAATGTCACATTCTCTAAATCCTCAATGACTAAAGTCTCGTCCATTGAAATTATTCGTTTTTTATTTGATCATATATCTCATGTAATATTCATAAGCCAAGTTTGATTAGCTAAAAAAAAAAAAAAATTGATTAGGGATAATTATTTTTTAATTTTAATTTTTTAATGTAAACTATAGATGAATATTCAGATTATCTTAAGCGGAATAAATTACCCATAAGTTCAGATCCAAAAACTTGAATTACGAGCCTTCTCTTGCAAATCCTTCGTTAATAGAGAGGCTACTAGATTCTCTCTTGAGAAATCCACATTCCAAATTTTGAGGTACAACAATGGTGACTTTGGAAGGATAAATAGAGAGAAATTTTTATTGTAGAGAGATTTTTCAAGTAACTTCACATCTATTTTGATTTCTCTATATTTGATATATAAAGATACTGTCTTGTAGAGAAGATGTTGTATATTTATTTACAACTACCTAAGAGGGAGATTAATGATCTGAGATTGGGCCGTGGAATTAGCCAGACAGATTGGGCCGGACGAGGTTGGGCCGAGGTATTTGGCTCCGAGATTGGGCCGTGATCTTGCTCGGTAATGGCAAGGGCCTTGTGGAACCAAGCTACCTGGGTTCGTTGGCACGGAGGCCGGTCAGGTTAAGGTTCAGTCAGGCAAGGGTTCCACAGCTCGCGCGTTGCTCGGTTGTAATACGCGCGCCCTTAGCCCGGCATGACCAGTGTGATCAATCTCTATCTCGGCTTCGCCGGAATGCAGTCAAGCACGGCTGGAAATGAGCTCGGTTGTAGGAGCACTACGACATCAAGTGCACTTGGGCTAGAAGTGCAGTATGGCCATTGATAGCCGAAATAATGTTGCCCGACTGCCGAGCTCCCAGCAGAGTGGGCTGGCAGTTGGGTTAGGTGATGCTCAGCAAGACTTGTGCTGACAGATATGATAGCAGAGCCACGTGTCGAGAGATCACTATGAGTAGATTTGGGGCGCAGAGGGTATATAAGCATGTCTGCGCCCCCCATACGCGGACAGACGAACAATCTTGTAAGAAACTCTTACACTCAAACACTCTCCTCTCTCTCTCTCTCTCTCTCTCTCTCTATTCCAAGGTGTGTGCTAACTTGATCGTCGGAGGGGTTTTCCGGCCACACACCGCCAGGTAGCTCACCGCCGTTGTGTTCGCAGGTGATCGAACAGAAACGGAGCTTCGAAGAAAGGAGTACGGGCTCGCCGGAATATTTGCTCTCCGTACAATTGGCGCCGTCTGTGGGAACCTTGCAGACAAAACCTTGTCTTCCACATTCGTCTGATCGCCGTCCATGGCGAACAACGATGAGTTTCCATTGTCCACCGTCGACGGAGTTACCCCGGAGTCAGGCAGACGGAGAGAAAGACATCCCGACATCCTTCCAATAGGGGACCTGGAGACATTCCCAGGAGGACAGTCGGGAGACGCGCGAGATAAGCGCAGGAAGAAGTTATGGTCATTCGCGGAGTCCAGACGGTCATCGGCGACGGAGAGAATCACATGCCAGACGACTGGAACACAAGCTCAGGGACCAGGACGCCGTCATTCGGCGAATGGCGGCAGAGATGGAAGAGCTGAAGTGTCATGTCAAAGGGAAGGGTGTAGCTGGAGTGGGAGACCACAGTGAGCGTACCCAACCCCGCCGTTCAGGCAGTCAAAGTCAGCGACATACTCCGTCCATTTCTATTACCAGAAGTTACAAGGTTGGTGATTCCGATGTGCGAGCAGAGAAGTCTAGCGCGCAAGATAGCACTTACCAGCCTTCACGTCCGGCGACGACGTCGAGGTACTCTTATTCCGCTCATTCAGAGGATTTGCGGGCAGTCTTAAAGGAGCGAGCTCGCCGGCGAGAGGCTCAAAGGGTGCTGGCGTTTCAGCGGCTATCCTACGGAGTTCACGCCAACGAGGAGGTCGGAATGCCTCCCCCCCGCCAAGCAGCACCGCTCCTTGTAGATTCAGACTTGGCAAGGCTGAGCGCCACCCCATTCTCCCTGGAGATAGAAACAACACCGCTTCCGGCGGGCTTCCACCAGCCTAAATTTACGCTTTATGACGGAAAGACCGATCCCTACATGTATGTAAGCCACTTCCGACAGGTTATGGCCGGACATAGGCGGAATGATGCACTTATGTGCCTTATCTTCCCATCAAGTTTAGGCGAACTGGGCCTGAAATGGTTTGAGAGGTTGCCGGAGGGGAGCATTGAAAGGTGGCATCAGTTGGCCGAAGCCTTTGTGACGCGCTTCAAAACCAACACCAAAACACCAAAGGAAGTTGATCACCTACTGAGTGTCAAGATGGAACCGAGCGACACATTGAAGGCGTACAACTTTAGATATTGGGAGACCTTCAACGAGATCTTGGATTGTCCGGTCAACCTTGCAATCACTCAATACAAGCGTGGTCTCCCGGTCGAACATAGACTGCGGGACTCACTTACCATGCACCAGCCGACGTCCATGGGCCAGCTCATGCAGCGCATCAATGAGCACATCCGAGTTGAGGATGATGCGTCAGCATCCACCGCAAAGGCAACTCCGGCAACGACAGACAAGAGGACAACAGGCAAAGTGCACGCGGTTGGGCAAGAGTCCAGCCGCTCAAATGACCGAGCAGAGGAATCGGACCGTGGTTCGAACCGCAAAAACCGGGGTAGGGGACGTCGGAATGACCGGGATGACTACCCCCGAGATGACGTAGCGGATGCAAACAGAAGGTTGAAGGCCAGGACAGGTATCACCACGGTCTTCAAGATTCCAATCTATCGCATACTTAGTGAAATCCGTGACGAGGAATATGTCCGGTTTCCAGCTAAGTTGGGCGACGGTCAGAAAGGCTTCAATCCGAGGTACCGTTGCACGTTTCACCGAGAGCGCGGCCACCGGACAGAGGATTGTTTGCCTTTAAGGCAACACTTGGAAGAGCTAGTTGCAGCCGGACACCTGGACCTTTACATTGATGGGGGCGTTAAGGCGAACCAAGCTCCGGTCGATCCGCGGGGACCGGATGACCGTGACGCGCCTCCACAAGGAGTTATCAACGTCATCCATGGCATCGTGGAGCCGGCGCGGGTATGCGAGCTCCGAGGTATGATCAAGAAGGCAGAACACATGAGGGAAGTTTTGTCGGTACAGCCTGCGATCAAGAGGGGGAAGACCGAAGAGAAAGATGTGATTAGTTTCACCTCAAGGGACCTAGAGCGTATTCAGACGCCGCACAACGATGCCTTAATAGTAACGCTCCGCGTCAAGGAATTTGATGTCAAACGGATCTTAATCGATCAAGGAAGCTCGGTCGAGATCATGTATTACGACGCGTTCAAGCAGCTCAAACTCCGGGAGACAGACTTGGCTCCGGCAACTTCACCACTGGTTGGTTTCAACTCATAATCGGAGTGGCCTTTGGGAAAGATTATCCTGCCGGTCAAAGCAGGATCCGTGGTCAAGCAAATGGAGTTCTGGGTGTTACATGTGCCTTCTACTTACAACCTGATCCTTGGAAAGGGATGGCTTCACGCTATGCAAGCCGTAGCGTCGACCTACCATCAGGTGATGAGATTCCCCTCGGCTATGGAGGCAATCGAGGAGATTTGGGGAGATCAAGTCATGTCAAAGCAGTGCTTCGTGGCAGTGAATGGGAGCCGGGCTGCTAAAGGCTTCGTTCAAATGATAGAAGGACCAGAAGACCGGGGAGTTCTTGACGATGTGGGCACCAAGGCAGAGGACAAAGCTGTTGAGGAATTTGTGGAGGTACGAATTGATACGGAGCAGCCGGACAAGTTCTTCCTGCTTGGCTCCAGCCTTACTGCCCAAGAAATGACCGAAATGGTTGAGTTTTTGATGGCCAACATCGAAGTCTTCGCATGGTCGCCTTACGACATGCCCGGCCTCTTTTATCTGCTATCACCTCAATGTCTTCCCCGGAGCAAAGCCAGTCATTCAGCAAATAAGGAGATCGGCGCTGCATCACGCCGAGGTAGTTGCAGAGGAAGTGAAAAACTTGCTTGAGGCACGAGCAATTCAGGAAGTGCACTACCCTCGGTGGCTTTCCAACACAGTAGTGGTGCCCAAGAAGAATGGGAAGTGGCGAGTCTGTGTCGATTACAAGACAGTCAATCGAGCTTGTCCGAAAGACAGCTTCCCTTTGCCCCGTATTGACCAGCTTGTGGACTTGACGGCTGGACATCATAGGCTCAGCTTCTTGGATGCCTATCGCGGCTACCATCAGATTGCCATGCATGGGCCCGACCGAGAGATCACCTCATTCACGACTCCAAGGGGACTCTTCTGCTACTGAGTCATGCCTTTTGGTTTGAAGAACGCCGGGGCAACCTTTCAGAGGATGGTGACTAAGATGTTTGCTCCTTTGCTTGGCCGGACAATGGAGGCTTACATTGATGATATGGTGGTTAAAAGCCGGCACCAAGCAGACCACTTGTCTGACTTGGCCGAGATGTTCGCCATTCTCAAAAAACACAAGCTACGCCTGAATGCGTCTAAGTGTGCCTTTGGTGTGGGTCCGGAAAATTTTTGGGATTCCTAGTCACGAACCGGGGCATCGAAGCAGACCCCACTCAGATCAGAGCCGTGCAAGAGTTGAAGCAGCCCAACTCGGCTAAGGACGTGCAGCATCTGGCCGGAATGGCCGCCTTGCTTAACCGATTCATAAGCCGGTCATCAGATCGCTGCCGCTCTTTCTTTCAGGCATTGAAATCAAAGTTCTCGTGGGACGAAGAGTGTGACCGGGCTTTGGCCGAGCTCAAGGAATACCTGTCTTCTCCGCCACTATTGGTTACACCGAAGCCAGGCGAGGAACTCTATCTTTACCTTGCCGTCTCACAGCATGCAGTCAGTGTGGTGCTAGTCCGAGCTGAAGGAATTAAACACCTCCCAATCTTCTACGTTAGTAAAACCTTGCTGCCGACAGAGTCGAGATACTTGCCGTTGGAAAAGCTTGCGTTGGCATTGATGATGGCTTCAAGGAAGTTGGCGCACTATTTCCACGCCCATACCATCATCGTACTGACCGAGTTTCCCCTTAAGGCCTTGTTTGAATGGGCGGACTTTTCTGGTCGAATTCTTAAGTGAGCGGTCGAATTGGGACAATTTGATGTGAAGTTCCAGCCGCGCACAACTATAAAAGCCCAAACCTTGGCTGATTTCGTTGCTAAATTCTCACATGGAACTCATCTGGTCAGTTGACATTGCCGCGGCAGATGAGGAGGTGAATGCAAGCCTGACCGAGATACTACAACCTGGTGAAGTTTGCGACGCGGAATTTGCGCGCCCCACCGAAGCACCCTCAGTTTGTACAATTCCACCGACCGGTGATGCGATGACGGAGTCGGGTCCCACCGACCAACCTGCTCCGTCCGGAGCCGCATCACCACGGGGGGAAGAAATGGACCCACCCAGCACAGAGCCTGCGGCCGGCATAATACCGCAACCTGGTGATTCGCCTACGGACTTGGGCATTGTAGATCAACTTGCTGAGTCCGGTGCCGAATCACCAAGGGGGGCTGAAGTGGAACCAATCAATGCAGAACTTGAAACCGGACAGCCGAGCAACCGTGATCCCATCACCCTTCGAAACTCTCAGGACCCTTCAGAATGTTGGAAGCTCTTTGTGGGGGAGATGTGGAAACTTTTCGTTGATGGAGCGTCGAACCGTCACGGTGCTGGGCTAGGTATCGTTCTTATCTCGCCGGATGGCCTAACTATTGAACATTCTATCACCCTTGGCTTCCCAGCATCCAACAACGAGGCTGAGTACGAGGCACTTTTGGCCGGACTCAAGAGCGCTCTTCAGATGAAGGCTTCCGAGCTAATGGTGTACAGTGATTCCCAGCTTGTGGTTAACCAAGTCGCTGGGATTTATGAAGCAAAGGATGACAGAATGGCAAAGTACCAAGCTCTGGTCAGGGAACACATCAAGCAATTTCAGGCAATCAGAGTTCAACAGATTGGCCGTGAAGAAAACAGCCGAGCAGATGAGCTGGCCGGCCTTGCTTCAATGGTTGATAGTACATCTCCTAACCCCCTGTTGATTGAATTCCTTCCACGGCCAAGCATTGAGGAAGCCGGGCAGACGGAAGTACTCTGCGCCGCGCTAGGTCCTTCCTGGATGGACCCTATAATCCTGTTTCTCAGAGACCGGACTCTGCCAGCCGACAAGAAAGAAGCGCACAAAGTCCGGGTGAAGTCAGAGCGGTTTTGGCTCTCTCCATCTGGAGCGTTGTATAAAAAGTCCTTCACCGGTCCTTATCTGAAGTGCGTGCACCCGAGTAGCGTGGAGGCCTTCTTGTACGAAATTCACGAAGGCATCTGTGGCAGTCATATAGGGGGCAGGTCCTTGGCCTACCGAGCTATTTCGCAGGGCTACTGGTGGCCGTGCATGCAGGCCGACGCACAAAAATATGTACGCAAGTGTGAGAAGTGCCAGAAATTCGCCCATCAGATCCACCAGCCGGCCAGGGAACTTCTTCCCCTCACCAGTCCTTGGCCCTTTGCAATGTGGGGGCTAGATATAGTCGGGCCGCTACCAACAGCACCAGGCAACCGGAAGTTCTTCATCGTGGCCACAGATTACTTCACCAAATGGGTTGAAGCTGAGCCCTTGGCAACAATCAAGGAGAAAGACGTGAAGCGGTTTGTCTGGCAGAATGTGGTCACGCGGTTTGGCGTCCCCAAGATTTTGATCTCTGAAAACGGCACCCAGTTTGACGGTCGCCTATTCAGAGGATTTTATGAAGATCTAAAGATTGAATTCTACAACTCTCATCCGGCTTACCCGTAGTCCAACGGTCAAGCCGAGGCATCAAACAAGACCATCCTGGATGGGTTGAAGAAACGACTGGAGAAGGCAAAGGAAAAATGGGCTGAGGAACTACCCAGCGTCCTTTGGGCATACCGAACAACCCCGCGGCGATCTACCGGGGAAACTCCATTTGCTTTGGCTTATGGCATAGAGGCGGTCATACCTTTGGAAGTTGGCATGCCCACCCTAAGAAGTGAAAGTTTTGAGCCCGAGCTGAACGCCGAGGCTATTGCCCTGGAACTAGACCTAGTGGAAGAGCGTCGGGAGAAGGCCCTCATCCACGTAGCCGCCTACCAACAAGAGCTCTCAAGGAAGTACAACAAAACGGTGCACCCCAGACCGTTCAAAGTAGGTGATTGGGTTTTGAGAAAAGTTATGGGCAACACCCTGGTGCTAGGTGAAGGCAAACTAGGGGCAAATTGGGAAGGACCCTACAAGATAACCGGTCTGGCGGGCAAGGGGGCATACCACTTGGAGGATTTGGATGGCAGAAAAATACCCCGGCCATGGAATGCGGCCAACCTCAAACTGTATTATTTCTAGCTTTAGCTTTCTTTTTGTGCAAAGGAATTTTTTGCCTTACACTTCAGAATGTAATTCTTTTTGTTAATATATAGAAGTGTTTCTTCTTTGCTTTAGCATTCAGATTGTTGTTTTGATAAAAAAAAAAAAAAAAAAAACCGAGATGATTTGTTCCGGTTGAAAGAGTTGATGTTCTGTTCAGCTTA
Source organism: Camellia japonica (assembly GCA_030407325.1). Taxonomy (NCBI): domain Eukaryota; kingdom Viridiplantae; phylum Streptophyta; class Magnoliopsida; order Ericales; family Theaceae; genus Camellia; species Camellia japonica. The sequence goes on along the minus strand of JAPPVO010000017.1, from coordinate 149,930,607 downwards.
GGTATCCTCAACCGCGATGGTTTACTCCGGTTGAAAGAGTTGGTGATTTGTCCAACTTTGTTGTTTCAACCGAGATGCTTTATTCCGGTTGAAAGAGTTGATGATTTGTTCAACTTAGGATTCCCAACCGAGATGATTTATTCCGGTTGGAAGAGTTGATGACTTGTTCAAACTTGGGATTTTCAACCGAGATGATTTACTCCGGTTGGAAGAGTTGATGTTTTGTTCAACTTAGTTATTTCCAACCGAGATGATTTATTCCGGTTGAAGGCGTTAATGTTTTGTTCAGCTTTGTTACTCAACCGAGATGTTTATTCCGGTTGAAAAGTTGATGTTTTGTTCACTTATAAAATCTTAGCCGAGCTTTCTTTTTCGGTTCTGTGAATTACTTAATGTGGTTTGTCTTGCCGAGGTGTTTTGTTCGGCTGAAGTTATGAGACATGTATACCGCTCAAACACTTGATGAAATTTGAAATTTTCATTGATAGAAAACAAGTACAAAATGTGGGGCTGATAGCCTGGTCACAAAAAAAAAAAAAAAAAACAACTAAGCTAAGGGGGATAGATTGGTGAATTCATCCTCAGTTGTCTCCAAATTGATTGTTGGAGATTTATTTTGTACACCGGTCAAAGTCTAGCCGGGCTGTTCTTACTCTTCGCGGTCCTCTCCCTCCACATCTACTTCGGCCTCTTCTTCCTTTTCCAGCCCTTCCTCGGCTTCAGCCTGCAACGCGCTGAAGACATCGTTGGCATATGGCACGAGATAGGTCGGTAGGAAGGAAGACGGCGGAGTGGCAAACACGTCGGTGTCTGGACCTTGACCGAGATGTTCGCAGGCAGACTTCCAGCCGGCTTTGAAGTAAATGTCTTGGGTCTCGAAGACTTGCTTCTTGTAGTTATCCTCGGCTTCGTTGAAACCGGCGTTGTTAGCATCTTGGCAGTCTTTCTTCCTTGACTTCTTGAGTGCATCAAGCTCGGCCTGGAGCTCGTCCCCTTTCTTCTCGGCCTCGCCAAGCTGACCGAGCAATCTGTTGTTGTCGGCGTTGGCGATTTCAAGCGAGGACTTTGCTCCGCCCAGCTCGGTCTGAAGGCTTTGGACTTGGCTGGCGGTGTCACTCGCCTTTTGCCGAAGTCTGTGGATGCGCTCCATGACCAGGTATTGCTTTTGGATGGCCTGCAAAAAGAGAATTGGATCAGAGAAGAAACCGTGCAAACACTTATGAAAATTTAAGTAGAATATTGAGATTCTTACCCTAGTCATGGACTTCACAGCTGATTTCACCAGCCGGGTGTCAGGAACGTGGTCGCTACCAACCACGTCGCTCGGCAGCAGCAGAGCTTTTGAAAGGTTGAAGGCGAGCAAGTGCTCTTTGTGGGCCTTGATGGAAGCATTAGTCGGGATCTCTTTGCCCCGGTGCTTTAGCTGCGGCCGCCATACTGGAATGGGGTCGACCGTGTCGGCAGGTTGCTCGGTGGTTAGCTCGGCAACTAGCTCGGCAAATGGATCTGCGCAAGGTCTTTTGCCAGCCCGGCGAGTTTCCTGTCTGGTTTGCCCGGCGGCTGGAGATGCCAAGGCAACCACGGGGCCGCTGGATTGACGGGCAGCTGGGGAGCGTGTGACGATGCTCGGTATCTCGGCTGAGGTTGCTGTGAGCAAGTTTTTGATGCGACTTCTTTTCGCCATCTCTTCGGCTTCTGTCAACCGGATAAGTGAAATGTCTGGCAGAGTTGGGTCTGGAGGAGGTGATGGAGCACGGAGAAAGTCAGTTACTTTACTCTGGCGTGGAGCTGAATATCTGTATGTGGGGGTGTAGCCGAGCAGTTCGTTACAATCCCGGTGGTTGTAGCGAAGCACGGTCCGGATGGCCTCGACGTTGGGAAATTGGTAGTTGGCTTGCAAGGCTTGAATTGCTGCAAAGGAAACAGGAAAAGTTGTTAAGTACAGAATATTGTGTAAAAGCATAAAACCGAGCAAATTAGTGCGGCTTACATGTGGAACCGAAGTTCTTGCTAATCGCCCAGCCCGGTACGTCGGCTGGTTCATAGTTGCCGGACACCCAGAAAAAGTCGTCGTCATGAAGGTCTTTATCTGGGGTGCCGGTCACTATTTTTTCTTTTCCCGGTCGGATTTTTAGGTAATACGCGAGGCCATCCCCAGTGTGACCGAGTGTGTATTGCCTCAATATCTCGGCTAAGCCTAAGTTGGTGCCTAGCCTGTTGTTGAGTTCATAGACACCGTTGATAATGCGGTAAGTGTTTGTTGATACTTGTGTGGGCGCGAGTTTAGTCCGGCGCAGAAACTCGGTCATCAATGGGTTGACCGGGAAGCGGAGGCCTCCTTCTACGATGGACAGCACGGTAAAGGGGCACTGGTCTAGTCTGCCCCAAGGGGTTGTTTCAATTGGCGCAAGGTCAAGGTGGACATCGGCCAGGATACCGTACTCCTCCCTGAATGCGGCCAGCGCAGCCGGGGTATCGACGAGGAAGCAGAATTTTCCCATGAGATACCGGCTAAGTTGCTCAGCTGAGGAGGTTTGGCACTGTCTGGCGTATTGATGGCTACTCGGTCTTTGGGAGCCCCAATATTTAGGCAGTGGTCCCCTTGGACTCTGCAGGAAAAAGGATGGCAATGAATTGTAAGTGTCAGCGCGGTCGCGCAAAGCGAGCTTGACTTTAGCTCAGTCATGAGGAGTGCCAAACCACCTCGGTTGTAAAGGCTAACCAAGGAGCTCGATCGCCCAAGCGGACTAGGTGTTAGCCCGGTCGAGCGGCCAAGTCCTTTTGTTATCCCGGTTTTCACTAAGGGTAGGACAAACAGGTTATTTGCTCGGTCAGATTGGCTTTTTGGATCAAACGAAGACCTGGAGCCTGGTCCGCCCCAGATCTTCAGTGTTCTTCAGGAAAAATGAAGAACACCATTCACAGTTGGAGGTTTGGGATGGTTTTCGATGCCTATGTCCTAAAAGCTACGTTTTAGTGCCCTAATGTGTGAAATATCCAAGGAAACAACAACAAAAGGGAAGTTGGAGGGCATACCTGTGAAGGGCAGTAGCTGCTTCCTTGAACTCGAGCTCAGGAATGACAGGTGAGAAATGGCAAAAGCTCTGGATCGGCAAGGAGGAGTGAGAATCAGTAAGAAAGGAACGGAAGAAGGAAAGGGCATGTATATAGGCCCAAAGACCGCCAAAATTTTGAATGCCAACGGACGGCTGGTTGGCCGCTCGATGACCAATGGGAGAACGCCACGTGTCCCCATTAATGGCAGCGTCAGAGTTGAAGAGACAGGAGGGCCAGGTGAGGCGTCGATCGAGCAAGCCGAAGAGACAGGAAGGTCAAATGGGGCGTCGACCGAGGAGGCTACCGGGCAAGTTTGAAGACAGGTATGTCAACTAGCCCGGTTGCCGATTAGTAAATTGAGGACCGAGGAGGTGCTACCCCTGGTCGGAATGGGAAATCCCAGTCACGCTTCAGCGGACGGAATTAAGGGACAATTGAGAGGGAGATTAATAATCTGAGATTGGGCCGTGGAATTAGCCGGACAGATTGGGTCAGACGAGGTTGGGCCGAGGTATTTGGCTCTGAGATTGGGCCGTGATCTTGCTCGGTAATGGCAAGGGCCTTGTGGAACCGAGCTACCTGGTTTCGTTGGCACGGAGGCCGGTCAGGTTAAGGTTCAGTCAGGCAAGGGTTCCACAGCTCGCGCGTTGCTCGGTTGTAATACGCGCGCCCTTAGCCTGGCATGACCAGTGTGATCAATCTCCATCTCGGCTTCGCCGGAATGCAGTCGAGCACGGCTGGAAATGAGCTCGGTTGTAGGAGCACTACGACATCAAGTGCACTTGGGCTAGAAGTGCAGTATGGCCATTGATAGCCGAAATAATGTTGCCCGGCTGCCGAGCTCCCAGCAGAGTGGGCTGGCAGTTGGGTTAGGTGATGTTCAGCAAGACTTGTGTTGACAGATGGGATAGAAGAGCCACGTGTCGAGAGATCACTGTGAGTAGATTTGGGGCGCAGAGGGTATATAAGCATGTCTGCGCCCCCCATACGCGAACAAACGAACAATCTTGTAAGAAACTCTTACACTCAAACACTCTCATCTCTCTCTCTCTCTATCCCAAGGTGTGTGCTAACTTGATCGTCGGAGGGGTTTTCCGGCCACACACCGCCGAGTAGCTCACCGCCGTTGTGCTCGCAGGTGATCGGATAGAAACGGAGCTTCGAAGAAAGAAGTACGGGCTCGCCGAAATATTTGCTCCCTGTACACTACCCAATCTCCGAATGATAATCCCTTATTTTTCTATATTTATTCAGATAATAAATATATATGATAATTATCGTATAACTCATGCAAACGCTTTATGAGTTATGGACGTAATAGTTAGATCCTCTCAAATTTTCAATATTTAACTAATAGTAAGACAGGAATACGGAAATGAGAGATTTGAATTCTGGTATTACGTTTGATAAGGAAGTACTTTAGTAACAAATCTCAATGGACCAATGGACCTTTTTCTTGCAAATGAAATATATTTTTTTAGAATAATGCTATATGTATCAATTAGTGTATTGACTAGTATACCAATTGATGATGTGGCGTAATTTAAAAGGTTTTTGGTATTTGTAATTTGTATAATGAGTAGGGCAATAATAATGTTATAACTAGTGTTGGTACACTAGTTAGTACACTAATTGGTGCATGTAATACCACCGATTTTTTTATCCCAAGACAATGAGTGAGACAATTTAATCTGAGACAACATTTTTGTTACAAAATTTGAAAAATACCATCTTCAAAATAAGTTATTTTGAGATTACGGTACTTAGATATCCGTCAATCAAATGTAATCATACATTCATGGATAAGTCTAAAGGAAGAGTAGATTACGGTACTTAGATATCCGTCAATCAAATATGACCATACATTCATGGATAAGTCTAAAGGAAGAGTAAATAAAATGGATCAAAAATCAAAACATAAAAGGCACACATCAACAATGAAGAATGAATAATAGAGCCTCTCAACTAAGACAAAGTCAATAAGCAACAGATAACCCAACTGGCCTCACACAATGCTGGAGACTCAACCTCTCATATCTCTCTGAGTGAGTGAGTGTCAATTAAAATAGATGGAAACTATTCTTATTTAAAGCCAAAACTTATGGAATTATGACCCCCCCAACCCACAAATTCAAATCAAGAATTCAATGGTTTTGAAACTGAAAGGTTGATGATGGGAACTTGTTAAATGGTGGTCCATACACCCCATTGCATATGTGCCAATTAGTGGATTCATTTGCTTTCTTCCTTTTTCTTTTAGTTATATATATATATATATAATACATTTGTAAGATTATAACATTGCATCTACCTTTCAATTGTCTCAAGTTAACATCAAATCACCCTTTAAAAAAAAATTAAAGTGAACATATACATTATGCACATGGGCGGAGTTAGTGGTGTTAATTGACTAGTGAATTTTTAAAAAAAATGAGATTAGAATTTCATCCAAAAGTTTTGGGTTTAGCAAATTGATCTCGGTGGATCTAAGAACAAAATATTAATTTTTGGAGTTTTAAAAATTGACATTGGTAGGGTTAAAAATGGGAAATCAGTCTTTCAAATGAAAATGTTATATAAACTAAACTAACAAAATTTACTAAAAGGAAATTTCTTGCTAACTAAGCTAAAATAAAATTTTAAAAAAAAAATCATAAAATTTTCAAAATTAAAAATCTTTAATTAAGCTCAAATTTAAACACTAGAAACTTAAATAAACATGTCAAAATAAACGATAACTAAAACATTTTTTTTTTGGATAGAGTATAATTGTAAAATTGACAGCTTGTTGGGTCATTTTCAATTGAACATAGGCCTTTCAAAATTAATTTAGAGGGGTGTTATTAGTATTTCATGAATTATTTTGGATCTTCCATTTTTTTGGACTCCGACTTATAAATTTTGAAACCCTTAAAATTTTTTCCCACTCCAAATAAAACCAAAATTATCTTTAAACTTTCCAACCATTGAATGCACACTCACACACCCCCAAAAATACATCCATTCCAAAAAATCCTAACAAAATTCACTAAGAAGAAGAAGAGTCTCATCCTTTTCAAAACTCACGAAGAAGAAGAATACTGTCTTTGTTGGTTTAACCATTGTCACAGTTGGTATACTCTCTCTCTCTCTCTTATTGCTTCTTCAAAACTGAAACTACCGAACTTAAAAAATATAAAATTTCTATGAGTGTTAAGAATTTTAACCGTTGAAAGTGTTAATAAATTTCCATGTTTAAACCTACATTCCCGAACCAATAATCTACGTTCGGGAATGTGTTCACGAACAAATAAGTAATATTCGGACCTATATTCCCGAACTTGAAAAAATGAAAATTTCTACAAGCGTTAACAATTTTGACCGTTTAATGTGTTAAGAAATTTTCATATTCGGACCTGCATTCTCGAAAATTACTTATTTGTTTCCCAAACAAATAAGTAATATTTAGACCTGTATTTCCGAACTTGAAAAAATGAAAATTTCTGTAAGTGTTAACAATTTTGACTGTTCAATATGTTAAGAAATTTTCATGTTTTCACCGTTTAATGTAGGTAATCAAATGGTTACTACCGTTATTGCCAGAATATTGTTGCCAAAGGGTTTTCAAGGTTTTGAGGATGGGTAGATTTTGAAAGTAGAATTTGAGAAAGATGGATGGGTAATGATGGAGGTGGGTGTTCTCATATCCTTTGTAATAATTTTATTTAAAATTATTATTGTAATAAAAAAAAAGTTCAAAATTAAAAATTTCGAAATAATTTATAAAATGTTAATATCAGCGCTCTTAATTTACCGAAGTCAATTCAAGCACTTATTTATTCTTTCGCTATTTCATACTCTAAATGGGCCAAATAGGCCGCAGCCATCAAGAAGTGTGGGTTTGTGAATAAAGGACCCAATGCTCTCTTCATTTCATGCTCATCCATTGGTGTCAATCCAAGACCCTTAAAAATAAAATAATAATAATAATAATAACGAAAATGAAATGTGAACCTTTAAGGTAATAACGAAAATGAAATGTGAACCTTTAAGGTTTAATAAGTACTTGATATGAGTTTTATGTTACCAAACTACTGCATTAGTGATAACAGATGACACAGTAGGGAGTAGGGGTATTGCGGTTTGATTTGTGGTTTGGACCTATTGTGGTTTGAGAAAAATTAAATTCACAATTGCCCGCAGTGTGAATTGCTGTTTGTGAGAATAGGGTTCATGGATATGCGAGCGATTTGTGAATTGGACTTTTTTCTTTCAAAATTTATTTTTGGGCCTTTTTTTTTTTTCCGTTTTGCTAGTTTTTATTTTAGATCCTTTTCCCCCCATTTTCTAAAATGCTCAACATTAATAATTAATGAATTAAAACTTATAAAATTAAAAACATAACAAAATTAATTTCTAACACAAGCAAATCATTCTAAATCCTAAATTAAATCATTAAAATCATTCATTACCCAACAATACAATTAAAATAGAATCATTCAAAATTTTAAATTTACTTAAAAGTAATTTTTCATTAACTTTTACATTCATCCAAAATACAATAATAAAATAACAATAAATTGTTGTCAAACTTTATCCAATCCAAACCCATTAAAGAAAACAAAAACATTTGCAAACTCGCATACTCCATCATAAATCACATCTAACTTTCAAAAATTTCAATTCCATGCATATGTTTGATGAACTCTGTACAAAAGCAAACTGAAAAGTATATAATGTAATCTTCAATCTTTATTATTCCTTTGACAAAAAGTGTAAAAGAATAAAGTAATGAAAAGATAAACAAATATGTATATATTGCATCTCAATATTGTAAGAAAATGTGTTGAGTATATGAATAATTTACCAATGAACAAATGGATATATTCCAGTTTAAAAAATAAATAAAAAATAAAGTCTAAGTGTGGGCAAGTTCCTATGGGTATGGGTAAAACCTGCAATCCGCGATGATGTCATATATCAAACCGCATCTGCCCACATTGTGTCTGCGAAACCGCCCATTTATATGCAGATCAATTTGAGTTAGACGGGATGTGCAATTCAGATAACCCTATACCTAGCCCTAGTAGGGAGATAGTGTGTGTGTCAATTTCCGACCACACTGCCAACTTAGTACTCAACTAGAGAACACCAGCAGAATAGGTTATGCCCGAACAACCTGCAACAGAAAGAAGAAATTTTGGCGGTGGCTCGTCCACCTGGGGACACTTCGACGATCAAGTCAGTAAAATATCTCTCAAAGATAACCAATAGTGCTTAACTCACTAGACAGAGCATAAAAGACATACCTTAGACCCATGAGGGTGCCTCTCTTTTATAGCCAACACAAACCTAGTCCCAATAGAAGCCTAGCTTCAATGGACTTAGGATTACTGCTAATCTTGGACTCCCAATAGGATTAGGATAAACTCTCTAAGAGTCTTATCTTTACCCAAACTGAAGTCTTCTTCCATTCTAGGACTTTTGTCCCTTATCTGCTTATTTCGGATTCCGGTATCCTCGTAGATAACCTCGGCCTAGCCGAGATGATCTCAGCATCATGACCAGGACACATGGCACCCCGGCTGGCACTTCGGTGACACCTCGGCCACGTGTCGTCATTCAAAATTTATGTCCTCATAAATAATCTTTTCTTTTTGTATAAGAAATAATAATTCTCATTACTTGAATTTGCATCACAGCGTTCGGAGTGAGTAAATATTAGACATACAATGATATTTTGTAGTAGTATCGCCAACCAATGAGGGAATTTATATTGTTGTAATGAGATTATATGATTGGATTAGTGAGAGACCAAAAGTGTTCACCTAATTCAATTTGTGGTATTTTATTACCCAGAAACACCATAAAAAGTTATGTTACCTTACTACGCAATTGATTACTAATATATACTTATAGAATAATGATATACAAACAATTTTTGTATAAAATTTTCATACAGAATAATATGATTTCTTAGTATCCTTTCATTTTCTATCAAAAAATCTATCATTATCTTCAAAATTTTATAAATACTATTGACACATCATTGTAAATGTGCTTTCTATATAAATTTTGTATTGTAAATCATTTTCCATACTCATAATGCCATCTTAGCATGTTGAGTTCTATGGGCCGAAAGGATTTTCATTAAAGTCGTATCAAAGTTGGGCTACAATGAAACAAGAGCTAGGTCTAGGCCCATAAATAAAAATCATATGGGCCCTTCCACACAATAACGTAGATTTGCTGATATTGATGACTTTAACGTGTATTTGAATGCATATATATATATATATATATTAGATAAAGATGTGAGAGAAACAATAAAATAATTTATATTTAATTCACATTTTATTTTATTTTTCTTCAAAATTTCTACATAAATCAATCCAAATACAACCTAAATTGGTTCGGTGTGGCTCTATGTTACATAATTAGACCATACACGAAGATAGGGGTATGCATACGTCGCGTTTGGTTGGAATGTGTATGAGAGGGTTCAAGAACGCCGTTGGAAAATTCGAAGACCTTCGAAGATCCTTAAAGAAAAATTCGAATTATCTAGAAGATGATGAGAGGCTTAGATTCTTCAATAGTCTCAACTAAGAACACAAAAGTAAAAAGATGATGGAGATAAGAGATTGGGTGAAGAAGAAGGCAAAGTAGCTAGAGAGAGAATAATGGCAAGGCTCTCCCATGGATTTCCCACTTTCACTCTCAAGGTTAATAATGGAGAAGGGAAATTAGTTCTTTCCCAAGAGTTTTCTCTCCAAAATCCATCGCTTGTAAAGCTATGGGTGGGTGCTATTTATAGGCACCTCATGATGTAGGATGGAGCCCATGTGTAAGGCATATGGGAAATATTCTCTCTAACCACCTTGTCCGAGGAGGTGACTTCTCCGAGGACGAAGAAAACCCCGAAGAGGAGATCAACTTCTCGGCGAACCCTTCTTCTTAGCCACACCTAACCAATGATCCCTAATCATCCCAAAGGGCCGAGGTAGTCCTAGAGGACCCCACACTGTTAAATATTGCCGAGTTTCATGGACTCCCCGAGGTCGTGCCACCTCAACCCGGGTATAGGCTAGTTTAACCGAAGAGTGAATTTATCTCCACTCACTGTCCTCGGGATCGGGTTCTTTGTTCGAACTCCATTACGCCTATGGTTCTGGTGCGTAGATCCCGGAAAGCTCCGAGCCCGCAAGTGTTCTGGGACTCATTAATGAAGCGGCTTCTAGATTGCGTCTGAATCAGTTCGAAGCTGTAATGACCCTCACACTGATTACCGATTAATTATCGACTATGGCTAAACTGAGACTGATTGTGACTGATAATTGAAGTAATTGAAATACTGAACTGATTAACTGAAATCTGAAACTGAATTGATTGCCTATATCTGTTTATTTGTTCGGTGTTTATGTTTAAACTGTTAATTGAAGGCCTTATCGGCGGCCGAATAAAAAATTGGTTGATGTTTTAGGATCATCATAATTTATGTGATTTTATGACATAACTATCTGAAATGTGAGTTAGTGTGATTAAATTAGAATAAAATAAGCTAAGTTAAACAAGTTGCCTTATTTACCATTTTGCCACCCTTAGTGGCCACTACCTCAACATATTGAGCCTTACATACACTTAGGCAAACATTTCATCAGCCACATTTTGTTAAGCTCCACCAAATTTAGAGAGAGAGGAAGTGAGAGACTTGAATTCACTTGTAGATTGCTTGGAAATTGAAGGATTTGAAGTATAGGTAGCATAGTTGAGCTTGTTCATCTTGCATTCAAGACCTAGGTAAGGAAATTCATCTTCTTCTTTGTGCTTTTAAGTTGATTCTTGCATGCTTCATGCTAATTTGAAGAATTGAGCCTAGGATTGGTTGAAAGTGTTGCATTAGAAGCTTAAATGTTGCATGCATGGTATATCCTTGCATTTTGAGGTTGATTACATAGAATTTGGTACATGCATGCTCATGATTATGCCTTAGGTTCATGAACTCATCTGGTTTTGGAGGAATTGGCTTATTTGAACTTGGATTCAAAGCTTGGAATTGTTTTAAACTCATGCATGTCATGTTTGTATCATATTCATGAAATTTGGATTTAATTGAAACACCCTTGGGCTTTGATTTATCAAAATTGATCTTTAAATCATGTTATTCTATGTGTTTACAAATGTTTTCCAGAAATTTGGCCCAAGATGATCGAATTTAGTGCATTTAAACTTGGTTTTTGGCTTGAAGGTGCAATCTGGGTTTTCCAGATTTTGCACTCCCGCTCGAGCGGGGAAAGTGGCGCTCGAGCGGGGAATTCGAGCATCCAGTACTTTGCAATGCATTACAGTCCGCTCGAGCGGGGTATTTGGCGCTCGAGCGGGGACCTTGTGTCTTGCGTTGGAGCGGCTATCGAGCGCCCAATCGAGCGTGATTTTTGAGCATCCAGTACTTTTTGGTCCGCTCGAGCGGGAAAGTTTACGCTCGAGCGGGGACCTTTATTGCATGTCCGCTCGAGCGGGACTCTGTTTTTCTGAAAATTCTGAAAATGTTTTCTGAATACATCTTTGCATCCTCATCCCATCCTAGGCATTCCTAGGCCTAGTTTAAGACATCTTAATGAGGATATAGATGTAGAACACACCGAGGCGTATTAGGGATTAAGTTATTATCTTTCCCAACTGTGTAGCTTAGTGTGTGTTCATTCTGTACTGTTTAGGGTTGGCATTTCGAGGAGACGCTCTAGCCTACTGTAGCCCAGAACTCTGTGAGTAACAATTGTGTAAAGATATGTTCAAAATGATTATCTTTTGAATACTGAACTGTACTATTTCCTGAACTGTCACTGTTAACTGAATGAATGTATGTCCTATATTCTGAACTGTACTGTGGCATCCTTAGCACCTACTGTTTACTGTTACTGTTACAGAGATCTCTGTCGGTTCCCTCGTTGGAACCACTACTGTTTACTGATTGATGGCCATCACTTACTGTTCGGTCTTTTAAGACCTACTGTTTACTGCTATGCTAATGGATGTACCACATATGACTGTTTACTGTACTGAACAACTGATATACTGATTTAATGAACTGTTTTCATTACTGTAAGGACATTCATTCTAAACCCCTTTACGCTTTATGTTATTCACTGGGCTTTAGCTCACTGCTCATATATATATGTAGGTGTACAGGCACCGGACCAATGCTAGAAGCGTCAGGGTAAATTTCAGTTTTGTCAAGCCAACCACTGAGCCTCACTGCGAGATTCCGAGCCTGCCAAGCTTAGGCTATGGGGCATTTTAGTTTCCCCCTTCTGTTCCGTTTTTGTAATACTGTATAGACTGATAGTACTGTACTGTCTTATGGGGATTAGGCCCCTGTTTTGTATGATTGTAAATATTGTGCATACTGTTCTGTACCGTATATATATGTGAATGTATGAAAAGTCTTTTTACATACAGACTGTCACAGCTCATTGGACATTGTTTTATTACTGTATTGGCTTCCGCCATGCCCCTGTACTCTGTTTTACTGTATTACTGTTAAGCAGGCCTTCGGTAGTCTCGGATTACTGGCCGGTTACGGTGCTAAACCCATAGGGGCGGGTTTGGGTCGTGACAGAAGCCAAGTGCTTCGGATCTCTAAGTTCGTTGATCCAAACCCTTTCGAGTCCGAGCCCGAGTAAGTCTCTAAGTTCGTGGATCCGAACCCTTTCGAGGCTTAGAACGATTCGGCCTGTTTAATGGCGATAAATCCAGGCCCACCAATCTTGTACTTGCCATAAATTCGGGCCTACCAACCTTGAACTATTGGGCCTAATTAATTTAGTCGGCTAAAATTAGCTCCTCTTACATTTGCCCTTTGTATGTATGAGAAATTTTTTTTAAATTTCTCGAACATGCATATTATCACCTCTCCGGCCCTGCTTCACATCATGTCCCAGAAATATTTTTGTCTTGACAGAGCCTACGGATAAAGTTGATAACTCACTGTAATTCACGGATAAAATTGACATGTACAATTTTTTTTATTTTTTTTTTGTGCCGCTGATTTTTTTAGAACATCTAAAAATAAATAAATATGTAAGTACATATATATATATATATATATATATTTTCCTAGCAAAGAACAATAAAGCACCTATTTTTTATTCTTAAACAAATATGAAAAGATAAGGCTTACACATTTTTTTTCTTGTTTGGCAAGTCAACGGAGCAGGCCCAATATATGCATATATACACATTTAGAATATCCTGAGGGAATATTCAAAGGATAATCCCCTTTTTTTCTATTTAAGGAAAGGGCCAAAACCCTATTCCATAGCTCATCATTTTTTTTTGGTTGCATAGCCGTTGCGGCGCTCTCTCTCTCTAAACCGAGAGCCCACAATAGGTTGCCTTTCTTCTTCTTCAACGAAGCTCCGTAGCCATTAAGCTAACGTCGGTTGCTTACAAGGCCAACCCATTTTGCCGCCACTCCAGGTGTCGTCGTCGTCACCGAGGATGAGTCATCGTCACTGCCTACTACAGACTTTGTGAACCAAGCTGCCATCGATGCTACAGACGCTACTACCAACAACATTATTGCAGACGCCGCCGCTATAGACACCGTCACTCAGTGACCCAACTGTGACCAACTAGAGATTATTGTGGTGCTCTTCTTCTTCAACAAACCAGAGGCTCTACCCTACGTTGAAGACCACTGCCACTTGCATGCCGTCTGTCGTCGTAGCTCCAAGCAACGCCATTGACTTGTCCTAGTTTCAACCATTGTGGACGTCGCGACCAAGATCCAAACATCCTGGAGCTCTCTGACCAGTACCGACGCCAACTCCTCAGCAACGTTACAGCCGTTTCTGGCTTTTGACTGCGGAGCTTGACCACTGTTGGCCTCTTTGCTACAACTCCGTTGCCGATCCCGATTGCCCAAAGCCGACCACACCGTTGCCCATTAAATGTGACGTGTGTGGCTGCCAACTCCTCTGCGACACCTCTGCTACCTCCGGCTTCGGATTGTCCAACACCGACCACATACGTTCGCCCACTTAACGCGACGTGTATGGTCTTGCCTAGCACTGCTCAACTTGTCGTCGGCCTTGGGTGTGCTTGTTCCATATCATATCTACGGCCCCTACTTGTGCGTCTCACACTTGCAGCCTTGCCACTGCCTCTAACCGCGGCTTGGTTTATCTCTGGTTTGCACTATTTCTCGGTTTCTTCTTTGTTGGTCATTGTTGCCTTGAACTTGCTTCTGCTTTCTCAGATTTGTGGGTAAGTATATATATATATATTTAAAACTTGGTGTAAGCTTTTTTGTGTAAACCCACTTTCCCTCTTATTGTTTTGATGGACTTTTGTGCTCAATAAATAAATAAATAAATCTATGCACTGATACATTTTGAATTTGTGAATTCTGGTGATAATTTTGACTTCAGTCTTGAACTAGTGCTCTTAAATCTTGAACACTTAATTTGAACTTTGTAGCTTTTGTTGTTGATATATATATATATTATACCACTTCATGTTGATAGTATCGAAAAGAGTAGAATAAACATAGATGTTGTTGTTGTTAATGCCCGATGGAGTGATTTCAGTGATGAAACTCATAATGTTGAACATAAATTTTGTTATCGAGCAATTGATCATTGTGGTTTTGAGGAAGATAATGCCATATTCAAACCATATATATTTGACGAATAATACTCTGACACTTTGAACCTTGTGAACACTTTCCTTGCGAGAATCAAAAGCCATAGTATAGAATAGGGCTATATGTTGCTATTTGTTGATCTCATGAATACCTGAGAAAATGAATTGCTGATGACGTCCAAGGTTGAATTTGTTGATAAACCCATCATGTTGCATGTAAATCTTATTATAAAATGACTGATTGTTGCAACCCTTAGAATAGTAGACATCGTGCCTGAATTCTTAGTGTAAAAAAAATTCCTTGTAGAATTTGTTGAATTCATGGATTCTCTAAGAAACGAATAGTTAATGCCGAAATTTTATTTGAATTCCTACGAATTTGTATTGCTTCAATGCCGATATTTTGAATTTTTATACGGTCGACTCCTTGCTATTTATATTTGTTATTTCAGCTATATGTCTTCTCGAAAGAAATCTGTTGTCCCGGGGTCATCAGAACTGGCTCTCATGAAAGAGAGGGATGTACCTCCAATGTCCGAGTGGAGGAAATCTCCTTACTTTGGTCGGAAGGACCTGTTCTGGCGAGCGGCTACCTCTACCACTTCTCTTCTGTCTCCGAAGGGGGCTCCGTTATGTCTCTCTGAGGACATTGACTCTAGATATGAGGCCCTCATTTCCCCTTCTTCGGTGCTACGCTTTAGGGTTGAGCGAGAGGACTTTCCATACTACTATCCCCAGTTCAAGGCCTTCTCAAACCCTCCTTTTGGTTGGCAGGAGTGGGTGGATGATGTCCTCTCGGACAGGGGCCTCTGTCAGGGGCCTAAGGAGGCCCAGCTATTGATCCCAGTGAAAATATCTCGATCCCTATCCATCCGCCGCAACAATGCTAGCCTTGAAGCCATGGCTCTCCGATGGAGCACCGAGACACACACTTTCATACTTGGCCAGCATGAGATGGGACCCATCCTCGAGGATGTGTTCATGATGTTGTGTCTAGAAGTGACTGGCTCTGATGCCTTCTATCTTGAGCAGACACCCTCCGAGGATGATTCTCTGATCCAGTCTCTAAAGGTAAATCTTCAAGCTTGTGGTCAGTGGAGTTCTGTATTTGATGGTTCAACGAGGAGGACCAATCAAGTGAGGATGGACCGTGCCTCCTACACCGCATGGATCCGCCACTTCTTCAGAGATTTTCAGCCCTTGGCTAAAGATGCTGACCTTGATTCTCGGGAGTATGAGGTTGGCCCGATGTATGGATCTAGGCTCTATTTTTTGGGATTTCTGGCTTGCTTCCTTTCATTCTTCATTCTTCCAAGCACACCTCTAGATTCTTTCAATTCTTTTGTCTTCCTCTTGGCAGTTAGGCTCTTCAGAGGGGATCGGATTCCTTTAGCTCCACTATTTCTTGGGAATCTTTATTACCGGCTGGATCTACTACATCGAGACATGGTCCGTTCCGTGGGTCGATATGAGTCTGTCTCCTTCATTCACAGCCAGTTTCTGCTTTGTTTTTTCTTCAAGAGGTTCCTAAAGTTTGCCCTTACTCCGACTGTATTCGAGGCAGAGGTTCTTCGGGAGATAGTGGATAAAGATAGTATCCCCGTACTCGGTACTGACAAGTCTCGCACATTTGAGAAAGCGAAGTCTTGCCAGCCGTTGATCACACGTTGGTCACGTGTCATTTCCCCATTATCCTTGAATACTTTGGTGGATGATCCTTGGCGCTTTGTGGCACACCCCTATGTATGCCCATCGGTGGGTGTGGCAACACCACTTATCTATCATGGTTCCTCCCGCCTAGTGTCCTTTCCCTTGTCGAAGGGTATCTCTGCATACCTTGTTGATATGCTGATAACGATTCGTCCGAGTTCATTACCGGTATGGCATGAGGAGGGCGTTGATAGCACCGTCTACAGACCTGACAGAGTAGCATGTCAATTCGGGTTTGACCAGTGTACCCCAGGGCCAGCACCTCCATTATTATCTTTTTCGGAGAGCTATGGGCACTTTACTCGCGAACTCGTACACACCATGCTTCCTATATCCGGCTCTTTGATGATGCCAGGCTTGAGCCGAGTAGGGGGTTTCACCCCCTCTTTCAGGAGATATTGGCGGAAGAATATTGATGCATTTATTGAGTTTGTCTAAAGCAGACCGGCCATATAAGAAGGACTCTTCTCTTCGGTTGCCTGAGAGCCGAAAATCTGATCATATATATGAGAGTTTCTTCACTTCATCTGCTTCGACTGACCCTCCGGCTCAGGCGTCTGCTTCTAACTTGGCAATTGCATCTCAAAAGCCAGTCCCTTTGAATAAGGCCTCTTGTCCTCGGATGACCCGCTTTAAGAAGATGGCCCACAAGAGGGCTTATGATGCCAGTCCTTCTAGTCCTTGCCTTTCCAAAAGGCTCCATCAGGTACCAGATAGACATCTTAAATTTTTTTTAAAAAATTTGATTTGAAGTTACTTTCCTTTTTGCGACTATACCTTCTCAAATGAACACTTTTTATTTTTCCTATTGTGTAGGATCTTACTCCGTCTTTTGACCCTGCGGTTGCTGACGTTCTCGGTACCATCGCTATTGGCCATGCTGCCCCTACCAGGCCAGACTCAGACTTGGATGATACTCTCCCTTTGTATGCAAGACTCGTGAAGATACGCACCCCTCGTATATTAGTTATAGATGATGATGATGATGATAAGGCTGAGTTCTCCAATCATTTTTGTGACATTGTCCCACATATGCGTCGTCACCGTCCTATCGTGACTGAGGATGCCTCTTCATTGGTCAGATGTTCCCCTCATCGCTCAGTTTCAAAGGAGGAGCGCTATCTTGGTGACGAGGTTATCGGGGCTCATTGTTCTGATATTGAGATTATTGAGAACCGTGGCTTTGATGCTGAGATTATTAAAGGAACTGGTGCCACAGAAATTGATGCCGCAGGCCATGCTTCTAGAAGCAATGTAGAGATGAAGTGCGCCTCTGGAAATAGTGTGGAGGTGGATGTGCTAGAAGTCTCTGAGACTCGCTCTGGCACTTATGGTAATTCTCATCCCCCAGGCTTCTTTCCTTCTTCAAGGATGACTACTACTGTTCTGGCTTCAATCGATGTTGAGATCGATCAGCTGCCCCTTGTACGGCCAAGTGACTTTGTTGATGCTAGGAGCCCTTCAGTTGCCCCGACTTTGCATAATGATTCTCCCTCAGGTAATCTTTCTTTCTAAAGTTTGTCATGTATTTTTATCTGTGAGAATTTTTTTTTTACTCAAATGGCTTTACTGCTCCCTGCCCCTAATAAGACTTCTTTATCTTTTCTTCAGTGTTGGTCGCTACCAGTGTCCTGCCTTCACCTGCCTCGAACTCTGCTCTGACTCTCTTTGTGACTCCTCATGGTTCTCCTTCTCAAGGGGAGACACCTGCCTTTGAGACGACTGCTAGAGGCTCTTCATCGCAAGTGCCTTCGAATGTTTTGGATCTGAATCTCAGTGATTTCCACTTTGATAGTGATGCTTTTGGTCTTTCCCCTTATTGATCCGCATTCTTAGGCTCGAGACCTCTGCTGGAAATTACCCCTCCAGGTGGTTTATCTAACCTGATAGACATTGAGGAGATTCTTGAGACTAGTACCTTTCCAGCCCCAGTTCCTCCTTCGGCTTCTAGCAAAGTATCATTTCTCCATTATTGGGTAGCTCCTGAGTTTGCTTCAGTTCTACAACTTGTGCATTCGAGTTACCCTAAGACCTTTGTTTCATTTGCTTGCTAATGTCCACTCATTCAGACTACTCTTCTCGAGTCCTTTGCCACTATCCTATATAGCTTGGACAAGCGACGGCTGTGTGACCTTAACGGGAAAGTAGTCGAGACAGCGTACCAGGGGATCTCTGACATGGAGCGTCACCAAGTGGATTTATCATGGCTTCGGAAGCGCCTGGATATAGCTTCAAACGCCAGTCGTCGGGTGGAAGTTTTGTCTGTGCTTGCCTCTTATCGGACCTCTATGGATGAGACAAAGGCAACTCTTCGTGAACTTGAGTCGGGCTATGCTCGGGCCTTGGAGACTTTAGAGACACACTCTGTTGTTTGTCCTCAGAATGTAGATGTGACAGGAAGCTTCTTCGAGGGTGTTTTTATGAGTGATTGAGTTTTTTTTTTTTATTACTTTCTTGCCACTTTCGATAAAAATGTTTTATCTAGGACTGTACGGGGAGCAAATATTCCGGCGAGCCCGTACTCCTTTCTTCCAAGCTCCGTTTCTGTCTGACCACCTGAAAGCACAACGGCGGTGAGCTACCCAGCGGTGTATGGCCGGAAAAACCCTCCGACGATCACGTTAGCATACACCTTGGGATAGAGAGAGAGGGAGGAGAGTGTTTTAGTGTAAGAATGTCTTACAAAGTGTCCGTCTCGTGTATAGGGGGCGCAGACATGCTTATATTCCCTCTGCGCCCCGAACCTACTCCCAGTGATCCCTCGATACGTGGCTCTGCTGTCCCATCTGTCAGCATAAACTTTGCTGAACATCACCTAACCCAGCTGCCAGCCCACTCTGCTGGGAGCACGGCAACTGGGCTGTACCACTTCGGCTTTCAACGGCCATGCTATGCTATACGCACAAGTGCTCCAAGAACCGAGCTCCTTTCAGCTGTGCTCGGCTGCACTCCGGCGAGGCCGAGCTGGAGATCGGTCAACCTGGTCAACCAAAGGCCTTCCTGCCTGCTTCGGGGCATGAGGTCCTCAGCAGGGCTAACGGTGCGTGCCTTTGACTAGGCAACGCAAGCGGCACGGTTGTTCCCGTAGAGCCCCAAGTAGCTCGGCCCATGTCTTAGAAGCCCAACTCTGGGCGGATCCGAAGTTATCTCGGCACAATACCCCGTTGGGCTCCCAACCTGCTCGGCATCTACCTCGGTCCATATCCGGCTCATAATTCTCCCTCTCAATTGCCCCTTAATTCCGTCCGCTGAAGCGTGACTGGGATTACCTATTTCGACCGGGGTAGCACCTCTTCGGTCTTTAATTTACTAATTGGCAACCAGGCTAGTCGACATGCGTGAATTCAAACTTGCCCGGTCTGATAGTCCTGACCTTCCCGTCTCTTCGACTTGCTCGGTCGAAGCCTCGCCTGACCTTCCTGTCTCTTCAATTCTGCCGCTGCCATTAATGGGGACACGTGCCAAGCTTCCACTGGTCCTCGAACACCCAACCCAGCCGTCTTCTAAAATTTGAATTTTTGGCGGCCTCACGACCCCTATAAACATGCACCTGCCTCCTTCGTTCCGTCCTTACTGACTCTCTTGCACCTCAAGCATTACAGAGCTCTTGCCTTCTGTTCCCTGCCAACGTTGAGTTCGTGCCTTGAAGAAAAGGACTCTGCCCTATGCTCGTAAGTCCTCAAACTTCTCTTTTGTTGTCACTTCCTTTGATATTTCACATATTAGGGCATTGAAACGTAGCTTTTAGGACTTGGGCACTAAGAACCATCCCAAACCCTCAACTGTTCATGGTGTTCTTCATTTTTCCTGAAGAACACTGAAGAACACTGAAGAACTGGGGCGGACCGGGCTCCTGGTCTTCATTTGATCCAAAAAACCAATCTGACCGAGCAAATAACATGTTTGTCCCAACCTTAGCAGAAACCGTGATAACAAAAGGACTTGACCGCTCAACCGGGCTAACATCTGGTCCACTTGGGCGACCGAGCTCCTTGGTTAGGCTTTTCAACCAAGGTGGTTTGGCACTTTTAATGACCGAGCTGAAGTCAAGCTCACTTCGCGCGACTGCGCTCACACTTACACTTGCCATCATTTTCCTGCAGAGTCCAAGGGGACCACAGACCACTTCTGAGGCTCTCCAAGACCGAGCTACCTCCAATTACCACAGTGCCAAACCCCTCAGTCGAGCTAACTTAGGCCGGCCATTAATGGGGAAATTCCGTTTCCTAGTGGATACTCCAGCCGCGCTGGCTGTGTTCAGGGAGGAGTACGGCATCCCGGCCGACGTCCATCTTGAACTAGCAGAAGAAAAGACAACACCTTGGAGCAGACTAGACCAGTGCCCCTTCACCATGCTGTCCATCATAGAAGGAGGCCTCCGCTTCCCGGTCAACCCTCTGATGACCGAGTTCCTACGCCGGACAAAACTTGCGCCCACACAAGTGTCCACCAACACCTACCGGATAATAAATAGTGTGCACGAATTAAACAACCGGCTAGGCATAAACCCAGGGTTAGCCGAGATTCTGCGGCAATACACCCTAGGGCACACCGGCGATGGCCTCGCCTACTACCTGAAGATTAGGCTGGGCAAAGAAAAAATTATGACCGGCACACCAGACAAGGACTTGCACGATGACGATTTCTTCTGGGTGTCAGGCAATTATGAAACAGCCGCAGTACCGGGCTGGCGCATAAGCAAGAACTTCGGTTCCACATGTAAGCCGTGCAAACTTGCTCGGTTAGCCTACTTTCTTCATTTTTCTATACTTAACCATTTTTCTTGTTTCTTTTGCAGCAATTCAAGCCTTGCAAGCCAACTACCAATTCCCCAACGTTGAGGCCATCAGGACCGCGCTCCGCTACCGCGACCGAGATTGCAACGAGTTGCTCGGTTACACTCCAACATACAGATACTCTGCTCCCCGCCAGAGTAAAGTTACAGACTTTCTCCGTGCTCCATCACCTCCTCCAGACCCAACTTTGCCAGACATCCCACTAATCCGGTTGACAGAAGCCGAGGAGATGGCGAAAAGAAGCCGCATTAAAAATTTGCTCACCGCCACCTCAGCCGAGATACCAAGCGTCGTCACCTGTTCACCAGCAGCCGGTCAATCCGGCACCGCCGTGGTCGCCCTAGCTACCCCAGCTGCCGGACAATCCAGCCGAGATACCCGCCGGGCTGGAAAAAGAGCACGCACAGACCTGTCCGCCGAGCTGGTTGCCGAACTAACCACAGAGCAACCCGTCGACACGGTTGACCCCATTCCGGCATGGCGGCCGCAACTGAAGCACCGAGGCAAAGAGATCCCGGCAAATGCCTCGGTCAAAGGCGACAAAGAACATTTGCTTGCCTTTGACTTTTCGAAAGCTCTGCTGCTGCCGAGCGACGTGGTTGGCAGCGACCACGTTCCTGACACCCGGCTGGTGAAATCAGCCGTGAAGTCTATGACCAGGGTAAGAATCTCAATTTTCAATTTTCACAAGTGTTTGCACGGTTTCTTCTCTGATCAAATTCTCTTTTTGCAAGCCATCCAAAAGCAGCACTTGGTCCTGGAGCGCATCCACAGACTTCGGAAAAAGGCGAGCGACACCGCCAACCAAGTCGAAAGCCTCCAAACCAAGCTTGGCCGAGCAAAGTCCTCGCTCGAATTTGCCAATACCGACAACAACAGGCTGCTCGGCCAACTTGAAGCAGCCGAGAAAAAGAAGGACGAGCTCCAGGCCGAGCTTGATGCTTTGAAGAAGTCCAGGAAGAAAGATTGCGAAGACGCCAACAACGCCGGCTTCAACGAAGCCGAGGAAAATTACAAGAAACAAGTCTTCGCCACTCAGGACATTTACTTCAAAGCTGGATGGAAGGCTGCCTGTCAACAGCTCGGTCAGGGTCCTGACACTGACGTGTTTGCCTCTCCACTGGCTGTCTTCTTACCGACCTACCTCATTCCATACGCCAATGACGTCTTCAGCGCGCTGCAGGCTGAGGCCGAGGAAGGACTGGAAGAAGAGATCGAGGCAGACGCTGAAGGAGATGACCAAACCGAACAGGAGCAGCCCAGCCAGACTGGGACCGATGTCCAGGACCAGACTGCAACGGTCAACCTGGAAGCTGAAGATGAATTCCCTGATCTCTCCCCCTTAGCTTAATTTCTTTTTTCTTTTTGTCTGCCAATGTAACCGGGCTAAGTTTCCCACCTTTTGTATTAACTTTTTTTTATCAATGAAAAGCTTTAATTTCATCAAGTGTTTGCACGGTTTTCTTCAACTTCTATCTTCAGCAGAACATCTCGGCTTAAATCCCAGTTGAACAAAACACACTTCTTCAACCGGAATACCCATCTCGGTTGGGACAACAAAGTTGATCAAACTACCCACTACTTCAACCGGAATATTTATCTCGGTTTGGAATCCCAAGTTGAAAATCCTAAGTTGAGCAAATCATCAACGCTCTCAGCCAAAGTAAATTATCTCGGCTGGAAATAACTTAAGTTGAACAAAACATCAACCCCTTCAGCCGGAGTAAATCATCTCGACTGGAAATAACTAAGTTGAACAAAACATCAACTCTTTCAACCGGAGTAAATCATCTCGGTTGAGAATACCTAAGTTGAACAAAACATCAACTCTTTCAACCGGAATAAATCATCTCGGTTGAGAATATCTAAGTTGAACAAAACATCAACTCTTTCAACCGGAGTAAATCATCTCGGTTAAGAATACCTAAGTTGAACAAAACATCAACTCTTTCAACCGGAGTAAATCATCTCGGTTGAGAATACCTAAGTTGAACAAAACATCAACTCTTCCAACCGGAGTAGATCATCTCGGTTGGGAATCCCTAAGTTGAACAAAACATCAACTCTTCCAACCGGAGTAGATCATCTCGGTTGGGAATCTCTAAGTTGAACAAAACATCAACTCTTTCAGCCGGAATAAATCATCTCGGTTGAGAATACCTAAGTTAGATCATCTCGGTTGGGAATCCCTAAGTTGAACAAAACATCAACTCTTTCAGCCGGAATAAATCATCTCGGTTGAGAATACCTAAGTTGAACAAAATATCAATTCTTTCAACCAGAGCAAATCATCTCGGTTGATAATACCTAAGTTGAACAAAACATCAACTCTTTCAACCGGAGTAAATCATCTCGGCCTTTACATTAAAACAACAATCTGAATGATAAAGCAAAGACACTTCTATATATTGACAAAAAGAATTACATTCTGAAGTGTAAGGCAAAAAATTCCTTTGCACAAAAAGAAAGCTAAAGCTAGAAATAATACAGTTTGAGGTTAGCCGCATTCCATGGCCGGGGTATTGCTCTACCATCCAGATCCTCTAAGTGGTATGCCCCCTTGCCCGCCAGACCAGTTATCTTGTAGGGTCCTTCCCAATTTGCCCCTAGTTTGCCTTCACCTGGTACCAGGGTGTTTCCCATAACTTTCCGCAAAACCCAATCACCAATTCAAAACGGTCTGGGGTGTACAGTTTTGTTGTACTTCCTTGAGAGCTCTTGTTGGTAGGCGGCCACGTGGATGAGGGCCTTCTCCCGACGCTCTTCCACTAGGTCTAGTTCCAGAGCAATAGCCTCGGCGTTCAGCTCGGGCTCGAAACTTTCACTTCTGAGGGTGGGCATGCCAACTTCCAAAGGTATGACCGCCTCCATGCCATAAGCCAAAGCAAATGGGGTTTCCCCGGTAGATCGCCGCGGGGTCGTTCGGTATGCCCAAAGGACGCTCGGTAGTTCCTCAGCCCATTTTCCCTTGGCCTTCTCAAGCCTTTTCTTCAGCCCATCCAGGATGGTCTTGTTTGATGCCTCAGCTTGACCATTGGACTGTGGGTAAGCCGGAGTGGAGTTGTAGAATTCAATCTTTAGATCTTCGCAAAAGCCTCTGAATAGGCGACCGTCGAATTGCGTGCCGTTATCAGAGATCAAAATCTTGGGGACGCCAAACCGCGTGACCACATTCTGCTAGACAAACCGCTTCACGTCTTTTTCCTTGATTGTTGCCAAGGGCTCAGCTTCAACCCATTTGGTGAAGTAATCTGTGGCCGCAATGAAGAATTTCCGGTTGCCTGGCGCTGTTGGGAGTGGCCCCACTATATCTAGCCCCCACATGGCAAAGGGCCAAGGACTGGTGAGGGGAAGAAGTTCCCTGGCGGGCTGATGGATCTGATGGGCGAATTTCTGGCATTTTTCGCACTTGCGGACATACTGTTGTGCGTCGGCCTGCATGCACGGCCACCAGTAGCCCTGCGAAATAGCTCGGTAGGCCAAGGACCTGCCCCCTATGTGACTGCCGCAAATGCCTTCGTGAATTTCGTACAAAAAGGCTTCCACGCTACTCGGGTGAACACACTTCAAGTAGGGACCGGTGAAAGATTTTTTATACAACGCTCCAGATGGAGAGAGCCAAAACCGCTCTGACTTCACCCGGACTTTGTGTGCTTCTTTCTTGTCGGCTGGCAGAGTACGGTCTCTACGAAACAGGATTATTGGGTCCATCCAGGAAGGACCCAGCGCGGCGCAGAGTACTTCCGTCTGCCCGGCTTCCTCAATGCTTGGCCGTGGAAGGAATTCAATCAACAGGGGGTTAGGAGACGTACTATCTACCATTGAAGCAAGGCCGGCTAGCTCATCTGCTCGGCTGTTTTCTTCACGGCCAATCTGTTGAACTCTGATTGCCTGGAATTTCTTGATGTGTTCCCTTACCAGAGCTTGGTACTTTGCCATTCTGTCATCCTTTGCTTCATAAATACCGGCGACTTGGTTAACTACAAGCTGGGAATCACTATACACCATTAACTTGGAAGCCTTCATCTGAAGAGCGCTCTTGAGTCCGGCCAAAAGTGCCTCGTACTCAGCCTCGTTGTTGGACGCTAGGAAGCCAAGTGTGATAGAATGCTCAATAGTTAGGCCATCCGGCGAGATAAGAACGATACCCAGCGCGACGCCGTAACGGTTCGACGCTCCATCAACGAAAAGTTTCCACATCTCCCCCACAAAGAGCTTCCAACATTCTGAAGGGTCCTGAGAGTTTCGAAAAGTGATGGGATCATGGCTGCCCGGCTGCTCGGCTTCAAGTTCAGTGCTGGCTGGTTCCACCTCAGCCCCCTTGGTGATTCGGCACCGGACTCAGCACGTTGATCTGTAATGCCCAAGTCCGTAGGCGAATCACCAGGTTGCGGTACTATGCCGGCCGCAGGCTCTGTGCTGGGTGGGTCCATTTCTTCCCCCCGTGGTGATGCGGCTCCGGACGGAGCTGGTTGGTCGGTGGAAACCAACTCCGTCATCGCATCACCAGTCGGTGGAGTTGTACAAACTGAGGGTGCTTCGGTGGAGCGCGCAAATTCCGCGTCGCAAATTCCACCAGGTTGTTGTATCTCGGTCTGGCTTGCATTCACCTCCTCATCTGCCGCGGCAATGTCGACCGGGCACACCGGATGAGTTCCAAGTGAGAATTCAGCAACGAAATCAGCCAAGGTCTAGGCTTTGATAGCTGTGCGCGGCTGGAACTTCACATCAAATTGTCCCAATTCGACCGCCCACTTGAGAATGCGACTAGAAAAGTCCGCCCGTTCAAACAAGGCCTTAAGGGGAAACTCAGTCAGTACGATGATGGTATGGGCGTGGAAATAGTGCGCCAACTTCCTTGAAGCCATCATCAACGCCAATGCAAGCTTTTCCAACGGCAAGTATCTCAACTCTGCCGGCAGCAAGGTTTTATTGACATAGAAGATTGGGAGATGCTTGATTCCTTCAGCTCGGACTAGCACCGCACTGACTGCATACTGTGAGACGGCAAGGTAAAGATAGAGTTCCTCGCCTGGCTTCGGTGTAACCAATAGTGGCGGAGAAGACAGATATTCCTTAAGCTCGGTCACACTCTTCGTCCCACGTGAACTTTGATTTCAATGCCTGAAAGAAAGGACGGCAGCGATCTGATGACCGGCTTATGAATCGATTAAGCGCGGCGGCCATTCCGGCCAGATGCTGCACGTCCTTAGCCGAGCTGGGCTGCTTCAGCCCTTGCACGGCTCTGATCTGAGTGGGGTCTGCTTCGATGCCTCGGTTCGTGACTAGGAATCCCAAAAATTTTTCGAATCCCACGCCAAAGGCACACTTAGACGCATTCAAGCGCAGCTTGTGTTTTTTGAGAATGGCGAACATTTCAGCCAAATCGGACAAATGGTCTGCTTGATGC
This sequence comes from Camellia japonica, assembly GCA_030407325.1. Lineage (NCBI taxonomy): Eukaryota > Viridiplantae > Streptophyta > Magnoliopsida > Ericales > Theaceae > Camellia > Camellia japonica. The sequence continues at coordinate 149,904,009 of JAPPVO010000017.1, read as the reverse complement.
CGGCTTTTTACCACCATATCATCAATGTAAGCTTCCATTGTCCGGCCAAGCAAAGGAGCAAACATCTTAGTCACCATCCTCTGAAAGGTTGCCCCGGCGTTCTTTAAACCAAAAGGCATGACTCGATAGCAGAAGAGTCCCCTAGGAGTCGTGAAGGAGGTGATCTCTCGGTCAGGCCCATGCATGGCAATCTGATGGTAGCCGCGATAGGCATCCAAGAAGCTGAGCTGATTATGTCCAGCCGTCAAGTCCACAAGCTGGTCAATGCGGGGCAAAGGGAAGCTATCCTTCGGACAAGCTCGGTTGACCGTCTTGTAATCGACACAAACTCGCCACTTCCCATTCTTCTTGGGCACCACTACTGTGTTGGAAATCCACCGAGGGTAGTGCACTTCCTGAATTGCTCGTGCCTCAAGCAAGTTTTTCACTTCCTCTGCAACTACCTCGGCGTGATGCAGCGCCGATCTCCTTGTTCGCTGAATGACTGGCTTTGCTCCGGGGAAGACATTGAGGTGATGGCAGATAAAACTTGGATCAAGGCCGGGCATGTCGTAAGGCGACCATGCGAAGACTTCGATATTGGCCATCAAAAACTCAACCATCTCGGTCCTTTCTTGGGCAGTAAGGCTGGAACCGAGCAGGAAGAACTTATCCAGTCGCTCCGTATCAAGTCGCACCTCTACCAAGTCCTCCACAGCTTTGTCCTCTGCCTTGGTGCCCACATCGTCAAGAACTCCCCGGTCTTCCGGTCCTTCTATCATTTGAACGAAGCCTTTGGCAGCCCGGCTCCCGTTCACCGCCACGAAGCACTGTTTGGACATGACTTGATCTCCCCAAATCTCCTCGATTGCCCCCATAGCCGAGGGGAATCTCATCACCTGATGGTAGGTCGACGCTACGGCTTGCATAGCGTGAAGCCATCCCCTTCCAAGGATTACGTTGTAGGTAGAAGGAACTTGTAACACCCAGAACTCCACTTGCTTGACCACGGATCCCGCTTTGACCGGCAAGATAATCTTTCCCAAAGGCCACTCTGGTTGTGAGTTGAAACCAACCAGTGGCGAAGTTGCCGGAGCCAAATCTGTCTCTCGGAGTTTGAGCTGCTTGAACGCGTCGTAATACATGATCTCGACCGAGCATCCCTGATCGATCAAGATCCGTTTGACATCAAATTCCTTGACGCGGAGTGTTACTACTAAAGCGTCATTGTGCGGCGTCTAAATACGCTCTAGATCCCTTGAAGTGAAACTAATCACATCTTTCTCTTCGGTCTTCCCCCTCTTGATGGCAGGCTGTACCGACAAAACCTCCCTCATATGTTCTGCCTTTTTTATCATACCCCGGAGTTCGCAAACACGCTCCGGTTCCACTATGCCGTGGATGACATTAATAACCCCTTGTGGTGGCGCATCTCGGTCATCCACTTGCCTGGGATCAACCGGAGCCTGGTTCGCCTTTATGCCCCCATCAATGTAAAGGTCTAGGTGTCCGGCCGCAACTAGCTCTTCCAAGTGTTGCCGCAGAGGCAAACAATCCTCAGTCCGATGGCCTCGCTCCCGATGAAATGTACAACGATATCGCGGGTTGTAGCCCTTTTGTCCATCGCCCAACTTAGCAAGAAACCGAACATACTCCTCGTCTCGGATTTCACTAAGTATGCGATAGATGGGAATCTTGAAGACCGTGGTTATGCCAGTCCTTGCCTTCAACCTTCTGTTTGCATCCGCTACGTCATCTCGGGTGTAGTCATCTCGGTCATTCCGACGTCCTCTACCCCGGTTTTTGCGATTTGAGCCACGGTCCGATTCCTCTACTCGGTCACTTGAGCGGCTGGACTCTTGCCCAACTGCGTGCACTTTGCCTGCTGTCTTCTTGTCTGTTACTACCGGAGTAACTCCGTCGATGGCGAACAATGGAAACTTATCGTTGTTCGCCATGGACGGCGATCAGACGAGCGTGGAAGACAAGGTTTTGTCTGCAAAGTTCCCACAGACGGCGCCAATTGTACAGGGAGCAAATATTCCGGCAAGCCCGTACTCCTTTCTTCCAAGCTCCGTTTCTGTCCGACCACCTGAAAGCACAACGGCGGTGAGCTACCCGGCGGTGTATGGCCGGAAAAACCCTCCGACGATCAAGTTAGCATACACCTTGGGATAGAGAGAGAGGGAGGAGAGTGTTTTAGTGTAAGAATGTCTTACAAAGTGTCCGTCTCGTGTATAGGGGGCGCAGACATGCTTATATTCCCTCTGCGCCCCGAACCTACTCCCAGTGATCTCTCGACACGTAACTCTGCTGTCCCATCGGTCAGCTTAAACCTTGCTGAACATCACCTAACCCAGCTGCCAGCCCACTCTGCTGGGAGCACGGCAACCGGGCTGTACCACTTCGGCTGTCAACGGCCATGCTATGCTATACGCACAAGTGCTCCAAGAACCGAGCTCCTTTCAGCTATGCTCGGCTGCACTCCGGCGAGGCCAAGCTGTAGATCGGTCAACCTGGTCAACCAAAGGCCTTCCTGCCTGCTTCGGGGCATGAGGTCCTCAGCCGGGCTAACGGTGCGCGCCTTTGACCGGGCAACGCAAGTGGCACGATTGTTCCCGCGGAGCCCCAAGTAGCTCGGCCCATGTCTTAGAAGCCCAACTCTGGGCGGATCCGAAGTTATCTCGGCACAATACCCCCGTTGGGCTCCCAACCTGCTCGGCATCTACCTCGGTCCATATCCGCCTCATAATTCTCCCTCTCAAGGACAATGCAATGAAATGACAAAATATTTGCTGTTTGGAGATTTTCACATTATTTTCTCATTCTACTTGATAAAATAATTATTTCGAATGATACAATGGAAAGAACAATCATATGCACATGTTTATAAAAGCTGAAATATTCTTATTAATTCTTCAACTTTCTTGACAAAAGTATAATATATTCACTGCAAGTGATGGAATAAACATACACCATAAAGAAAACCAGCTTCTTCATAATGTAAGGGAAATACAACTTTTAGACAAAGTAAGAAAATGAAAATGAATTTCAACATAGATAAGTCTATCTACTGGTAGTAACACTTGATAAACTTTATATTGAGCGGGCCAGTTCGGAAGCCATCTTCAACCCTTACAAGCTTGTAGTACCCGCTTGAGCTTGCTTGAACCACCCTATAGGGCCTTTCCCATTTTGGAGAAAACTTGGGCTAGGATTGTTCTCGCATGATTGGGTCTACGATCTTCCATACTAGATCATCTTCTTCGAACTTTCTTGGCACCACAGTCTGATTATAGGCTCGGGCGATGGACTCATGATACATTTCCATGACTTTTGTGGCTCTGTCATGCTTTTCCTCTAATGCTTCCAATCTGGTGGTTCGAGGCTCCAGTACCATCCCCGATGTGAGAGCCATCCAAGCAGATGGTGTTTCCAACTCTATAGGTAACACTGCTTCGGACCCATACACAAGGGACTAAGGAGTTGCTTGAGTTGGCTTTCTCTTTGAAGTGCGATACGCCCATAGGGCTACTATCAACTGTTCGGACCAAGTCACACCAAATTCATCCATCATCTTGCTCGGAATCCTTATCAGTGTCTTGTTTATAGCCTCCACTTACCCGTTCCCTTTTGGATAGTAGGGTGTGGATTTGTGATGCTTCACTTGGTAAGTCTCTAGGAGGCTCTTCACATATTTGTTTAAGAAGGGTGTGCCGTTGTCCGAGAGGATGGTGTTCGGCACTCCGAACCGGCAAATGATATTTTCCTTGATGAAGTTCACGACTGCGGGCCCCGTAATGTTCTTCAGAGAGATTGCTTCGACCCACTTTGTGCTTAATTCCGTAACTGCGAGAATCCACTTGTACCCTTTAGAAGGTGTGGAAATGGGCCCTATCAGATCAAAAGCCCAGGTATGGAATGGCCATGGTGTTCGGATGCTATGCAGGTCTATGGCTGGAGCATAGATCAAATTTTTGTGTTTCTGACAAGTCTGGCACCTCTTTACGTGATGGGACGCATCTGACTCCATGGTCGGCCAATAATACCCAAGGTGTATAAGTTGCTCGAACAGTCGAGCCCCTCCTTGATGCTCAATTTCCTGGGCTCTTCCGAGGACTAGATCCGACTCCTCCTTGGAGAGACACCTCAGGGGAGTGCCTTCAATGCTTCTTCTGTAAAGCTTATTCTAATAAAAAAAAGTACCGCCTCGCTCTCCTCTTGAGGTGTGCAATGTCCTTCGGGCTCTCAAGTAGTGTCCCCTCCTTGAGATATTCAATGTCTCCAGTCAAGGGTATCAATTTCAAAGCAACCCTCATTCTCTTGGATGTATGGCTGACACTTGGGGCATTCTTTCTAAAGTTGATTTGAGGCCTTCTCCATCTCGAGCCAATAATAGCCTTGTCTTTGGATTCTTCTGTACAAACTAATATCCCCATCCCCGCAAGACTTGTCATGAATCTGTTGTAGTCAGAAGCTTGCCTCTTGTTGGCCAACACACCGGGCTAGGAATCCGGTACCTCCTCGGAAGTAAAGTTCACCTTGAATAATCATGAATTGGGCAAGCTTGGCCATAGTTAGTTTTCCAACTTTGCTTCTGAGTTGTTCGAGGACTTCTCCTCTCCAGTCTCCCGGAAGGTCTTTGTCCTCGGGTATTATTGAAGGCACTGTTCTCTTCTTGATAATAATTGTCTCCTCCTCTTCTGGAATGTCAACTCTTGCCCCTAATGTTGTGAGGGCATCTGAAAACTTATTGTCAGAGCGAGGCACATGCTCTATTTCGACCTTCTGAAATTTGTCAAGAAGCCTTTGGACTGTTGTTCGATACGTGGCCAAGGCAAGCTCCTTTAAGACGAACTGTCCTGAAACTTGCTTCACTATCAGCTTTGAGTCCCCCCGAATCCGAATCTTCTTGATACTGTGCTTCTCAGCTATTATCAAGCCTAAAATAAGAGCCTCATACTCGGCTTCATTATTCGAACAATGGAAATTCAGTTTATAAGACAAATATAACTTTTCCCCACTTTTGCTTGTAAGGACTATCTCGGTTCCTCCTTTTCCTCCGGCTGCTACTCTGTTAAAACTCAATGTCCAAAAGCTTTCCTTGGAAGCCATAGTTGCATGCACTTCTCCTCTTTATTCTTTATTCACTGGTTCAAAGTCACCACTTAGAAATTGGACAAGGAGATCGGCTAAGGCTTGGCTTTTGATTGCCTTGGGAGCTACACATGTGATCTCGAATTCACCCAGTGCTAACAACTATCTTGCCACCTTCCTGGTTAAAGCAGGCTTGCTGAGGAGGTATCGGATTGGATCACTTCTAGTAACAATCTAAATCTGATGTGCTAAGAAGTAATGTCTGAGCTTTTGAGCGGTGAATACCAAAGCTAAACAATGTCTCACTACCGGAGTATATCGGACTGCTGCTTCTCGAATCTTCCGGATGATGTAATACACCGGACGTTTTGCTCCATCTACATCTTGGACCAATAATGCCCCTATGGACTTAGGGGTTGAAGTTAGGTACAACATTAGAGGCACCTCAGGCTGCGGGGCTATCATGGTTTGAGGCGAGGTTAAGGCCGCCTTGATTCTCTTGAAGGCCTTTTGGTGCTCTTGGTTCCACTCAAACTTGGCATCTCCTTTTAATAACGAGCCGAAAGGGGCAGAGATCTTTGCAAGTGTTGGGATAAACCTCCGAATATAAGACACCTTCCCGAGGAACTTCTTTAACTCCTTCTGAGAATGCGGGGAAGGCATCGCTTTGACAGATTTGAACTTGTCTTCATCTGCCTCGATACCATGCCTATGTACAAGAAACCCAAGAAACTTCCCAGTCGTTACCCCGAAAACACATTTGAAAGGATTCATCCTCATTTTGAATTTTTGGCACCTCTTGAATACTTTATCAAAGTCTCGGAGATGGTCCTCTTCTTTCTTGGATTTCACCACTAGATTATCAACATAATCTTCCACCTCATGATGGATCATGTCATGAAAGATTACAGTCATAGCCTTTTGGTAAGTTACTTCGGCATTCTTGAGTCCAAAAGGCATGACTGTACAGAAGAAGTTTCCGAGAGGTGTTCTAAAAGCAGTCTTTTCTGCGTCCTCTTCAGCCATCTTAATCTGATTGTATCCGCTGAATCCATCCATGAATGAGAACATCTGGTGTCCCGAGGTGGCATCCACGAGGGTGTCGATGTGAGGTAGAGGGAATTCATCCTTCGGGCAAGATTTGTTCAAATCTCGAAAGTCTACACATACTCTAATTTGACCATTCTTCTTCTTTACTGGTACTATGTTTGCCAACCACGTGGGGTACTGTATCGGCCGAATGAAACCAGCCTGTTGAAGTTTTTCAATCTCCAACTTAATCTTCTCTTCGAGATCTGGATGATATTTTCGAGCAGCTTGCTTGATTGGCTTAGAGTTTGGGAACACATCAAGATAATGGGAGACTAAGTCAGGATCTAGTCCGGGCATTTCTTTATATGACCAAGCAAACACATCTGAGTACCGGCTTATCAATTTTAATAAATGTTCCCGCTTCTTTGGGCTAAGGCTCGAACTTATGAATATCGGCCTTGGTGCATCTTGTCCATCACTCAGATCTATTTCAATAAGTTGTTCGGGCTGGGGCTTCGGCCCATCTTGCATGCATTCTGGAGCCACTTCAGGCTTTATTACTATGTCATTGTCAGGAGACTTTTCTTTTGACTCGGTGTCTGTGGCTGAAGAAACCGACTCCTCGCACCTTCACAAATAATACACCATCTTGCCCTCTTCTCAGACTTTCATCACCTTCCGAGGAATAGGTCGACTTTCTAGTCGAGACATTGCCTGTTTACTTGATTCTGCCCTTGGCTCCTTGTCATCTTTGATATCCTTCCAACGAGGAATTTTGACCCCCCGAGGCTTAGAGGTGGTGGGAATTTCCTCGACAGCCAATTCGGTGAAGTAAATGGCATCAAAATAATGAGCTTCATGGGTCTCGAAAGGTCTTTCTGTAGCTTGAATTGTCACTGTCTTCTTTCCCCATTTAGCCTTAACACACTAATGATAACTTGACGATACAACCCCATATCTATGCATCCAGGTCCTCCCTAGAATGATGTGATAATTTGCCTCGGAATCGATAATATGGAACTTGGTGGCCGAGCGAATCTCTCCAATGGCTAAATCAACTGTAACACATCCTATAGTAACTCTCCTTTCTCCATTGAAGCCAGTGATGACTATCAGCTGCTTCACAATGCGCTCTTTAGAGATTCCAGCCTTTTCTAGAGTAGCGCAAGTCATAATGTTGATAGAGGCTCCACTATCTAGAAAGGCCCTTTTGAACTCAACCCCGTTAATAAAAGCAGTCACATAAAGTGGGCGGTTGTGAGAAAAGGGATACTTCCGATCAGTCTCGGAGAAAGTAATGGCACTAGATTGCTCTTTTGCCTTCCCCGGGATAGATCCCTCAGTCGACATGCATTCCTCATGGTGTGCCTCGGCTATATTGATGATAGACTTGGTGATTTTTGTTCTTGCCTCCCTGGAAAGTCCAAGTTGGTCGAAGAATTGCTTGAACTTTACACAGTCTTGCAGGGTTTTGGCATAGTGATCCGGATCTTTTTCCACTCTTGGAGGCTCGTAGTTAACCATCTCCTCGGTCTCTTCAAAATAAGATGCCACATAAACATGGTGTCCTCCTCTTCCGTAGTACTCTTCTCCTCCTTCTGGATCAAAGGGATCTTCGACATGAGTCATGAAGGTTTTGCCCTCTGGATCGAGAGCACTTCCATAGTAAACTTGCTCACCCTCGGGCTCGAAGACGTCGTCCAAATAACAATCATCGTCATCGAGATTGGCGATAGCTTATCGGGCCCTCGTAAGCTATCATAGCAACATTCTTGCCCTTGTCTTGATGCTAAGGATATGGTTGTTCTCGGATGTCTTGAGTCCCTTGCTTTTTGAACCTCAATTCGTCTGCCTCGACTTTATCTCTGAAGATTTTCCTGAGAGTCCAACACTTCTCTGTCGGATGTTTCAATGTGCGATGATAGACGCAAAATTCGGGGCTCTCACGGTCCTTCTTTGATGGCATTTCTTCGACATAAGGCAATTTTAGCTCTCCGTCAGCCACCCATTCCTTAACTAGAGCTTTTACCTCCTCGATTCCACATGGATAAGAAACATTCCCTTTTTTACCATTATATTGTTTCCTCTTCTGGCCTCTATGACCCCCTCCTTGTGACTTTCGGGTATTTGGGGCAAAGGCAGCAGCAACAATAGGTCCACGAGACGATTTGAAGCTAGTCTTGTAACTGGCCTTAAATCCGGACTCCTGAGCCTGAGGAGTGCTAATGTTCCGAGCTGCTTCTATTAGTGCCGAGAAGGTGGGTAGCTTGTGATTAACTAGAAACATTTTGTACCTGCTCAATGCCCTCTCTAGACAGATTTGAACCAGATAACTCTCCTCCACTGCTTCATGGCAATCCACAGCCTTGTCCTGAAACCTTTTGACGTAGTCAAGGATGTCTTCACTCTCTCGCTGCTTTTCTTTACACAATGTAAGTGTGGTCACCTTCTCCGCCACTTGAAAGAACTTGGAGTGGAATTTGTTAACCATTTCCTCCCAACTTCGGACAGAGTTTGGGGCCAAATTAACATACCAACTATATGCTCGGTCAATAAGGGACTTAGAGAATTCTCTCAGCTGGAGGACATGGTTTGAACTATGAATACCTAGAGTCTCGATGAATCGCACAACATGTTCTCAAACATTTCTTTGTTTGCCATCGAGCTTGATGAACTTCGGCACTGTATACCCCTCAGGGTATGGAAAGCTCAGCATCTTAATAGGGTAAGGCGGCTTGACATCCGAATCAGACAAAGAGGGTAAAGTCCTCTTGCCCCGTTCGAGATCGAACATAGCTTGCACATCGGCGAGAGTGAGAAACTGTTGAAGGAGAGAGTTTGATGGTGGTATTCCCGGAACTTGGCTTATGGACCCGAAGACTGAGCTAGGGGCGACTTGGCCATTCTGGTGTTACGAATTCATCATTGGTGAGGACATTTGACGATTCTGGCCATCAGCGCCTATGGACAAGCCAGTTGGTGATGGGACATTGAATTGAGGCCCGTAAAGTCCACCGCACAGCGCAGCTATACCGGGTTGGGCTTGCAAATTTGTTGTCGGCACCAAAGGAGGCCCGCTTAGTACTTGAGCAACATTTACTAGTGGTGTAACAAGATTAGGTACAGGCAGAGCTCTTTTTTGCGCCATTATGCCCCTTATATTTTCCTGGACACCAATAGTCGCCGGAGCGCCATTCATTACACCAGAACCTCCCTTAGTCACCATTGGATCTTGGCTTGGCACGCCATGGAGCCCGAGCATGGGCAAATTGCTGCCGCCTACTGTGGTTTGAGCATGTGTTATTGCGGCTGTGTTGCCATGAGCCACAAGCTAACTGGGGCCTACTTCTCCTTGGATTTGATTTTGCACTCCAGCGGGGATAACTCCACTGCCAGTTTGATTTCCGTTTGGCGCCGGTGCAAAATTAGAACTCATCACCAACATGGTGTGAGTAAGATTCTGAAGAGTGGTAAGAATCTCCTGCTGAGTATTTTGAAGTCCTTGAATGGCTTCGTGCAAAAGTGGTTGATCTGGAGCCATGGTCCTGTCATCACTACCATTAGAGGATCCTTGTTGATGAACTTCATCTTCTCTCGCCATCCTTGTTGGAGTTGTGTGGGTTCTAGATCTCGTTGAGACCATTAACCAATCCGCCTCCCAAGCAGAGTCGCCAAATGTATGAGAGGGTTTAAGAACGCCGTTGGAAAATTTGAAGATCCTTGAAAAAAAATTCGAATTCTCTAGAAGATGATGAGAGGCTTAGATTCTTTAATAATCTCAACTAAGAACACAAAAGTAAAGAGATGATGGAGATAAGAGATTGGGTGAAGAAGAAGGCAAAGTAGCTAGAGAGAGAATAATGGCAAGGCTCTCCCATGGATCTCCCACTTTCACTCTTAAGGTTGATAATGGAGAAGGGAAATTAGTTCTTTCCCAAGAGTTTTCTCTCCAAAATCCATCCCTTGTAAAGTTATGGGTGGGTGCTATTTATAGGCACCTCATGATGTAGGATGGAGCCCATGTGCAAGGCACATGGGAAATATTCTCTTAAACCACCTTGTCCGAGGAGGTGACTTCTCCGAGGATGAAGAAAACCCTGAAGAGGAGATCAACTTCTCGGCGAACCTTTCTTCTTAGCCACACCTAACCAATGATCTCCCAATCATCCCAAAGGGCCAAGGTAGTCCTAAAGGACCCCACGCCGCTAAATATTGCCAAGTCTCATGGACTCCCCGAGGTCGTGCCACCTCAACCCGGGTATAGGCTAGTTTAACCGAAGAGTGAATTTATCTCCACTCACCGTCCTCGGGATCGGGTCCTTTGTTCGAACTCCATTACGCCCATAGTTCTGGTACATAGATCCCGGAAAGCTCCGAGCCCACAAGTGTTCTGGGACTCATTAATGGAGCGACTTCTAGATTGCGTCTGAATCTGTTCGAAGCCAAGTGCTTCGGATCTCTAGGTTCGTGGATCCGAACCCTTTCGAGTCTGAGTCCGAGTAAGTCTCTAAGTTCGTGGATCCGAACCCTTTCGAGGCTTAGAGCAATTCGGTCTGTTTGATGGCGATAAATCCCAGCCCACCAATCTTGGACTTGCGATAAATTCGGCCCACCAACCTTGGACTATTGGGCCTAATTAATTTAGTGGGCTCAAATTAGCTCCTCTTACAAAAAACTAAAGAGTTTTTATAAATCAGTTTTTGGTTTCGTATTTTTTTTAAAAACTGAGTTTTTGTTTTTTCGTAGTGAATTTTTTAAATTTTAAGCAATTTTTTTTACATTTTTAATGCACCTTACTTAGATATATGTAAATAGTAAAATATTTGTGAAAAAATATTTTAAAAAATTAATAAATACACAAAAATACAAAAAATGTACTAAATTTTTGTTTTTTTTTAAATATTTTTTGGTATTTAGTGTATTTTTTAAAGATTAGTTGCACAAATATTATACTTTTTAGGTATATTTATGTTATGTGTGTCTAAAAATTTTTAAAAAAAAATGCTTAAAAAAATTCATTGAAAATATTAAAATACGAAAGATGAAAAAGTAGAATTTTCTAAAAATTATTTTCTAAAAAACAGAATCAAACAAGCTGAATGTTATTCCAAATCCAGATTGGGTCGATATTGAATTTAATCTAATTATTATAAATTTTTTCTTAAAAATATTGTTAAGAGTGATTTTGGGGTTGATGTTATATATAGGCCGATGAGACTTGGTAGGGTTAGAATCAGCAGTTTAGGCCCAACAAATAAACCGGCCCACTTGGACTATCTTCATCTTCCACCAAAAACCCTATAAAACCCTAGTGTCTGCAACACAGCCTCGTAAATCTCTGCAGCGTCGCTTTTGCGCCGCTTCTTAACTTTCTACCATCGACGATTTGCCCTCTTTCTCGGAAAACAGGATTCACTTCTCTTCTCCATCAGGTTTCGTTCTCGTTCTTTCTAATCTTCAATTCAAATTTGGGCTTTTTTGATTGTTTATTTGTGTTGTTGGTTATCTTGAAAATGTAAGATTATAAAGGAAAAGAGACTGCTTTTCATAGATATTTTTATTAGTTTGTGATTGTTTCAATTAACTACAAATACTTGAGGCAGCTGAGTTGAATTTCATGTTAACCTCATATTCATACTTGCTTTTCTTTTATTGAAATTCATGTTATTCATTGAGATCGTTGAGACAATCACGTGTACCCAAAAAAAATTCAATTTTGTTTTTGGGTTTGAATTGTACTGGTAGTCTGGTTCTATGATGTGTTCAAGTTTAGTAAAATCAACGCACTTCTTCAAAATGCTAAAAACTCACATATATAGACTTATTTATTGTGCACACATATACAACTAACAAACTTACAAGGTAATTTATATGAAACATATGAAATGGCCTCTTGCATTGTATTTGGTATAGTAAGCGAGAGAAGAAATGATAAGATTATTGTTTCACACCATTTGTTTGGATGAAAAATAAAGGAGGATATATGCATCTTTTTTAGTTTATTTACTTTGTATAGATGGGTAATTTAGATATTATAATTTTTTTTATAAAGAATAATTTTTGTTTCTCAACAAATTTCTC